>OW203727.1:15354860-15989860 GCA_934045075.1 Yponomeuta sedellus | reverse complement strand
TCTTATCTCAATAGATTAGATTAGAACTCTTTATTGTACACACCAGAAAACAAAATACATAAAAAGGCTTACACATCTAAGCTATTGCCGTATACAATTGGCGGTCTTATCGCTAAAAGCGATCTCTTCCAGACAACCTTGGGATTGGATAGAACTGAAAGATGAAGAGAGTAGGTAGGTATGTGTACATGAAGTATACAGGAAAGAATATGTACATAAACTGACTTACAACTAATATTCATATATATTTAATAAAATACATAAACTAGGCCATATATTATATAATATTATTAATGTACAAATTATACAAACATACATAATTATATAGTTATAATATAATAATACATACATTTTATATGAAATCAAACAACAACGAGTTAGATTAGTAGTGCAGGTGAATCATAAAATAAAAAAATAAGCATAAATTATATGAAAAAAAGCTCTAAAAATACAAAAATAAGAAACTAGTAAAAATTACCCAACAATTCAACTTCTTCTTCTTCAGGGTATATGTTAGTCCACTGTTGGACATAGCCCTCTCCTAATGAGTGCCATAGCGCTCTGTCTTCAGCTGGCCGCATCCAGCATCTGCCTGCAGTTTTTCGCAGATCGTGATCCCACCTAGTCAAAGGGCGTCCTACACTACGTTTGCCGAGTCGCGGTCTCCACTCAAGAACACGTTTACTCCAACGGTTGTCGGTTCTTCGCGAGATATGGCCAGCCCACTGCCACTTCAGCTCGCTAATTCTCTGAGCTATGTCGCTAACTTTGGTTCTCTGTCGGATTCATTCGTTGCGAATCCTATCCTTCAGAGACTGCGACTGCTGAGCATTAACCACTAAGCAGGCGGGAGTCAAATTTAACAATGTTACTTCTTAGGAAGTGTCTACGTTGGACCAGCCTGCTTAGTAAAGGTAATGGTGAGCTGTGGGGTGGTTGGCTATTAATAATTTATTTTTTATGTTTGCATAATCTTTTGGTTGAAAAAAATTCATTAAAAAAATCTTTATTGCACAAAAAGGGGTTTGTACAAAGGCGAACTTAATACTAGTACCTAAGTATTTTCTTCCAGCTAACCTTGGGTTATCTGGATAATGGTATGCTAAGTATGGTTGGTACGTAATACAGAGAATATTGTAGAGGTTCGAAATTTCACTGATGCCGGTGAGTCGCTCATTAGCTCAGTTGGAAAGAGCGCTGGCCCGGATAGCCAGAGGTCGCGGGTTCGAATCCCGGCATGGGTGGAATCTTTAGCCTCGATAAATAGGTTTTTAAAAATGGTTGGTTAGTTCAAACCTTCATTCATGAGTCTTAGTTTTCTTAAGAAGCCCTCCTTTCTATGTAAGCCAAACCCAGCCATTCCAATCGATGACGCATCAGGCAAAAGTCACGAACTTAAGATCTCACGTAAATACCTGCTATGTGTGAATACGTAAGTAACATTGCAGCAAGGTAAATACACAAAATTGAAGGCGCTTCCTAGAGGTCGCCCGCTTTGTCGTTAACTGTGGGTCAGGGCTAGGTCGATGTTGGGCCACAGATTAGGGGCTGGTTCATTCATTACGTAAACAACTTCAATCACTGTATGACCCCTTTCCCTCATAATAATAATGACAATGCAGCCTATTTACGTCCCACTATAGGGCACAGGCCTACTCCCAGAGGGACACTATAGATAGATACATAGAATATTCACAGAAAATACAGTAACAGGAGACTATAGGCTTAATCTCGATAGGCACTGGCAATTTTACTTCGTTATCTGAAGGTTCTGGAGTCGAGTAGCCTTATTTTTCCACTACCAGCTTCTTTCTTTGGCCAATGCAACATCCGAGTGGTCCCTTCACCCACCTAGCGTGAGTGAAGGTGCCGCTTGTTGCTGTATAAATCATCAAATTACCTAGATGCAAAGTCCAAAGTAGTTAGCAGGCTCAGAAGAACATAAGAGTAATATTCTACTCCTTCAAAGAGACACTTCTTTCGGATAGTTAGAATATTTTCGGGGTTTAGTCGCGTGGTAATTTATTGCTATTTTACCTCGACGTTTCGATGACGTTACAGTCATCGTGGTCACGAGAAGACTGATGGCTGGCACCCGTTCGCATCTTCGGCTGATGAGGTTTCAGACTACCCTCAATCAGCCATCACAAAGCACAATGCGACACACTACACTGACAATGTCGGACGATAAGCCATGCGACTTTTTTCCACTCGAACACTTCTTGATGACCGGATCCCACGTTTGCGACAGATAACAGTTTGCGATTACGCCCCAAAAATATTCTAACTATGTGTAGGTACAAGTCGCGAAAGTTTAAAATATGTTATAACAAACTTCTTTCAGAATTGGTAAGTTTATGTGTGTAGCTTTTTTATCGATTTTAGAGTTGGACAGCTTTACAGTTATTATGGAAAATCAGTAGTGTGTATAGTCTGTTAGCTTTTAGAATATACTTTGGGCTCTAGAGTAGGCTTCCGTTTTCGCCAATTTTCGCCGGTTTTCGTACTGATGATCGAGTTCTTATTTCGAAATTAAGTGTCATATTAGTTCAAATATTTCTATTACACAAATATATTCGATTGTATCCGATAGGAACCGAGGTATATTCTAAAGGCTAACATACTAAATGTGTAGGTTCTTTACGTTCTTTTGGGCTTTTCCTGCAACACCTCGTTCAAAGCAGTAGGTCTAACTTGGGGTCAGTTTCTGAATTGAAAATTTCTCTAAGTAAATACTTAAGTCACGCTTTTTTCTGAGATTTTCTAAGAGACAGCATTACCGTTAAACATTTATTTTGTGAAATTATCAATTGAAAAGTCGGCCCTCAGTGCGATGGATAATATGTCAGGGGACGGGTTGTTTTTTCAATCTATTGATGCCTAAAAGGTTTGGCACGCACGTAAACTGGGCGCTGCTAAGAAATGCAGTCGACGCTTGATTGGACTCTTCCGACACAAAATCAAGTAAGTAGGTAAGTGAATCCGGAATCAATTCAATTCATTTATTGCCATAATTTACAGTATTCATAGTATAATTAGATATTGCACGTGTAATTTTACCAATCAAGTTAATGAAGTCGACGCGTTCAACCAATTGTCATTTTAAATGCATTAACAGAATCTCAGCCCAGTCATGCTGAACATGTAGGGGTACCAAAACAATGGACAGGTGCTTGTGAAGGCGGGGTCACGGCCCACGGTAATAGAGAAGTTATCAATGTCATAACTATGGTAACGATCGAATAATACGGCTTACCCTTTTGGAAAGGTCAGGTGATTCTGCAGGCAGTTGGCGGTCAGTTGGGTAGGAAGCGTTTGTCCTTTGAAATTTTGTGTGTGTTATTTATAAAAAGAGACTTATGAACGTTGATGAAACGAAGGTGATCTGTCAGGATCGTGGCAAGTGGCAGTCCCTGGTCTCTGCATACCCCTCCGGGATACAGGTATTATGTGAAGTTAGGTTATTTTATGTTTGTTATTTATAAAAAGCATCGCAGCGTCCTATCGCAGCGGTTGAAGACCGTGAATTTGAAACGCTACATGTATTTCCACTTGGATGAGATCTTCTGTCCATCTAGGGGCTGGTCGTCATACGCTGCGCTTGCCGATGTACATTATGATCTCAATTCAAGAAATTTCGGCCCCATCGGCCTTGAGTTCTGCGTGCTGTGTGCACCGTGGACTACCAATAGTGTCAATAAAACAACAATTACCTCTATACAACACCTATGCACTAAAGAGACACGCTCCTCAGTTCACATAATCGGATTGATCCCAAACAATTACCCGCGATGTGACCTCATACATTGTGAGCATCGGTCAGCCCGCTCGGCTGGGAAACAATCGCGCGGGGTTCTCACGCAGCCGCTTCACACATCACGTTCTACTAGTCGCACTGATTGATTGTAACGGACTGCGTGTGCTTTTTCGAGTTGGTAAGTAGCTATATTCCATTCCGGATTATGTTTTCGCTCTGGGTAAACCATAGATTAACAAATAGCGATGGTGCGACGATATCGTTGAGTAATCGGTAAATTTAGCATAGAATATGGCACTCGGGAAGAAGGCAATTGAGTAGACACAGCAAGAGGGGGCTGGTGATGATTATTAATAAACAACATAAAATTATTATGTGATAAGACCGCCAACTGTATGAAATTAGTTAGATTTAAGAATTTCTAGTTTATAATCTTTTTTTCTGGTTGTGCAATAACGTGTTCTCTATGTCTATCTATGATTTAAAATACTATCTTATTCGATATCAACCATTGTATATCCCCACTGCTGGAGCACGGGTCTCTTCTTGCATCGCAGGAAGGTTAGGGCACACTCCACCTCGGGGCCAAGTCCAGGTTAGTAGAGGATTTTAAGACAGTAGCGGGCCTTGCTGTCAGAAGTTATCACGCTGCCCATAAGGCCTCTGACATGGTTTAATGACTGCCATTACATGACAGCCGGCACCTACGGCTTAACGTGCCTTGGGAAGCACGGAAGCACTCGTGGCTTAGTCGAACTGAGTGATTGGAATCAATCATTTGAGTTAAGCAACAACTGGCGCGTTCAGGTGCAGGATGGGTGATTGTCCCGTGATTACCGCTAGCGACCATCTCATTACGTTACATAAATAACGCCTATATCCCGGGGCGAAATATGAGATCAGGATTTGTTACACTTGACAGACCTGACCTATCTAATGAAGACGTTCTGAATATCAGACGGTCTTAAAATAGGCTTATTTTTCCAATGTCACCTTGTTTATTTCTATTTATAACTACATAATCAAGACGCACAAGTTCTCGGTCGGCGCACACCATGCATATACTCATATTTACACGAACCGTTTTGAGCCATTTTCGACCCCCCTCTGGAATGGAATAAAAATTGTAACTTCTTCTATAATCCCTTTTTGTTTCAAAATGTATAATTAATAAATCTTTATACTAGTGACAGCTTTGAAAAAAAAAGGTATTATAAAACAAGTTATGATTTTTATTCCATTTCTGGCGTTGTCAGCACACCAAATCGCCTTCAGTTAGTCTCATACTCTCGACTCGACGACCTCTGTGGCGTAACGGTAGTGCATCTACCTGCCATGCAGGAGGTCCCGGGTTCGAATCCCGGCTGGGAACAAAAAAAAACCCCAGGTCTTGGATGTTTACATGTTTGTGATGTCGTTGTTTCTGGTTCCCACGACACAGGGTATCCTAGTATGGGGCCAGAAGCAATGTATGTGCCTGTATGTAAATGTTGTGTTATTACCTACATTATGTTATTACCTACCTACATACTAAAAGTTGTTTCAAGGAATGAGTAAAATAAGTTATAATGGACCTTTTTGCACCCAGACCGGATCTATCCGTCGATGGTTGAGTGAATGAAATTAGTCTTAGTAATAAGGCTGGCAATTAAATTACAGTACTGCTGTACGTTCAACAGCAAATCAACCCTTTTAAAGTCGCCCATAATGTGACAGGGCTAGCGCAAGTAAGCATGTAAAGATCAATATCACAGCATAACAACCTTTCCAAGTTACAAGTAAATTTTCGTCTTTGTTTATAGAAATATATTGTTAGTAAACCATAATTATAGCTGCAATATAACATTCCAGGACAATTGAAATCTTAATAAATTATATATTGTTTTTAAAGCACTAGCCCGTGCTAAGGACAATTAAAAAAAAAAACCTGGCTCGGTTAGCCGGAGGTCGCGGGTTCGAGTCCCGGCATGGGTAGACTTTTTAGTCACCAAATAGGTTTTTAAGATCTTAATAATTATAAGTTTAAAAACCTATTTAGATGATGATGCAAATGACTTCAGCCAGATGTCGTTGCCTGTACGTAATACAGAGAATATTGTAAAGAGGTTCGAAATTTCACTGATGCCGATGAGTCGCCCATTAGCTCAGTTGGAAAGAGCACTGGCACGGATAGCCAGCGGTCGCGGGTTCGAATCCCGGCATGGGTCGAATTTTTAGCCTCTAAATAGGTTTTTAAATTTGTCCTTAGCACGGGTTAGTGCATTAAAAATAATATAATCATAAGTTAAGTCAGAACATTTTTTTGTTTGAGTGAGAAACTGTCTTTGTCTAAAGTTATTTAAGCTCATACATATTCATACGACTGTCGTTCTGAAAATGAAACAATAATAAAATAGACCCATTCTTCAAATTGAATGAAGCGGTCGGCTAATTCGCAAGGCTGCCTACCGCACGAGGCGCCTTGGTCGCTAATAATGCCAGTGATCTTCACGCCTATGACGGCAGTTCCCACGTCTTCACTGCATCAATAAATACATAGAATTACACAGAAGCGGTAGCTGAATGAAGGATATTAATAGCGAACAACATTCACAAAAGAGTCGCATCGCAAGTCAGACTTTTGATTTGGTTTACTACGGCCAATATGGTCTTTGTCATCGTTAAAACGCAGTGTAAAGAGGTAGTACATTAACGCATGCACCTTTGCACTTTATGACAAGCACAATTTGACATACTGTCTGTTAGCTTTTATAATATACCTCGGGCTCTAGAGTAGGCTTCGGATATCGCCAATTTTCGCCGGTTTCCGTACTGATGATCGAGTTCTTATTTCGAAATTAAGTGTCATATTAGTTCCGATATTTCTTTTACACGAATATATCCGATCCTATCCGATAGTAGCCGAGGTATGTTCTAAAAGCTACAGATGAAGGGCCGGTTTCTGAATTGAGAATTTCGCTAGGTAAATAGTTAACTGCAGTGCTGGCCCTTCGAATTTCCTAGAGAAGAGCGTGACAGAACGTTACTTGAGTATTTTCTTTGTGAGATAATTTCACTAAGTAAATACCTAAGTAAGGTCCTGATGTCAAAAGGGCCCATACGATTATTAGCTTACTCCGGATTCGCTTATTATTTTTATTATACTTTAATGCACACGAAACATTTAACAGGACATTACATAAGAAATAGCATGTACAAAAGCGAGCTTATCCCTGAAAGAAATTTCTTCCAGCAAACCTTAGAGAGTCGGAGAAGCAGTGAAAAGCGGGTCTATATACGTGTACAAAATATACTACGTAAATATTGAATAACTTACCTAACTATGAAAATCACAAACTTGAATCACAAAATCACTTACTTGATTTTTTTATCGGAAGTCTTGCCAGGCTTCGCTCTGATTCGCAGAGCTTAATCATGAGGAGTAGAGACGGAGCTGATGATGAAGATTAAGCTCTGCAAATCAGAGGGAAACCGGGTCGGACTGGTCTGGCATGTTTAGTGCTTACAAAAGTCTTAGTGCCACATAGAATATCATTAAAATGTGACAATTACTTTGCTAAATTCCGCCAAAAGTCCCACAAGCACCATGCGGTTAGTTAATACACCGCTCTCCATCCCACTTTTTCAAGCAGAAGCAAGACAGGAGCCGCATGACGCTTGTGGGGTTTTTGGCGGAATTTAGCAAAGTAATGTTCAAATTTTAATGCTATTATGGATTTCCGCAAAGCAACGCCTGATTCCATACACTATCTCCCACATAGAATGTCCACTAGTTCGCTGGACCAACCATCTGGGGCATAGTGTTGATAGCAGCTGGATGAGGATTGCCAAGGACAAACAGAAGTGGGGTGTCTTGGGGACCTAAGTCTAGCTGTGGAGAATTGTGGGCTGATTAATTAATAATTTGGCGCTGTCTATTTAATTGAAGCTTTCGCTCTCCTATTGTCTTGAAATACTTAAGGATCCTTTATTTAATGTGTCCTCACCTGTCGCCTAATGTTAAAATATTCGAACTACTTGACCAGTCCCCCACTATACTGACTATAGTCTAGTGTGGGGGTAAACATTGTATTTTTTATACTCCTAAAATAAACTAATTAATTTGTAACATTTTCATACTGTTGTAACTCTGTGTAATATTTTTATGTTTATGTTATCCACATAGTCCATTCGTTGGTTAATATGTCATAGCCTTTCGATGGACTATCTGTGTAACAGTTCTTCACTACCGCTGCATAACATAACGCTTTATTCATTACTTACTCATCTAATAAAAGGCCTGACTATTGAAAGATGAGGCCATTGTTCATTTGTGATGCTGTTCACTGGTTTTTATTGTGTTTGTTGAACTTAATAATCGATAAAACTTAGCCCTGGCGCCGACGATCCAATGCGGCTGGTGCATGGCGGCTGAAGATGGATGATGAGAGAAAGGAGTGGCATTACTTGAGGGAGGAATGTGAGCTAATTTTAATGGCCATCGTGGAACCTTATCATAGTTATCATACGTATAGGTGGTAACTAATGTATTAGATTTAAGAGGACTTGAGAAAAGATGGTCGGAGTAGTGTTTTTTTTTCCGCTACCTTTTTCTCCACTACACTATGGCCCGAGGCAGCGGCTTTCCTTTCATGTTACATTGTACTTCAACATTCTGTAAACAGAATGTAAATTATTTACGTTGAAATAAATTGAATGGAATTGAATTCATTGGATAGGACGATCAGCGATGGCTGTAAGACGTTACATTTGTTGTGTTTCCACTAATAGGCAAATAGGACAAAAGGTTGCATACAGTGTACGTGTCAGGTCATATTATGTTCATCATCGTTTGACATTTGAATCTATATCTATCTATAGGGAAGGAGCTTGGTAGGCAGACCACCGACACGATGGTCAGACGACATCGTGAGGGTTGCGGGTCAGAGATGGATCAGGTTAGCACAGGACCGTGAGGAATAGCGCAATAAAAAGGAGGCCTATGCCCAGCAGTGGGTTGATGTGGGGTGATTATAGACATTTGAATATTTAATATAAATAGTTATTCAAATTAATATTATGTAATCTAATCGGCAAAGAGTCCATGGGGCCAATAGCGAGATACCGCGAAAATTGGCGTTATGAGGAATTAGATATAGACATCCAGCAACGGGCAAAATTGAAATTGACAAGGGGTGCTGCAGTGAGGTTCAATAGAACTCAAGGGGATTTTGCCAGACCTATCTGCAACACTCTGTACTGCATAACAAGGTCACAGGACAATATCTGTAAAACTTACTCGACAACGTACGTAATATCAGCTCTGGTACGGGGCGTGCAAAACACAACCAAATTATCAAAACGCGTATCGGCAATGGCAACGAAGGTGCTCACAGTAGTAATGAAGACGGGGCGAGCGCGGCGTGGTGAAGGAGGAAGCAGACAGAGTATCGCTTTTCAGCAAGATGCGCAGATATTGTGATCCACCATATTATACTCAACCACGACACAGGGTATCCTAGTGTGGGGCCAGAAGCAATGTTTGTGCTTGCATGTAAAAGTTATGTTACTTAATGTTTATGTACGAGTCAGACACAAACAGAACCTACAAGTCAACTAAACATAATTTGTCAAATATAGGTGCTGTTTATATATTTAAGTGCTTTGGACATTATGTATATTTATCGGCAGCGCATCGACCTTTACATACCTAGTAGTGAATATGCAACGATGTAAAGAGTGATTAGGTTGGTCATATCGCGACTGTCACGAGCAAACCCACTGACAATATCAATAGCGACACAACCTTATCTGGAAATCGATAAGCGTTTAGGTTTCTCGCAAATTTGCCACTGTCTAACGTATAGGTGTAAATCTCTGCAACTGATTCGTATCTTCACATTCAAGCCATCAATTAATCGACCAGCCTGTACTCGTCCACTACTGGATATAGGCCTCCCCCAAGGCACGCCACTTCCCTCTGTCCTCATCGTCATCATGTTTCCACCGATGGGTATGGGTCTCTTCCCTAAGAAAGGTGTGGACCATACTCCACCACGAGAGCCAAGACCGGATTGGTGGAGGCTTGCAAGACTAGTGGCTGGTCTTACTGTCAGAAGTTTCAAGCCACTCTAAGGCCTCTGTCCCCTCTCCCTTCCTCTGTCCTCGGCCATCCTTTTCCAGCCACTGCCAGCCATCTTCCTCAATCGGTCCAGCGAGCCGGTGGGCGTAATAGTTGCTCAAGGTCTCCACTCGAGAATCTTTGAACTCCATTGACCATGGGTTCTTTGGAATTTGATCATTTCACGCCCACTTTAGCTTGCTAATCCTATAGCCTTATAGGCAATGTCAGTCACATTAGTTCTTTGGTAGATGGCTTTCAAGCCATAAATGGGTAAAATAGCGTTGCAGAAAGTTCCTGTTGGACTTAGGGGGCGATTCAATCATCATCATAATAAGCAGTCGCTGTCTGTCTACTGCTGGATATAGGCCTCTTCTAAGAGACGCCACTGGGCCCGATTTTCGGCTCTTCTCTTCCAGTTGCTGCCCAATACAAATATTATTTTATGATAATTGATAATAGAGGATAAGAATAAACTTTATTATATACCAGAACTCTTCTTCTTCAGTCCTTTAACTCCTAGGGAAGCATAGGCCTCAATCACAGCTTCCCTTCCTGAAAGTGGTTTGCGGCAGCTTCCACTTCAAGCCAAAACACTGAACACCAGAACACTGTTTTAGCAAATTCTACGATATTCTAAAGAGTGCGCCCAACCTTACATAATCTAATCTTTCCAAACTGTTACTGCTTATAATGTAATCTATGAAAGTTATCATGTATTATTGTGCATTACATTCACGTGCGGAACAGTTACTTAATTATCGCATCGAGGTATTTCGTAAAAGGATTATGAAATATTGACGAAAATCTTTGTAACACAGTCCAACAAAATCAAACCCTTTTGCCAGATAATCATTTGTCAATAGGGAGGTCTATTGCTAGCTTTCGGTCAATTGTTTAAACGATGGACGAAAACCATTACACATTTACCAAGAAGTTACCCGGCAGTAGTATGAAATGAAAATCGTGCTGTTACCGTTATCGTCTAGTGCGAAATCGTACATAAAAGCGGAAACTAGCTGTACTACTTGCACGATGTAATTTTTCGCATTGAGTCATGTAGAAGGTCTGATACTTGGATCCGCGTAGATGATAATAATATTCTTTATTGCAAAACAGCCATTTCTACCAAGCAACCCTATGATTGAAAGTTACTGAAGGAAAAGAGACAGCTGCAATGAAATGATGTCGACGCGCAGCGGACACTGAGTTATAATGTGCAGAGAATTTAGGCCCGGATGAGTAAATCAGTCAAGCAAATATCTTATCCAGGTTCTCGAGGACAATATTCATTCATTCAATGTGGAGCCAGACATGATCAATTAAATCGTAAATGAGTAAAAACAATGTCCACAAATCGTACAAGTTGCTGTAGCAAACGTCAGGACTCTGACAGGATTTGCTGCGCATAGTTAGCATACCGGGGCCTAATTATGAGCACCAGATCCTGAGCGATTCACAAAGTCCACTGTCAATCTGACAGTAAGACTATTGGAATCGTTCAGAACTTGGTGTGCGTAATATAGGAGCTGTTCATGCAATCATCAGTCACTTCTGCTTTGCGCTATTCTTTTCCAGGTCTGCCATATTGCCTTGTCAATGTCGTCACGCCAAATAGCTGCGAGTCGGCCTATACTTCATCGCTCGGTCCTCGGCTGCCATTCCAGCAGTTTGCGACTTTATTTTTCGTCTGTGCCGACGACCAACATGATCTGCCCTCCTCCATTTCAGAGTCGAGCAAGTGACCCTTCTTGCAATGTCGTTTTCAAATATAAAGTAGGAATATAGGTCAGGGAGGAATGCGGTGGCCTAGTGGGGCGCTATCGCGAAGCGAACGTACTTAGTAGGTACAGTTATCAACAAACGTGTGTTACGTTAGTGGTAAGTTATAATAAAATTATTGTCATATTGGACTGTTCGACTAATA
The DNA here is from genome assembly GCA_934045075.1 of Yponomeuta sedellus. Lineage (NCBI taxonomy): Eukaryota > Metazoa > Arthropoda > Insecta > Lepidoptera > Yponomeutidae > Yponomeuta > Yponomeuta sedellus. The sequence continues at coordinate 15,978,076 of OW203727.1, read as the reverse complement.
AACCTATATAGGTTTTTTATTTTTTATACAAATAGAGATTGTTGGTCGTAGGCCTCTTGTCTTTCTCGCCGAGCCATTCTTTTATGTAACCTCCATATAATTGGTGTCGCACTGCAGGGCAAAGGCTCCCTCGAGCAATTTTATGGACTATTTATTTATGAACATAAGTTTGTCCCTCAGATCATATTTTTGTGTTCTGAGGTTTGTCCTGTGGTTTCCGCTCGTAGCCCCTTTTTTTGGTCATTGTACGTGGGCTATGAGATCAGTTCAGCCAGCCGATCTTTCCTGCCCTGCCCTGGTGGAATTGATTATTTATCAATTTGTGCAATAAAAAATATTTTCTCTATCTATCCAAAATCAATGCAAAATGTGTGTATAGTTAGGTCTTCTACTTGTAGGAATTGGTTTTGAATAGATAGATAAAGTATTCTTTATTGTATATACCCAAGGAATTACATAAGAGACCTACTTCAAATCCATTGTACTGTATTTCATTGTCATAAAGTTCAATTTAAGGTGGTTAGTAATAAATAATGTAGCTAATGTGTTCTGTAATAAAAATCATAGAAATAAAGATGATAAGAATGTTAATACGCTGTAATAACGACAATTATGATGATACCTAATAATAGTATATAACAAACAATTGTTGATTTGTAAGTAATGTAAATAATGCATGCACTATTTGTGTGTTCTACAATTTGCAATGCTTGTAAAAGGCGACTAAGTTTTATGCGCTAACTTTGTAATGAACAACAACTGTTACACTTGGTAGCAAATAAATTTGATTGATTGATTGATTGATTGATGGTTATTATTAAACCACTGCCAGGTAAAAGGTTAATACAAAATTGAGGCTGTGTCGGGTTTGTTTGGTTTAGCGTGAAACGTTTATCACCATCATCATCATCAGGCTGTATTAGTCCATTGCTGGACATAGCCCTCCCCTATTGAGCGCCATAGCGCCTTGTCTCAACTAGCCGCATCCAGCGTATAAGCATTAATTTCTAGCTCAAACAGCGCAATATGTTACAGGACACTGGCGCCATCTAGCGCCACGAGTTAAGCTGATCTGAGCAATTTCTTATTGATGATAATTATGTATATGAATTACAGAGTTACAGCGTTCACTGAGGCGACATTATTTTGTTGAGGCAAGTTACCACCTGTTGTCCTCCTCATTGAATCCGATGACGGTGACCTCAAGGATTGGTAGGACTTCTGCGGTGCGCTCGGATGTGACTCGCGAAGCCCAGCTTGTTTTTAAATGTTCGGTTAATGTTATTTAAAGACGGTTTTTGTGACAACTAAATTATATTTTCAAAACCAGCATTACAAGAAAGAGTATCTATGTACAAAGAGGTGTATAAAACTATTAATCGCCAACAGTTACATTGGCCGCAGTGAAGCTTACCACGGTCATTGTACGTGTAAGTGTATGTGGGCTTTGGGCGGGTTTTTTTTTTCTTTCCTACTACACTTAGGTAACACTATTTTTATTTTTAATGCACTAACCCGTGCTAAGGAACAAATTTAAAAACCTATTTAGAGGCTAAAAATTTCACCCATGCCGGGATTCGAACCCGCAACCTCTGGCTATCCGTACCAGCGCTCTACCAATTGAGCCAATGGGCGACTCACGGCATCAGTAAAATTTCGAACCTCTTTACAATATTCTCTGTATTACGTACAGGCAGCGACATCTGACTTAAGCAAATTGCATTACTTACAGCCCCGACTACCTACTTTGCAGTTAGGTTTAACATCGGAACGATATCACTGTACTCACATGATTACACTATTTTTATTTTTAATGCACTAACCCGTGCTAAGGAACAAATTTAAAAACCTATTTAGAGCCTATTAATTTATTTTAGCCTCTAAATAGGTTTTTAAATTTGTTCCTTAGCACGGGTTAGTGCATTAAAAATAAAAATAGTGTAATCATGTGAGTACAGTGATATCGTTCCGATGTTAAACCTAACTGCAAAGTAGGTAGTCGGGGCTGTAAGTAATGCAATTTGCTTAAGTCAGATGTCGCTGCCTGTACGTAATACAGAGAATATTGTAAAGAGGTTCGAAATTTCACTGATGCCGTGAGTCGCCCATTGGCTCAATTGGTAGAGCGCTGGTACGGATAGCCAGAGGTTGCGGGTTCGAATCCCGGCATGGGTGAAATTTTTAGCCTCTAAATAGGTTTTTACACTTAGGTATTTTGATCTACCTATGGATGTTTTATATACTTACATATTACACTACATTTAACTCGTTATGCTTCTTCAAGTATATTTTAATCCATAATTAGGTATCTGAATTCTCGAAGAATGACCCTAAAAAGTTACGAATGGTTGCATCCACACGACTGCCCATGTCCCATATCAGTGGCCCATCATCTTGGCCTACTTGTGCACGAGGCTTAAGATAATTGTAGTACCTAAGATATATATATGTTTACAACTAGCTCAAATTACTATTTACTACTTAAGATACGCGTAACTATTCACGCCTCAAGGTTCCAAAGTGTAAATGGGTGTCGCAATATGGCAAACACTGCTTACGATGAGATCTATTTTGTATGAATCTAAAAACTAAGAGCTGACGTCACTTTTGTCTCCCTGTCCCACTCTAGTTTATGATGATGACGTCACTCACACAGTCAGCCCCTGCGGCACGGCACTTTCTATCGAGCTCGATGAAGGGCCAATAATATTAATTAAAAAGAAATGCAGTCTCTATACGTCGTCCACTGGTAGGTCACAGGCCTTCTCTCAGAGAGAGAGAGTACCTATAGGCTTAATCACCACGGGTGCCCAACGCGGATTGGCAATTTCAAGCGCTGAGGTAGAAGAACTCCGACACTAATTTTCCTCACGATTAGATTGATTATAATTTTTTTTGTATACTGTGATACTATAATACAAACATTATAAATCTGAAAAGAAAAATCTTATGACAAATATAGACCAAAAATAAAAATTGTAAAGTTTTATTACGATACAGGTCTTGTATGGACACCTGGACCATCTTAATATAACTTTTTAATCATAACGATACACCTATACAACCTCCAGCTGGACCAAGAAGGTTGAACCCCTACTTAAAAAAAAGGTTTCAGTGAACGAGTCCGCGGCGACGCATCACGCATGCGCAATCGATGTTTGCGCCTTGGCGCCAACATTTTACATTTAAAAACACTTTTCAATATTTAAACAAAGTTTGTTTCTGTTTAATATTATTTTATGTATTATAGTATGAGAGTAGATAAAGCAATGTCATAACTTTATCATAATATCATAATATCACTGGACATAACTTGGTCTTATAACACTCGTGGGATACTGTAAGAAAACTCGCCTGCGGCTCGTTTTTTTAAAACACACTCGTCTTATAAGAACCTTAATTATGCAAGAGTATCAAAAACTACTATTATTGTACAATAAGCATATTCGTACAAAGGCGAGCTTAATTCTAATGAGTATTTCGACGATGTTTCGAATCCCGGCAATGATTTTGTTTTCTAAGTTAGGTACATACATTTGTGAATTTCACTAAGTAAATAATTGCGTACTTAAATGTAACTTTACAAATATAATGAACTAAAATTGATAATTAATTAGATTAATTTTAAGTTCATGTATAAACCTTTATATAGCACTTTAAAATGTTGCGTGCCCTACAGGGTCCGCAAAGATCTTATCAAATAACTGTTGAGTTTGTAGTTGAAAATTTGTAGAATGCAATAAAGTATTGAGTAGGTATAAGTTACAGTAGTAATACTGTCACTAACGATGAAGGAAAACATCGAGTTATAATACCGCCATCTTTTTTTTACCGCCTCGTTGGTCGAGCGGTATTACGTCCGATTACCATGCCAGTGGTCCCGGGTTGTTTCCGACGTAGGCCGGCGGCGGCGGCCGTACATTTGTACACATGTACTGTTGACGACCTCTGTGGCGCAGCGGTAGGGTAGCGCATCTTGCAAGAGGTCCCGGGTTCGAACCCCGGTTGGGGACAAAAAAAAACCCCACGTCCTGGATGTTTGTGATGTCGTTGTTTCTGGTTCCCACGACACAGGGTATCCTAGTGTGGGGTCAGAAGCAATGTATGTGCCTGTATGTAAAATAATGTTGTGTTATGTTATGTTACTAGTGTATTTCCATGTTTGTGATGTCATTGCCTGGGTACAGGGTATCCTAGTATGGGACTAGGACAAGTGATTGTGTTGTGTAGAAGTATTTTGTTAATATTACATTACTTTTTGCCGCGAGTAAAAGCGAGACAGCGCTACGTTTCATCACGTCTCCGTTTCATAGAAGTACAGTTCATGGTTTACTATGACAATTGTACAATGCCTAAGGCCGCTTTCTAAATAGAAAATTTCACTAAGTAAATAATTTAGTCACGTTCTGTCTTGCTCTTTTCTGAGAAATTCGAAGAGACCGCACTACTGTGTCTAGAGTCAACTATTTACTTAGCAAAATTTTCAATTCAAAAACTCAGGCATAGGCGATGAACCCATTTATTACCAAATACAAGAGTTAGGGTCTTATTTATAAAAAATGATGACCTCATTAAAATACTCTTGAATGAAGTTAAAGCTATTTAGATGGAGTAGAAGTCAGTAAAAGCACCCAGCTGTGGGCAGAGGTGAGCTGATGATGACAATAATCCAGTATTTGTTCTTCTTTATGAAAATAATTCCTATTATAATATAAGCCTGCTTTAACTCTCACCTAAGAGTATTTTAGAGGAAGCGATGTTTTACCGTCACCAGATTAAGAGCCGCAAGTAGACATGGATAGGCCACACTATCAGAAGGGTTGCCAGGCACATACCAAGATAAGCTCTAGAGTGACGAAACAGTCACGGTGACAAAAGTAATCCGTGCGCGCTTAGCCTAAGTTAATTTTTTGTAACTTACTGTAAGTGTTCGGTCCAGTATCATAGCTTTGAAGCCGAAAGAGTTCGTAAATATATGCACAGTGCGAGCCGGCCGAGAACTTGGCCTGGCGCATTCCGTGCGCCTAGATATCTATGTATGGCGTGCGAAAACTTCGTGGAAGGGCATTCCCCTCGCGCGCGGCGTATAGGGGTATGGTACAAGTAATGAGATTAGGATGAGATCTTTCGACATAGATTTACTCGTACGTAAATTGATAGGTGATTATCTATTTCATGGGCAATTAATAAAATCCCGATTCATATTAATTAACATATGTGTATAACAGCGCTAATAACAGCATAACAAATACGTCAATACAAAACCCTTATATTCCAGTACATACTCGTATATGGGAACTATTTGTTCTACCTACCCTGTATTTTATATTGATACTGGTAGAGTTTCTACCTCCAGTCCAACCTAACGTAATGAAAGCTCATAACTTGGGCCACGCGGCAACTCAGTGATGTAACAATTACATAAAAATGGCGTTCACATCGAGCGTCGCGTCGTCCGACCCGCGGCCGTATTTCCGCCACCGATCACATAAACTTTCACGAAATCAAACAAAGAAATAGACTAGAGAGGTAGCTCATTTGCATCCGCAAAGTTCCCAGGCGGACAAAAGAGTCCGTCGTAGAAGAATCGGTTTGGAAACTGATGGACAAGCAAAGTCACGGTTCGAGAGGTACGGTTTGATGGCTCAAACTACAGAGGTACTTAGCGGCGACAGTGGAGGTCAAACGATGTCGCTCTACATCTTGATAAATGAAATGCATAGACGGTTGGTGCAAGATATCTTCGGATTTTATTTTCTACTAGCTGACCCAGCGGACTTCGTACCGCCTAACAGTCGATTCTTTATTTTTTTGTTATTTTTCTCTCCGTAAGAACCATCCTCGTACTTCAAGGGATACTCTAAAAAATATTAAGCGAAATCGGTTCAGCTGCTCTCGAGATTTGCGCTTACCAAAAAATTCAGCGATTCATTTTTATATTGTTGGTGGCAATAAAAAAATTTTTACTTACTTACATATTATAGAAGATGTATCTTATAAACGTCCCACTGCAGGGCACAGGCCTTCTCTCAGAGAGAGAGTATGAGCTTAGTTACCACACGAGCCCATCGTGGACTGGCAATTTCAAGCGTGAGGTATTTGAACACCTCTACTCAGGTTTCTTCACGATGTCTTCCTTCACTTAGCTGGTGGTATTGCTATAACTTCATAATGTATATAATTTAGAATCCATAGTCATTGGTGCATGCCCGCACTGGGAATAGAACCTGGGTCTCTCACTTCCGAGTACATTGTTCACTGGGCTACCGCTTGAAAAATAGGGCGTGGAAATAGAGTACTTACTGGGAAAATAAAAAGTGTTTAGATAGACAAATAGAGAACACTTTATTGCACAACCAGAAAAAAAGAATACAACAATGATTTCTCAAATCTAAGTAATGTTATACAATCGGCGGTCTTATAGCTTAGAGCGATCTCTTCCAGAGTGCTTCTTTGCAGCAGTACACAAAAGTGTATTGTATCTAGCTAGGTATTAGACAACATGAACTTGCCTTGAGAGTGCTCGTAAGCTATAAACCTTCACTCAATAATGTCAAATGGTGATGACATACAATGCTGACCGCGTCAGAAGCCTAATTAGGTTTCATGTGTGAGAGTCTAAATCTAATCGATACAAAACGATGCGATACCACCCAACATAACACCGTCAAAATCCTCGGTAAATCACGCGAGAACGGGCGTGATTTGCATAAAAAACGCAATAACAACAAGCTAACCGTCAACTGATAAATACTGTTGTGTCGTAATGAAGAAAACAATGGGCCGACTTTCTCGGCGCGTACGCCTTCCCCTTTCCCCCTTTCTCCTCCCCTCCACCGCCCACCCATGTAGGTGTAGAGGTAACTGTCCTGAGATTTTGACCCTAGATTGTGGGCCCTAGGACCGATCTTTCAACAGTGTCCATTAGCCGCTGGGAAATGGGAGCATTTCGTGACGTAATAAGAAACGTTTCTTTTTTTGCTGGTGAGTTTGCTGCTCTAATGTGATATTTGGACATGTTCTCTATTACATTGATTGTTTTGTTTGAAGCAGATTTTTTTTTAAGCCATCGCTCACTGCAATTCATTGAGCGGTGGTAGCGAAGAGGTAGAACGCCGGTTTCTTAACCGGGACGTCGCGGGTACAAATATCGGTTTGTACCAATGACTTTGTTTTCTAAGTTATGTATATTTGTGGCAATGCCACTCTCTAAGGGTGAAGGAAAAACGTCGTGAGGAAACCCTAGAGCCTGAAGTGTTATCATACTTCTGCGCTTGTTACGTACAATGGCCCAATTATGAGACTAACTAACGGTTCGAGTCCCGGCATCGGCATTGGTGGAATTTTTAGCCTCTAAATAGGTTTTTAAAAATGGTCCTTAGCACGGGTTAGTGCATTAAAAAGAATAAAAAATACGATATTCGCACTGGGTCATGCATGCGCAGTTTGTGTCGCTAAGTCTCGAATTAGAAAATTAAGACACCGCAAATCAACGATATAAACTGTCCAATGGTCAAATAGTAAAATATACTTTTGAGGTGGTTTACACATTTTTATAGTAAAAGTCCGGTGGTGGAATTTGACAGATAAAAATAAGAGAACAACACCATCTTAAATCAATTCTGTCGGGCAACCCGACCGAGTGCATATTTGCCACATGACCCTCTCGCTGCAATTGCGCGAATGACTCCGCGATTAGTCACTGGAGGAATGCCTTTGCACTCCCCCGTCTAAATAAACACCGAAGAAGGTTAACTCGGTAAGTAATATGCCCGTTCTTAGCACGAATACAGATTTAGATAGATACAGATATAGTCAAAGATCATCCGAATGGTGCAGTAGACCGTTGAGCAGCATATACATATGAAAATGGGGTTTCTACATGCAAACATGAACAATTTTTATGCGTAAAACTTCCAAATTTCATATATTTTCGCTCAGCAATTGGTAACTGTATCTGATATTTAGAGTTTTCATATAATACATTTGTTTGTTGAAAGCTGGAAGTTGAAGTTGGAAGCGCTCGTGGCCTAGGCGAACCGATCGAGTGATCACTTGAGTTAAGCAACAACAGGCGCGGTCAGGTGCAGAATGGGTGACCGTCCCGTGACTACCGTGGCATTTTTCCGAGCACTTCCGTGCTTCGCAAGGCACGTTAAGCCGTTGGTGCCGGCTGTCATGTATTGGCAGTCGTTAAGCCATTTCAGAGGTCTTATGGGCGGCGTGATAACTTTTGACAGTAAGGCCCGCCACTGTCTTACAATCCCGAAGAGACCCGTGCCTCAGCAGTGGGGACATACAAGGGTTGATAACGAAAGTTGTTTATATTGGAGAGTGGAACCCCTCAGTCTTGAATATGTATGGGGATTCCATTACACCCTGTATTTTTTTTACTTTGCCTCTTTTGTGTCCCACTGCTTTCACTGTTTCGAGCCACCTCGCACCATCCTAGCAAGAATGCATTTATGTCGTTCCGATATTCGCCTTTGTCTGCCGCGCGTCGGTGTTCTTTTTGACAAAATTGCGACCCAGTCGGTCGCAATTTTGGCCCACCTATCTGTGCTCATGCGGCAGATATGGCCAGCCCTGTCCCACTTTAACCTAGCGGACGCAACCCCAATATCCGTATTTTTTTGTTATTTAGCACAGCGTCGTGTTCCCTGTATATGTTACTTATTATATATCTATCTATATCAATAGTCAGCCCACATCAACCCATTGCTGGGCATAGGCCTCCTTTTGCTGCGCCATTCCTCACGGTCCTGTGCTAATCTGATCCATTTCTGACCCGCAATCCTCACGATGTCGTCTGACCATCGCGTCGGTGGTCTGTCTACCAACCTCTTTCCTCCCTCCCTTGGCCACCACTCCGATACTGCCCTGATCCACCGGCCGTCTTCCCTTCTAGCCAAGTGTCCCGCCCATCTCCACTTTAACTTTGTGATCTGCTTACCAACGTCTTCGACCTATTTATTATATAAACTTTATGAACTTTCAGTAAGCGGAGGTCCGTGATGAGTAGACTTTCTCTACGGATTATTATATGCTCCCGCACTGAAAGATTGCAATAAGATGGACGTAAAATCTTTAGCTGTAAAATACATTTTAATAGCTTACTCTGATTGTCCATTGTCCACGGTGACTCGGACGTCTTCAAATCGTAAACTGAAAAATAACGTACAAAAGTTACTTAATTTCCATACAGCATAACGCGAAACTATCAGGGTTCCTTGTCGACTACTAAACCCTAAAATATATCCGAGAAAGCGCACAAAGCACACATTTTACGCCTCCGGTGGAGTTCGACAGACTGCGGCACTAGACATAAAATTAACTCTAGTTTGCGTGAGGTCGGACTGCGATCCCGTTGGGCCAGGTCGGCAGCTAACGGACTCCCAGCTAATGAGGACAGTGCAGTTATGCAGATTCCGAACGAATGATCTTCGAGAGCTTATCTCCCTCCCTTATGCTCTGGGAGTTAGAGACGATATTCTAACGACACCCTGTTGACAGACATGTAGATTTTCCGGATTGACGATTCACTTGTGCTGCGCGGCGAGGCTCTATCTGGGTGTCTTTTCTTTTGTTGATTTGCGTATTTAAATGCGTACAAAAGGGAGAGAGGCGAAAGAGGTTTTTAAAAGATCGAGGTCAGGTTGAAGGGCGAGAGGTCGATTGTTACTTTTAGAGGTTAGTTGTACCTCTCTCGGACACTAGAATCACTATCACCAGCTGTCAATTATTTTTTTTGTATTATGGCCAAGAGACAGCTATTTGTTCAACAAATTTGTTAGAGTTCGGGAAACCCAAGTCGCGGAGACCAAAACCCTCACCAAAACCAATAGCGTTCGAGAAACGGGGAATAAATTGAAATAACAAATTCATTGAATCGACTTTGGAATTTGGCACACTGATAGCTTATAATTGATCGATTATAAGCTATCAGTGTGCCGAACGATTTGGAACTATCATGATTATTTGACTTAATACTGTTTTGTTGAAGGATTAAAAGTCTAGAAATGTTTGTTAGTACAAAACTTAACCAAAAAATGGTAGGTACTTTAGCTTTTTATAGCTGCTAAGCTTGCTTGGAAATAGTGTCAATACGATCTAGCGAAATGACACGCCAAGTATAGTTCTAATGCCTTCATGTGATCTTTGCATTTTGTCGATTAAAAACTGCAATTAAACAAGCCTTCATGAATTGTAGACGTCAAACTCTGGACCGTCGTCGTCGTCAGGCTATACTAGTGCACTGCCGGACATAGCCCTCCCCTAAAGAGCGCCACGTTGTGCTATCATAGGTGGTAATGCCCATAATCCCCACGCGGGGCATGCGGGTTGGGGATCGCAGTTCGGTGGAATTGTACTGCAGGGGCCGCTGATGCCCACCCCCCAGTTTGTGTCCATTAGTTGCATTTTACGACACCCGCTGGACGAATTGGGTTGGTGCCATGGGCTTTTCACTTCATATAATCACGTTTCTATAGAAATCTCACATACAATATTAGTTCTGTCATATCTCACTAGGTGGCGTAAGATATATCAAGAAATTTAAAAAGTGGAATCACTGAGTTTTTGTGTAATGGCAACACTGAAGAAAAGCAAGGATGTTACGCATAACTTGATTAAATAGAAACCAAATATTTTCTAAGTTTTTTATCAAAATAAATAACTACTTACTACACTGCAAATGTTAAAAAAATATAGATACATTGAGAGCACTTATGTAATTGTACATAAAAATGGAAATTATACAGATATTTCTTAACCTAAGAGTACAGACGTTAATCACTAAAAGTGATCTCTTCCAGACAACCTTTTATGAATATATTTTATGAAAAATCTCTAAAATTCTGTACCTATTAAAAATAATATCGCATTTACTATATAATGAAGGAAATCAGAAACGGAACGTCGGCGTCATGTTGTTGTTGACAGTGTCTTGTGGACAGTGTCGCTCATTCACTCCACAAACGTGAATGTACTTTTCGAATTTCGATGTTTTCGTGGGTTTTGAAACATCTTCCTCAGCTTTGCCCCCGGACTTCGACGATTCTGCATTTATTCTCACGACCTCAGCTTTGCCCCCGGACTATGAAGATTACAAATCTGCTTTATTAATTTCAGAAAACCTTGGAATAAAAGTATTAGGGTACCTACTGCTAGCTAAACACGAATTACTTTTATAGCTATAGGTATATTGTATTAGAGAAAAGTTCTATCATAACTCACAAGATGGCGCTAGCACGTATGGGGGACTGATATCTTTATTCTCAGCTATATAATGTACTCTGTGGTTGGTGCTATTCTCTAGGCCGACACCACACAGCAAACCATACTGTTTTTTTAATAATAAGTTTGTAGCCATGATTACCATGCCTCCGAAACTGATGCTGATCTTGATCATTTTGATCGAGTGAAAACTCATAAATTTATAACTGTTCATAACTCATCATCATCATACATAGGACATAATAACAAATGTAACAAATGGACTACATAATAAATGTAATAAAACCTGCCGATAGAGTTGTGTCGGCTGCGTGTACTTGGGTCCCTGGATGCGGATGGCAAGGGACCTTAAGAGATGGCATTTGGCGAGAAAAGCCTGTACCCAGCAGTGGGGAGCGGTGGGCTGATGATGACGATGATAATGAAAACCTAACGAAATGACATTCCAATCGAAACATTGCATTTGTGACGCTGGAGCAGGAAACGCAGGAGACAAAATTACCCAACCAATTTCAGAATCGCAATGTTGCAATAGGTCGCAACAAGCGGAAGAAAGATAAAGAAGTATCAAATATGGCAGGGAATATGCTACTGAAATTACTTATAAATAACATCATCGATCTTAGGAAGATGGCCGGCTGGATGATGGCTGAGGAGGTGGCTTGACTTGAGGGACGCTTTTATCCAGTCCTGGATGAGTACGGGCTGATAGATTAACTTAACTTTATCGATACTTTAACATTCTTGAATATTTGTGGAAGAAGTCAATATAATGAAAATTATTTGTTAAAAAAATAATCATTGTATGTTACAACATTTGTGCTCTATTTAATAAATACGCTTTTAGGAATATATCTGTCTATATTAAGCTATTGATAAATATTACTCAAAACCCCGGTGTGATCAAGCATCGTAAATGAAGCGAAAGTGGTTTAAAAGAATCTGTTTACGTATACTATGTTTGTATTCCTGAGAAATAATAGAACAATATCAGAAAAATACCTGAGGAAAAAACCCAAAAGTCTTATCTAACGATCTATCCAATACATTTCTGAGTACGGCGTAAGCAACCGCAGTCGGTGCCCAGATTCCTCGTGGCAGCGTTTAGATCATAACAAGTGAAACGTGCATAGCACTGACGATTGCCCGTAAACATCCGCTATTTGTCCAACATTCTGCGCTTGTGCGCGTATCGGTTACGCTTTACGCTTACTATGAGCGGTGTATTGGAGATACGGTAGTGTTGACTGCTCCGTTGGCTTAGCGGTAATCGGCTTGCTTATTGGAGGCTTATGGTTATGGTTACATAAGACAAATGCATACTGTTTGTGACTGCCAAAAAGTATGCAACCTCCTTGCTACTTGAAACTTATTATTTTTCTATAAGTCGTCTTTTGTTTTTCTTTCTTGTAAAAACATTGGCGCAAGCAACTCGCTATTGTAATTAAAACGAAAAGCGAAAAGTTGTCGTATTTACTCTGCGATGATTTGCAAAAGAAATAAATTTCTTCACGTAGATAGAACATTCTTTATTGTACACAGAAATTAAAGTAAGAGAAATAATTAAACAGTATATAAAAATATAGTACAATTGCCGGCCTTATTACTAGAAGCAATTTCTTCCAGATGTGGTCTGAGGAGGCAAGAAGAAAATTAGAGATATATATGAGATACATATTTCCACTTAAAATTAAATTTAATGATTAATTGATTTAGTTAACAACTTGCTTGCTTACTCCAAATGCATAGTTGTTCAGTAATAGTCACGTTACGTAATCGTTGTTTCATTGACAATATTGGTAGACTAGTTGCCAATAGCATTAACTCGGCAAACGCCAGAGTCAAGTATGTCTATTTGATTCGAGCGGGACATACCTACCATTGGTATCATATTGTATCATTATTTTGTCTAGGAGACTATCAAATAAAAGCAAATAACAGCTTTTGTCATCTTATGTTCTACTATATTTTTATTGAAAAACTGTGTGAATCAGACTCGGGCCTGCAGAAGCAGTACGATGGCGCGATACGTTTATGGCACTAAAATATCAGATTTGACAGTATTTTTTTTGGAATGTCGCAACTTTGCTATCTGCTATATCTAGTGAATCAAGCTATCTTTACAAGTAAAGCAAATTTTCGGCCAAAGCAGTGTTTCCATCTATATGGGCTTCGAAAAGAAAAAGCCACTGACTGAGGTGACTGTACCTCCGCTCTATTTACTGTGCTTAGCGTTCGCCTTTGTCACCATGAAACATTACGTACTTTCTAAACCCAGCATCATAATGGTAAAGAGACGTCTAATGCCTATTGCTATTGTATCTAATTTAATAAGGCGAAAGTTCACACGTTAAATTAAAAATAAAAGAAAACCTATCATTTGTGATCAACGTAACCACTTCAGTAAAAGTTGTACGAGCCTCTTGTTATGTGAAAACAATACGGAAATTACATACGAACGGCGAAATAGTACGACTGCTTAGGGTTCCACAGAGTTCCAACGGAAGCCTGCTTAACTTTGCGTCATTGTCATCTGTCTCTCCGTTTGTTTGTCATGCTTATGAACCGTAATAGATAGCAATGTTGCAATCTATTAATTCGTGAAATAACCAGTAAGTTTTCACCTACGACTAGAGTATCGATACCAACCCTTGTAATATCCCCACTGCTAGGGCGCGGGTCTCTTCCTGCGTCACAAGAAGGTTAGATCATACTTCACCACGGGTTGGTGGAGAATGTCAATAGCAGATCCCACCTAAGTTATATGTTTGTTGTCTGCCAATTGTACCTAAAATTAAATTCTCTACCCACATTCTAGAGTCGGCTGGAGTGACCTATGAACCAACGATATAGGACATAGAACTTTTCGATCCACCCAGGACAAGCCAAATAAACCATCAATCCAACATCAAAATAATAATGTGTCTCACGAATTTTGACATGTGTGTGAAAACATAAAAAAGACAAACTCGTCTACCCACACACGCCCGTGGTGGCCTTTAGCGGCCGCGCTGATCAAACATAGCGAAATATATTTTGGCATTTTATTGCCCATGCGTGGCAAATTATAAATTACTCTATTACAAAGTCTGTGATTTAATCCGGCCAATAAGGTTGGGGCGTTACTATTCATGCGAATACTCTACTTTAATTCATTATCATCAGTCGTCTGTCCTACTCTAGCAGCGTAAGAAAGAATGAGGCAGTGAGTTTTCGGACTCAACAAGTCGATTTGCAAAGAATGAGATCTCAGCGAGGACTGGAAACTGTTGCATTGGTTGTCGAAATGAAAGTAACAATCGTTTATGAAATTGCTCGTTGGAAGGTAAGTAATCTAATCGGGGCAGTCTCTTATGCAACAATGCCTACGTAAGGCTAGCCTAGTACGAGTTAGGTACATTACATGTGACGATACACACGTGTGCCTTCTCATAGGTAACATGTAAACTGGTAACACAATGATCGTTTTCTGAAGTTCAATAATGAAACTGTCCGAGGTATGCAAGGTTAAACAAACTAAGTTGAAGTGCTTTGCTTTCGTTCCAACTAGTTCCACAAAGCTGTAGGTAATATAATGATTTGTATTTTTTTGTTGTGCTTTATGTTTAGTTAAATTAAATGAGAATCATCATCATTATCAACCCATTATGTCCCCACCGATGGGCACCGGGTCTCTGAGGAAGGTATAGGCCATAATAATAACATGAATGATAATAATTTAATAAGACAATATTGTTGGTCAATGGGGCTTCGTTTAGGATTCATAAATAAAACAAATTTAATCACATAGGTACTATTTAAAAAAAATACGTCTGCGTTTTAGAAACAAGACTGGGAAT
Source organism: Yponomeuta sedellus (assembly GCA_934045075.1). Classification (NCBI taxonomy): domain Eukaryota; kingdom Metazoa; phylum Arthropoda; class Insecta; order Lepidoptera; family Yponomeutidae; genus Yponomeuta; species Yponomeuta sedellus. Next base: position 15,963,002 of record OW203727.1, on the reverse strand, counting down.
TTATTTTTTTATAGTAACGTTCCGTAAAAGACAATATAATTTCTTTTCATTTCAGATGCTATGTGACCTCACGGAGACATTAAAAAGAGAAGGCCACCTTAAAACATAACAAGCTGCATTTATTCAATTGCAAGTTGCCAACAAAATTACGATTTCCACCACAAACTTACTGTAGATTTAACGCTTCTTGATGCTGCATTCCGCTTCCCCATAACACAGCCAACTAGAATTGACCCCTATTTCGCTAAGACACAGTTGTAAACATTCTCTCCGGCGCAAACGAAACGCCAATTCAGACCTTAAGACCAGTTAATAAGTTCCACCGCTGTACGTGCAAAACTAAGTGCAGTCAGAGCGCTTACGTAAAGTACGGTCTGTCAAGATGTCGCAACGGCCATGGATCGCATGTGCCGTAACTTCGCCTTCGACCGACGAATTGACAAATAACTGAAGGGAAACACCATACTGTTGGGTGGGAGGGACGCCTGTGGGCTTACTGCTTTGTTTTATGACTCTATTAACTTTTAACATGGCGATAGTGATTGCCACTGGGTTACGTAGTAGGGCTGCTTTGGAATTTGATGCGTTGGGTTGTTTTGATGTGTATAATACAAGTATACGTAAATCTCAAAACTTAAGCTGAAACATTTAATAGTTTTAAAAAATAAACACTAAATACGAAAAAAAAAAGTTTACTTAGTGAACTTTAAAGAAGGTGATGAAGAAAGAAACTAACAAAGACGCTGCAGTATTTTTCAAAACTGGTTTTAAATTAATTAACAGAGTTTTCAACGTAAACTTACACCACACTAGACACTATTGTCCTCGTTTCCGTTATTTAAATACCGGACATCTTTGTGTAGCAAATAATCTTTTATGTCTAATTTCACCTCTGGTTATCGAACAGAATAATATTTCTGAGCTGAGTTAGCTCATTACTGAGTCGTTCCCTTTTGCCTCACTAGACTAGTAATGAATAAGACGTTACATATTGTTAACTGTTAATTTTAAGCTAACTTGTAAATGGCAAAATTATTTTTATTCTTATTCTAAGCAGTAAAAAATAGGGCAGTCATGTCACAAAGGGATTTTTTGAGACTTGACACTTATTTATTTAGGGTCACCAACAAGGTAAACATTAATACATCCTATTATTGACATTCACCAAGGATGTAATCATATCAAAATGCTACCTTAACTATAGGCGTCCACAACGTGCTAAAATATAACACTTAAAATTTTAAGCCACAGTCAAATCACCTTCCAGACTCAATCTTAGGTGCGGTGCATATTATTGAAGTAGAAATATTTAGTAGTAGGTCTGGAAAATTCAAAGTATTTTTAAATAAAGCACAATTAAAACAAAACTAGTTCTTACAAAACCGGAAGTTTAGTAGATAAAACCAAGTTCCGACGCGATAAAATCGTATCTAAGTTTTGTGTCACTGAATGTGCTCACTTTATGGTAACTACCGATAACAATAACCGTTTATACGGTGTTACCTCAAATATACACTACAGTCTGATAGCTTTCAAAATATACCTCGGGCTCTAGAGTAAGCTTCGGTTTTCGCCGAAAGCACACGAGTGTAATACCTACTACTTCCTGCTCCGTATAAAACTTTTCTTCACTATATTGAAACAATACAAAATAAACCTTATTACACGAATATATCCGATAGTAGCCGAGGTATATTCTAACAGCTAACAGACTACGAGCATTTCTGAAAAATCTTAGAGGCTGTGTTTAGGAAACGTTTTATTGTGACTGGAAGAAGAGAGCCGAAGGTCGAGTTGAGTGGCGTGTCTTGGGGGAGGCTTATGTCCAGCAGCGGACTGTTATCGTTAAAGATTCACAATTTGGCAATCTCAATATTCGGTTATGTAACGAATTTTTAAACCCACCTCGTAGATCGATAAATTTGCCTCTTTTCGTGATCTCGTAAGATGATTATAATTACAAATTGCAATATATCGTATTGTTTACAAACTCACAACAAATCTCTCTCAAAAGTATTTAACTACGGAGAGGATCTCTAATCCAAATCAGCTTAGAGTTAGACAAAGTACATTTAATGACTTGGACTTGGACGCCATTATGGCTGTGGAAAAATTCACTCGGAAGTGACAGCACAAAACCGCCATGTTTTTTTTCAACCTGACACAATCTAAGCTCTTTGCTTCATTTTGCTGTGGTATCCAAGTAAGTAGGACTAGTCTTGCAAGCCTCCACCAATCCAGACTTGGCCCCCGTGGTGGAGTATGGCCTATACCTTCCTTAGATAAATTCATTGTTTAAACTATTTTTATTTTTAATGCACTAACCCGTGCTAAGGACAATTTAAAAACCTATTTAGGGGCTAAAAATTCCACCCATGCCGGGATTCGAACCCGCAACCTCTGGCTATCCGTGCCAGAGGTTTTTCATTGTTTAAGTAAAAGATAATGTTGACAAATGTATTGTATCATCCACTATTATTATACCACTATCCTAGTTGTGGAAGAGCGGTGTCTACTGCTACAGGTATTTGTATACTTACAAGTAGATGTCATCAATGTACTCGTATGTACGTATAAGAAGTAGTGGATAACGAAATTTGTATTTAGTGTTTTGTATTTTTTAAAGAGCGGGATTTCCTGGCACAGGTGTTGTACACTTAAAAGGCGATCTCAACTTTGTAAATTCTGTTACTTCTTATCCTACATACATTGAGGACATCTACTTGTAAGTATAAAAATACCTGTAGCAGTTGACACCTCTCTTCTACAACTAGGATAGTGCCCCTCGGTAAGGACATAATGGGTTGATGATGATGGTGATCCAAGTGAACTTTGAACAAAGCTACTTTGTCCAGGCTCCCTGTTGACACGGTCACAGGGAGCCTGGACTTTAGCAGGCCCAAAAAGAAAATTAATTTAGGTGTCGGTGCCGGCCGTCGACCTCTTGCGAAACGATGGATAAGATATTATATCTATCCACAACACTATAAGAAGTAGTGGATAACGAAATAAAGAAATTTATATTTTGTATTTTTTAAAGAGCGGGATTTCCCGGCACAGTTGTTGTACACTTAAAAGGCGATCTCAACCTTGTAAATTCTGTTACTGCTTATACTAGATACATTGAGGACATCAGTTGCCACTGTTAACACCGCTCTTCCACAACTAGGATAGTGTTGTACTATCCTAGTTGTGGAAGAGCGGTGTCTACTGCTACAGGTATTTTTATACTTACAAGTAGATGCCCTCAATGTATGTAGTATAAGAAGTAGTGGATAACGAAATAAAGAAATTTGTATTTGTAGATAAGAGACCCGTGCCCCTCGGTAAGGACTTAATGGGTTGATGATGATGATACAAGAGAACTTTGATCTCAAAGCTACTTTGTCCAGGCTGCCTGTGACCGTGTCAACGGGGCTTTAACAGGCCCAAAAAGAAAATTAATTTAGGTATCGGTGCCGGCCGTCGACCTCTTGCGAAACGGCGCGCTGTTTGTGTAATACACCGGCACAATGCTCCGCCAAATCAACTGGGCCTCGAAATTGTACACTTATGCTGTGACGAAACAGCCTTTTAAACTTGTTAGTCGAAGCACTATCTCGGGTCTCTGAGCTCCGGGTATCATTCAGCGTTTAGCACTCTTTGGGCCAATCTCCGAACTGAGAATTTCGGGTGTCTTAGTGGTGTTGACTATTTATAAACAAGACCATTTATTACCTTGTAAATTAGTCATTAATGGGCTCATCGGATATGCCTGAGTTTCTGAATTGAGAATTTCGCTAAGTAAATAGTTAACTGTAGTGCCGTCAGAACGTTACTTAAGTGTTTACTTAGTGAAATTCTCAATTCAGAAAACGGCCCTGAGTTTCTGAATTGAGAATTAAGCTAAGTAAATAGTTGACTGTAGTGCTGTCTCCTCGTATTTCTCAGAAAAGTGCGTGACGAAACGTTACTTAAGTATTTGTGAAATTCTCAATTCAGAAACCGGCCCTTTGGCGGTCTTAATAAGCCAGCGCCCACGTAGAAGGGACCAGGGAAAAGACATGTCTTTAATTCAATCCACCATCATACAAAATGTACTGAAGAGACGGGACGAAGCCCACACAGATAGGACGTCTGTTCTGTGTGGGCTACGACGCGTCCCTTCAGTACAATTTGTATGAAATTGACTTGGAAGAGAGACGTGGATAAAATAAGAGACGTGGACCTGGGTCGCGACACGTCTTTTCCGCGAACTAGGCCCACGTCCCTTCTGTGTGGCCACTGGCTAAAAATAATGCTCAGGAATCCTCTCGAGAACAGGAGTTTGGCCTTGATTATGTAACTTTTCATGTATAGGAAAAGCGGTATGTTTGCTATGTTTTAGCTCGGCGGTATAGATATGAGGTGTAATATGTATCACACATAGTAAATACCGCTCTTAAGTGAATATAATGACACGTGACAGTGATATTGACTCATTTAATTGCACGATAGTCCGAGTAGATAATTCGTTTTTGCATACAGATGTATACGCCGAAAGTTACATAATCAAGGCCCTGATCTATTTACGTGAATTGTCTGTGAATCTGTACGTCTAAAATCCAGTTTTTCATGGAGTAATGTTGCTCTACGGTTAAATAATGTAAATTTGTCTTCGGTTTTCATCTTATTTTAATTTTCGAGGTTAAGTATGAACAACGTAAATTTATCTGCGTAGTGTGACAAAAACACAATTTGCATAAATCCAGCCACATGGCCTCCTAATTCCTATGAAAAGACTGATTTAATTAGCTAAGAGCTTACCAGCTAAAAAAAGAGGAATAAATCATTCGAAAAACAAACATCAGCAAGAAGGCGGCTTCTTTGCCAACGATGTCTCTCCGGCCAGCCACAAATCTGTTGTGTGACCGTTTTATGGCAAGAAGCGACGATGACAAAAATCGCGGCGGGCGCAGCGACGCATACGCACAAATTAAATGGAAACAGAAGTATCAGCAGGCCTTTTTTTCTACATAGGTTCTATACCATTATGTACTGTATGTAATACTCTAATATGTAAAACAATACTATCTTTTTATTATCCTTTTTTTATCGAAACCCTTGACTAGCTCTGGGTATCGACTGACTGTCACCTATACAAAACAAACCGATTTCCTTTAAAATAACTCAAACTTGAATGGTCTGCTGCGCCGGCCAGTCATTTAATATTTAATATTGAATTAAATATTAACCATCAAAGCGCGTTTTTCCACAGGCACGGTATTATGTCAGAAATAAAATGTCTAAGTAAAGTACTTTATTAACTTGATCAAAGGGTTGGGTGATCGGTATTCACAATAAAAGCTTAAAGATAGATAAATATTAAATGCTGCGTTATACATAAAAAAAAATTACATAGTCTTTTCTTAACCTAAGAAAAAATAAAAAATAATAAAGAACAGAAATAGAAATTGTTTCCTACGAATTGACATTACAGTCAAACTTGGCCGATTTTTTAAAGACACGTGACGCTCATCAGTCACATATCAAACGCTGGCAGAAATATTTTAATCAAAAAACTATTTCCGTCTTACCCGCACCTTCCCAAACAAATCCTTGTTCAATTAATGTTATTACGTTTTGCCTAAAAAGTAATCCCGATTAGACCCTTTTAAAATAAAACTATGTTATACATACATACATTATACATCGAGGATCATTAAAAAATATGTAGTCCTTCTGCAGCGTTCACTTAGTGGCACAGACGAACGCAGACCCGTAATTGGAAGATGAGATCTGGTGAGGAACGCGGCCCGGGGCGGTATGAATGAAAGCCACTCGCTACCAGCACACTACTTAAACTGCCTTGATTTACTGTCCCAACTTCCCGCTATGTCCACCGCCCATCGCACGCGTAGTTAGCCTTGCGTTCGAAAAGCTTCGCGGTAGAGCATCAGTGGAAAGGCAGCGTGGAGAAAGGTTAGTGGTCTCCGCGAGTTTATTCGCAGTACCCGTGAGGATATCGGCATCAGCCGAACGAGTTTTTCCAGTCCGTATCATCGCAATATCATGGTTATTATTGAATATCGGGCCGCGGAGGCGACAGGTAAAGCATTTATCCGACGGAATATTTACATAGAGTGTATTCGTGGGCGCTACGTTTCCATGGGAACAAAGTTTTGTTATTTTGAATACGTAGTTTTGTGGAACGACATTTGACTTTTGTGCGACGACCCTCGCAGAACCGTGGGCAGTGACTGAAAGAGAAGACCCGAAGATCGGCCTCAGTGGCCTGATCTGAACTGAGGCCTATGTTCAGCAGTAAACTGGCACTGGCTGATTATGATGATGATAAATTTTGTGGAATGGGTTATAAAAACCAATTTAGAGGCTAAAAATTCCACCAATGCCGGGACTCGAGCCCACTACCTCTGGCTAACCGTGCCAGCGCTCTCCCCACTGCGCTAATGGACAAGTACCGGCGTCTGTGAAATTTCGAACCTCTTTACAATACTCTGTATTACTTACAGATATATTCTTTTTGTTGCACGGGTTAGTGCAACAAAAATAATATAGAGATGGGTTATGTTTACGTATTTCTGGTCACCATAGACCTGAGATTTTCGCACTTAGCCTTGTAGCTGGGGCATTGCACGTGGCACGCGCTGAGGTATATTAACATTTCAGACTAGATAGGAGATTTACTTTAATAACAATAATAAACATGAAGAAGACTTCACGATGTGTTTCTTCACCGTTAGCTAGTGAAATTGATACTACATTTTCGTAAATGTACATGACTTAGAAAACAAAGTACCTACATGGGATTCGAGCCCACGAACTATTTTGATTGAGATCCCGGCGTCCTACCGCTCCGCTATAGGTACCGCTCTTGCGACCATAACCATTGCAGTCGACAGTCGTGCGACAATTATTATAAATTAATTTTTTTTTTGAGTTCTAGTTTAAAAGTACCCAAAACCGACGTGCACGAATACGACTAATAGACATGAAATGTAGATCGACCAAAAGAGACAGCGCTGGAATAACATTTATTTATACTTATAAAACACACAGTTCAAAATATCTTAAACATGTGTTCCTGTTTTAAACCAAGTTTTTTCTTTCCTTCCATTTTCACTATGTTCAAATCAATTTGAACTGTTTAAATCGAGTTTACAAAAGATTATACATCGAGGTTTTTGGGTTTTCCCCCATAGCGCCTTGATAATGTAACTTTTCACGTATACATCTGTATGCAAAAACAAAATATTTACTTCACTTTGTCGTACTCAATATCACTGTCAGTTATCAGATATCTACTGCAATGCAGTATCCACTATGTGTGATACATATTGTGCATCATGTCTATACGGCAGGGCTAAGTAAATATTCCACTTTCGCACACAGATGTATATGTATACGTAAAAAGTTACATAATGGCGCAGGTCTTCACCTGTTAACTAAGTAGATTGCCCACAGGCACGGTTCACAACACTCTCAAGAAATAACGTAATGGCTTTTCAGCTACAATAATGAAGCAAGGAAAAAATGAAGGTAAATCCCGGCGCAGAGTTCCTTCAGATCAGGACTTCCCAGTTACAATGCTGCAAGGAAAATATCAACGATGGGAATAGTTTGTTCAGTTAATGTTAACTATGATAAGGTAAATTTTTTTTATACATTTTTGCGCGCGCCTACTTCTGTGGAGCATTGGACTAAAAGTACATAGTACAAAGTACATAATAAAAGGAAAATAAAGCTATTATAGATTATTTTTTTTGTGTTCATTCAGCTGTTCGGGATAGATTGGGACCAGAAAAAAATTGAATTCTAGTCGCTTTTTTTCAAGATCAAGAAGAAGAAGAGTTATTAAAAAAATATTGACTTTCTTATTCATTACTATTCCTATAATTTCGATGATTTGTTTTGTGTGATCGATCACAGTTTATTAATTATTTTGTTACCTAAGAACTTCGGTATGAAAGGAAAGTATTCTCTCAGAATTTGTTGCAATTATTGCCTTATAAAAATAATAATTTTGCAATATATTATTAATTCACACATTAACAGACTTATTATTTTATAAATCGTTAATTCTAGAAAAACACTCTCAAGGCGCAGTTAAATCTACTTTAGTACAGGAATTCTTGTGATAAACAAGCTGTAACTCTGTCTTTAAAATTATACAACTTATTTTATGACCTGAATCGGAAGTGCCTGGCTACCCAAAGCACAGGGTATTGTGGTTTTGGAGCCAAGATGCATTCATGTAACTCGATATCTCGATATCAAACCTTGTGTGTCCCCACTGCTGGGGCACACAAGGTTTGATATCGTCTCTTCCTGCATCGCAGGAAGAGACGATATCAAACATTTTTAAAAAACATTTTTCATTTATGTTCTGTTTTATACAGTTTTTAAAACACGTTTGTTATGACATTTTGTTTTAAATATGCCAACCCTGGAGAGAGATTGTTTGGATTATGGCAAGTGGTAGGTAGACCCTCGACTTTGCCTACCTTTCTGGGATACAAGCGTGAGTCTATGTTATATACCAATAATTTTGATAAATGTGTTATGCTATATAATAAAATTTCATATATTTTTAATACATTTTTGTTTTTCTATATAATAAATTACAAATTTTCTCATTCAAAAACAAGATAGGTATAGCATAACACAAAGTGAATGAAAACTATTAAAAAAATATACTAAGTCTCGGTGTGCGTACTTTTTAACTGCCCTGCCCCAACCAAAAACAAAAAAACGCATTAAAACTATACCTTATCCATATAATATCAAGTACTCAATCGAATAACAAACTTTCTACAGCGGAAACAAAATAACTACAAGCTCAAGTAAGCGAAGAAATCACACAATAAACACTGTTTTCCGTAATTACCCGAAGTCTTCTTAATAACCGAAAATTCATCAAAGAAATATGGTTTAGAAAGTTCACTCTAGAGTGGAGGAGCGTCCATTTTGATTGTATCTCACCGAGCCATTCCGCTTACGGTACAAATACGTATATACACATACATGCGGGTTGTTCCCAACGACCTCACATCTTACAAAAAATGCCAGTTTGTCCAGCATCCTTGCCCTATTAACAAAGCAACGTTTTGATACGCGAAAGGTCTTTCAGCTATGTTGTGTATACAGGGCGTCCCAAAGTTATGGGCCATGAAGGGAAAGTACCTTAAATATCGTAGATAGGGTAATTCGCTGAAAGAAGATTTTATGTTATTTTTAAAAGTAAGTAATTCTGCATTCAAAGATTTTCAAAAAATTACTTGCCTTGTCTGCGAATCGAACCGACTTAAATAAAAAAAAAACACCCCTACTTTTATGATGCCAATCGAAAGAATGGCCAAAAACTAATAACTCTTTTTAAGTAACATAGTATTTTAAAAGAAAGGAACAGCGTGAAATTAATCATTTTTATCAAATTAAAAACATACATGAAACTGCCGCCCCATAACTTTGGGACGCCCTGTATAGCTATAGATTCTCCAATAATATTGTTTGAAATCACCCTATAGAGACAGCTCTGCAAGGTATACTTGTAGTCGAAAAATTGTTGTAACACATAATATAGTCTTACTGATTGCCACAATTATACGTTTAAAAACCTATTTAGAGGCTAAAAAGCGCTGGCACGGATAGGCAGAGCATGCCGGGATTCGAACCCGCAACCTCTGGCTATCCGTGCCAGCGCTCTACCAATTGAGGCTCAATTGGTAGAGCGCTGGCACGGATGGCCAGAGGTTGCGGGTTCGAATCCCGGCATGGGTGAAATTTTTAGCCTCTAAATAGGTTTTTAAATTTGTTCCTTAGCACGGGTTAGTGCATTAAAATAAAAATAGTATAACAATTATACGTTTTAGAAAATAACCCAAAATTTTATGTGATAGGCTCTTAATCACATTTATAATATTACACTATTTCATACTTTCCCAAGGAACTTATTAGTGACGCATTTACCCTTTCGATACTATAAGTACTAAACGAACTTCGGTGGGTAGTCCGTTTAGAACTACCCACCGAACTTGTTGAAAAAATCCAGTATGAACCAAATAAGTGCCGACATGCCCTAAAACAACACTTCTTAAGTTAAAAATCGAGTAACTCACCTCACAGATAAACCTGTACAGGTTTCAGTAAAGGTTTTTTTGTATTTAAATAGTATTCTGTAAATGTCTTGAATAAATACTAATAAAAAAAAAGGTACATTGTGCTATCAAAGAATGTAACGTAGTAAAACGGTTCTTTAAAGTAGCGACAGCATGGTAGTCTGCAACAAACTGCGATTTTGGAAATACCCATTCGTCACGGGGCATTTTAGGCGGGTCCCTTGGGAATACCCCGCACATGCGAGGCCAGGTCGTGGGCAGAGAAACTCCGTAACACAAATATTAACTCGCATCGAGCTCATAACAATTGAAAAGGCGATTTAAAAAGACACCGTGACCGATTGCCGCTGGTACCGTGAGCTGGACAAGTATTTCTGGAGTAAGCGAAAACAAGATGATATTAGGTGTAAAACAAAACCAAAATGCTTACGTTTGCCTCCGAAAAGAGATGTATAATTAAGAACTGATTGAATTAAGCTACTCTTGAAAAGTTCTTGAAATATTATTTATTGTACATACACCGTAGTATTATAGTTTAGTTTCTTGCAGTATTTAGTTAAAGTCCAACGTACATTCTCTTAGCTTTTAGTATATACCTCGGCTACTATCGGATAGAATCGGATATATTCGTGTAATAGAAATATCGGAACTAATATGACATTTAATTAAATAATCTTAAAAAGAAGCTTACTTAGAGCCCGATGTATATTCTAAAAGCTAACAAACTGTAGTGTAGAATGCCCTTCAACTAGATGGACGGATCAATTGAAGGAGATTTCTGATAGCGGCTGGTTGGGGATGGCTGGGTACAGAAGGAAATGGGCTGACAGATACGTTGAACAAAAGCGTTTGACTTTGGATAATCTTATTTCGTTGGCGGGGGCCCCAATGATGTGCCTCGGAATTCTCTGGACTTAATTTTTAGTCAAGTTAACAATAACTACAACGTTAAATAAGGCCACCAATTGTACTTAGTATCTTTACATGTTAAATACAATAAGGAATATTTTTATCTTATTTATACATGTTTGCTCTTATGGGAACATCGCAAGCTCATCCTGACTGCGCGAACCCTTTGTTCAAACTATTTGCCGAGCATAGCACTAGTATAGTACTTTTTACAACAGTTTGTTAAGCTAGTGAATACTAAAAACAAAAACCGAATCAACAGATAAATCTTGTCGGTTTCGGTGGATAGGGGGTAAATGTTGAAGTGACTTGACACACACAACTACTGTAGAGCAATCGCTTGTCAAACTTGAATATTGGCCGAATTTCAGTGTAACGTAGGTAAGGATAATTTAAGTCTGTGTCTTAAATTATCTAATTCAAAATAACAGTACATAATTCCTTTTATTTTTCTACATGACAGTACATGAAAGCGATGCATTCCTTCAGTGAGTGAGCGAGATCAAACAATAGGGTTTATATTGAGTCTTGCTACATTTCTTGTTGCAAAATAGTCCACAATGTTTTCACAAAGTTTCAACTCCATGTGACGATTATTATAGTGCAGGAAGTCCGTGACAAAAATAACTGATTTACACCTTATGATTTCAATATAACTGCTTTATCAGCATATCCGCAGATCTATACTTTTATCAATGTCAATTGCAAAGATAAATCCGAGCAATATTGTCTAAGGCAATAATTAGGTACAGTTGAGGATAAGTCTAAAACTAAACATTCTTATTCCTCAATAATCCAACGGATAAGGGAAGGAGGTGTCTACATAGCCACAAGGAAGTGTCTACATAGCCACAAGTCGTGGTTGGGTTTGTAGAATATATTCATTAACATAAGCTGCTAAGTTACAATTTTTAAAGCGTAATGATAGTGTAGTTGTAATGGTAAAACAGCAAAGCAATTTATCCTGTTGCAAACTAATAGCTATTGAAACGTGTTTTTTTGTATCCTAATGGTATGATGTGATGATAGGCGAACCGAGTGATTGGAATCAATCACTTGGTTAAGCAAAAACAGGCGCGGTCAGGTACGGGATGGGTGAGCGTCCCGTGACTACCGCTAGTGGCATTTTTCCGAGCGCTTACGTGCTTCGCAAGGCACGTTAAGCCGTTGGTACCGGCTGTCATATAGTGGCAGTCGTTAAGCCATGTCAGAGGCCTTATGGGCGGCTTGATAACTTCTGACAGTAAGGCGCGCCACTGTCTTACAATCCTCCACCAACCCGGACTTGGCCCCCGTGGTGGAGTATGGCCTAACCTTTCTGCGAATCAGGAAGAGACCCGTGCCCCAGCAGTGGGGACATACAAGGGTTGATAAATAATGGTATAATGTGCATTATTCAATCCATATAAATAAAGTTATTTACTCGTTAATTTTAAGACGCTAGTGAATACTTAACGCTCTCTAATACATTCTAAGAAAAAAAGTTGTCAACCTGTCATTAACATTTTTTTAGGAAAAAAAAGTACATTGTTATTCTTAAGTAGTTTAAATCAATACAATTACGCATTATAACGAATAATTTTCGGTGGATGTCATGTCAAGTACTTATCATCAGTTTATGTCTAAATACACCTCATAATGACCAATCCATACAAAATATGCATTATTGCTTTACAAAACTTTTCGTCGGTACACGACCGTCATTGTTGTGTCTGTCTAATATAAATGGGTAAAGCAAAGTTCTACACAGCTGGCGGGCTTTAAGCCATTTTTATTATAGGTATTATTGTGGCTATGTAAACACTTCTATAAAAACCTCCTTTCACGGACGGTCGGCGAGAATCGTGCCTAATATATCTACTTAATATAATATATTTTGTCATGTTTGTCATAACAGCTAGACAATACTGAGCTTAATATTACTGCCCGTATACCGTGATAATTCAGCTACTTTTCGCCTTTGCTTTATTGTAGCTGCTATTTCTGCCTGGCAGGTAAACGATAATCGCTGCAAGGTATTTGAACCCCAAGAAGACGTAAAATTACTCAAGCGAAGGAGCGAGGAACAAAAAAATTCAGGAGCCCAAACGCGGGCAGGCGCGCCTTTTCCGCTCCGTTGTTTTATATTAAAAGTAAGATTCACACGCGTTTTAACGAGTAAATTGCTCGGCTGCGGTACTTAATAGAGATAATTGTGCGATTGGTATCGTTTACAAAATGTCCTCCTTTGTTTCGACGGCTCGCCCACAGCGAGTTCTGTTGTTGGCTGACTGCTTTACTTAGTCATTTGTACGAGCTTCTTTATATAACTCAGTACGCTTTTCGTAGGTACAAAATCTAGAGCGATTGCGTATTTTTTACTAAAAATGCTATAGCCAGGTAATGTTTACTTTATCCTGTGGGTAGTGTGAACTTCACCATCAATTATTGTTTGGTGCTCTCTAACATTTCTCTATCCGTTATTGAATCTAAATACTACTAACTACTTCTACATTGAACTTCTTTATCTTTGGTTATGTCTTTATATTTAAATGTATATTTTATGTTAAGTCCATTATTTTATGAACTATGCTTAGTATAACAGCACGATTTTGTATTTTTCCTAGTTGCTCTAAATCAGAATGTCATAGTCAAAATTTTAATATTATCTTGGATAGGCATTATTTCACTATTTACTGTTTATTGTATGTTAAAACATGAAGCGCATAAAACATGAACAAGAATGAAGCGCTCGTGGCCTAGCAGAACCAAGTGATTGGAATAAATCACTTGAGTTAAGCAACAACAGGCGCGTTCAGGATCAGGATTGGTGACCGTCCCGTGACTACTGCTAGTGGCATTTTTCCGAGCGCTTTCGTGCTTCGCAAGGCACGTTAAGCCGTTGGTGCCGGTTGGCATATAATGGCAGTCGTTAAGCATGTCAGGCCTTATGGGCAGCTTGATAGCTTCTGATCTGACAGTAAGGCCCGCCACTGTCTTACAATCCTCGACCAAACCGGTCTTGGCCCCCGTGGAGTATGGCCCAACCTTCCTGTGATGCAGGAAGAGACCCGTACCCCTACAGTGGGGACATACAAGGGTTGATATCGTATCGTATATCGTTTTAAAAATAAAACATCGACCAAGTGCGTGTTGCTTCACGCGCTGTGTATGGTTCCGTAGAAATAGTTTAAAACGTGCCTTACAGGAATAAACTACAACTAACCATTACATCAATGTAAATTTAATCTAATTAATACTACTAATCGAAACGAAATTTTCCTTTTATAAGGTCGCCTATTATCAACTCGTTGACTTGTGAAACCTAATAAGCCGTGATAGTTTTCCTTTGAAGTTTATTATATGTGTTTTTCATGTTTCCTTCTTTATGTGTTTTTCATGTCTACAGTTAACCTTTTAGCCGAGATAGGGAAAGGCTAATCTAACAAAAATTTGCGCTTTAAAGCTTAACTGGCTGTGCCCCGCAGTGTTACCCGCAGTTTATCGACTCGTAATATTTTAAAACGAATAATACAACTATACCGTCTACACTGTGGAGTAGGAGAGTAAAATGCTTTCTTTATGTGTAGGGAGGGAGGTATCCTAAATAAATTAAGTATTTGTTATACCGTTTTGTTGGCATGATTAATATGTATACATGCGACAAATTTCAGGTTTTAAATAGCTGTCGTCTTCGTGCTAAGCCACGGACAAGGACCTTATTGACTACAGAACCCTAGAAATGTATTGGGAATGCAAAGGCAGAGAACTAGAATAGAATAAATGGCACGTAATTTATTTATTATATTTGATTTACAAAATAGCCAACAATAATTATGCCTAGTGTTAATTCACTAAAATTCTTCACAATTCTAATATCATGCATTTTATATGCCGTTACTATTTTTATTTATATTGCTTCCTCATACAATTTTTTTTCCAGTGAACCTTGTCAATACATATCATCAGTACAATGCATGAGTTCCATGTGTTATAATAATTATCTAAATTATTACAAATCGTAGAGATAAATAATGTGTTAATTAATATAAAATTAAGGACTTTGAAAATACTAAGTTTGGAGTTTTTTGCCTATTTTTTCTCCAAAATGATCGAAATTTTTAAATAAACATATATTTAGACTTTTAACGTGTACTTCTGCCACAGTTCGTGTGCCACAGTTTCTGCGCTACTTTAAATATAACATTTTCATATTATTTTCATTTCGTCACATAAATAATTTGGCGGTCAATGTAACGAGATCTCAAACAAGCGTAGCGCTGGTCAGTAATAATAAATATTTTATTACGGACAACAAATTCGAATAATTTCAAAACCTATTTAGAGGCTAAAAATTCCACCCATGCCGGGACTCGAACCCGCGACCTCTGGCTATCCGTGCCAACGCTCTCCTAATGAAGTTTTGAACCTCTTTACAATACTCTGTGTATTACGTGCTGGCAGCGACATAAGCGACAGCGTTCGTAATACAGAGAATATTGTAAAGAGGTTCGAAATTTCACTGATGCCGGTGAGTCGCCCATTAGCTCAGTTTGAAAGAGCGCTGGCACGGATAGCCAAAGGTCGCGGGTTCAAATCTCGGCATGGGTGGAATTTTTAGCCTCTAAATAGGTTTTTCAAATTCTCCTTAGCACGGGTTAGTGTATTAAAAAGAATATAATGACGTTATTTATTTTTTTTTCTTTATTTATTTTAATTAGGTACTTGATGAAATGACTTCTAGACAAAATGTCAATGTCAAAATTTATGAGATCCAAGCGTATTGTTGATGTTGTTGATTGATCCAAGTGTTCATAAAATCACTTACATAATACATTTCAAAATAAACTCTTAATGCTCAAAATAGTGGAGCTCCTTCACAGACGATTCGGTCAGGCTGTGGAACCCGCTACCCCAGGAAATAGTCCCAAATTTAAGAAGCGGTTGAAAGAGCATTATCTATCTCTGTCATAATATTGGACTATATATATTTATATTTATATCTACGTACAGTTTTTTTTTTGTATTTCAGTTTATGTAGTTTAATTATTTCTTCCATAGCTAAGTAGGGTACCTACTTAATATTTATGTGGTATACTTTGTACACGTATATAGACCCGTTTTTACTGGTTCTCCGACCCTCTAAGGTTTGCTAGAAGAAATATCTTTCAGAGATAAGCTCGCCTTTGTACATGTTATTCTTATGTAATGTCGTGTTA
The DNA here is from genome assembly GCA_934045075.1 of Yponomeuta sedellus. Taxonomy (NCBI): domain Eukaryota; kingdom Metazoa; phylum Arthropoda; class Insecta; order Lepidoptera; family Yponomeutidae; genus Yponomeuta; species Yponomeuta sedellus. The sequence continues at coordinate 15,946,798 of OW203727.1, read as the reverse complement.
AATGTAACGTATGCAATAAAGAATAATAATAAAAATATGCACAGTTTATTTTACATTTCAAAAGATAGCGCTACCAATTACACTTAGTTTCATTTAACTATCTGAAGAAAACGTTCCATAATACACTCCCAAGATGCTTCAATTACTATGGTAGTATTATTATTATTATATTGCCCTGAAGGAGAAGCGAAATTAATTTACAGTCAGTGAACCAAAAAAAACCTTTATTGCGTACACGATAAAAATCGTCTGCACTGAAATAGCCCTGCGAAAGTGGGCGCGCGTAGCTACGGCGTAGGACGGGTGACGTCATCTGGTAACGCGTAGCGTTACGCGTTCGGTCGCTACGAACCACGTAGGCGACGCGTAGCCGATTATGCACATTGTACATTGTACACCCATGCTTAACCTTTCTGTACCATCCCACATACGACTAAGCTCTGGATATTGAAGTGATAACCTTTACTTATACATTTACCTGTTAAATCGTGAGTCTAATCGTGGGCTTTTCATGAAAATAAAGGAAAGTTAAAATAAATAATTTTATCTATAAAACGATCGTAATTACACCCGTTAAATGTATAAAGGTATATAAACATCCGGAGTAATAAAAAATGGTTGGTGTCATTTTGCTTTGTAATAATTATTGTGATTATCTTTATGCGACCATAGATATAAGTGCTTTACCACGTGAAAATAATAATATTTTGTTTCTTTTGCGGTTTTTAACTTTCAACTTTTACTTCACTTAGGTTTAAGGCACCCTCTTCGCCCTTTTAATAATCCAATAGTAATTGCTTCTGAAGTATTAATTTGGAAATAATTACACTCTTTATGAGTAATATAAATTCAAACACACAGGTTTAACTCAACTAAACATTATTTTTGCATTTTGCAAATCCCGTGGATGTCTTTTGTAAACCAATTTTTAAATCGGTTTTATACTTACCGTCGCGTCGCCCCCGGCACAAGCTCAGCCTAGTCCCCACACTACGATAAAAATCTGTATACCTGTTCTAATAAGCCAATTGCATGTTTAATATATTGTAGAAATGAGAGTGTTTACTTCCATAACCAATGCCTCTCATGCACAGTGTAAAAAAGTAAATAATCTTACTTGTAATAATGAAACCGTTTTGATTCATAATATATTTTTGAACTTTAAATTTTAATTTCGCGCTCTGGTCGGTGACGCTAAACTGGCTTCAGCACGTGCAGAATACATGATTTAATTTTAGTTTTATACAATTTCATGTTATGCGCATCCCTTTTTAAAAGAAATATATTTTTTTAAATTGTCCTTAGCAAGGGTTAGTGCATTAAAAAGAATATAACATCTCTTTTTTTGTATCTGTTATCTCTCTTTTTTGTAGTTGTTCTCAGGATCTATCTCTGTCGCACTTTGTTTTTCTCTGTTTGTTTTAATGTATGGTATATAACTTGAGAATAAAATCCACATTTTTCTTCGTCTTCTTCTTCAGGCTATATTATGTAGTTCACTGCTGGACATAGCCATCATTTTTTCTTATTATTTGTTAATTTGTCGAAACTAAAACTGTAAGGATTATTCATATCTCGCGTCCTCTACCAATGATATCCAACTTACGTCCATGCTCAAAGTCATTTGGACAAGTTATGTGCCGGGCATTGTACTGCTAATCCTAATTTTTTTGTTAATAAACCAAACGCTAAATAGATTTATGGTCATATTTATAAAAAAAAACATGTCCATATTTACACGATTCTTCTAAAGCACTACTCAGAATCATTCTATTTTTTCTATGGTTACGTCTGTTCCTTGTGAAGTCTTCACTATAGACTATTTTAATCAGAGTTTGTCGAGTATTTTAAGAAATCGCATATTTTTTAAATATCTTTTAAAATTGTGTCAACGGTAGGTACTGTAACGATACTGCTTTATAGTAGGTGGCTGGCGTAGCCGTCTAGGCAGAGTTTGAATTATTTGAAGAATATCGTTAAGTTTTGTCTATGTAGGTGTCAGTCGTGTTGAGACTCTCAGCTAAGCTATTATTATTATTACACTGTGCAAAAATCGATATCAACCCTTGTATGTTCCCACTGCTATGCCACGGGTATCGTCCTGCATTGCAGGAAGGTTAGACTATACTTCACGTGGGTCAAGACCGGGTTGGTGGAGGATTGTAAGACAGGGGCCCGCCCCTTACTGTCAAAAGCTATCAAGCCGTCCATAAGGCCTCTGTCATGGCTTAACTACTGCCATTACATTCCAGCCGGCATCAACGGCTTAACGTGCCTTGCGAAGCACGGAAAAATGTGCAAAAATTCTTATTATTTATTTATTTAAGTTAGTTTACGTAATAAATGTACAGACTAAGTGGAATTTCATGTTAATGGGTATATAGGGAAGAGCGGGTGATCGTGCTCCTCCACTATAAAGGGAAATTTCCCGCCAGGCAGATCGTATGCCTGGGGACTGCCGGTAACTATTGTTAGTCGGACGTTATATTTATGTTATGTCATTGAAACACTTTGATTGCGCGATGCAGGAATGTTGGAGTTTGTAGTGCGCGCGCAGAGTTAACATGTGCTCGCCACATCACTCCCCTTCAAGACCGTCGCTACGCATAGCTATGTCTGATAGGAATCGAAGTCTGTGCTCTAAAGCCTGCAAGTGCCAGGTGACGCTGAGTCAGTGAGTCGACTAGCGGTTGAGGGTGTTCGGCGGCTAATAGTCACTTCACCGGTGACAGTTCCATGGAGACCGCGCATGTGGTAGGAACCGGTGAAGGCTGATGTACCACTGGCAACAAGTGCTATTGCTGTGTGGCTGCCGTGCCGAGGGTTGGGGGAAGATCACCATCAGTCCCAGTAGTCGGTGCGTTGACTGTAGTGGAACTGATGAAGTGAGAAGGAAGAATGCTGGCCTTGCTTTGAGACTAATGTATGTGGAGTGCTGCGAGAGCGAAGGAAGGTTGACAATGTTCTGTCAGGGGTCACCACTATAGGGAAGAGTGGGTGATCGTGCTCCTCCACTATAAAGGGAAATTTCCCACCAGGCAGATCGTATGCCTGGGGACGGCCGGTCCAAATATTGTTAGTCGGACGTTATATTTATGTTATGTCATTGAAACACTTTGATTGCGCGATGCAGGAATGTTGGAGTTTGTTGTAGTGCGCGCGCAGATTAGACATTTGCTCGCCACAGGTATTTAGAGGATAATATAAATACAAAAAAACGTATTTATCATAATACAAATATAGAGCAAGGTCTCCAAATAGAATACTTTGTATAATAGGTAACCAGAATTCCACTCAAAACATAATGATTTAAATAATTCTATTTTAATATTCAAACATTGAACTTTGACATTCAAAAACACAGAATGTAAATCAAGTTTGGCGTTTATCACTTACGTTTATTGTTTCTTTTACAAGAGTAATAATAACAATATAAATATTATGTATTATAAAATACTTATTTATTATCAAGTACTTACTATGTGTATTAGTTATTTTACTTTATTTATTCAAAAATCCGGCCAAGTGCGAGTTGACTCGCGACCTATTTTTCGAATAAATTCAGGGTTCCTATTATTTATTTAATTGTAATATTCTTTGAGAGTGGAACCTCTGGAAGTGTACCAATCCAATCGTACTAAAGATCGTACCAGTCCATTTAAAAATCGGGGACAGTAAATGGCGCTCGATAAGAAATACACTACGCCACGACGAGAAATACCTGACTCTAACTGGCCCGAATCGGAAGCGCCGTCAGAAGTAGAAGTCTGTGGTTGAGGTCCTATGCTCCATTAAGAATTAAAGGACCGAAAATGAAGAAGATTCTGTGAATATTTCAAGCGTTTCCCTGTGGCCGTGATTACTATCGAGCAAAAAAATCGCGTTGTAATTATCAAACGTACCTATTTGTTAACGCCTGCATGCATGAACCGGAACTGCTTACAATGGACTTACTAGTGCGCTAGTGAAAGTGCTAAATTGAAAAAAATTAAAATGGCAACCAGAAAGATAGAATTTTTAAAAAAGTACTAGCGTTTTGAACTCGCAACTGAGCGAAATGAATTTATTGTTTTAATTTTCAGATTAAAGCCTAAAAGTAGAAAATCTTGCTTATTCTTTTAGACAATGAAAACTGCGGCTTCGATATATTCAAAACCTCCGACAAGCCTCTTAATTGATGAGTGTCGATTCACGGCATCCGTTTCACCAATAATCTCCAGGCGTAGACATTTATTTATGGGAACAAAAAGCAGTGCGCTTTATTAAGCGTCCATACGCTGCCGCATTACCGGTCTCGAGAACCAGTCTTTAGGAGGAGAAATCAAACAGCCACTTTGAGTAGCCTCATCGGTTCCATTGTTTTGCATTCTATCGCACATTTTCAATTTATCCGGTTAGTGGTCTTCATTCTTTAGCGGCGGTGATGTTAGTCGTCCGTTTGCACCGTATCAAGCTCATTCTCTTCATTTTTGAGCATTAACTTCTTAGTCATAACATTGCAATGCTTAAATACCGACTATTTGACCTTGGTAATACCAGCGGGCCTAAGCGGGACCAATGACTTTGTTTTCTAAAAATGAACAATACTAACATCCACTTTTTTGTGATGTAACAACATACATCACAAAAAAGTTTTCATTTTTAAAAACCTATTTAGAGGCTAAAATTTCCACCCATGATTCCGGGATTCGAACCCGCGACCTCTGGCTATCCTTTTCAATTTTTCCTTTTCTTTTTTTTCATCACACAATTTTGGTGTGTAGTTTTACGGAAAAAAAAATTACGAAAGTGAGTTCGCGCTTGTTTTTGAAAATTATTTTATTAGTTTATTTCATGCGTAAAATGATAAGATTACACTATTTTTATTTTTAATGCACTAACCCGTGCTAAGGAACAAATTTAAAAACCTATTTAGAGGCTAAAAATTTCACCCATGCCGGGATTCGAACCCGCAACCTCTGGCTATCCGTACCAGAGCTGGCAGAGAGCGTGGCTGGTACGGATAGCCAGAGGTTGCGGGTTCGAATCCCGGCATGGGTGAAATTTTTAGCCTCTAAATAGGTTTTTAAAAAATAATAAGAGAAAAGAAAGTAATAATTCAAATACAGGCTTATTGAGGAATATTTAATCAGAGCCGTATTTAGCATTTTTGATTACGCTGGATTACGACTACGCAAACATGGCAAAAAAGAGTAACATCTCAATTTTATTTATGGGAAATTAAAGAACCAACTAATTAAAGAAAACCTCGAAAACGTGATTTATTATTTGTATTATGTTATTATTGTAATTCTTGCGAAGGTGATGATTGAGCTTAATCACTTCATAAAAGATCTGATAAGATTAGAAGCATTTTTTACATATTATTAACATAAATCTCACGCATTAACTCTAGGAACTGGTTGCTAAAATGCTAACTAGCATAAAGTTATGTACAACTTTTTTAACCAATTACCGACAATGTTTCGGTAGCATAGCCTTGCCTAATCACTTACACAATTCAATAAAAGAACATTATTGCTGCGACATATTTTACTGACATATTTCGAAACATCGATTGTAATAGATATTTGAAAGGTATTACTATACGTTTATATAGGCACGTAATAATATATTAAATTATAAAACTAACTTTGCCGTTTTTGTTCATTAACTTCCCTGAGAAGCTAAAGCAATAAAAGTATCTTCCACGTCCCACTATTTTTATTATATTTATCAGAAAATGCAACGTTACTATGTAGGTACCAACGTTATTATATTAAACATTTTCGTAAAGAGAAAAACAAATAGACCTTCTATGCTTGAATCCATAAAGCACTGGCCAGCGCGGGATCAAATCAAGAAAAAAAAAGAACGGAATAATTTTATTTCAAAAAACGATGAAGAAACCAGGCGAGTCTGTAAAGGCGGCATCAAAACTGTGAACCGGGCCGATTGTCGAGCCTCGTGTCAATAAACTTGATTCGTTGATTCGAAAGTAGAAGACGCCTCCGACTTACATAAGCAAGCAACAATGCGAGGTAGAGCAAGCCACACTGCCGCGTACCATAGAGTATGCAGCCTCTATGTTAGCAGAAAGGACCGCTGAATAAAAAAAACGCATAAGGTTTAGGTTAGGTTTTAAGTATTTATTTCTCATAAGAATGAATTCAAATTTTATTCACTTAAAATGAGAAAAACCGGACTTTTATCTAAGTAAGCCTCAAAAATACAAGACATCTCTCCCTACAACTTATTTTTTAACAGTTAAATAATTTAATTAACCTAGACTGTGATAAATACATCCGCAATCGCTTGGTCATAAATATCTAATTACAATAGTATTAATAATTCACTTTCTGGTTCGTAAGATTAAAATTGGAACATTGAGCACAATATAGAAAGAATGAAATATATCTCATCATACAACAGTAAAGTGGTTTGACTTTGGCTCCTTCATTAACTCGCTGAATCTTTTATTTATTACAATGGGTAACTTCAGTGACTTTAGTCTGCACAAAAACATCTTCTAGTCCTTTATTATCATCATCACGTGCACAAGTAGGTGTTTTCTCTCATATGCCATAGCTCACGGTTCTGCGCCTTTGTGTTAACCTTGAGGACCCCGCTGAACCTAGCAGTCGAAACCAAAGGTTGACCTGCTGTAGACCGTTCCGCCTAAAATCGATTTTATTCTTCTGTAACTTTTCCCACACAAAATTACCTTCATGTTATTATGTTGTTTCCTTATTATTATTAAAATTATTTATTCCAGTATAAAAAACCAATCGAAAAGTACAAAGGCGAACTTAATACTAAAAGTATTATCTTCCAGTTAACCGAGGTGTTGCTGAACTAGAACTATATAGGGTTCCCTTAGGTTCAGTATCAAGTTTTTGCATGAAACTTTAAGATATTTGTGGTAAGGCATGACGTCTTAGTTCCTAATCTTTGCCCGAACTATTCTCTGTCTGTACGCTTCGGTCGACACGAGTACGCTTCCCTAGCGGTCCAGTTATTCGCAAAACCGCTATTTATATCAATCCGAAAAGCCAGTACAGTGTACCTAGCCTATTTAGGTACGAGCGTACTCATTGGATGAAACTAGCTGCGTCTTTAAACACTGACCTGCAAAACTAAGTACTACAATTTGGTTTTATCCTAAACTACCGAAAAATATTTTGTGTTTTTTTCAGCCATGTCTTAAAAGAAGGTAGTAAATATGGAGATGTAGGTAAGATAAGATAACAATATTCTTTATTGTACAACAGAGCATATATTATAAAACATGTAAAGATACAAAGTACAATTGGGGCCTTATTGCTAAAAGCAATTTCTTCCAGACAACCTTTAATACAAAATTTAATACAAAATGTTTATTTTATTTTTATTTATTTTATCTTTATTTTGTTAAATGTTAAACTCTTTTTCGAGTCTTTTTTATTTTGGAAGTATATCTGGTGCACTATAAAAGTGATTGCAGTTTTAAATGTGTGATACTTAGTTTTGCAGGACAGTGTAGTATTAACAGACGATCGGACCTGGTACGGGCCGGACAGCGAATTCGGTACGCTCCATACCATATCCGTTCGTCTGTAATGCTGTCTGCCGAACACAATTTAGTACTGTTTCGTGTTCATTATATAGTCTTAGTCTCAATAAAGTCTAAATATAGTCTCAATGTAGGTTCACTTTACTCATCGCTTCGTTCGATAAACTCTTTAACGTGATTAGCGGTATTGATTTGTCCATCACACAATTTTCATACACTTTTGCAATAGTTACTTTCGTTAGTAACCTCGTTTGCGACTGTAAAGCTGTCAATTGTTCGCAATATATTTATGTTATTTGCCAAGAGATGTTATAATTACGGAACGCGTTGTTCTGTTTCGAGCTAGTGGCATTGCCGACAAGTGACCTTTATTTGCATCGATGTCACAAGTGAAGATGAGACAACTTTCATATTTTTTTAATGCGATGGGCTTGAAGTACATTTTAGCACAGCAAAAGTTAAAAAAAGATTATGATAACACTCGGAGATTTTAAAGAAAAGATTTAAAAAATTAAGTAGTTTACTGACAAAAAACATACAATGGACACAAGTGAAGATGAGACAACTTTCATATTTTTTTAACGCGATGGGCTTAAAGTACATTTTAGCACAGCAAAAGTTAAAAAAGATTATGATAACACTCGAAGTTTTTTAAAGAAAAGATTTAAATAATTAAGTAGTTTACTGACAAAAAACATACAATGGACACAAGTGAAGATGAGACAACTTTCATATTTTTTTAACGCGATGGGCTTGAAATACATTTTAGCACAGCAAAAGTTACCAAAGATTATGATAACACTCGAAGTTTTTTAAAGAAAAGATTTAAATAAGTAAGTAATTTATTGACAAAAAAACATACAATGTACTATATTTTTATATAATTTCTGTTACTGTAGATAGATAGAGAACACTTTATTGCACAACCAAAAAAAAGAATGCAACCATGAGATCTTTAATAATTATAAGTAATGTTAATAATAATATCTGTAATTTCTGTGTACAAAAAAAAATATTCTATCTATCTATACATACAGCTTTCTAACAATATTACGTAAAGTAACGAACGTAACGTTTTACTTTTGATTTCTGCTCTTTGTATGCCAAACTTTACCGATCCGCGCAATGTAAAATGTAATCCAAATCCAAACCTTTGCGTTTAATTTAATTTATAAAAAGTTTATAACCTCTCTCTCTGAGAGAAGAAGTGTGGCTTGCTGTGGGACGTACATAGGATAGATAAAAAAACAATTGTATTACGGTGTTTATTATGGAACTTCTCCGAATCGGCATCACCGATTTTAAAGAATTATTTTGTGTATATTTGGCAGGTCTGAGAGTAGGTTGTAGGCTAATTAACATGGTAAAACAGTCAAAATTTACGGGCTCAGCCTGTATATTGTCATCAAGAAAAACTTATAGGGAATGTAAAGTGTTCAAGTTCTGAAATAGTTTAAAGTACTACTACCGTAGAACCAGCTGTAAATAAAAACAGATTTATATTAATTGCCCAGCGACGCATGCAATGTCAGCGAGATCGAAAAATCCTTCACCGGTGGAGCGGGTCAATAAGTAGACAATGGCGATGTAAAAGCAGACGGCTCACTTGATCGGCCTCAAAATGCCGACTCTACGGTGAGTTTATTAATTAAGGCGACCGACCTTGCGGGCCCGCGCATCCACTGCGGGCAGAGGTCGAGGGGGGAGGGGGCACGAGCGACAGAGACGCCAAAACCCACCTCCCCATCCGCCGTCCCGCTCACTGACGCGCGCCGTCTCAATGACCTTCCGTTATCTGCACTGGGCTGGGATTGTCGGCGACTTATCAACGGATTCGCCTTTTTGTACCGTTTTGAATTATCGTTTGCGCTGCGTGATTCCGATGCACCGTTTCTGTAAAGTGATTTTTTATGATGACTATTGCTGGAACCTTTCATTTTATTAATGCATTAGTCTCAATAAATTTACCTCGATAAGGAGCTTTGTTGACCAAAGCTCAAGCACAAAGTCATGCATTGACACTAATAAAATTAAAGGCTGTTAACGTAATTCAGTCCGGCCGCTAAGTAATTAAGGACGCTTAAGGGGAGCATCTACAGTAAGCCGTTCACGTGACGTATCATACCAACACAAACATAAACACGTCCGTACACCGAGTAAAGAGTAGCCGCGGACAATCACACAGAAGAGCGCGTAGCGATATCAAACGAAACCGCACCTTAAGCTCATTGTCAAACCGATTACAATAAACAAACAAGGCAGAACGCGGTTGGAATCTTGTCGAACAGGCGCGTTCGAGCGTTGACTTATTGTTGGTAGACGATTCTGTCTCAGAAGCCAGCGCCCGAAAAACGACCTTCACCACCAGAGACACGGTCGATTCTCAAAGCGGAGGCTCCGGTTGTGGTAGACAGGTAAGGCACGGCGCCCGCCGCCGCTCACGCACACAGAGGCGCCTCGGCTCTGCCATAAATAAAAGATTCCTTCAGAAACAATTGTTGCGTAGAGGTGAATGTAGTCGCGGCTAATCGTTGGCAGCCGATCGCGAAAGTAGGTGACCGGCTGTGATTGACGGTGTTTCGAAACGCAACGTTCGATGACATTTACACACCAGGCGGACAATAAGCTAAACCTTCAATTATGAAATGAATTCTACTGTTTGCTTCGGCCGGTGCTCGCTGTGGCGTAATATGTTTTTCTTAATGCTTTGTGGAGATCTTTTGAATCGTGATGGCGATCGAGTTCGTAATGCTTGCGTGTAATGTAAACATTCAGGTCATTTGGTGGGATTATTCAAATTTAAAATTGATTGTGATGGAGTTTTGGATGGAGAAATAATTTTGGAGACAAGACCAAATGTTGAGTATCTACAAATACCCACTAAAGGATGAAGCTTGAAACACCTTGATAGAGTTTCTTTATTTTGGCTATAATCCCATCTCTACGCCATCTCTGTTCCAAGATAACGCCGCTCTACTTAACATAGCCACACAGACGCGTAAACGTGAAACAAATACGGTACCATCGTACTACGTACATATTATTGCCACCAACAGGAATATTTGCCAGCAAACTTTGTGCTCTATGACACCCCAATACGGTTCATTACGTTAGTAAATATAATCCGTCGGATCTCAACTCGAGCCGAGCGTTCAACGTACGGACACCAACACAGCAGCAGGTTTTTTCGTACGTGTAAGTTTTGGTGTATACGACGGCCCGTGTGTGGGAATGCGAGGGAAATTTATATTTTAAGTAACCGGTACGATGCTAATTTTTGAAATATTCTATACGTACCAGTGCAATTCACACTCATGTTGTCTTTTGTTTTAACATAAGTAATCTTCTTAATTGCTATAATTTGAATACCTAGTTTTGTGAGTAATTTATTAAAGGTAGTAGTGACGCCTATATGGATTGACATTTGTATTAAAAAAGTATACGATTTATTTAGCCACTAACTAAAGTAGTTCATAAAAGTTTAAGATCAAAATATTTGTGAAACTATTTTGTTAGCTGTATAGAGCAATGGCTATTACGTCTACGCCAACAAAGTCTCGTTTGTTAGCAGAATAAACAAAATCCCACACCAAAAAACCGGTGTCATTATCGCTGCTATCATCTACTTATGTATTTGTATCAGTGCTTCATATCATGGTACAAACAGCGCTCTCAAAGACTCGATGAGTTAGTAAGACAATTAATAAGTCCATAATAAGACCGAAGAAAGTCAAGGTGAAAATGCGGCTGGCTTCGAAACGAAAGCTTATACAAACGAACATAACGCCCGGTGCTTTCTAGAAATTATAAAACAAAACACTCTCGTAGGCAAGTTGATACCCATAGACATCAACCGTTGACTGGAGTAACCGGCACGGTATTTGTATACTTACTAGAGCGCACTCGCCCACTTACTTCTACGTCCGGGATGAATGAATTAGAATGAACTCAGAATCTCGTGGATATGGCACATACCGAAGCTTTGGAGTAGAAATCTACCACAAAGCTTCGAATCTGGAAGGATTATTATCAATTACTTTCGTCCACTTACTTCTGTGTCCGGGATGAGTGAATTAGAATTAGCTCAGAATTTCGTGGATACGGCATGCCTACCACAAAGCTTCGAATCTGGAAGAGTTCTTACGATTTTTTTTATATACGCCAATATATATATAACGCCAACCTTAGTTGGCGTTATATATACAACTAGCTTTTGCCCGCGACTTCATCCGCGTGGACTTTTTTTGCAACCCCGTTCTCTCCCTTAAGGGTTGAATTTGGATAAACGGCAAAACACGTGGTCAATCAATTGTATTGAAGAGTATTTATTTTAAGTTTCAAGAAAATTAGACACCATTCTTTATACCTCCCATACAAATTTAGGCAACCCTTTTCGCCCCTTAGGGGTTGAATTTAAAAAAAATCGGTCTTATTCCTTGCCTACATTATATATAGACCGTCTGTGAAAAATTTCAGCCTTCTAGGTCCAACGGCTTGGGCTGGGCGTTGGTGAGTGAGTCAGTCAGTCAGGACTTTGAATTTTATTTATATAGATTAATGTAATGTAACTAAACTAAGCAAGCAATTACGAAAAATTAGATTTGAAACACATCGATAATGAGTTAATAACCAAATAGAGGTAGAACAGGTAAAAGAGATCAGTTGATGATAATTGTGCATCAAGAGACTTATCAAACTTATGTAAACTTCACCGATAAAATTTATCATCCTAATCAAAAGTAATAGTTCTATTTTTAGTAATTTTTTAAATAATTATATCACTTTGCGCAATCCATGAACAAACTTCATCACGATAATTTTTTTCTGTCACCTCCAAATACTAACGGTGACATCCCTACCTCTATTAAGTGTAAAAAGTCTATGTAAACTTGGCTAGAATAAAACTTCTTATAGCATCAAGTCCGCCACATTGCCATTACATATTTTTACTTATATGCACATAATTCAAAATGTTTAATGGCAATGGGGCATTAAATAAAGTATTTCCTTTAGAAGGTCTCTATAACACACGATTTATACGGGGTTTATGGAGTGTTTTAGTCTGTGTTTTTATAAATAACACTGCATTCATACACCGTTACGTTAGAAGACAGAATTTGTGAGAATATTACGTAAAACTGCAACTTTCAAAAGCTGGACAAACTGCGCATTCAGTTCGGTACTCAACTTGTCACGATACCGAAAAAAAGCCGAGACAACAAAACTCGAAGCGCGGTTTTCGCGATTACTATTATTTTAAATTTTTTTAAGAATCCTGTGTCGTTTTTGATGTTTTCGTCTTTGTAATATTTTTTCACTTTCTAACTCCATGTTATTTCACTTAAAGCAACGCACCGAGCGGGATGTAACTGCGATTGGGCGCCATTTTTGTTACAAAATACCTACGCCCACATCACATGATATACTTAATCGAATTAATTACTTAAACACCAATTGACTGCCCACTTCTATGGTGTTACTTAATATAATGTTGATGGACTAAGCAGAGTATCTGTTTGATGGATAAATATCTATTTATATTATACACATATATATTTTGTGTACGCAGATTAGAAATTTCAAGCGTGGAGGTTAGTTGTATAAGTATTTAAGTACCACCCCCATGAGATTGTTAAAAAGTTAGGTGCTCGACTACGAGAGTGGCGATGGTGTGAGGTGACTATAACAGAACTAGATGAAACATAAGAGTAGAGGCTTCGCAGAGCAGTCGGATAATTAATGTAAAGATGAATACCTCCTAAAACTTCAGGTTATGAAACCTTTGCTGTTTACTGTTTTGTGCAAATGTGTGGTTAGTTAATACAGTTTTTTTTTCTATTATAATATAACGCTTGATAACTTCTGACATTAAGGCCCGCCAATGTCTTACAATCCTCAACCAACTCGGACTTGGCCCCCGTGGTGGCGTATGGCCCAACCTTCCTGCTATGCAGGCAGAGACCCGTGCCCCAGCGGTGGGGACATACAAGGGTTGATAACGATAATATAATGCACCAACGGAAAGTAAAAATATTTTATAGCTTATAAAAACTATCTAGCAAACAATTCTTAAGTATAGCTAATTATTTCTATTGAACTTCATCTAAGTATGTATTTCACTACACGGACGTGCATACAATTTCATTGGATAAAATTTGCAATGTTCAATGTTCACACGTCTTGGATTTTAGATCAAATTAAACTTAATTATTTATAATTCGGAATTATTTGTGTGCATCGTGATTTAGTCTGACATTAATCCAGAACAATTGTATTCTGGATTAGTTAGCGTAGTAGTATAGCAAATTTCATTTCAATAGAAGGTACGCCTTACTACTACGCCTAAACTAAGTATGACTACGTTTTCCGAAGTCATACTTAGTTGTAATTCTTCTTACACTACTTTTAGTATTCAACTTCAAAAATAATCCAATAGTTGTATTTAGTCCTTGTGGCCATGTATAAATTAATTCACAATAAGATAAATGTGAAAAAAAAATTAACAACGCAGAATTAGACGTTTCTGCTGCTCGCCTGGCAGTTGTTTTTGTGATTTCAGAATATTTTTATGTTTTAACCTTGACTACAAATCGTTATGTAACCTAGGCTTAGGTAGGTATCATTACCAAATAAATGACAGTTTTTGCGTGATACCTACTAACGTTTAATTGCTAAGCATGCGAATATTAAAAAAAACAATTTAATTACGATATTCTTAGGATATTTCTCATACTCAAAGTAATGCCCATAAAAAAGTCATGCGAGGATGAAATTAAGTGTATAGGTAACCAAATTTTTTTACATGTGAAGTTTCCTTGTTTAACCATTCTACAAAGCCCAAAGTCAAAATAATTAACCTCCAGCAGGTTGATGTCACGAAAGTGACCCTAAGAAATCTTAAGACTCTAAAGAGGCAGAGACGACGCAGCGATGCATAAATCTATAATAAGACCCAATAGTACAACGATCAGTGATCATTAGTAAACAGCATCAGTTACCTCCACGGTATCACACGATGATACTGTCATAGTTTTCCATGCACGTACTGGAGACACAGTAGGTGGTGCAGATACTTCATCCTTATTTCGCTCTCATTAAGAGACATTCAAGTGTAATTTAAGTAGCCGTGTGTACCAGCACAAGGTCTCGTCACTGCGAAGTGCTCGCGTCTGTCGCGTGACATCATTGTCTCGCTGACAAAGATCACAATCGGCATCGTTTTACATTATTTTTATATTGATTTACCGATTCAAAATGGCGGGTGTCGCAGTATTTCGCATTTGGTTAGAACATCTTAAGATTATGCTAAATCTAATCAAATATTAAGAAACTTAGAGATAGTCAGCAAAAGGGCTTTGAAGCAAGCAATTAAAATAAAATGCCATAGTTGTAGAAGCTGTTGCTGATGAGAATCACCAAAACATCTGCTATCTGACAGCAATGAGAAGTAACTTAAAACGATTCTATATTTCGGTGGCGGTCGCCAAGTATCGACAGCCAGTATCGTCCAGACCAGACGCGAGAAGGTGGGAAAAATAATGAGCAATAAAAAATAAAAAGACAAAAGTCGCAGGCAAAATGGTAGGCCTACGGTCAGCTTGTACCTCGTTCTATTTCGAGATACACATAAGGTGCGAGGCGTTCAACCGGTGTCACAGGTTTGCAGTGGTCGCGTGCTAGTGTGTCGCCACCCCTTGAAACGCCATATAAGCACTTGGAGAATCAATAAGACGTGTGTGATTCTGATTATGATTTATTAATTTGTACACGTCGTCAGTCTCGTTAGGCCTGTTCGTGTATCAGGTTTTGGTGCTAAAAGCCGAGTCTTTTGTAATAATCCTGTTTTGGTATTTTTCTTTTTGTTTCTCTCGGACGGTGAGAGAACGACTGTGCACGACAGAATTTAATCCAAAATTTTACATCTATATTTTACTTTAGTATATGTATCTCAGGTGAAAATTAAGTAAAATTCTTCTATGCATAAACGCACTGGTCAGAGTATTTTGTACTAGCCTAAATTGCCTTATGAAACGCCTACTTGAGAAAGCCGTGTACTAGCGCCAACCAATCCGGAGTGCAAGAACGATGACATTAAAAAATATTTATATTTATTAAAAATTGTTTAAGGTTTCTTGAGTTTACAACAGTAAAATGTATATGACTTCAAAACTATGTGTTTATTTTCAAAACTGTAGATAGCAGATCGATACAGTATAAAACGGAAAAAGAGATAACTTGCAAATAGGTCAAATTATCAGTAGTGTTTCGTCAAAGGGTGATACAGTAAGTGAAACTCCAAAAAGTCTAAAATTGGTGACGTAATTTTAAATTATGAGCTTAAAATTATAAGACAGAATGAAGGAAACATAAATGGTCTAAAAGTGTGAGATAATTACAACATTGCCTTATCAAAAAAACTTGTCGATAATTATTTCTATAAGTAGGTATTGGACAAAGGGAAGATTGTGAAGAGATGCAAGCCAGAAGCATACAAAGTTTATTGCCGAATGGGCGATGCAACTCGACCATGATGAGTCTCGCGGTTAGTCGGCTAATCAGGCCGAGCATTCAATGTCACGGTCCCTGTAAGCCCTCACAATATCAGTGCCTTGCTAAACATAGTATCAATAATGCAATGAGCTATTGGACTAATAAACTCATTTTAATGATAAGTAATTTATTACCTACTGTTACAAGAAAAATCAAGCAAGAAGTCCAATTCAACCATAAATGCAGAAAAAATAATCAAATATAAATGCACCTATTCGACATTCCAAACATGTGAAGTTTCAATTAAAGGAAGAACATTATAGAAGTTGATCAGTATTATGTCACCAAGCTCAGAAAAATTATACTGTAGATACCAAAAGTAATACGACAGTTGCTCAGCTTTAGCATCTTATTAGCAAAATCATCCGCGAAGCAGCAACTGAATGAAGTGTATGCATTTAAAATATGCTGATGACTATACCAAAAGAAATATGGGGGCACTACGGCACCCACCCATAAAGTTTGACCCTTGGAACAATACTCGAAGCATGCGTATTTACAGAAATAATGATGAATTTTATATCAATGGCGGTGGACGATACCAAAGTCTAAGGTACTTTTGTAATGAGTCTTAGGGCGAGATAAATAGTCGTTGCTTAGCCCAAGTCCGTACTCATGCTTCCCTAAGCATTACTTCAGGCTAACTTAGCTAAGTATCAATGCGTTACTAAAATAGACGTTTGCTTAGCTAAGCATGTTCTTAGGCCAATGCTAAGAATTAGTCTGGGTTTCGCGACTTAAACTGACATTCAGAGACGAAAACTAAGCAAAGACTGGTCTTAGAAATGTCAAAATCACGTACTAAATATTTATATTTTGACATTTCTGAGACCGATCTTAGCTTATTTTTCGTCTCTGAATGTCAGCCTTAGAGAGTGCCAAAGTACTGTCTATGATAGACAAATCGATTCTTAAGCAAGTGCTTTCGCTAAGACTCGTTCTTAGAAGCGACTATTCATCTCGCCCTTAGTATGTTTAAAACAAAACTGAAGCGTAGTTTTCTTGAGATGGCACCATACGACATTAATGATTTTTGTTTACCCAGATAATTAATAACTGAACTGTAATTTATTTTATTTTGATTAATTTTTTAATGAAACATTAACATGTAAATTTATTTTTAAAAACCTATTTAGAGACTAAAAATTCCACTCATGCCGGGATTCGAAACCTCTGGCTATCCGTGCCAGCGCTCTTTCCAACTGAGCTAATGGGCGACTCACCGTCATCAGTGAAATTTCGAACCTCTTTACAATATTCTCTGTATAACGTACAGGCAGCGAATGTAAATTTATTATTATGAATGAAGTAATCTAATCTAATCAAATCTAATGCACGACCAATAAGAACAATTATTACTTTATTAGTTACAGAATATTCAGAATTGGATTAATCTTCCCGAGGCGATTATCTAACAATTGTAATTGAAGATTGTCGTGTTTCATATTATTTTAAAGAAAATAATTGTACCATGAAAATTTAAATTATGTTTTAAAAGTTTGAAACCAAATATTTCTTTATTAATTGGCCACAATTAATAAAGAAAGATTTGCTGAAAGAAATCTCTCACAGAGATAAGCTCGCATTTGCACATGTATTTTCTTAAATTTTAATTTAGTTTAGCGTTTTTCGAGTATGACAAAAACAAGTACGATGTTAGTAGAACAACAATCAAGAAAAAGTTTATTATAGAAACCATACCAGTTAAAGTAACCAATCGCCTTCATGGAGGTAGAGTAGAACAACAAAGCTGTAAATCTATTGACCCAGATTGCAGAGCCTATAAAACCTACACCCAACCCAAATAGCATACGTGGAAAAACTGCTATACCTTTTACTACTGCTTAAGGCACATATAGTTCAACAAATTAGAGAAATATTGCACAGAATAATTCGCCTAATCGAGGCGGCATTCCTTCGTATATCAATTCTATAAGCTGCCCTGTTTGTGTACAGAAAGAGTCAGAAAAACAAATCGGAATTGAATCTTAAAGCAGTGGAGATAAGGATTGAAGTCGAACGTTCTTTAGCATGACGCGCGGTTGTCAGTACGAACGTAATATTGAGGACATGTCGTATACTAAGAAAGGTAAATGCTTCAATGCTAGCTCTGTATGAATCGAATGTGGAGGCGAGAGGTCGGCCATTCTAGCATTAAATGACCCCGAAATAAATGCGCACTTATTTACCAATACACACTACTTGAAGCACAATGCTGCTTTAAGTACCTATTGCTAACCTATCAATTTAGTGTGGTAATAACGAAAATGCACTTCGACATTTAACATAACATACATTTAGATGTTTTTGAACTAAAACTTTCGTAATTAGGTACTATACATACATTGTTGAGTTATTACCGGACGAAAGCCTAGTAAACTTATCCGGTTATACTCGTAATTTAATGATACATTTAGATGCTTAATTGGGTTACTACGGTTTGTTTGGATAGAATGGATAAAAATATGCGCTAGTTCCACAATTGGTATATTTAAGAAGCAGTTGAAAGAGTACTATCATAACTTTGAGCTACATATTTATTGGTTATTTACTATGTATTTCATTTATTTATATTTACAGGTATTTAGTCTATGTAGTGTATTATTTTTTTTTAGGTTATTGTTAAGGGTTTTTGCAGTCTATGTAGTTTATTTGGTACACCTATATAGACCGGTTTTTTACTGCTGCTCTGACTCTCCAAGGTTTGCTGGAAGAAAACTGTTACAGAGACAAACTCGCTTTTTTGCATGTTGTTTCTTATGTAAAGTCTTTATTTAATGTTTCGTGTGCAATAAGGTATAATAAATTAATGGTCAATCAGTGACATTTTAGTTTTATTGTACTATGTAGATAATTTCCACACAACATAATCACTTGTACTGGTCCCAAACTAGGATCTTTGTTCTAAACTAGGATCTTTGTTCTTTCCTTCAGCAACTTTCCGTCGTAAGGTTGTCTGGAAGAAATTGCTTTTAGCAATAAGGCCGCCAATTGTACTTTGTATCTTTACATGTTTTATAATATGTGCTCTGGTGTAGAATAAATAATATTCTTATCTTATCTTAAATTAAACAGGTAAGAACATCACAAACATATATGGCAATATATCCAGAGTGAGGCCAGAGCCTAAGACCCCGGTATGATAATCAGACTTGATACTGCTAGACCAGCGAGACAGATAGAGACGACCTTTAAGCCAGCAGCCATATAGAAGGGGCGTAGAAAAATCACGGAAAAGGAGGCAGATAGAGTCTGAAGGTCGAAGCTAGTGGCCACAAAGAAGAGGCGCGAAAGAGCCACGACGAAGAGTCGGGACGGGACGAAGCTCATAGAGAAAGGATAGATCCGTGCTTCGCAAGGCACGTCGGTGACGGCTGTCATGTAATAGCAGTCGCTAAGCCATGTCAAAGGCCTTATGGGCGGCTTCATAACTTCTGACAGTAAGGCTCGCCTCTGCCTTACAATCCTCGACCAACCGTGGTGAGCCAAGCCCTTGTATGACCCTACGGCACGGATTTCTTCCTGCATCGCATGGGTTCGACTCGGCCTGCGCCACAGTCTTACAACAACACTGTCACGTCGGTGCCGGCTGTCATATAATGGCAGTCGTTAAGCCATGTCAGAGGCCTTATGGGCGGCTTGATAACTTCTGACAGTGAGGCCCGCCACTGTCTCACAATCCTCCACCAATCCGGACTTGGCCTCCGTGGTGGAGTATGGCCTAACCTTCCTGCGATGCAGGAAGAGACCCGTGCCCCAGCAGTGGGGACATATAAGGGTTGATAACGATCATTGCAACGACATTGTTACTAAACACGCCTTGACGTGCACGCGTCGCGCAGAATTTGTGCCGGCACTACAACGAGACGCAGAGCAGGACAGACACATGTCTGCGTCGCACGTACCTGTGCGCAGCGTACGTAGCTCAATGACGTTGCATGCTTTACTAAATCTGCGCTGCCTTGCGCTGCGTTGTGCTGCGTCGCCTGCGTCTCAACATGCGCCCAGCCTAACTCTAAGTGCGGAAATCTCTAACTACTACCATCGCCCTTGAGGCCATAAACTCCGCTACGATGTGTACTTGAACGTGTGTTAAGTATATATCTATAACGAGTGTTTTCAAACAGTCGGCAAAACGTTTCGGTCTTAGTCAAATGCGCAATACAATAGCAATCTCGCTTGTTCAGCAAGGACACATACATATGAGCAGGAAATGTAATGAGTGAGAAGATATACACGTGATCAGTGGTGATTATTGCGTTACGTCACGTGTCGTGGCAATAACGCAGAACCTCAAAACTCTTTGTTGAGCATCCGTGAGCCCTTCACAAATGAAATGGAATGGTTAAGGCGCTTCAGGGTGTTCACTAGCGCCCCCAATGAAAAAACAAATCATAACTTATACTATTTTTATTTTTAATGCACTAACCCGTGCTAGACAATTTTAAAAATCTATTTAGAGGCTAAAAATTCCACCCATGCCGGGATTCGAACCCGCGACCTCTGGCTATCCGTGCCAGCGCTCTAACCAACTGAGCTAATTAATGGGCGACTCACCGGCATCAGTGAAGTTTCGAACCTCTTTAATTTCGGTGAGTCGCCCTAATGGGCGACTCACCGAAATTAAAGAGCTGGGCGGCTCAGTTGGTTAGAGCGCTGGCACGGATAGCCAGAGGTCGCGGGTTCAAATCCCGGCATGGGTGGAATTTTTAGCCTCTAAATAGGTTTTTAAAATTGTCCTTAGCACGGGTTAGTGCATTAAATATGTGGGTACAGCGATATTATTCCGATGTTAAAACTTAACTGCAAAGTAGGTAGTCGGGGCTGTAAGTGATGCAATCTACTTCAGCCAGATGTCGCTGCCTGTACGTAATACAGAGAATAGTGTAAAGAGGTTCGAAATTTCACTGATGCAGGTGAGTCACCCATTAGCTCAGTTGGTTAGAGCGCTGGCACGGATAGCCAGAGGTCGCGGGTTCAAATCCCGGCATGGGTGGAATTTTTAGCCTCTAAATAGGTTTTTAAAACCATAACTTGTTTCATAATACGTTTTTATCAAAACGTGAACATGAGAAATCTTAAGAACTGTGACAACTATTTTTAGAACATAGGATCAGATAATAGACTACAACTTTAATCGATTTCCGCTAAAAACGGCCATTATTGACGAAAGCTGATTAAAGTCCTTGGTTGTCGATTGTAGGTTTTAAAAATAGATGTCAGAGTTGTTAAGATTTGTCATGTTGACTTTTAGACAAGAACGTATTATAAAACACGTTATGATTTTTTCCATTGGTGGTGCTAGTTAGCACCCCGAAGCGCCTTAATAGCATTTGATTACTTCAACAGGGTTTACCTTGTGTTCAGGCACTTAAATTAGATTAGAACTCTTTATTGTACACACCAGAAAATAAAATACCTATTTAAGTTTTGCCGCATACAATTGGCGGTCTTAGCGCTAAAAGCGATCTCTTCCAGACGACCTTAGGTTGGATAGAACTAATAGATGAAAAGAGCATGTAGTTAGGTGTACCTGAAATATTTACTGTAGTCTAAAGCATATACGTTGTGAAGAAAATAAATAAATTTAAATACAGAAATAAATAAATGCGCAAGCTTCAAACTTAATAAAAAAAAATATTGTATGCAACGAATTTATACTAAAAGTTACTAATGAATCTGTAGTGTAGATACACTAATATTGTAGTATTAATAGCTGACCTCGCAAACGTTGTTGTGCCATATTAATTAGCCTACAGCCTATTTTCAGACCCACTAAACACATTTTTTTATTTAAATATCGGTGATGCCGTTTCGCATGAGTTCGAGTTTTAGGCTGGGCGCATGCTGAGCCGCAGGCGACGCAGCACAGCGCAGCGCAGGCCAGCGCAGATTTTGTAAAGCACTGCCCTGCATTAATTGAGCTACGTAAGCTGCGGGT
Organism: Yponomeuta sedellus; assembly: GCA_934045075.1. NCBI lineage: Eukaryota > Metazoa > Arthropoda > Insecta > Lepidoptera > Yponomeutidae > Yponomeuta > Yponomeuta sedellus. The sequence continues at coordinate 15,924,776 of OW203727.1, read as the reverse complement.
GCAGGCACGTGCGACGCAGACTGTGTCCCTGATTTGCGTCTCGTTGTATGATCTGCGCGCGCGTGCACGTCGAGGCCTGTTTACTAATAATTTTGTTGCAATGGCAGAACATTTAATTGAATTAGTTCACTGTGAACCTTGTTTGTATGACACAAATCATAAAGACTATTCAAAAAAGACATTGAAAGAATTATTATGGGTGAGAATTGTCAAGGAATGGAGCGAATAGTTGCGTCGCAGCATGCGGTGGGGGCCTATGTCTGCCTCAACTGCCCTGCCCACTACTGAACTGTGCTGCGTCGCCTGCGTCTCAGCATGCGCCCAGCCTCATAATCGTATATTACATATGCGCTCGTGACCTAGTCGAACCGAGTGATTGGAATCAATCACTTGAGTTAAGCAACAACAGGCGCGGTCAGGTGCAGGATGGCTGACCGTCCCGTGACTACCGCTAGTGGCATTTTTCCGAGCGCTCCCGAGCTTCGCAAGGCACGTTAAGTCGTTGTTGCCGGCTTTCATGAACTGGCAGTCGCTAAGCCATGTGAGAGGCCTTAGGGTGGCTTGGTAACTTCTGACGCTAAGGCCCGCCACTCTCTTACAATCCTCCACCAACTCGGTCTTAGCCGCCGTGGTGGAGTATGGCCTAACCTTCCTACGACACAGGAAGAGACTTATGCCTCTGCAGTGGAAACATAATAAAATGGTTGATATCGATTACATATAGAAAAATGTTGATGAAGCGAAGGTGATCTGTCAGGATCGTGGCAAGTGGCAGTCCCTGGTCTCTGCCTAACCCTCTGGGATACAGGCGTGAGGTTATGTAATGTAACATATAGAAAAAACGTTTCTAAGTTTATAACTTTCTATGTATTTCTATTTCTAAGGGGCTAATCTCCGACAGTACTTATCTATCCGAGTTCAGGAATTCTTTCACTATAGTAAGAATGAACCTTTATAGTAAAGCCTACTCCATCTTAAACAATGTCTCATGTACTAGCGTCCTAGTGGTGGTCCCTTTGCCGATCTAGTGTGAGTTAACGTGCCACTGGACGTTGTATAATTCATCTCATTACCTACGTAGATCCAAAGGCCAAAGTTTTTTCAGGGTGGACATTAAACTTTGTCCGTTGCATCTACGAGTACGTATTGACGTGATTTATACAGTACCTTCACTAACACTAGATCGGCAAAGCGACTACTTGGACGCTTTTGTGCCTGGGGCGTTATTTTTAAATGGAGCAGGCTTGCCCAGCACCTGTAACATCCTTAATACTTAGTCGGCCTAGCCCACTAAAGACAGTCTATACGTGCGATGCCAACCAAGTGGCGGGTTTCTTTACCATGTTTTCCTTCACAGAGTGGACATAGGATATAACCTAAGCCGTTTACCACGCAAAGGAAGTTGCGGGCACTGCTAGTCATATAAAAACATGGACCCATTAGACTGGTCCAATCACTTGTCCTGGTCCTAAACTAGGATACCCTGTGCTATGGTAACCAGGCAAGGTCATCACAAACATGGAAATACACTCAAACTGAGGCCATTTGTACAAATGTACGGTGGCCCCCAGTGGGAATCGAACCTTCGATATTCAAATATGATACTGCTAGATCAGTTCAAAGTCGCTCAGCGAGCTATGGAGAGAGCTATGCTCGGAGTTTCTCTGAAGGATAGGATTCGTAACGAATGCATCCGACAGAGAACCAAAGTTATCGACATAGCTCAGAGAATCAGCAAGCTGAAGTGGCAGTGGGCTGGCCATATCTCGCGATATGGCCAGCGCGACTGTTGGAGTAAACGTGTTCTTGAGTGGAGACCGCGACTCGGCAAACGTAGGACGCCCTCCGACCAGGTGGGATGACGATCTGCGAAAAACTGCCGGCAGATGCTGGATGCGGCAAGCTGAAGACAGGGCGCTATGGCGCCCATTAGGGGAGGACTATGTCCAGCAGTGGACTACATAATATAGCCTGAAGAAGAAGAAGACTGCTAGATCAACGATCCAGTCAATTCTCTGATACTCGTAATATTCACTTTTCATATTCACACAATCATGCGCAATGTCTGTCACTGTCATTTCAGGCAAAGAACTCCTAATATAAGATGACATGATGTAATTTTCACTCGTCTCAAAGTCTCAACTAGATATAATGCTTGCAATTAATTGTTTAGCTATCTGCCATTTTGCTCATGTTTTAATGTATTTTTCAGTTTTGCTGCGCTAAAAATAATCTATGCTTACGTCAAACGCAGTGCTAACCAAGGTAAACTGATAAGGTGCTGATTTTTCTTTCAATATATATATATATGTTTTATGTTCAAAAACCTATCAACGCTTTAATTCTGTTTAAGTTTAGTGCATTCGACTACAATGACAGAAAAATGGGCGAGTCACGTGACGTGTTTTTTCATACCATTGGGGTCTAAAAAGTTTGAAACGTGTGTGGGCGCAGATTAAAGCAGCAATGAAATGAAATCACGACGTTTGTGCAGTTGTCATTGTACTTCAATGAATTTACAGAATCTATGGCCTGGTCAATGCTTAAGGTGTTTTGAACCAAATGCGTCTGACGCTGACCACAGTGACATGCTATGCGCTCGCGGGTAAGGTCCAAAGTCATCCTATACAGAATGTATCAATGCAATTTTTACATTGAACTTCTTCTTCTTCTTGTCTTCAATTTTTACATTGAACTTATTAGTGCAGTGGCCTGAAAAAAAATCGAGAAACTAAACTCGGCTGACAATTTATTTTTATAATTAGGAGGAATTGTCAAATTTAGGTCATTTGCTAATACTGCGTTATGTCATACAACGTTAAAACAAGACTGTTTTTGCTGACGTTACAAGCTCTACCAAGTTTGTGGCTGGTAACCTTATAGGGGTTCATTTTAATGTTGCAGGTATTTAATTTTGTATGGAACAACTGTTATTTATTCCCCAATTTCAAATTTTTCCCCAAAATTTTCCGACTTCCCAAAAAAAGTTCTTTGTATTAGCGAGTAGAACCACGGATAGAACTCTGCCTATTTTCGGATGCATGTGGACATTTTGGAAAACACAGCGTAGGACACTCACAAGCTCGCTGGACTGATGATCTAAAGCGTATTGCCGGCGACAGGACAGAAAGAAGTGGCGAGTCTTGAGAAGGCTTACGTCCAGCAGTGGATGATTGATTGGTGATGACTTTGTTACACCCTCATGATTTTATGACTCCATATTTTGAATATGGAGTCATAAACTCCCCTAAATGGGTCTTGTCTTGAAACCCTATGATTTAGGCTATCCGATGGACGTCCCACGGCCTAATCAGACCGGCGCCTCTCATCGCAACACAGTCCGTATAAATGTATAAGGCAAGGTCGCCGGGTGTGCTAGCCACCCGTCGCGCACGCGACATTCGCGAATCACTTTCACTACGCGTCTTGTCTTGCCTCACGCACCCCACCTCAATAGCGCACGGTACAGCAAACTGAATGTGCAGAAAGCTCACCCTGACACAAGAGAGAAGACGCCTGAAAAAATTCTGATGCTTGAAATCCAATACCATTCGGTTACCGTCCAATGTGAAAAAGGCCGTTCGAATATGAAAAGGTTTTGTTCAAAGTAGCACAGAAACTGCAACTCAATGAACGCCACAAGTCAAACTACGTGTCCATTTCAAAATCTAGATCGTTTTGGAGAAAAAAACTTGAAACTTAGTCTTTTCAAAGACCTTAATTAATAGGGTTCACATAATTATTATAAGATATAGAACTCATGCATTGTACTGGTTTTAATTCTAGCCAAATAAACTTTTTTTTCTGATCATAATAAGTTTATTTAGAATATCGTTTTAGATTATAGACATAAATAAAAATACATAATATTTCTTTAAATTATAGTAGCCCTTTAGCACAAAGTGTACTTTACACATTTTTTGAACCGCGTTTTAGGCAAGCTTAATATATCTTCAGGGATTTTATTATAGAAACGTAAACAATGCAGAATACCAGTTCCTTGTTTGTATTGGTAGTTTCTAAAGACAGAACAGCTGAATTGGTTCCATCCTCCGATAAGCACACGATGAAGATGGTGAAGACCTAAGATCTACCACAGAATAGAACATACAAAATTCAATACTTTTAATCACTCGCGTTGCGATTTAGCGATATTTAGCGGGTCTAATCGTGATTGTTTATTAGGTGATACAGATCACGATCACTAAAGATGTTATTTATGATCTTTATTATATAGGTGATTTTACAATCTTTAGAATCGTTGTATTCTCGAATTTTGGGCATTAATGCGACTACGCTTTAGATATTTTCAAAGTTTTAGGGAATTTGTCATCTTTTCCTGAGTTAAAACTTCCTGAATTTCATAAACATAAGTCCGCCAACATCAACATTCCTGCAATTCAATTCTTTTGCGGTTTTTATTGGAAACCACAATTATAATATTACTAAATATTAATTTGTTTAGTCAAAACGGAAAATTTTCATTTATTCAACAATTTCATTTTCTGGCGACTCGTCACTTACGGTCCCATTTATAAAAACACGGTCAAAACACTTGAAAAACGTTGATTAAAATGGTCGGTGGTGGAGAGTACACAAGGAAAAAATGTATCCACAGACTAAATAAACTTATTCTAGCAATAAGCTGCGTTTAGCATGGAGGTAACGCCCATAAACCAATTTTGACAAATGAAGTATAATTATGTGTCCTGTGTGGTGTCGACCTAGAGAATAGCAACAACCAAAATTCTTCCCGCGGGTGTTGTAAAAGGCGACTAAGGGACACAAACCGGGGGGTGGGCAGCAGCGCCCCTGCAGTACAATGCCACCAAACTGCGATCCTCAACCCGCATGCCCAGCGTGGAGATTATGGGCATTACCCCCTAATGATGGAATAACCTTGCGCTATGCCGCTCATTAGGGGAGGGCTGTGTCCAGCAGTGGACTAATATAGCCTGAAGAAGAAGTACGTAATACAGAGAATATTGTAAAAAACTTCACTGATGCCGGTGAGTCGCCCATTAGCTCAGTTGGAAAAAGCACTGGCACGGATAGCCAGAGGTCGCGGGTTCGAATCCCGGCATGGGTGGAATTTTTAGCCTCTAAATAGGTTTTTAAAGAAGAAGTATAATTATGTATCTTTATCTAAGGAGTGCTTTAGAGAAAACGTGTTCTTCAAACAAGACCGTTCTACTCCGCGGTCGTTCCACGTGTTCCTATTCCATAGTAGAATCACATTGGTCACTGAACTCCATTCAACACTTCCTCCTCGCCGAGGTAATTTCAGTTGAACTTACGTAAGTAGGTAGACGATTTCTGACTGCATTTCTACCGCAGTTCAATAAGGGTCTAAGTGAAGAATGAATGAATATGAATGAGTAACCATTTATTGCTGGGATATCAAAGGATATCTTCAAAGGATTTCTTACACTTATAAACTTTGATACTAAATTACTTACTTGTACGAGATTTTAAGCAAGTACTAGGTAAGAACTTGGCAAAAGGACTAAACGCTCAACTAATGCTGCGAGATGCTAGGCATCCTACGTCGCTAATTTTCAGCGGAGATCAAATCTTACAAATGATAGGGTATGAAATCAAGCTAATAACAATAATAATAAGTAATAAGTAATTTTAGTCATAAAGATGATATATTTGCTTTAATTTAGTGGAAAAATAACATGTGCGAAAACGCTAAGATTTAGAACCTCCTCTTCTTAAAAGAGGAATAAGACACCGTACCTTTGTAGAGTGGAAAATAAGTAGAACAAGACTCTTACAAGAAACCCTTCGCGGTCATAATCTTTCGAGGTAATGACCCACCGAAAAAACGTATCATCGAGGTATCGAGCTATCGTCATTCGAAGTTGATTACGAGACCCGTGTATGAGATATCCTGCCAGACCACACTAAGCCAAGGTACTCCAATACTCGTACTGTCCAAGTTAGGTAAGGTCAAAAATCCAAAATTCGTCGCCTAAAGTGACTTCATTGAAAAATATCTAATTTTAGGAAGCTTCTTAGGTAATTAGTTAACTGTTTCCTTCACGACCTTGGCATTGTCATTCTCTAACCTTCCCAAATGACTGCCCGATTACTCTAGCAAGCTAAAGTTTGCTAGTGTTGCGAATTAAGCCGATTCGAAACAATGACTTTCGCTTTATCAGTAAAATACAATTTACCATGGTATTATGGTTTCATAACTTTGTTTCCAACCTTAACTTCAATATGTATGTGATTTATAAGAAAATTTATAAATCATTGTTATTGTAGGTACGGTTTGCTACCGTACCTACAATAATGATTTTGAATTAAACTATAATGAATACGTATATTTGAAAAAGTACTTATGGCAGGACTATAATGACAAAAGTTTCTGGCTAGGTATAAAAGTGCGCGTTTATGTTTGTCTGTTTGTTACGCTTAAAACCTAGCATAAAACGAAACATTAAAAGCAGAAATAATCCTAGAGAAGATTTCCTCTACTATGCTACGCAAATAAATTTAGCGTAGGTGCAGTCCATAGTAATAAAATTAGGACTTACTATATGAATAGCACAATAAATCGAGTTTTTGAATATCTGATTTAAAAAAAAGTCTTGCTTATCAATCCTTAATTCTAAGATCAAAATTTTGTAACTTTTAGAAGACCTTACTAACATACTTCGTGAAAATAAAATAATAATGCAATTGTCACTTTTTAATTTTTAAATATTAACACTGTTGTGGCTAGCAGAACCACACTGGCCATAGCGTTGAAAATAATTCGGAAAAGCATAGGTATTTAATATTCGAAATATTAGAAAAAATCGCATACAAAGGCGTAACCATTCGAGCAGTAAAACAGGCGAATATCCGAATATTCGAAGTCCAACCCTTAGATACTGTAACGATGCTATAGGACAGCGCAGCCCAGTTAAGTTTGAGTTATTAAAAAGAAAATTAGTCGAGGTCTAGCTAGGCTATGGTTTCAATAAAAAGAGAAAATAAAAAGATAGTATTATTTTAAAAAACGCACTTCATTCTTGAATCGCTGCAATACAATCCTGCCCACGCATTGAGCCCTAATAGTTCTCTTTCCATAAATTCTAGTCAACCCCTTCGACTCGTAAATATATTACGTGAAAACTACACAAAGTCGATTATTTAAAATAATCATACCACTTCATAATTGCAGAGCAAATACAGCGTAACAACAGCAACATTCATACGTACCTACAGTCAATTCGTCAAAGCAATTGTCGACCATAACAACCTAACCGATCACTAATGTTGACACGTGGATCTACCTCTGTGCATGTATTAAACACATACGTGTATGTACACGTACACTATACTGTTGTTATGCTCAAGGTTTTAAACAATCCGCAGTTGTATCATGATCTCAACAAGCGCTACATCAAGCGAAACTTCAGGTAGTGAATGCAAAAATTAGTACATTTTGAATTCAGCTTAGCGATTACCTTATGGGAAAATAGGGGCATCTTCACAGATGCCCCTATTTTTCCATGAAAATCTGAAAGACAGCCAATTCAATGAATATCTATTATGTATCTCTCCAACCGATGGAGTCTGATAAACGATTAATTTATGCAAGAGCACCAATTATTATCTACATTTATATAATTTCGTAACGCGCTACTCTAGAGCGGTGGTAGAGGAGCGGTGTAGAACGCCGGCTTCTCAATCCGGAGGTCGTGGGCTCGAACCCCGGCATGTACCAATGACTTTGTTTTCTAAGTTACGTACATTTGTGAAATTATAGTAGGAATACTACTCGCTGACGGTGAAGAAAAACATCGTAAGGAAACCCTTGTGTCTGAGGTATTAGCGTACCTCAGCGCTTGCTACGTACAATGGCCCAACTATGAGGCTAAGTGCGGAAATCACAGGTCTAACTAACTAACGCGCTACTCTAAAGCGAAAATCACTGAACAACCGGAGGTATGCGCATGTAAAATTAAACTGATAACACTCACGCTAAAACAACTTTGAAACTAACATGCGTACAATTCACCGATATAGTCGTTATCGACTATATTTTTTAATTTATATGTTGCATTTATATGCAACCTCCGTTTTCGCACATTTTTGCTTTCCCGCTGTTGATAACATTTCACAGTGCAAAATAAAATGTTTTATGACGGTTTTCCAGGGCATAAATAAAGTTAAGCGAAGTCACTTCATTAAGCAGAAGTTTGGATTGTTTACAGGCTCAAGTGTATATCACTTTTAACAGGTCTTCAAGACGTAAAAATGTGTTAAGCGAGCAAAAATATTGTCCTCATAATCTCACAGTCACACTACAGCGTGTTTCCCAGTGTTCGGAATTAAAAACAATACAGTCATCTTATCTCCATCCGCTGTCGATTAGTCAGGACAAACGACAATAAGCTGAGGTCGGGCCTTTGATGTTCAGCAGTGTGATGCGTCATCAGACCCAAAGGTTTCAAAACGGTCACCGTGACCTCACACGGTTAGAATTTTTTGCAGGAAACAATTGCATTTTTGACGTCTACGGTTACACAAGACTATTTCGACAGACCTACCAAATGACGAGGAACTTGGAACTAGATAAGCAGCCAACTGCGACTCTGATTAAGTATGTCGTTAGTTACTCTTTTGTGCATCTGATAGAAATTTCTACCTGCATAGTAAACTGGCAAAGTAAATAAACTCGAATATTAATGTTGTGGTATCGATCGACAAGAACCTCAGAACCTAGAAAAAAATAAGAAAATAATTCTTATCCAAACCTTAAACTAGACTGAGCTTTGACTACCAGTCATGGAGATGTAACTTAGAAATACACTTATACAGACTCCATCGGTAATCGAAATGTTGCTGATTTGGTAGTTCAGCGTGTCATTGCTGTACCAGCGAGGGACATGTAACTTTACCAAACGATTATGCTTTTGGCTGTAACTCTGGAGAAGGCACTATTTTACTGAGTATAGTGAACGCCGCCTTTTCGCTAATCGTTTTCACCTTTTTCATGTACGTATCAGAGGCTGCAACCAATTCGACTGTTTTGTTTTTTGAGGTTATCAATACAAACAGGCATCTGAACGAAATCGCTGAACTAGAATTCGTACGACTTGTACAGAACAGACTCAATCAATTTATGAAACAATGAATTTATGTTATTGTCCGAAATTACGGTTTTCCTCAACGAATTTAAGAAGTCTTTGAACTATCCAATTACGGTTTTCATCGACGATTTTAAGATTATTTGAAGGAGTTGCCAGCTTTTAAAATGTTTTCTTTACGTAAGAACCAAGGTCCATATTTTTCATTTGTTATCTACTTAATTAAAATGTGATTCACTAAAACAAATATTACTTCTTCGTATTTGCGGGTAGTCGCGTCACAAAGGGAAATAAACATCCGAAAACCATTTTTTGTCCTACCAACAAACATTTAACTACTGTCGTCTTATTGCAGAAGTCCCAAAATGAGTTGAAAACACGGTGAAATTATTAAAATAAATTGCCGAATCCTCGCGATGACGTTCACTAGCAAACGCTTTGAGGCTTGTTTACACATGCCTCGCAATAACAATCGCATGCTTTACTAACTAAGCGCTTTAGACGCTTTATGTAGCAGCTTAATGTTATCACTGTCTTTTCTATGTCATACCCAACGCTCGTAGTAGCTTACATCACCTGCATACTCTTTGCAGTTCCAGAATAATATAGATCTAAATATTTGATCAGGTGCAAGTTGGAGCTGGGGGGTAGTTTTCATAACTTTTTAGCCAAATGGAAGAGGAGTGGAAGGTCGTGGGGGAGGCCTAGCAGTGTGATGCAAACCCAAACTAAGACAAGGGTCAATCAAAACACAGGGTCGCCTCTAACATTTGCAACTCCTGAAACACGTCGGTTAGAATTTGTGTTTTCCAACATCTTTTGTGCTACAAATACCTATGGATATTTATGCTATAACACCCGTGTCCCACGTGAGGTCGCTATTTGTTCTAGGCAATGAGACATCTACGTGGTTGCGCTATCGTCAGCGAGGAGGGTGAGGCATTCTTTAAGGCATTCGAAGCTTCGAACATCAAAGATCAAACATTCCAATCAACAAAATTTTGTGGGCCGATTCTGATAAGGATTATTCTCTTGGCGGACTTCTTAAGCGCTGTTATAGCTGAATTGAGTTGATAGCACTGACAATCGTCTCACCAATGTACGTGACGACAAAGACGGGACGGCTCAAAGTCAAACACAATACACGCTGAAAATTAAATAGATATTCCACTGCTCTTATTTAAATGCGCATGACACGAAACCAATGTGACTTTGATGTAACTGGGTACGCAGAATTTTTGTGATGACCTACTACTGGGAAAGACAATGAATCAGAAATAATACCTGAGTTTTTATTTCTATCGATTTATGTATGACTAGCAGTGTGCAGGACTATGTCCGTGTGGTAAACCAATTAGCCTATGTCCACCGAGAAGGCCTATTCTAAATACTGGTGAAAAAACTTTTGAAATCGGAGCAGTACTTTCGAAGATTACCCGTACATACAATCATATAAACTATTCCTCTTTGTAATATAAGTGTAGACTAGGTATGTTGTGAACTAATCAACACTTGATCGCTTAACATGTATAGAATATTTTTAAGACGGATACTTATAATTAAATGTTTCAAAATCGACTGTAATGTCACACACGAAAAACATTTCAAAAAGCTGCAGACCATCAATTTTAGTCTTTTATACAATACGAAATAGTATACCCATTATCAAAGATAAACGGAAGTGGCGAGTGACTTGAGGGTAGACCGCAACAATAATTGAGTGTAAGTACTCATCACTTGAGCTTACCCATGATCGTAGCAATTGTAACGTTGCCAAAACGTCGGCAATTTTTTTTATCTAATTGTATCTTATGTTAAACTAACTAGGTTTACCTAATAAACAATAAAGACAATTTTTAAAATCAAACACACATTTTGATAATCAGATATATGGATTATATGACATCTAGACAAAGTTCAAAAGAATTAAAGTTACTAAGAAAACGTCGTATCTGCTGATTACAAACAAATCTGCCTCCGACGATGACGGAAGGTAAAGCAAACAACATCATTATCCTCATAAAGGAGTAAAAACACATGAAAGATCTACTTCAAGAAATGTGGACTTATATGCATAAGTAATTATACTAAAGTAGAGAAGAAGATACTTATGTGAAACACATTTTCAGGTTATGAGACGAACTTTTTGTACGAAAACCTTTCTCTTTCTTGATCCAATTCAACTGACTCGATTCAGGGTAATTAGGATTCTCTTTTACAATTGGTCAATCTTTTCTTGGTCTTTTACATTAAATTTTTCCACATAAACTTCTTATTAAAATTCAAATGTTAAATCAAATATTTAATGGGATATTGCGCCAAAAACTGTGAAATCAATTAATTTGGCAGGTTTTTCATTGTGTTTGATTTTGAGGCTTGTGATTTTTCGGGTCTAAAGACCATGTGGTTACTGTATTCTGTGGTTGTTGTCATATCTAGGCATAATTCGCATACATTGTTAGGACGCTTGTTTTGCTAAATGCTTTACAACGACGATATGATTATGCCCTTGACTAAAATAATTGATTAGAATGATGACAATTACGGTCTATTTTTGGCTTATTTTGCCTGGTTTTTCATCTCCTACTTGAATAGGTTTGTTGCAAACTTTTTGCAGAATGGCTGGTCATTGGTAATGTTGGTATTTATTTAAAGATCAGAAGACAACGAGGTGACTTTTTGAAAAACTCTACCATCCAAATGAAGGCTTACATTATAAATTTATAATACACTTACTTTAGAATTCAGTTGTTCCCAGATAGAAAAAGTCTCAACAAAAATTCACGAAGAATACAATGAATAAGCTGTTATATCTTAGTTCCGAAAAGAAAAGTTCGCAGTGGACCTTACCTATCATAAAAACAGTCGAGTATAAGTATGTATATCAACATTCATATTTACACCAACACTACCTTACTCACTTTTCCTCCAGCAACTCTCCATCGTAGGTTGTCTGGAAGAAATTGCTCTAAGCAATAAGGCCGCCAATTGTATGAATCTTTCTTCTCTATCTTATCTTGAGACCAATATGGTAATTGGAAATGTAGAAATAGAATTAGTAGAAGACACTATATTTCTGAGGAACACAAACGATGCAAAACCACAATGGGGTTAAGACATGCTTGCCCCACAGGGTCCACAAAGATTCATATTTTTTAGTTATGTCATCTGTATACACTTGTGGAATGCAATACAATATTGAGTATTGAGCATATTGCAAAAATTTGCTCACAGGCTTAGCTCTGCAGCATACGCAATGAAAAGAATTAGGGAACTCACTGACGTTGCAACTGCTAGGCTTGTTTATTTTAGTTACTTTATAGTATCATGTCCTATGGTATACTACTATGGGTTCGGGCATATTGAGACTATTTCCATCTTGCATTTATGAGAACGATTCGATTTATATACAATATAGTTTGGTAGCTATTAGGGATTTGCTAAGAGATTTCTTTAAAAATACTAACATTTTAATAGTTGTATGTCAATACATTTCTAAAAATATTATGTAGGTTAGGAAAAATATCAAAGACTTGGAAAATATTGGCACCCATCATAATGTTAATACCAGAAATAAACAATATGAAGTATTTTTCGCGATTAGCAATAGTTAATATATATGGGCACAGTATAAGGTTCTACAAGCAGATTCCTCAATATTAGACTTACCTTAATCACACTCGCTACAGAAAAACTTACTATGGCATAAAGGATTATTTAGAAGACAAATATATCGACGCCTTACTGCTAAAACCGACTATCTGCATGAAATGTTGTTATGCACACAATAACAAGTTTTAGGCCGGTATTACAGAACGATGCTCAAGCACAGATTGATCTCAGATCACTCAATCATTACTTGAGCGCTAAATCATTGCTCAAGCACTCCCTTTATTTTCAAACAGTTCTTAAGTAGAGATCAGCCAATCACTGCTTAAGTAGAGATTCAGAACTGCAATCAGATTGTCTATGATCAAAGTTTGTTTTCTATGACAAGAAAAATACAAGTGTAGATTTTTATTCCGTTTTACGCATGTTACAAAAACGTGATGATGAAACTTAGTAAATTATGTCAAATATACAGAGGAAACTAAAATAATGTTTATGTATTCGTAAATAAAATGTTCAAAGTTTCTTTATTTAGTTATTAGTTTGTAATGAACCGTATATTTAAAGGAAGTAAAACGTTCACGCTTCTTGTTTATTTATTCGCTTTGAGTACAGAACGGAACGTAACAAATGTCGATAAAATAATTCTCTTGACGTCTGTCTATTTATTTAAGTTTACTAAATTACTAATATCTGTACATAGTCGGTGTAGCTTAATTGAACATTAATCGCTGTTTTGAAACGAGATGTGAAAAAATGAGAACAAGGAACCCCAACTTTACCCACCAACCAACTTCACCATAGTGGAAAGAATCCTCCTTGTGGAACATAAAAAGTCAAATTCACTGCAGTGGAGAGGGTCCTCCTCGTAGAAAAACTCAACTTCATCGCGGTGGAGAGGAACCTGCTCATGGAACATAAAACTTCAACTTCACCGCAGTGCAGAGGAACCTGCTCGTAGGACATAAAACTTCAACTTCACCGCAGCAGAGAGGAACCTGCTTGTTGAACATAAAACTTCAACTTTGTTGCAGTAGAGAGGAACCTGCTCATTGAACATAAAACTTCAACTTCACTGCAGTAAAGAGGAACCTGCTTGTTGAACATAAAACTTCAACTTGACCGCAGTGAAGAGGAACCTGCTTGTTGAATATAAAACTTCAACTTCACTGCAGTGGAGAGGAACCTGCTTGTTGAACATAAAACTTCAACCTCACCGCAGTGGAGAGGAACCTGCTCGGTAAACATAAAACTTCAACCTCATCGCAGTGGAGAGGAACCTGCTCGTTGAACACAAAACTTCAACTTCACCACAGTGAAGAGGATCCTCCTCTAGGAAGATAATAAGTGACCACAGTCTCGGTATACTTTCATGTTTGTGACGTTCTTGCCTGGTTATCAAAGTACAGGATATCCTAGTTTGGGACCAGGTGAAGTGATTGTGTTCGTTATCAACCTTTGTATGTCCCCACTGCTGGGGCACGGGTCTCTTCCTGCATCGCAAGAGGTTAAGCCATACTCTACCACGGGGGCCAAGTCCGGGTTGGTGGAGGATTGTAAGACAGTAGCGGGTCTTACAGTCAGAAGTTATCAAGCCGCCCATAAGGCCTTTGACATGGCTTAACGACTGCCATTATATGACAGACGGCACCAACGGCTTAACGTACCTCGCGAAGCACGGAAGCGCTCGCGAAGTGATTGTGTTGCGTGAAATTTATTCAATGAAACCACCCCAATATTAATGTAATTGTTTTTGCACATAAACACTTATAAGAATCCATGCAGTAGGGGTCTTCAGCGTCCCTTAAATGCCTAAGGAGCTGCTGCTATCATTAACTATTTCGTCATAGTAATCAAGGTTTTCGAATATATGAATTTTGCAATAAACATTCCAAATTGACAATTATAATAACTGGCCGATCGACTCTCAAGCGTGGTTCCGACCACACTTGAGTAAATACAGATTTGATCTTTACTTAAGTAGAGATTGCTACCCAAGTATCGTTCTCGAATTAGCTATTACTCAGTTGAGTCGCGCTTGATGAATGTCGACTCAAGTAACGTTCTAAAATTAAATCCATACTCAAAACTAGTCTTAAGTAGAGATTGGCGCTTGAGTACGCTTCTGTAATACCGGCCTTAGTATAGTTAACGACATCCGAACCTTAAACTCGAGTTTTCTCGAAACAACATTTCATGCAGATAGTCGGTTTTAGCAGTAAGGCAACAAGTTTAAGTATAGTTAACGACATCCGAACCTTAAACTCGAGTTTTCTCGAAACAACATTTCATGCAGATAGTCGGTTTTAGCAGTAAGGCGTCGATATCTGGTAAACATTAAATTCATATTTAAAGCTACTCAGATGACAATGCACACATTCTTGAGTAGTATTCTTGAGTAGTATTCATATAATAATAACTTAAAACTTAAAAAAGGGGAGTTTCTTTGCTAGCCTCTTTCCCGAATAATACATTAATTGTGACACTAACAACTTAAACTTTAAAGTAAACATTTTGTTGTTATCTAATTTATAAAAGTAATAAGTTACGACTTCGGCGATTATTATGTTTTTTTTGTGTTTTTTTTATTTTTATTTATTTAATGACAGGGAAATCTACAGCGAAATCAGTAACAAAAAAACTTAACATTTACGATAAATAACATGCCCTATTACAGATTTCCACGGAATAACTCATAAATTTTTATTTTAAGTTTTAAAGTGTTTTACATCGTTACCACAAAGGAAAAGTTACAGAAAAATGACTTAACATTGTGTTAGTTTATTTTACATTTAACATTAAGTTATTGACCAAAGTGATCAAAAATAACGATTAAAAAGAAGATAGTCTCATTGTGTGGCGTGAGTGCGTGTGTGGCGTGTGTGTGAATGCGTGTGGTGTGTGTGTGAGAGAGAGTTATTTGTTTTTAATTTGTTCGATTATGTTGTTTTTGAACGTTTGTTTTGAATGTATGAAAGGATCTACCTCACTAAATTGTTTATTGTATGTATCTTACATAACCTAACCAGAGTAGAATTTTTCGTATAATTGGTCCTGCGAAAGGGCACATGCAGAAGACGAGTGTGCCTGGTCCGCCGTGACGTCAGGTGCAGTCCAACCTCACTCAGAAGACTCGGACAGTCTAAGGATCCACGAAGAATGCTGTACAGTACCGCCATGTCTATTACGATAAGTTTATTTGGTTGGTCTGAGAATAGGTCGCAGGCTTATTATTATGGCAACTCAACGTTTGCGGGGTCAGCTAGTAATGAGCAAAGTATTTAAATTCAACTAAATCGAATAAGACGTCACAGACCTAAAATAAGACTTTCACCATCTTTTAGAAAACAAAGTCCAATTCAACTGCGACGGTATTGTTCGCATAAATAATTGCCTAGGTACCCGGTGCGCCGGTATTGCTAACCCACTTACGAATAGCGCCATCGGTAATCATCAGTGTTTACGCACCGATAACGATAATGTGACTCCGAGTGAACGTTGTAAGAAATTGAAGATACTGTTGTAGAGGTACGATTCTGTAGGACAAAGGTTTCGACATTGAAGGTATTAAATGCCTAATTGATGTTCCATGGTTCTATAATCAGACTCTGAAGACCATTTTCATGATGTAATTTTTTTAAGGCTGCTTGCTTCTGTTTGCTAGTCTTAAAACACTACGTATAGAAAAAGCTAGTGTTTCGCTATTCATAGTATTGATCTTAAACTATACCACGCTTAAAGTTCCACGATTCTTTAAGCTGACTCCGAAAACCTATTTGTGATCTCAATTTTTTTTAAAACTGGTTGCTTCTGCTTTAGAGTCTATTAAAGATAGTTTTAGAATACTGTGTTATTGTTGGACTTTATGTTTACTCAATCTCAAAACTTAAATTTAAATAAAAAAATTAACATATGCACACGCCTGTATCGCGGAAGGGTAGGCGGATACTGCGATCTGCCACTCACCATGATCCTGACAGATATCTTTCGCTTAATCAACATTCAGTGGTCCTTGCATGCACGGACGCCGTTTATTTTGAATTGAAATTTTATTTTCATGATTTCCAGTGTTATATTATAATCCAGTATTTTTTTTTGACATGAATCGAATGTCTCTGTCATACATAACATAACATTGACTGATAATTATGGTAGAGCGGAGTGAAGCCACTGTATTCTTTAGTTGGGTTATCTTACTCGGTTTCATTGTCTAGCAATGTATTTTATCTGCGTTCGGTGTACTTTTCATGTATGGTTCACTTTTAACTTCTAGACTCAGGTAGGTACTACTCTACATTGTGTTGTTGAGAAAATTTATGATTGCATGGCTTCTAAAAATAGTCTATTGGGTGGTGAATTCTTTTTCTTGTCCTTCGTCGTATCCTCAATTACGCACAAAATAATTTAAGGCAAACGGTACACAAACTAAAACTTATATAAAACTGGCCACCGTTTAATATGACACGCTGGTGACAGGTCACCTCGACGGCAAAAGTCGTTAGAAGGACAGATGTAAAGGTAAAGATAGATTCACGGATTTAGCCGTCACACTTGTGTACTCATGCACGAATGGAAGATTTATTGTTCTGTTTCTCAGTGAAATGGTTTATGCTCAGGTTCGGTAGACGAGCGCAATTACACAGAGTTCTCCGTGTGGCAGTGGCGCGTAAGCTGACACCGCTACTTGTCCGCTCTATGCAAATGGAGATAATATGCGTGCTAGCAGACTGACCGGGTTTGCCTCTACGTGCTTGCTCAATGAGGTTAACACCCGACCAAGTACAAGTGCAAAAACTTCGCGACGACAAACGGCATATAATGATGGTGTTTCCATTCGGCCGGGTTGAGTTAGCATCGCGCGCAAAGCGCATGTGCGCCGCACAAATTGGGTTACCTCACCCATATTCCGGCCTTCCGGAATTTTACGGTGACAGTCACAATCTGAGATCATTTTGGCCTATGACTGTGTTATTGGTTCGAACTGAAACAGTATACCCATTTTATCGCTCACCTATGAGCATGTTATAGTCCGGTCACCTGCCACATTCCTCCATGACTTTGCGTTGATCATGAAAATGCTCTGCCATTTATAAGCGTCCGTAGGAAGTCAGGTGAACACATAACCTACCAAGTATATAAAATTAACAAAAATAAGACGTCTTCGAGACTGAGGCGGTTAAGTGGCTATACGTTTTCGATGCCGGTGTGTTGTGTTGTGTATGGTTTGAGACAAAGAATTGCCAATTATTCCACCTGCCTCGCATGCAGCTGTACCGGCTGCGTGTTTTTATTTATTTCATTCGGCGTCGGTGATATTTTTATTGTGTGCAACGTCGCCGCCACCGTGTCCTCTGATCGAATGCAATCTAATGTTTGGTGGCAAAGAGCGGGTTTTGAATTGCACAGTGCTGTAAAGACAGAAATGGAAATTTTGAAAAAAGTTTTGATTTACACAGACAATGAAATGAAAATTCTTTATTGCAATAAAATGTTTTTGCACAATATCGAGCTTCATAGATGGTACTTTCTAATTGCCTGATCTAATTATTCATAATTACCTAATCCTAGATACTACTTAAAAGTAATATAATATGCCATTTCATTCCTCTTCATTAGTAGGAAATTTACACCTTCTATGTGAGTGCCGCATAAACTTGTTTACACACTTGTTTCCTCTCATAATTCGCATAAATTTAAACAAAAAAAAAACTAGCCAAGTGCGATTCAAAGTAACGCATAGAAAGTTCCGTACAAACTTTTAGACATATAAATAACTCGTCCATTACGGGCGTCGTCTTGAATCTATTCTTGCTCATGTAGCTATTTAGATTTTTTCCTTTGTATAAAATAAAATATACTACATAATAATAATTTTTGTTACTAAACGCGTCTCTCTCTCTCTCACTGAGAGATATTAAGTATAAGAAGTAAGTGTCTCTAGGTGAAAAAGTAGGTGAACTTTACGGTAGGTAGGTCTCAATTTAAAAACTATGATTATGGTTCGCAACTAATCTTGCTTAATCTAATTAACATTAACCTAAATGAGCGTCAAAATATGCTCTAAGAACAACCGTATCTTTCAATTGCTTTGAATTGGAAGTTCGATTTTACTGCTCCAAGGAATTGTAGTCCTGAGTATTTAAAATTTATTTTACCATTCATATCGCTACGCGCTTTGAAGAAAAAGGGTTTTCACAAACAAACAGAGATGGACAACGAATTCTGTAGAGGTTCCGTGGTTTCTTTCTTGGCAAGGAACCCTAAAAATTTGTTAATTATCTCTACTTGATCAATTAAACCGTTTGCACGGTTCAACGATGACCACATTAACGGAAAATTATTTATGTACCTTACCTTTGAGTAAGGAGAACAAAGTTATTTCCATATTTTATTGGTGATTTATTTAAGCCGGCGATCTCATCCCACGAAGTAACGCTACCGAGAATCGATCACTGCCTTTAAGTTAGCCCACTCGCACGCAAAAAAATGACTCCACGGCTGAAAACCGACTAAGTTAAAAAGAAGGAGTTCTTTTATATGAGGCGGATAGAATTTTAATTCAATTATTAATAATAATGCAGCATTTATAAAGCCCACTGTAGGGCACAGGCCTTCTTTTAGAGATAGAGAGAGTATGGGTTGAAAACGACTAAGTTATAAAGAAGGAATACTTTTATACAGACCTATTAGGCTACGGTCGATTAGCCTCTAAGGCTAAAAATTCCACCCATGCCGGGATTCGAACCCGCGAACTCTGACTATCCGTGCCAGAGGTCACTTTTATACAGTTATTAATAATAATGCAGACTTTATACGTCCCACTGTAGGGCACAGGCCTTCCATCAGAGAGATAGAGAGAGTATGGGCTTAATCACCACGCGTGCCCACTGCGGGTGGGCAATTTCAAACGCTAAAGTATTTGACTACCTTATACACACAGGTTTCCAAAAAAACCTCATTTAGCAATAAATGTACGTGATACACAAAGATCTTATTCTAAGTGTATGCTAGGATGTTTTAATGTACCTATTGATTGGGTTAAAGTACCTGTTTGGACATTTAGGTTAATGTCAATTAGATTAGTTGCGAACCAAACAATGGTTTATTGAGACCTACCGTAAAGTTCAGAGACACCTACTTCTTATATATAATATCTCTCAGAGAGAGAGAGAGAGAGAGACGCTTTTAATAACAAAATTTATTATTATGTAGTACCTATATTTTATTTGATACAAAGAAAGCAACATTTACACAAGCTAAAGAGGTTCTTGATTGTCTACAACAGCCAAATTTTTACACTCAAAATAGAAACTTCAACGGTTGCTTAGTTAAAGCCAATGAATCATTTGCAAGCAAGATATTCAAATTCGTACAATTCCAACATTATTTGACGCTCTGATGATCTAATGCTACCAAACAGAACCATAATAGAAATTAGCCATCCGATAACCATAACCGTCGGCAACAGCGTGTTTTGTTTAAAAGCAGTAGTCGTCTTAAATCGACAGCATTATAATAAAATGAAAGAAAAAAAACAACGGTGCGACTCGGTCGCGATGCGTCGACGACAGGGTTCGATGACCTCGTCGATATTTCTCGAAATTGGCCGCGGAATCCTCGCTCTTTCGGCTTTTAATTGTCAGAACCCGAGTGCCCCAACTATAAGGTGATATGTTTCCTCAGAAAAATGTACGAGACACTTGCCATGGAATTAAAAGAACTGTTTAACTGTACACGCGCCCTAATCTCAGTGGAATATCGTCAGAGTTATCGTCCCGACCGCATCGTAAAGGAGGCATTCACAGCCGTTTGCGTGGAATCAACAAATTACGCTGGTGACAGTGTTTTAGTTCTCATCATTGAGCAATAATATTATTGAAAACACTGGACAGTGTGTGATCGGTAATTGATCCTGTCTGAAGCCACTAAAAGACTCTAGGTAGAGCTAAAATACACTGAGCTGCAAAACTAAGTACTACTGTTTTAATTTTGTTTTATCCTAAGCTACCCAAAAATAAGAGTTTTTTATTTTCCCAGCCATGTCTTAAAAGAAGGTTTCCTAGCACACAAAACTAAACTCTTTTTCGAGCCTTTTTTATTTCAAAGTCCTATCTTGTGTGCTTAAAAAGTTATTGCAATTTTAAAAGTGTGATACTTTCTGCTGGTTTCTGCTGGTACTGTTAACTGCTGCGACATTATTTCTTTGTATGCACTTTGATCAATTGACCGGTGTTAACAGTAGATTAACGGCGTATTAGTGTACCAGAAACCGCGGGTTAGTTTTGTAGGCCAGTGTAATATGTAGACTGAAGGCCGTCCAGAATCCTGGCCGTATGAAAAATAATAAACTCCACGGAGGCGTATTAAAAAGTTGCTAACTTCCGTGTCATTAAGTTAAGATGTCGCTATTGTGTCTTCAGTTTCCCAATGGATGCCGCCTCGCGGAAGTCTGTTTGATTTGCACTTGGTAATCTCGACATTATGCCGCGTTTTCTCACACGCGTCTAACGGGAGAAGACAGGTATACGCTGTTTGCTTGTTGTTAACAAAATGTAATAGTTAGAATATTTTCGGGGCTTAATCGCGTAGTAATTTATTGCTATTTTACCTCGACGTTTCGTGGTCACGAGAAGACAGATGGCTGGTACCCGACCCGTTCGCATCTTCGGCTGATAAGGTTTCAGACTACCCTCAATCAGCCATCACAAAGCACTATTAGGGTTGCGAGACACTACACTGACAATGTCGAACGATAAGCCATGCGACTTTTTTCCACTCAGATCGGCGACCCTATCACAATCGAATTGGTCAGATTCAGGTCAGGAAAACCGATATATTGTGATGTAAGAAGGTTCGGGAGAAGAAACCAAGGATCTGAAGACCTGAATCTATTGGTGGATTGTATGAATGTGGACGGCCGATGGATATAAGGCGTGGCCTTGCTAAGCAATGTCCCCAGGGGTGGACGACAGGACGATGCATAAGGATTGATAGTCTTAGTATTTCTTAATAACTCGCGATGCTCATACGTAGTTATATATTAAACGTTTCTAATCGCGATTCTTTGGTAGGTAAAACGTAATTACTTTAAAGTCGAATATTAAGACTTTTACTTACTAAATAATCGCGATTAGAACCGAATTATATTATAACTATTAACAGTCTTGTAAATATCAATATATCCATACTATCCATCACGGTGGAATGTATGTAGGTGCCTTCGTCTGTATAGTTTATTATGTCGGCACTGGCGTGTTCCCAAGACGCGAGCTCAGCGACGTGTTGACAAGACGGTATGCTAATCTGGATATTTTAGATAAGTGACTTGTGTTTTATCATCTTTATATGACTTTTATTTCGACAAATTCTATGCAAAATGCTTACTGTTGGACGCTATACATTTGTACACATAGTCTCAGTCTGTATCTCTATGTTTGTAATGTCCTCGTCTGATTACCATGGGACAGGCTACCCTAATTTGGTACCAGGATAACTGACCGTGATAGGTCGAAATTTATATACTTACGAGGTTGACGTTAACTACTACTTATAGTTAAATTTATGAACTAATATAGTGCATACTGTATAATTATAAAATCAATAATATCAATAAAAAGTTACTCACAGTCTGTAACAGTGCTTCATATAACTGCCTGCCCGCAGACTACTCGGTCGAGTTTGATAAAACTACAATTCATAGTTCATTATTCAAAGTACATTCCATAGTTGTCATAGTAAACCCCGAATTGTACTTTTATGCAGCAGGCCCTGGCGGTGCCGAAAAACACTGAAAGTAGCACGCGAAATTAAACTTCAATTATAATGTAAATGACACACTAAAATAATACAATAGATAGATAGACACAATATTTCTTAAGTACAATAGTAAAAACGATTGTACTTAACAAATATATATATATCAATATCGACAATAAATACTTGTAATATATTGGTTCGCAAATACTGCAGGTATTTTACTTATTATTAATACGTATTTCATTTAAGTATTTTTTGTATGGGCAAACATTTGGTGGGGGCCTAAAGCATATCAAAAACTATTTAAATGGTCTCTGAGCATTAAACCGCTGGTGTACACCAATGATAAACCAATCTAAGCGTTAAACATTCTTTAAAAGATATGGCCACACACGCTAAATACGATCCACGGCGTATAACGTATAACCCATGAATACTTAACTATTATCTAATTGTATATTCAACAAGCGGCTTGGAACTAGGAAGTGCCGCGTGATAGAGAAAAAACGCATTTAAAAATAATACTCGCTCGAACCAAACGCGACCCTACAGTTTCGAACACTCGATGATGTTAGTTGATTATAATTAGCCATGCTTCCAACTGATGTGTAGATGTAGACGGGAGCTTCAAGTGATAAGCTTGGAGCCGTATAGAAATCTTTTAAGAAATAGAGCTCTGTTTCATTCACTTAATACGATTAGCCTTTCTGTATTACATGAAATTCAAATGTATTGATCTGAATGATCTGATCTGGAACATGAAATGTTGAAATAATCTACGTACTCTTTCTAATTTCCATCAGAAACTTTCCATCGTAAGGTGGTAAATTAAATAGGCGTCTCTCGCGAAGAAGATCGAATCGCGCGAGGCACCGAGTTAAATAGCACGGGTTATACCGTTGCAATGCGATTGGGTACTAAACTGCCGATAGTATGAATGAAACTACCATTAGGTACCGGACTAATAGGAACCTCTTTTAGGAAGCAGAGGCTCTAAATCTTAGCATGTTGTATTATTTTTGTATTAAATTAAACCGAAACTTGATACTAACTTTTGAAACCTATTTAGAGGCTAAAAATTCCACCCATGCCGGGATTCGAACCCGCAACCTCTGACTATCCGTGCCAGCGCTCTTTCCAAGTGAGTTAATGGGCGAATCACCGGCATCAGTGAAATTTCGAACCTCTTTACAATATTCTCTGTATCACGTACGTGCAGCGACATCGGGCTGAAGTAATTTCTGCTGAAGCTGCATCACTTGCAGCTTTGATATTAAGTGTAATGTGTCATCTTTATGAATAAAATTACTTATTTTTAGGTAATATGATTATTGAACAACTATGCATTTTAGAGACTCGCCCACCAGGCCGAAAGCAGCTGCTCTGTTGACGCTTCGCCTATCCCCTCGCGCCATCGGCGGGCGGGTGCGGTGGATGCCACGCGCGCGCCGTCTGCGCAGGCAGATGTGTTGCCGAGACGTCATCCGAGTGGCCCGCTCTACCTGCCGCAAACTATGCCGCACAGCTGTTTTCGCCCGTGAACGCAACGCGCTTGGGTCGCTATGTCGGTTCGAACTGGGGCGCTTATGTTGAAAATCGACGTCCTTCTCTAAATATATACCTACTTTATTTGACTCGGGTCTTGGTTGTTATCTATGTATTAGTTGTATTAAATGTATCGTCGAGTTAGCACTTGTAACACAAGCCATTTAGTTGTACTAAGTATAGGGCTGACGAGATCTGTGTAATATGTCCATGAATATTTATTTATTTATTGCTCACGAAACATTTAACAGGACATTACATAAGAAATAACATGCACAAAGGTGAGCTTATCTCTGAAAGAGATTTCTTCCAGCAACCCTTAGAGAGTCGGAGAAGCAATAACAAGCGGGTCCATATACGTGTGCAAAATATACTACATAAATATTGAATAACCTACCTAACTATGGAAGAAATAAATAAACTACATAAACTAAAATATAGAAAAAAAAACTACATAAATTTATAGCTCAGTGTTATGACAGAGATAAGTAATGCTCTTTCAACCGCTTCTTAAACGCTTCCGTCACTTTCTGACGTTTGTCGATATCACGCGAATCTTCTAACAACTTAACATTGGGCCGGTTCCTGAATTGAGAATTTCACTAAGTAAATACTTTAGAAGGTTCTGTCACGCTCTTTGCTGAGGAGTTCAGTGAGACAGTTATTTTTTAGCGCAAGTATTTACACAGCAAAATTCTCAATTCAGAAACTGGCCCTTAATGTTCGTGTAGGAAAGTCGCCTGTTTTTAACTAGGGACGAAATTACGTGTAGTCGGCTGTTAGACAAATAGTTCAATCAAATGTTATGCATTTAATTTGCTATGTACTTACGGTTTTATTTATGAAAATACGATTCCTCTAAAACTCATCAGAGGCAATTTATTTAATCTGTGGCTACGTTGTTCTCTTTACGACAGACTATGTAAACTGTCTCTGAGGAGTGTTTAGAGTAGAGTTTGTAACGGTGCAAACCTCTTTACACAATTTTTTATATTTCTTTTTCTATCTACTTTCAAATATTTAAAATTACGTCACGCATTTTTCGATTTCCCTAATTTTTCATCATTACCACTTTACACATTGACTAGATCTGACTATTTTGACTGCTTATCCGTATTTATCCAGTTTTCGGTTGTATTATTATCAAAAGTTCTACAACACTACAAGTTTATAATGGGTCTAATCGCGATGGGTTTCTTGGTTTTTACGCTTTGTTGCATAATAAAAATAAAACTTAAATAACAGGCATGACAAAAATAAGTAAATTAATTGATCAAGTTAATTGGTAATCGAACATATTTAAGTTTACATGTCATAATCTTACTGTACCGTTAAAATTACCTTTATCTAGTCCATTTCGACACAAAATTTCTTGCCGTAAAAGATTTCACCGTGACAGTAAGGACCATTCTATTTCCAAAAGCAGAACTTATCGTTGTATAAAGCCACTGATGTAATATAGAAAGGGGCTGGCACTATATTTAGTAACTACCTACGTTAGTACTATGAATAGTTACACCCACGGAAAGAAACATGCCCTCTAGTTAGTTAACGAGATGGCGAATGTACGATGTTGAAAAATAGACTCGGTATTCTACAGCACGAGTCTTAGCTATAGTCTGGCTCACACTTCCATATCGACCCTTGTATGTTCCCACTGCTGGGCCGTGCCCCAGTGCCTAACCTTCCTGCGATGCAGAAAGAGACCCGTGGGTCTCTTTCTGCATCGCAGGAAGGTTAGGCCATACTCTAGCGCGGGGGGCAAGTCCGGGTTGGTGGAGGACTGTTAGACAGTGGTGGGCCTTACTGTCAGAAGTTATCAAGCTGCCCATAAGGCCTCTGAAATGACTTAACGACTGCCAGAAAAATGCCGGAAAAATGCCACTAGCGGTAGTTACGAGACGACCACCCATCCTGCACCTTACCGCGCCGGTTGTTGCTTAACTCAAGTGATTGATTTCAATCACCTGAGGCCACGAGCGCTTCAGCGGCTTATCCAAGTGTGAGCCGCTGAAGCGCTCGTGTTTATTTAGTTAGAGTTTATTATTAGCTTTAGAGATATAGACTGCTCTATAATAACGCCATTATCGGCAGTACGATGGCACGATTCAAGCGTTTTATAGTGCTAAAATGTCAGAATTTGACCATTAATGTACTGGAAAGTTGCGGTTTTTGACATTTAACATACGTGACTAGCGTAGTCGTAGCATCCATGCGAGTTTGACACTTAATTGTATGTCTTACCGTTCTTACGATAGAACAAAAACTAGAAAAAAATCTTAAAAATTGTATCTCCCATGGGAAGTAACTTACACATAAGGTATCAAGCCTTGTATGTCTTCACTGCTGGGGCTGAATAATTTACACATATTTTTTAGATTGTTTATTACATACTTACATGCATACATAACCTCACGCCTGTATCCCAGAGGGGTAGGCAGAGATCAGGGACTGCAACTTGTCACGATCCTGACAGATCACCTTCGCTTCATCAACGTTCGTTCGTTGCATGCACGCACTCCGGTTCCGGATACTTTTTATCATCCTTTTAGCTAATACATCCCCTATTTGGTCGATGTATGTCCGTCTGGGACGCCCCCACCAGCCCTTCCACTCACATTCGCAATATATATTTGTTTCGTCAATCTTTCTTCCTTCATCCTTTTTACATGTCCAATATTAATAGTTATGAAATCCGTATAGTAACACATATTTTAAATATAGGTAGGTGTACCTATATAAAGTAATTCGCAAGTCAGAATGATTGACTGACATGTATATTAATAGGGTCCCATTTGTGCTCTTCGATAGAAGATAAGAATAATAATAAAAATATCCAGTCATAACTAAAATATTGCGATGCATGCTCAATGTACCTACTGTGTTAGCAGTCTGCTGCTACAATTACAGGTGAAAACCTGTAATAGGCTCACTAACTACTTTTATAAGTTTCTTATGTTTTTATTGATTATCAGCTGTTGGTTTTCAATAGATAAATAAATAAAATAGGAAAACTTGAGAACGATTTCCCATAATCTTCTACCATTGTTTTTAGGAAAATCCTAGAGTTTCTTAAACACGAGGGCGGTGTAAATGGGGAACCAAAGTAAGAACATGCCTCGAGCTCCGCCGACGTTGCATAGAGTAGCCGATATTGTCGCCGTCAGCTGCAATGCGGTAATATTTCTATAGCCACTTACTGCAAATCGAGTGGACGAAAGGCTCGCCGTTTTCTCGAAAGTAGAATCTTTTCTTGGCATTCCAAGGAAACAGAGAGGTATAAAAGTCTTCATAAAACATTGTGTTACTGATTACATTAGCGCAGAGCCAGTTTTGGAAGGCACTTACACTAGCCAGTAGGAGACAATAAAATGCACACAATTCTGGACTTTGCACCTATACAGATTTATATAGCGTCTAGTCGTACCTTTATAATCATAATCATTTATTTATTGCATGTCAAGGTACAGGTGGTAATGGGATTGCTACTATACTTTCCCAAATGTATATTAGAAAACAAAGTCATTGGCTCATGCCCGCACTGGGAATCGAACCTGGGTCTCTCACTTCCGAATCCATCGTTCTACCCACCGGGTTACCTACCGTTACTACAAAGCACAGCTTACATTTTTTTACTGAATGGTATATTTTCAATGGCATGTTTGTTTCGTTGGTCATTGTCACTTTGACATTAAGCACAAACTGTCCGAAATAACTACGGAAAACTCGCGTATCAAGTAAATCAGTAGCCGCACTGTAACTGACGAAAGTTTAACAAGGCATCCTAAAATGTTTAATGTAACAAACGGGCAGGTAACGAAAACAATGATGGGCGAAAGAGTTAAAGTGTTACACTTAAAATAAAGCGGCAAATTGGGCACAATGACTCAGATGGAATCCAGCCGACGACGTATGAGCTGCGCTTCGGTGGAATCAGAAATACAATCCTAATTATAATCGCACGCATCCGACCAAGTTCTCGATCGGTTGGGAGTCGGGACTGGCTACCGCTTCACTCATCGTGTCAGAAACATTCTAAAACTGACGCGGTGACGCTCGTTTCTAGACAGATGTTGAAAAACTTTGGCCCTTTTCATCATCATAACTGTGTTATTTCCATTTTTATGCACAATAAAGTGTTCTCTATCTATCTACCTACGTAATGAGATGATTTACACAGCGTCCAGTGGCACCTTCCTCACACTAAAGCCAGGTTTTCACGGTCTTAGTACGCTCGGACCGAGTACGCCATCCGAGTAAACTTATGCTCCTGATTGGACGGTTTTTCGTGAAAACACCAAAATAGCCAATCAGAAGCATAACTCGGCTGGCGCGCTCGGACCGAGCGCACTAAGACCGTGAAAACGCGGCTTAAATGGGGGAAGGGACCACTCGGATCGGGCAGTGTCTGAGGCATTGTTTTTGTCTATGCCTACTCCATCTAGAGGCGGAACTAAGCTTGGAACTAATATTGATGTGTTGAATGTGGTCGAGAAGAAATCCTTCAAGTACCTAATTGCTAACTTGAACATGCAAAACGATGCGCTACCAGTTTAAATGAAGTAACTGAGCCTCGTTTCCGTCAGTGCATTATAGTCTATGCATGACAGTTACACGGTCAGCCTGACGATGACGCTAGTCGCGCGTTTCTAATATCATAAAAAATTTAATCAACCCGACTGCCCAACATTAACTTTGGAATAAGGGACCAATCAGCAATGAGTAAATAGTTGAATTTGGGTCTCGCTTGCTTAGTATTTAATCCTCGGGTGATCGTTATTTTTCAGTTTTTTTTAGTTATGTCTTTTAGCGATTTTTTTATTTTTGATTTAGCGCTGATTTTATACTGTTTATGAAACTCGCGCAACCATGACGAATCTATTGAGACATTATGTGTCAGAATCTGACTACATATTTGTAAAGCAGCATTAAACACACTACCCTCCGTTCGGGGTCCGCCGCAGCCGGGTGAAAGTATACTTTCCAGTAAATTGTCAAATTCTGGATA
Organism: Yponomeuta sedellus; assembly: GCA_934045075.1. Classification (NCBI taxonomy): domain Eukaryota; kingdom Metazoa; phylum Arthropoda; class Insecta; order Lepidoptera; family Yponomeutidae; genus Yponomeuta; species Yponomeuta sedellus. Next base: position 15,895,769 of record OW203727.1, on the reverse strand, counting down.
TTTTGTTCTGGAAATAAATATATTATTATTATTAGTTAATTACCACAAATTGCGTGACTCGTGCCATCGTACTACCAAGGCTGATCAAATGACGTGTTTTTCATACCATTGACGTCTAAAAGGTTTAATACTTTGAAGCGACAAGGAAATAAAATCGACGCATTGACGCAATGTATAGTTTTCAGTTTTTTTTTCCTGTATTTGAAGAATTTCATACTTCTAGGTCAACAGGACGTACCTACATTATGAATTTTGAATGCCTTGAGTGACAAAACTAACGTTTTTGCGACATAAACGGCCGTAGTTTTATTTGCGTTAACTCAGAAGTTTTCACAGCTATAAGGGACTGTAGACCTGAGTATAAGACCTGTGTAATACTGTACACAAAGAGAGAATTCACACAAAACATAAGCGTTATATAAACGAGTACATAGTCGTGTTTATTGCTGCAGAAATTTCTTCCAGCCAACCCAATCAGTGGCTAAAGCATAATTTTAAAGAGGTAGGTGAATAATATGCGCACATTGGACAAATTTTTGTATGGCTTAAATTTCAACTCGGGTGTTCCCGAGTTATAGGGTATTGTCTTACGTCCCGGAAGGACGGATGGACAACAAACTGATCGTTTACGGGTTTTGTTTTGTCATCTCAGGTACGGAAACCTAAAAACAATATGACAATACAATGCAACAATACTATACATAGCACAGATAATAACGAGTTAAATGGAAGTCGATCCTCCGTTAAGAGACTCGAACTGAATGGAAGATTTTTTTTATGGTATATTCCTCGGTGCACAAGTCCGTCTTAGCCCGTGTTTTTTCCGTTGTGAAATCTAAGATCCTTCTAAAGACTAGAATGGTTGATATCAGCCACTGGGCGACTGGTCTCTTCCTGTATCGCAGGAAGGTTAGGGCATACTCCATCACGGGAGCCAAGTCCAGGTTGGTGGAGGACTGTAAGGCAGTGGCAGTCAGAAGTGGTCAAGACACCTGTAAGGCCTTAGACATGGCTTAACGACTGCCATTACACGACAGCCGGCACCAACGGCTTAATATGCCTTGCGAAGCACGGAAACGCTCGTAAAAAATGCCACTAGCAGTAGTCACTGGATGGTCACCCCTCCAGCAACTGACCGCGCCTGTTGTTGCTTAATCTTAGTGGTTGATTCCAATCACTCGGTTCCACTAAGCCATGAGCGCTTCTACGATTCATACTTAGCTCGTATTGCATGCCGTGCCGTTGTGAAATCTAAAAAATCCTTCTGAAGAATCAAGACTGGTTAAATAGCATTTATCTGTTTAGTGATTTAATTCGCTTTGTTATCGTATGCGACATCGTCTAAAGAATGGAAATCGCCAGTCTCGTCATAAATAGAGACACGTTTCATAAACTCGCGTACATGCCATTGCTCGCCAGATAGATTGTGATAAAATTCTTACCACTCACGTTTACTTGGAGTTTGAAGACCTGCGAAATACCTGAGCCTTGCGTGAGTAAATGTAGATTAAAAACTTCTTAAATTATTGACCATAGATGGAGATAAAAAGAAATTAAAGACCAGTAGTAGGTGGAATAAAAAAATATTGAAATAAAGAAATACTTAGTTCAAAATTACGTAAGTTACTTAAGCCGTACATAAATATTTAAATAAATAGATATACTTACATATCAATAGTTAAATTATGTATGAGAAAAGCAAATTTTATAACCATTGAAATCGACTTGAACTCAATACCTACTCTTATTTCTTAACTATTCTTAAGTCTTCTGACATTACTTTGGTAATATCAGAAGACGAAATTGACGAATTGAGAAACTCAACATCTTTACCTCATCGCAAGTGTAAAAGCAATCACGCCTTACGTCCAAAATGCAGTTTTAATTTCTTTTTCACAACGGCAGAAACAGTGTTCCCAGTTTTCAAAGACCAATCAAGTTGGTCTGCAATCCAGGTGATTTGTTAAAATTTTCATGCCCAACAACACAACCGGTTAAGTGTGAAGCCAACAAGCTCGGTGGCACGCGTAAGTTGACGACATATATGTGTTTTACTTGCGAAGCCAAACAGGTTTGCTCAGACTCGAGTGCAACTGCATCCAGTGCATGCCATGTGTTCGCTTGCGACACTCATTATGCACCACTTACCTCGGATTCCTTATGAAAACTTTAAAATATTTCACAACGTGGGCACATGCCTCTTCATAAACTTTGTCTAATAATGAAATTAATACCTGCGGACGAGATAGCGTTTATCTCTCATATTGGTTTTGTCACACAGTGGGAATTTTTATCATCATTGCCATTGCACGTGCGATAAAACTCTTGTAAGTCCAAAATATGTTGTGTTGCCGGCGACGCCCTCAAAGCAGCCGGTGTTTAAATTAATTTCAAATGAGCCAAGTACATCTAGGCACAAGGTGTAAATACGGCTCAGAAATAGCCGATGTGCATGTTCAACTATATCTGCCTTTACGACTGGCGAGCGGCGGGAGGCGGGCATGTTGCAAAACCGCCAAGATGCCGATAATAGCATGATCGTAAAATAAACGCGGCAACGGTGATTTATAACCCTTGTCAACGAGGAAAACTGACTTTTTAATTCTCAGTTTTCAACGGTTTGATTATGAGCCATTGTGGAGCTGAAACTGACTGAAACTGAAGGTGCGCTACGGACACGTGACCGCAGACACGAGCATAAACAAGGTTAAAAATTTGCCAAGAGCTAATTGGACTTGCGCGCTGAGGGTCTCATCGACGTCATTATGTTTAAGAGTTAGAGAGTGGTTGGTGCAGCATATTCTACGTGCCACGTCTACACACCAGTTATTTGACACTCTGGGAGGCTACGACATCCACCTTCTAATTTTGTCAAAGTATCTTCTCCGCCTTGCTCTATTTACCTTTATTTTTCTTCTATCTTTCCTCCTATTATTGTTTTTTGTAAAACTGCTGTGACTTAGAAAATGGCTAAGCATCCAATTTAACAATATTTTTTCCTCTTCTACAAATCTCTTATTTTTCTTTTTTATTGTTCCCAGCATAAATCTTCTTTCAGTTACTGTCTCTAAACTTGCTCATTTATCACCTTTTCTATCCAGTTTATTCTCTATATTGTCCTCCAGCACCCCAGAAAGCCTACCCCAGTGCCTTTGTGTCGTCAGCCATTTGCATCCATGCAAAGCCGTCATATTCGCATATTCGTCCAAAAACTGAATATTGGCCATGAAGATTCCATGGATAATACATTTATTTGTTTAACGTGGCGTTTCCTTGCGTTTAGCTCAAAACCCTGTGCTGGTGTTAAAGACATTCTTTCCCAATTATGTCTTAAACAACAGCACAGGATTTCGGTATAGTATGTCAGTATAGTATACATACAATCCGTATAGTATACTATAATAAAAAAAAAGTTTAGCAATTATTTATTACCGTTCTTACGATGGAGCTAAAACATTAAAATTTTAATTTGTCAATCCATTATTTTATTCGTTTTCTCAATACTCTACTATAACAATTCGAAATATAAATTCTGTGCAATTTTAAAAACGCTACCTATTATGAATCAAATAATAATGATGGAGAGACAGACATATGTCGAATAATAAAATAGGATACAGTTTAGCACCCCACAAATACGGAACCCTAAAAATATTTTTTCATTACCTATTAGCTGTAATGGAAAATATTGTATCTGGGAAAATCTGTACTTAGTCAACACGTAGAGTCGAGTAGAAAGTAGACCCGTAACAACGTAAGGAAGTGGAATGCACCCTGTAAAGGTCAGTTAAGTGGTGCCTCCTGCATTTGAATTTGCTTCATTGAGAACAAAAATTTACGTATGCTGGGCAAGTAATTAAGAATTCGTGTAAATAAAGATACGTTAGTACCATTTTTTTTATATTTGTCTTTTATAGACCTCAAGTTTTGGGGGCATAAAGTATTTTGAAGACGACGACAGCCTTCCAGACATCTAGTTTAGTTTCCCGTTGCTGCGGTGAACTTCACTGTGGCCAATCTAATCGGACATTCGACACTAAACTGATTTTTCCGATTCACATAAAAACCCATCGCCACAGTAAATCTACCAATATTACTTAGCATCACTATCACCTTATAGGATAACTTTAGTTATCCTATAAGGCTTCTCTTTTAGTATAATGGACTATACCAAATCCCACCTTCACCAATGTTTGAAATCACTACCTAATTCTAGGTTGACACGCGTATCCACACCGGAACTCACTCTCTGTTGAGGAGGCGGCCGTTCTCACAGTCCTCATCATGTGAATGGTATACTGTACTAGAAGGGTTCAATAAGTAGTGAGAATGAACTATTGTGAAACGTTATTTTATTTTTCAATTGTATACACGTAGGATATTATTTACTAAGCCTAAAATTACTTTTAAAAGTCATCATCTTGATTCCCTAAGAACCTTGTACTGCGGTGATCACTGCACCATCGTCGTCAAATTTCCAACCTCTTAAGCCGGGTCCAGACGCGTGTACCGTGTAATGTAATATGACGTGCAATGGAACGCAAATTGTGCGTGTAGACGCACCAGGAGCATTACGTGTAGCGTTCGTAGTGCCGTCTGCACACACGATTTGCGTTGCATTACTCTTTAGATTACGTTACACGTTACACGCGTCTGGTCCTGGCTTTAGATATTCTTTTCATCTTGGAAATTGATAAAAGTCACCAGGAGCAAGGTCTAGAAAATATGGAGTAGTATATTTCACCAATTTGAAGCCACTATCACTGATGGTAACCATCGCAGCTTTGGAGTTGTGCGCTGGGGCGTTATCGTGATGAAACAAAACAACTTTAGCGAGTTTGACATGCCGTTTTTCGCGTATCTCGTATCATGCAACTTTTTGATTTCTTTTGGGTACATATTTCCTATGACTGTGGCCCCTTGATGAACGTATTCATAACTACCCCTTTGCTGCCCCAAAAATTAGAACCCATTTTCTTCCCGGCGGATGGATCGGCCATGAATTTCTTAAGGGTCGGTGAAGATGGTCTTCACCAAGTCATTGATTGTTTTTTTCTTTCTGGGTCGTAAAGGTGAAGCCATGTTTTTTCCCATAGTTAGAAATCGAGCAAAAAGCGGTCAGGATCTTATTGAAACAGTTCCAAAAAGTTTTGTGAAATTCTCAGCCTTGTTTATTTATAGATTTTTTTTATATTTTATTATGTCGACAAATTAGTGGCCTATGCCAGCCAGTGTGTTCTTTTTCTCTATTCGAAGAGAAAAAAAATACTAAAAGAAAATAATTGTAATTAAAGAAAATATACCTTGTTCTCATTTTATATTGCTGTATTTATTTGCTGTATCTGAGCCACGACTACGAGTTTTTGCTAATATTCGAGTTGACGTGAACAAAAATCTTTGATTTTTTATTTATAAATTAAAAAATCCTAGGTAAAAAATTAAAAATTGTAAAATCCTAGGTTAGATTTTAATATTAATCTTTGGTTAGGCCCTATTACAGTGGAAATATCAAAATATTTGAATTTTATGATAATTATGCAAATGCTACGCGAACTAATAATTATGATTTTCACTCTGTATGTATTGACATAAGGAAACGCAACGATGGTCATCGCGTGACGTACTGAAGAAACTGGAGGTACAATTAAATATTATATAACAAAAAAATCGTCTATTCGATTGACTTTAAACTTATGAACCTTTGTATAGCTGCCAAGATGACTAAAAACCTATTACTGACTGATCACCGTGTTTCATTCATAAATTAAACTTGTTTTTTGATAAGTGTTTTATCACCAAATGTACATCATACATAGCTTAGCGTCTATGCTAATGACAATAGATTTTTTCGTGATGCAACAACAAACATACTCGCACGACTATTTTTTCCCGGCTGTAACTATTTTCTGAAGGTCTTTCAATGTCCAAATTTTAGGTAATTAATACCTACACATCCTAACGTAGTGTAGGACGCCCTCCGACCAGGTGGGGTGACGATCTGCGAAAAACTGCCGGCAGATGCTGGATGCGGCAAGCTGAAGACAGGGCGCTATAGCGCTTATTAGGGGTGGACTATGTCCAGTAGTGGACTACATAATATAGCCTGAAGAAGAAGAAGAAGAATACCTACTGATTAACCATAAAGTGCCTGAAAATAATATCACAACTTACAAGCCCAGTTTGCCAGCTCCGAAGTTAACTATATCGTCTCCGTATTTTACTAACAAAACTCATACTCAGATTTGCTCAAGTCGATGGTGTTCATCGTCGCCTCACGTCATTTTACAACTTGTAGTTGTGATATTGATTATCATGGTCAATGTTCAAGTTTTGGATTATGTTTTTGCAAGATAGTAGATTACGATTTACAAGGTTGTACTTGATAAGAAAACGAGTTGTAAAATACTTGCTAAGCAGAAAAATATCTGTTTTAAATTGATTTTGAATATAGGTACCAACCTAGTGTATTAAAAAAAAAGCAACAAATAACATTTTAAAACATCTAAGGCATAGGACCATTTTAATTAAATTCCGAAATGTGGAAAATCACAAAACGTAAACTCGTAGCTCAAGATATCAGAAAATGCAAATGGCGTTGGCTAGGAAATCTATATCACCACATCTCGAAGGTTGCTCTCGACTGGAAACACGCCGGAGGCTCACGACGACTTGGAAGACCGTCCCAGGCATGGAAGAGATCCGTTCTCTCTGAGACGAAGAAGAAGGCAGTAACTTGGCTGGAGCTACCATCCCTAGCCTTAAAAAGAGAAGCCGTGAAACGCGCATCGTCAGTGCGTATACACCGGATATAAAGAATCTTGGGGTATTATGGGATGGGATACATAATAATTATAATACTTATGAACATATTACACAGTTCTCGTTAGCCCCATATTAAGTACAACTAAATGACTTGTGTTACAGGTGCTAACTCGACGATAGATTTAATACAATAAATACCTACATAGATAACATCCAAGACCCGAGACAAACTAGAAAAGTTCGTTTCCAATTAAAGTTGAACCCGGCCGGGGATCGAACCCGAGACCTTCGGTTTTACAGTCAGCGTGCCAAACCACTCGTGGCAACTCAATTACTTGTCAGGTACAGGATGGGTGAGCGTCCCGTGACTACCGCTATTGGCATTTTTCCGAGCGCTTCCGTGCTTCGCAAGACACGCCGTTGGTGCCGGTTGTCATGTATAATGGCAGTCGTTAAGTCATGTCAGAGGCCTTATGGGCGGCTTGATAACTTCAGACAGTAAGGCCCGCCATTGTCTTACAATCCTCCACTAACCCGGACTTGGCCCCCGTGGTGGAGTATGGCCTAACCTTCCTGCGATACAGGAAGAGACCCATGCCCCAGCAGTGGGGGTATACAAGTACAAGGGTTGATAACGTGCCAAACCGCTGCGCCCCCGATGCCGTCTACATGTCTTATGAAGTTATGACATACAATACAAAATCGTTTTTGTTCGGTAAGTACTTAAATAAATAAAATTAAATGCTGCAGACGTCCCCTTTAGCTCACCACTCCTCCCGGTAACCGTTCACTCCCTGCCACAGGCAGAAATTTCGTGATCTCCTGTCGCTATCTCCACCTTAGTTGGCCACGTTTGGGGTATCCATCGCATGGGAAAAATATGAAAGACAATGAGACAAAACAAATTCTTACTTTGTGGATGCTTGTGCTTGGCAAGGCACGTTAAGCCGTTGGTGCCGGCTGTCATATAATGGCAGTCGTTAAGCCATGTCAGAGGCCTTATGGGCGGCTAGATAACTTCTGACAGTAAGGCCCGCCACTGTCTTACAATCCTCCACCAACCCGGACTTTGCCCCCGTGGTGGAGTATGGCCTGACCTTCCTGCGATGCAGGAAGAGACCCGTGCCCCAGCAGTGGGGACATACAAGGGTTGATAACGAACGATAACGGATGCTTGTCGATCCAAAATGTTTACTAAACTTTTACTTTTAAATAATTTTCGTGGCGTAATCAGAAGTGGGATAATACTGATTTTTTCTGGTTGATTTTTTTTCAATTCTAGGTTTTATTCCGCTTATGTTATCCCGCCAGGGCAGAAATTACTTACACTAGTTATACCTAGTTATTTAAGCAACAAAAAAAATACGTATAAGTACGTGCTCTTATGTAGATAATGCTATCATTGAAAGTAAGTACGTCATTGGATATTATCTGCTCCGATAAGATTTGTACCGCAGGAAGTGGCTATTATTATTAAAATGACGCTGTATAATATTGTTAATTATTTCACGGATAACTCCTCGCGATGTTCGATGCAAACCTTGTCATGAAGTTGAAACTTCTTTTAAAAATACAGAATTCGATCTTCTTTAGAATCTAAAAAGTTGTTGTAGCGGTTAACACGCTTGACTACTGAAACAGAGTTCGTGGGTTCGATTTTCACGGGAGGCCGCCGTATTTCCATCTTTATAATGTCATTGCCTGATTACCATGGCACATAGGGTATTGCGCTGGCACGGATAGCCAGAGGTCGCGGGTTCGAATCCCGGCATGGGTAGAATTTTTAGCCTCTAAATATGTTTTTAAAATAGAGTATCCTAGTTTGGGACCAGGGTAAGTGATTGCATTGCTTAGAAGTTATTTATTATTATTATTACTGTAATATTTTTATCTAAGTAAATTATACCATTTAATCGTCGATTAAATATTTTTAAGTTAGATAATGTCACATTACGAGGCTAGGCTAAGCTGGCTTTAAGCCCTAAAAGTTGTAGGCCATTTTTTAAGTTCACGAAAGAAAGAAGATAAGATAAGAATATTCATTATTCTACACCTGAGCACATAATTATAAATAATATGGTAAGGTTAAGATAAAGTTTTTTCCATCGGTAGATATGCTACATCGGTAGCTACATAAGATAAAGTTTTTTCCATCGGTAGATATGAATAAGCTACATCGGTAGCTCGGTACACAACTGAGCTCCAAAAGACCCCTAAGGTCACGTCAACGATTTGGTTAACGTAAAATTTCCGCTACAAATATGTTTATTTACTCATAATTTCACAAGGGCGGAAGATATACAAGCATTTATCAACGAACAGCGCGACAGTCGGTAGAGTCATTGGAACGCGGACGATGCTCGTGCGCCGCTTTCCCGACTTTCCAGTCGACACTACCGCGTACACTGCGCCTGCGCACGGCGTATGGAAATGTAGAGTTCACGAGCACTGAGGCCGTATAATGGTCATTAAGTGCAGTGGCTGCTATGCTTTTAATTAGGTGAAAATAGTGCTCACTGCGATACTATCCGTCCACGTTTATTGCACGGGGATTTATATGGACATGTAGAGTCAACCCTATTCTGTGCTGTTCTATTTTTGTATTATGGTTTTCTTTGTTTTGAATGCAAATATATTGTAATTTTAATGGATTATTTATTCAAAATCTTATTTTTAAACAAAGCAGGCCGAAATCGTACATATTGATATCTCTCCGCGTGCAGTTACATTTCTTATGTAAAAACGTTTATTAGCGATAAACTGGGGATTAATTGTTTTGAATAATTGAAGGCCCGAGGCGCGTGGCTTACGTCAATGTCAACAACAGCGATATAAATCAACTCGCGCCATAAATTCTTTTGTGCCTGTGTGTGCGAAATGCGTACCGACGAGCCGTCGACGAGGCAGCACAAGGACATCGCAGGACGCGACGAGGCGCGGACTGTTTTGCGCAGGTAGCAATCGACGGACGACATGCCCATTGTTTATCGCTACTAATTATTATGCTCGCAGACGCTCGCCGGTAACTCAAAAAAACGTCCTACCTCGAATCAGTATTATCTACCTGAGCATCGGACGAGGTAAATTAGTGTGATTGCGTCACTTAACCGTCTTTTGTTCGAAAAATATCGATAAGAGGTTAGATGAAATTTAAATTGTAATGGAATAAAGTACTATTAATTGTGTATGCATGCCTCGAAGGACCGTTATCGCTACGCAGGGCGGGGCAGCCAGTGCAACAACGGCAGCGAGCGGAGCGGCCGACGGTGGCCGAACGCCATTGCCGAGTGCCGACCGGTGTCGGCCGAGAGACGCGACGAGCGGCGACGACGATGAACGAGCGGGGGACGAGGGGGTGCGCCACTTATCGCGACGAGTTGGCAACGTCGCGCGGGGTGGGAGCGCCCCGCACCGCAACCTCTCACCGTCCGTCACCGACCGACCGATCCGACCGGCTCGCCAGTTTACCTTTGGCGGTCGAATGAGCGGTTGTTCGCCGCCAGTGACGCTCGCGTTCACACTCGTGTAACACGTCTACGATGTTTCGGTGATTTTCTCTGTCGGTGAATGAGAACTTTTCATTTATGCCCTCTGTCGAATCCTGGAATTTGACGACAGGTACGGAGTGCGTATTGAACCCTGGATCCGGATGTTTTTTTTGGATTTTTTTGTGAAAAGTGACTATTTGGATTTTGTGGATTTGTCAGTGCAGTGACCCTCGAAAGGATTGCATTTTGGAGTGCTCTAATAAAACATTGGATTGGAACATAACCGTGGAGTACATTTAGCAGAATTTATTGCAGTGACAGTGACATTTTAAAAAGTAAATACGTGTGATTTTTTATAGTTTTAAATTTTGTAGAGTCTGTCATATTTTTTTAAGTGCCATAACATTCCTTAGAAAAAATTTTGCGCATATTTCTGAGTGAAATATACTATTAAAGAATCTGCTGAATATTATATGACAGACACTGTCATTAATCACAAAAAAATTCACGAAATACTGGAGAGCGCTGAATTCTCTCAGCTGACAGCTACGGTGGAAACTTCGCGCGCAACGTTCATCGTGAAAACTTGTGATGAGAAGGACATGTTTCGAAAATAAAAGTAAAATCAGGCCAAAAAAATATATTTTGTGAGAACAAAGCTAGAAAAAAAATCATAAATTTAATTGCAAAAATAAATTTATAGGAACAAAAAATTGCCAAAAGTAAATAAATAACAAAAAAAAATTACAAGAAATACCACGATGAACGTTTCTCGCCATTGTTGACGAACGCAAATTTACATCAAACACAGAAGTAGAAGCTGCCTATGTGAAACCGTACGCTTGGCTAACCACGATAAGAAATCACAAGTGAAAAACAACTGAAAAAAAATCACCTAACTCTAGAGTGTTCGTCACAACTAAGATAAAAAGGCAGCAGCTCTAAAAAATATCCAGACCTCTCCAGTAAATCGGCAAAAGGCCCCAGGTCCTTTCTCGCCTTCAACAGTCCTCCGTGGTTTCAGGGGGTGCGCGTTGGTCGTCAGAACGGCGAACACGGGCGCTACGACCGGCTACGCGGGCGCTACACAGAACTACGCGGGAGCTCACGCTCCCGAGAGCTGGAAAAACAACCCTGTGCAAGGGACTGGCGGATACAGAGTCAGTGCGAATAGGTGAGTCTTTAAAAAAAATGTTTCAAAACGAACTGGCCGCAAACAAAGTGGAGAGGCCAGAAAACAGGCGTAGAAAAAAAAAATACACGATATATATTTTTAAAAAACCTATTTGGAGGCTAAATAGGTTTTGTACGTTAAGTTTCAAGTTTTCCTTAGCACGGGTTATTAACGGGTAGCATTAACAAGAATATAACGATATATATTTGTGAATTGATAAGTATTATTTAAACTCGCAATAAGAGCTATGAGTGATTTTTTTTCAAACAGTGTATAAACTAAGCTGATCTGCGAAATTCAAATAGTAACTTAGAAAGTGATTCAACTAACAACAGAAAAACAACTGAGTTAAAAATCTGTTGTGTCGCGAGCAAAAGTAGAGATAGGCGTAACGAATGTTTAATTGGATCAAACTCTTCGGAAACCCGGAAAAGTTTTGTTTACTTTTTAAATTAGCTGAAACGTGACTTCTACCTGTTTCCTTATCATGTCAAGTCGGTATGCCACTAAAAATTGCGATGTTGTATTGTAGGCAGCATTGTTATCTTATCAGTGAATTCGTCTTATCGTGTTAATTTGAATATTACAAGCGAACCGTTTAATTTAAATTTCAACAATTTAATCCGTTGAATTCTCTAATAATAACGAAATATGTGTGACATTGCCGAGCGCGCATCGCTGCAATTATAAATAAAACGTGTGTGCTCTTCCATTCACACGCACATAAACGATCGGACACTCACACACATGCAGTTACACACACAGCCGCAGCGCACTCACACAAGTGCGCACACCCACACAGACGCCAGTCGTTGTTGGGAATGCAGGCGGTGACTGCACTTCAGAAATAAAAACAAACAAAATTTTAAAACCATTAATGCTTCATATTGAATCTGCCGTTTAGTAAGGCAATAAATATATGTTTATCCTTATGTTTAAGTTAAAAACAATATTTTCGTTAGTATAAAAGCCTCAATAAAATATTAAATAAGAGATGCATATAAAAATATTCCATAAAAAGTTAGGGCAGGTGCTAATTTGGAATCCAACTCGCAACGGCTATAATTTTGTAGTCACCTTTACAGACGACATATTGACGATGCCTGCTCGACTCACGGCGTCTTTACAAGTCGTGTTAATAATAAAACGGGGGCTTGTACCTTGATTGTGTGAACAGGAAGTGCACTTCAGTTCAAGGGTACACAGCACACAGACAGGGAGACCTATCGATTGTTTAATGAAGATACAACTGTTGCACTACAAACAACTTCATACCAAGCCAGCACATAAATTTCCTAAGCTGTTAACAAGTTTGCCGAAACATAAACAAACAGTCGTGGGACAAAACGTTAATTTTGTATGGCGTCACAGCAGGGTAGCGGATGCGTCTCACTTCTCAGTCAAACCGAAACCATCGTAACTTCACGTGTCAATAAAACCATATCGACGATGACAGCTCTGGAGCTAATTTGAAATTGAAACATCATTCACGATGCTAAAAGACAACATATCAAAAGTTCAATTGAAAAAGTCTAATCTTCACCAACAAATTATAGCCGGAAAGGAAAACAGGCGTTGGAATAAAAGCCCATATTGACGTGACCGGGCCCACTTACCCCCGCGAGGCGGCTGGCCCACCCCTCGCATTGTGGTGTATTTACCCTGGCATATTCGGCCTCCATTTGTAACCCTCGGAATCCGCTTCTTGAGGCATGATTCATTTTCGCCCCGCTCGCAGCTTAATTGACGAAATTGAGATAGAAATGAGCGTGGTCGTATAAAAGTTACACAGATACTGGTGCGATCAATAAATGATACGATCAAATAAAATGGTCAAATCAATGGTGGATCAACTTCTGAAAAAAATAATATCAATCGATTGACCAGACTTACAAAATGTTGTTAAATTTCTAAGCTAACCTATCTTAACAATTAAGGCATCGCGACAGTAAGTCATCTTCTTAATGCTGATTCGTATTTGTTTACACAATTTCATCGATCCAATAACACATCAATACTAATTCTGTCTGTGTGCGCGCACAAGCCACAATGTGAAGTGTCGGTTAAATAGGGTGACCAACTGTCGTCGGAGTCGAGTGAGCAAGGGTGGGACATGCCATGGCTTCACGCTACCAACCGATAGTAATCTATACCAAACTGACAATTAATTTAACACTCGAACCGAAGAAAACGCTATAAAAAGCCCCAATTGTATAATTGTAGGCGCAAACTTCAATAAAACACGACGATCCAACCATTTAGCAGCTATTCGATTCAGTACAGTACTATCGCGACTGCCAATTAACTAGGAATCCGACACGTCTGCGCAACGATCTAAAATTAACTGCAGCTATGTATCAAAATACGAGCACGTTACTCACACATCTCTCAATACTCTGCCAAACACCTTCCAGCATATTCTGAAAATAGCCGTCGTGCTCATTTTAATATTGATTTATTTGGCATTTCATGAGAGACCGTGCTCATCCCGCCTTCACACACTTGCTCTTCGATTGACTAGACAAAGCGTAAGCGTAAACTTGAAAAATCAAGAACATTAGCTTTGTTCGTCTCTTGTTGTAAATGCAGAGGTACGTTTGCGTACAGGCAGTCGTGCACCCGCTCTATAGCTTGGTAAAAACCGCTTTTATGCGAATCGTCTCAAAAGAAATGCCGGAGACAGCCGTACCGCACTGACGATTCCAAATATTTTGAGTAAGCTGTAGTGATTATTCGGATGTGGTACGTCTCGCACAAAAAGTGCATCCAGGATACAGAACACAGATTTTTTTGTGGGCCGCAACCTTGTACGCATCTTGGGACGGCAAAAAGAAAAAAGGCGCAGACGAAATTATAAAAAGACTCCCAGGTCGGGACACGTTTACCTAAGAAGACCCTTGTAAATCACCCAGATTGTCAATGAATAGAGCCGAGTAGTCGAGACGCTGTTGACTTGTGTTTAATAGTTGTCGCTTGTGATGATGACACTATTAAATCTCTATTTCAGTTAACTCAAATACAAATTATGGATGATAGAGTGGTTGCATATTTGACTTTCTATTAAGTTAATCATATCACCAAAGAACTGTCGTTTTGTACTACAAATGTGTGTTTGCTTGAAGTACCAAAATTAATTCATCTCAGTAGTAATACGTATTGTTTGCATATTTGTCGGCGATGTGAAGCTGATCATGTAACGACTGCATGCAGCCGTCAATTGTCAACTAGTAAAACTGTGTGCGTGGCTTCTATGTGTACACAAATGTTGCATTCATTAAAATAATATCATAATAGCAACACAAAACCCCAATATTGTTCGATCACCAACACAGAGACGAGTTGTAACAATGGGCAGCCGACGCGAGTGTTTGTCGTGCATTTGTCGAATGGGTATATTAGGAAGGGCTCCAGGAAGGCCCGGGAATTCACCCCAAAAGCGGTTCACATGAATCGCGGTCCCACTCCGGCATACAAAAAATCAAACATATCCCGAGAGAAACACAGGGGTAAGAGCGCGTCGCTCCAACGTCCATATTGATTTTTTCTTCTCATTGTTCGTAAAATAATAAAATCTCGGCCGCGTATTAAAAAGCCATCTTATAACTCTGGTATTTGGGTTGAATATTGAGTTTTAGTTTATTAATAATCGAAGCGCTAACGTGTGGAATGTTCGTTCAGCGCTGCAAGGCCGTTTGCAATAGAAACTTGCTGTATCGTGAGTGAAATAATATTAACGGTCAGATTTCGCATTTTAATATTTCAATTCCATATAATTGAAGCTATTGGTTGATTAATTATTGCTGTGGTACATTAGTCTTGAGGCTGCTGAACTAAAAGTAGCACAATAGCAATAGACTTAACCATTCACTCGCGTTTCGCGTTACTTGTTCATTATCTCTAATCTTTTTGCTATACCTTGACACGACGCATACTTATTTTAACCCAGCAATAACAGGTAACCCAACGATAGCAACCATTATCCCATAAACTCAAAGCTCGAGACTCAGAAGTCATAAAAGTAATTTTGTAAGCCTTTGGTAATTTTTTCTTATTTCTTAATGATTTCTTTACAAAATAATGAGATACATAATATAAACTCAGTCTTATATGGCTGCACAACCCTGGCAAATCTTTTTGGGTACATCAAATATGTTGTAAGATATTTTAGTTTGCAGCCAAAACTATGAAACCTGCAACAAATGCAAACCCACCATAGCATGGGCCATACATATACATGATAAGTACAACATTCATAAAAAAATAGTAATAAGATCCATTATCTTCTTCTCCAGCGGCTATGGCTCCGGCTTCGGTGCGGGCGGGATGAGCGGCGGCGGCGACAACGCGCAGTACGGCGCCACCGCCGCGATGGTCGCCGCGGCCACCACGGCCGCGATGCAGGACTCGCAGACTTTCTCCCAGGTAATAAGCGCAATGTGACTGATCAGAGACAGCAAAAAGCAAATCTCTCGTGCTAGAGATCTCCAGAAGGGCGTTTGCTTTTAGAGCTACTGATCTAACGAATAAATCGACGTTGTGCTTGCATTTACAAAGCAGGCAGAAGTTTATCTTGTCACAAATAGTCTGAGCGTCATTAAATGGATTCAAAAAGACTATTAACTAATTCAACGCTTTCCATTTTACAGATGCAAAACAACATGAGCATGGGAAACCCCCAATATAGTGCGATGAACGGCTATGGGCAGCAGCAGCGCAGCCATAACCCAGCCATGGCCAACATGGGGATGGGTGGGAATGGGAGTATGAACGGTATGACCGGCATGGGCCAGATGAGCAACGCCACAATGAACGGCATGAACCCAATGGCACAAATGGCCAACATGGGTATGCACGCCAATATGATGTCCTCGCAAATGGGTCCGGGACAAATGGGCGGAGGGGCAAAGATGCCTTCAGGGTACCAAAGGCGGCACACGCCATACCCGTCCGGCACGATGCTTATGGGTCAAAGGAAACCGCAGTACATGGGTGGACAGCCCGGATTTGGCCCAGGTCAATCTCCGTACCCGCAAGGATATGGAGGCCGGCCAGGCTTCCAAGGGCAGTACCCACCGCAGCAACCCCTAGGCCCGTCGGGTAACTTCGTTCCAGCTATGCGAGGGGCCATGAGGCAGTCAACTCCCCCGTACTCCAACCAAGGACAGTATTTCAACGGCGGTGTGCCTAACCAGTTTCCTCAGCACCAAGGAGGGAATGGCCAATATGGTGGGCAGTATAGTGGCCAGTTTGCCCAAGAGGTCGCCATGAGGACCAACATGAGCTACCAGCACAGTCCTTTGCCTGGCAACCCTACACCTCCGCTAACGCCTGCCAGTAGTATGCCGCCATACATAAGTCCGAATGCTGATGTGAAACCCCACTTTAATGAGCTCAAACCTCCGCTGAGCATGCAAAGTAAGAAAACTTTACCACAATAACTTTAAGGATGAATATAATTAATGTCAATTCAAAGAGTTTTTACCTTAAGTATAATATGACTAAGAGTTACTTTCTTTCCAGATGACGAGCTCCGGTTAACATTCCCTGTTAGAGATGGTATAATATTACCACCGTTTAGATTAGAGCATAATTTAGCTGTAAGCAACCATGTATTCCAATTGAAACCGACGGTCCACTCGACGTTAATATGGAGGTTTGTATTTTTCACTATACCTATAACACAAAAAATACTGTCACGCTATACTTTCCGCAAGCTGATCGAGATATCACTTAAATATTTTATGGTTTTTATTTAATGTTTTATTATTCGTAGATCCGATCTTGAGTTACAACTAAAATGCTTCCATCACGAGGATCGGCTGATGAACACAAATTGGCCAGCCAGCGTCCAAGTTTCGGTCAACGCAACGCCGCTTATGATTGACAGAGGCGAGAACAAGACATCCCACAAACCATTGTACCTGAAAGAGGTCTGCCAACCTGGCAGAAACACAATACAGATCACTGTATCTGCCTGCTGTTGTGTGAGTATTATCTAATGTAAATAAGTTAACAGCTGTACAAACTTCACCGCTCATTGTCCTCTAATTGACATAAAAACAACACATTTTACTCATTAAAAAATTGCCTTTCCAGTCGCATCTATTCGTCTTACAATTAGTTCATCGACCAAGTGTCAGGAGCGTCCTTCAAGGGTTACTACGAAAGAGACTTCTGACCGCAGACCATTGCATTGCCAAAATCAAGATGAACTTCAACCAAACATCTACGAATGGCAACAACGCAAATCCTAACAACGAAAGAGACAGCATCGAGCAAACGGCGTTGAAGGTGTCACTAAAATGTCCCATAACGTTCAAGAAGATAACTCTACCTGCGCGCGGGCATGAATGTAAACACATACAGTGCTTCGACTTGGAATCGTATCTGCAATTGAACTGCGAACGGGGGTCATGGCGGTGTCCGGTCTGCAAGTAAGTCAATGCATTTTAATAAGGCAAAAGTACTTTATTAATCGTTGTTTATTTTTTACCTCCTTTTCCTTTTTGTACCTGCAATACAACCTTGAAAACAAAAACAACCAAGCACTTAACTGATCCGCCAATTTTCTTTACAGTAAACCAGCGCAATTAGAAGGATTAGAAGTGGACCAGTACATGTGGGGTATCCTGAATACACTGAACACGTCAGATGTTGATGATGTCACTATAGACAGTGGAGCCAACTGGAAAGCAGCTAAGAATCCTGCAACCTCAGGCATTAAGGTAAACGTACCTTCCAACATAAAACCAATTTACTATTGGTTAAACGGCCTAGTAGGTCGAGCTATTTTAATTTTATTTGAGTCTCACCTTCACGTATCCTTTGCAGCAAGAAGACGACAGCAACGAAAGCACTGGCAAGCGAGGAAAAGCCATGTCACCAGGATCCATGAACATGCCAACAATGAACAACTGGGACCAGGCGCTCTCCCCGTACCTCCCACCTGACATGAATACTATTGCCAGCGGTTCCATGATCAACTCTTACAATCAAAGCAGTCAGAATAGAAATGCCAATTCTGGTCAGAACTACGATTTTGGCATGAATAGCGGTCCAGGCAGTAATGAGTACGCTGGGAACGGACCGTTGTCACATTTGAATGATAGTGTCAATTCACTGGACCCCTTGAACGCTATGGAGAAGAGTTTGAACGATCAGGTAAAAAATCTGCTTATACTTAGTTTTTTTTTCCATTACTTATTTTTGACTCTTTGTCCTTATTACTGACATAAGTGAACTTAGATAACAATAATATTTCTCATTGGGGAATCTAATGGCGGAAAAACCCCTAGAAGAGATTGTCAACCATGGCTGCAATAATCGTATCCTTATTTTATTTTTAATGAACATGCTCTGCTTCTAAGGTTCTTCTTATTGCAGAAGTCCTGAACCTCCTTTTTATTACCTAGCAAATCCTTTAGATTTGGCCGTTTAGTGAAGTTTTTTATGATATAATAACTTATTTCCCAGATGCCTCACACACCGCACACTCCCCATACGCCTGGATCGGCACACACACCTGGCGGTGGTGGTGCCCATACCCCGGGGTCAGCGCACACGCCCGGCCCTCCTTCAGTGGATCACCATACCCTGACGGACGTGGACATCCCGTCGGACCTAAACTTTGACCCTGCTGCGGTCATCGACGGAGAGGGCACGGACAATCTCAACGTAAGTTTGAGGCCTTTGGTAAATTTCAGGTGTTTGTTGGAATATTTGACCTTGAATTTCAGATACGTATCTTGACTCTAACATCTTAAAGAGAGAAAGAGTTTGTGCATCGGAACTATCTACATAACATATTGCCAACATCTTACTTCGACTACATAACATGAACCAGCAAAGCATGTTGCGCCTTTGAAAAATACTTTCTATAAAGGAGTTACAGAAATCTCCAGAAGAACTTAAGAGGGTTATTCTACCCTTTAATATAATCAAATTTAATTGCGGAGTCAACTCTGAAATCTCAAAAAAATATTAGTTTTTTTATACTTTCCTTAGAGCAGGAATCAAAGTTCAATATGGAACAGCTGATATTTTGTTCATATCTGCATCTATAGCAAAGTTGTTCTAATAAATAATGGGTTTCTAAACTAGCTTCACATAGACTTCAGACCATCGAGCTTAAAGTTCCCAGAGTTAAGTGGTTCCCGCTTTGACATCAAGCTAATAGTAATTTCATTTTCAGTTGCTGCCTGAGACGAGCGTAGACCCAATGGAGTTGCTATCGTATCTGGACACCCCAGCTCTCGGCGAGCTCTTGGCAACCCCACCGTCGTCCTCCTCGTCAGCTGGTAGTCACTTACCGCCGGGGCGAGCGCCGTCTTCAGATGACCTGCTAGCTTTGTTCGAGTGACGCAAATCACCCGATGATTTGTTCAAACTACTTTCGTAGGCCGCCATTGTGATACTAGATTTTAGTTTCTTCCCCTATTTTCGAGCGTTTGTACGGGGCAGCTCTGATCGCCGCCTAAAATGGAATGTTACAACGAATTTGACCAAATAACTTCTTGTTTTCGAAATGTATTGTTCTGTGCGTTGTTAGGAAATCAATGAATTGGGTTTTTATTTTGCTGCTGTTGCGTACAAATGTATCGAGCTTCGATCGTTTAAACGTCGATGATGGGGGAATAATTAGCGTATAGGTATTGTACGTGAGGCACGACGATCAAGTTGGCCATAGACATCGCGGTTTGTGCATGTATGTATAGTTCCTCGCAAGGCTCATTGGCAACCATAATTAGGGTGCCAGAAGAGCTCGTTATATTCTAAAACTCTAGCGTAAGATAATAACATAAAGTTTCATTAAGGTCTTAAATTCATAGAGTTAAAGGAGTAGTGTTTTGATTTTGTTTGTGACCATAGTTTGTTTTGTACATAGGAGTTGACTTGTTGTGAGTCGGTATGTGTACGGCAAATAGTTTTTACTTGAGCTCGCTATTTTCCTACCCAAGAGTAGTGACGAGTATTCTATCAACAATATGTAAATATAGAGTAAAGCGTTGTTGAGGCTGCGCGTCACCGCTTAGAGGCATCGTGAATCTTATAGTTCCTATTTGAAGCGAGTGAACTATAATGTTCAATGCCGTTCACTGTATTCCTTGTCGTTTACGCATATTTCTGCATTTTTAAGTGATAAGGTATCTAGTAGGTTTTGTGAGTATAGTCTTACTCGCTTATTGGGTGATATACTATAAAACAAGTTTTCGTTTGAGATAAATGGTAAAAAACTAGTTACGGAAATGTTTATTGTAAATGTGAGTGCAAAAATGGACTCTGTTAAATTATTTTGCGTTACGTGGAGACGAAGAATGATAGAAATATATTTTAATTTCTATAAATACCTAGTAATTGAGCTGTATTATTTGTACATATGAATTAAGTTAAGAATATAATATTATCTAGTTATATCTACTTACGTGAACATGGCAGATACTTATTATGATGGCCAGTTTAGCATAGTTACTAAATTAAAAGAGATCTACACATGGTTTTACATGTACATACAAAATTATCTCGTAAATTTACTCAAAGTATGAGTTTGTGTAGTTTTACTTGTTAAGTATCACTTTCTACACAAGCATGTATTTTAGGGAAATTTATGCAAACACCAAGAAAAACTACAGTGAAATTATTATGCTAAATTCTTTGCTCATCTAAATCGCCTAGTATATAATTTGTTGTTACAATTTTAAAGAATTTTATTACAATGTGAAACACAAGTGATAAAAGCAATAATGAAGCGAATTCACAAAGCTATAATAGTAATAATAAACCATAGTTTCAGTTAAAAAATATTTTAGTTAGCCTAAAGCAATAGTGGCCTTTTCTAAAAAAAGATAAGATCATAATAAAGATGAGCATCGAAAAGCATTGCTTGTTTCACGTATTTTCAAATGTTTGGTTCTTACATCGACGACTGACATGCAATTTGTCACCTACTGAAACCTACATAAAATACGTGTAAAATATGGTTTAAATAAATCAATACGTCAACGTACGATGAGTTTGAGTGTTTCGCATGAAAATGACATGCTAATCGTCGATTATCGCGGAAATCTCTAAATGGAATTAAGTTCCCATAAAATTAATTTATAATCACTACGTCATACATTCATTGTATTGTAAATTTCAGGGATAACTTTAGTGACAGTTTAAAATCTCTCTAACTTATAGTTGTATGTAAACCTGTCTTGATTCTTTCACTAACTTATGTAAAAAAGATCGGTGATTTGCGCATCTTTACTTCACGCTATGAATATGGACGCCTCTATAGGGTTAGTAAAGTATTACAGAAAATCAATAAAATTAGTCTTTATAAAAAGCCGCGGTCAATTAGTCATGTGCTTAAATGTATTAAACAAAAATCCACGAGTGCTGCACATTTTAAATTAAACAAAACCTGAAACTTCGTTCGCGATAATTTTGATTGTACGTAATTGAAACAGTATTGTTTAATTTAATTTGTTGTTCTTACTATTTCGTTGTATATGCAGATGTAATATTGTCTAGTTGACCACTGCTTTGTGATAAAAATAATACATACTTTTAAGGGACCTTCAATTCCAATTAGCTAGTTCTATTTATTGTAGTAAATATTGCCATTGGATGGATCATCGGAAGGCTTTTTGTGAGACCAAATAGCACTTTTTTTACAACGTTTACCCATTTGAGGTAATTTAAACAAAATATATAATATGGAAATTGATTTGTATAAAAATGACGAAAATCTATAATGATATCACAAAAAATTATAGCATATCACACGAAAAAAATACAAAAATAAAGTCGTATGATCTGTCCAAATGTGTGAATGAATGCAATATATAATATTTTGTTGATTAATATAATGAACCATTTGGGTGACTAGTAGATTTTGAAGCTCTTGTACAAAATATAAGAGGCAACATTTGGAAATAAGTGAAAGGAGAATCTGTTAAATTAAGACAAAACAAAATATGAAATCCATGACTATTTATCTTGATCATGGGTCGCCAAACTGTAAGCGTAGTATAATTTTAAAGTTTATGTGGAAACCTAGCAATCCGTTCGACACCCCAGAACCACTGAAATTTATTTCGAAATGTATAAAATGAAAAAAAAAACATAACATTTTTATGTTATTGAAAATAAAATGAATCTAAAAATATCTAGTCCTTGTTATTTTTGCCTTAATGATCTTTAGAAACCTCTTGACGACTAAATTTGAACCCTGTTTGTCCTATTTGGTAGCCTTTCCCTACTCCCAAATTCAATCCTTACCAAATAATTACGAGCAATACAAGTGACTTATATAGATCTCTAAATTTAAAGGGAAGTTCAAAAATAGAGCAATGACCCTAGTGACCTGACATCAAGTAACTCGACAAACAAGTTGAGCTTGTATTTCAATTTTGTAATAAAACCGCTTGTAGGTATAGTATAGGTACTATTTCAACTTCAGCTAACATATTACTGTTTGACAGGACGTTTTGAGTTATTTATAAACTAAAATAAGACCAACTATAAGATTTCTGTGAAGCATGGCCAAATGGCATCAAGCCTACTCTACTTCGCCTGCCTTTGCTTCGTTCGTATGCGTGTCATGTTATCGGTGTTGCCATGACACTTAGTTCTATTCACCTTGCTATCTTGAACTGATAATACTGCTATTGAAGTACTCGTAGAATGCCCAGCAATATTGCCAATATGCCCAGGCATTATTCAATATTCCTGCTTTATCATCAACAAGTACAGTACAGCGAGATGATTAACGCCATGGTCCGGCCATAAATACAGTGTAATGCAGAAAAGTGTACCAGTGCTATTTTGAAATAGCCATCTGAGGGACGGGTCCGCTCAGTTTCGTCCGCTTTTCTTGGTGTAACATTTGTTCGAGCACCACGTGGCAATAATCTCGGGCATAAATGCAGTGTAAAGTGTAATGCATAAAAGCAAGCTGAAACTACTTTACTGACTATACGCGGGAAGGATCCGCTTAGCGAGCACGGCTTTTGTTGCTTTTACATCAGCGTTCGGGTATTTTGAATGATTATTTTTGGGTTATTATATCATTTCCATTTTTATGTACAATAAAGTGTTCTCTATCTATCTATTTTGGCAATATTCCCGGATGTGGTAACATATCAATACACAATAAAGAAAAACTTCACATATACAATTATAAAGTTAAGTTAAACAAAGAAAATCCACAATCGTATCGCCATAACTATACTATAATATTATTATTACATAAAGAATGTCATTACTAAAATAAAAAATGTCAGTTAACTAGACCAACTCGAGACATCTCTGACTCAAAGGTCCCCATAATGCTGGCAACGTTACCACGCTGCACAGCGTGGTAACAGGGAAATCCTCTGCATCAGAAATGCCCCTGAGCAGTTGTCAAGTCCTTGCAAGCGCCGTCTTAATCTTTGATAATTTACTTAAGATGAAGACGCAACTTTATTTCCGCTTATTAATTAAGGAATGTCATAAATATTGTGATCATTAGTTTAAAATTATGCAAGTTTTAAAATTTTTAAGTATTTATTGCCTGTTAACTTCGATATCAACCCTTTTATGTCCCCACTGCTGAGGCACAGGTTTCTTCCTGCATCGCAGGAAGGGTAGGCCGAACTCCACCACGGGGGCCAAGCCCAGGTTGATGGAGGATTGTAAGACAGTGGCGGGCCTTACTGTCAAAAGTTATCAACAGGCCTCTGACATAGATTATCCACAGCCAATACACGACAGCCGGCACCAACGGCTTAGCGTGCCTTGCGAAGCACGAAAGCGCTCGGAAAAATGTCAGTAGTCACGGGACGGTCACTCTTCCTGCACGTGACCACGCCTGTTGTCGCTTAAAGCCAGGTTTTCACGGGCTTAGTACGCTCGGACCGAATGTGCTATCCAAGTAAACTAATGCTTCTCATTGGGCGATTTTTTTGTGACAACATCAAAATAGCCAATCAGAAGCATTCGTTTACTTGGATGCCGCACTCGGACCGAGCGCACTAAGACTGTGTAAACGGAGCTTAAGTCAAGTGGTTGATTCCAATCACGCGGTTCGACTAGGCCAGGAGTGCTTTTAACTAACTACTTCTAAAACTTGACCTCAGACAGACCTTTGAACTTAATAATATTCATAGAAAAGAGCTGGTGTTTGCTTTGGAATATAATAATAAGTAAAATGTTATTTTTAGTCAAATCCCAATAAACTTGATGTAAAAGTTATATCAAGAATAAAATGCAAATAAATTAAAAAAAGTTTTGTTCACATTCGGCATAGGTACTTTACGTGTCAGCATTAAAAAAATCTCATCTTAACTGTAAATAACGTTTACCTATTTACAAAGCTGATAACATTGTGAGAAAGAAGTTTATGAAGTTCAGCTTATTACCATAAGTGATATGTTAGCAGAATAAAATCAGAAAAGACCGCGATAAATGTAGAGTATATCAAAATGGAGCACTTTACTTGTCAAAGCGAATAACTTTTATTTTAAGTAAAATTTTGAAATCGAGATAAATATTTATGCCGTT
This sequence comes from Yponomeuta sedellus, assembly GCA_934045075.1. Lineage (NCBI taxonomy): Eukaryota > Metazoa > Arthropoda > Insecta > Lepidoptera > Yponomeutidae > Yponomeuta > Yponomeuta sedellus. The sequence continues at coordinate 15,870,815 of OW203727.1, read as the reverse complement.
AGCTGGTAACTTTAGTAGTATAGAACACCAAGTGCACACACTTCTTTACACTTTCATACATTTTAAACACTCGAACATTTGTCTGTTCACTTGAAGTTTCAGCTCAAAAGGATTGCATATTCTTTCGTTCATTATTCCTTCTTTGATACGAGGCTGAAAATGTTACCACTGTCGCAAATTTAAAAGCGCTGGCATCCCAGCATGCTTATATGTCCAAGTCCAAAAGACAGAGCCTTCTCTTACGCACACTAGCGGAAAATCCAAGTGTGCTTATATCTGCTATAGATAGACAGTTGAGTTGGCGGGTCTGAGGCAGGTAGCGCGCGCCTTGATACCGGTCCAACCAGACAAAACGAGACGAACGAACTGTTTAAAAAACGAACACACCGCAATTCTTCTTAATTTAAAAGTTTTCCAAAAAGTATTACTAAAGAAAAGTGGCCAGTGAAAATATGTGCTGGGTTGCTTAGTTGCTAAGTTTATCTGATCTGTAAGTGCATAGCGGTAGTCTAGAACCAGATTGGTGCAAGCTTTCCTGTTTACTTGCACTTAATCCGTTTTGTGTGTGAATTCTTCCTTTCGACGTCGCCTTTGATGTCTCATCGGTCACAGCTTAATGTTAAAGGTAAGTTTTGACTGTTAGCTTTTTAAGCGTGCCATTTTAGTTGCTTATTTTTAAGCACTTGAAACTAGTCAAACTTGTATATCGTGACTTGTTAGCTCTACATTACCTATTTATGCAACTCGCTGGTGATATTTTGAAGAAATAACGATAATAATCAGGATCTAATATTCATGTAGGTAGATTTAAAGTCATTTCGAAACTTATTTCTAGACATAATGTTGCAAAATTTAATGCTCTGCAAGTAAAAAGAGGGAAATCAGTGGTTTATATATCTAACTGCTTTAACTGATATAACGACCTCATTTGCTTAGTCATTTGAAAAGTTGCAACATAAGGGTCCAATGTCCAAGCTGGTACACACATTCCTTAATATCTGAATTGATATTATTTTATCCGTACACAGCAAATCATACTTTACACTGGCGACTTGAATAAAACTCTGTAGTTTTGGGATAATTATGAACCTATGCTGAAAAATTTAAACGTCTAAATTTTTTAATTTTAAATAATTTATTTTATTTTAATAAGTTTAAAATTTTCAACATCTATACCTTCCTTCCACCACCTTTCACTGGCTATATTTATTATTCTCTAAGACGAAAGAAACTTCAAAGAAGTTAGATTCGAACCACAATCGTTCTAAAACACCTCGTAACAACAGTTCCTTGCTTAGCTCGTAGGTGCTAACCTACATCCTTGCCAATACGAGTAATAAGTACCTATTATGACTTGCTTTGTGTATTTTTTTCCGAATCAGATAATTTTAGACGTCATTCCCACAAGAGGTCATGGATGATTCCATGAGTGGATTTTCATGTCTGTGATGTCCTTTCCCGGTTACAGTTGTAACGGTGCAAACCTTTTCATGCCATTTTTTAAATTTCTTTTTCTATCTATCATTTTCAAACATTTAAAATTACGTCACACATTTTTCGATTTCCTTCATTTTCATCATTACTACTTCACATCTTGACTTGATCTGACTATTTTTACCTGCTTATCCGTTTTTATCCAGTTTCCTGTTTTTATTATACAATATAAACTAAATAAAACAGTACAATAAAACCAGGTTTTCGGGGTCTTAGTGCGCTCGGTCCGAGTGCGCCATCCGAGTAAACTAATGCTTCTGATTGGCTATTTTAGTGCTGTCACGAAAAACCGCCCAATCAGAAGCATTAGCTTACTCGGATGGCGCACTCGGTCCGAGCGTACTAAGACCGTGAAAACCTGGCCTAAACCACAAAGTTAAAGTCGTTCCAGTTTTATTCATTATAAAAGTTATACAACACTTACACAGTAGGACAGGGTATTGTGTTGTGTGGAAGTTATTATTTATTAGACATCATTATTGGGGTAAGTATGGGAAGGTATGGCCTAACCTTCCTCAGGGAAGAGGCCGGCGCCTCTCGGTGTGGACATAATGTGTTGATCATGATGATTAGGGTAAGTAATACCGAAGTTATTGACACCTGTATTGTCAGTATGAAAACTGGTCTTGTGTGCGTCTGGCTCCCGCTAAGGGCGCCGAAATGAATTAAAGAAAACTAAACATATTTAATATTTATTAAATATGTTGGTCTAGCGGTTAACCAAAACAGAGGTCGTGGATTAGATTTGGAGGCTAAGGTGGTACTTGAACTATACAAATTGCTCCAGTCGGGGTATATTTGTGATGTCCTTGTCAGGTTACTATAGCACAAGGCATCTTAGTTTGGGACAAGGACAAGGGCTAACGAGATCTGTGTAATATGTCCATGAATACTTATTTAAGTGATTGCGTTGTGTAGAAGTTATTGTTAATTATATTGACAGACATCATTATTATCACCCAAACAGGGCGCTATGGCGCTCATCAGGGTGGAACGTTGTATATATTTATAATAATAAATAAACTCTGGAACGACTTTAGGTGTGGTTTTATTTGTAGAATTGTAGTAATATTAACAGAAAACTGGATAAAAACGGATAAACGGAGAAGCAGGTAAAAAGTCAGATCAAAAAAAAATCGAAGAATAAGTGACAAAATTTAAATATTTGAAAATGATAGATAGAAAAAGAAATAAAAATGGTGTAAAGAGGTTTGCACCGTTACAAGGGGCGGGCTATGTCCACCAGCAGTGGACAAAGAAGAAGAAGACATAATTTATTGGTAATATTCATTACAAGTCAAGATTAAACTTCGTAACAACAATCAAATTAAGAAATACCTAAGAATCAAATTTACAAATGTCAATTTCAAATCAAATTTACAAAAGAAACAAGAAAAAAATATTACATGCACTTAGATTTAAGAATCATGGTTGTAATATTTTTCTGGTTGTGCAATAAAGTGTTCTCTATCTATCTATCTATCTATCTATCTATCTATCTATCTATCTATCTATCTATCTATCTATCTATCTATCTATCTATCTATCTATCTATCTATCTATCTACATGTCAATATCACAAGAATGTCAATCTGTGATGTCAATCAATTTTACTTGGTCTGTATAAGCGTAAAAAATACATGATATCGTTAATGTATTAGGTATTTGATAATTTTGGATACCACTTTTTAAAAACCTAATTAGAGGCAAAAAAATTCACCCATGCCGGGATTCGAACCCGCAACCTCTGGCTATCCGTGCCAGCGCTCTACCAATTGAGCCAATGGGCGACTCACCGGCATCAGTGAAATTTCGAACTTCTTTACACTATTCTCTGTATTACGTACAGGCAGCGACATCTGGCTTAAGCAAATTGCATCACTTACAGCCCCGACTACCTACTTTGCAGTTAGGTTTTACATCGGAACGATATCACTGTACCCACATGTTTATACTATTTTTATTTTAATGGACTAACCCGTGCTAAGGACAAATTTAATAACCTAATTAGAGGCTAAAAATTTAACCCATGCCGGGATTAGGTTTTTAAATTTGTCCTTAGCACGGGTTAGTGCATTAAAATAAAAATAGTATTATCACGTTTTTTTAATTCTAAACCATTATCTTTTAAGCAATGGTTTAAATTCTTAGCAATAGATATCACCATTTCAAGATCACGTTTGTGGGTAAAAACGCGTGCCTAAGTAAGTACCTGTTATCTGTCTACCTGTTAAGCTTACTTTGTGTAGTAAGTATAGGTAGGATCGGAAGTATGTCATTGTTTGTGATTTCTAGGGGCACTCCTCTACCTGTGTTTTCTCTCTTAACAAAGCAGGTATAGTTTGAATCGTGATTGTCTTCCAAGAAAATACCGTTTTAAGTTGTGTTGTTTCATGCCTGGCAATAGTTGCATCTAAATAGAGACTCTGTCCTTAGCAGAACTTCTTTTTTTATAATAACAGTTTTGTTTATAAAAAACCGATACCTGCGTTAATATCTATTTAAATCCTAAGGGTAAATTGTAAACTTAAGCATGACTCGCCAAGATTTGTAGCCAAACAAATATTTGGTGGCTACTTGACAATCATCATCATCAACCTTTTTATGTCCCCATCGATGGGCACGGGTCCCTTCCTTGAGGAAGGTATAGGCCATGTTAGGCTGCTTGACAATGTGTATCTTAAACTAATTAGGTTAGTGCTGATCTACAAAATTTCACTTTGATTGCTTTTTAAAACTGCAATATATTATACATAGCGTTTGTCGAGAGTTCGTGCTTGAAGTAAGAGAAAAATTGTTTTCTCACACCTCTCTGTACGTACTGGCTAGTAAAAACGGCAAGCTTATCACAGACTATTGATGTACAGCGTACGGGAATATCGCCAGTGTGCCCGGCACAAAATTTAACACGGGTGAAAATTGCGTGCCGCGCTAGCTAAGCCGCCTACTCCTCCGGTGCAATGTTAGTAAAAATAGCGATAGCGGACTTCTGTAATGCCCGGGCACATTGGCAATATATTGCCGAGTGTGGTCCAACAATAAACATAAAATCTGACGGCCTCGGTGGCCCGGCGGTTTATCACGCTGACTGTAAAACCGAATGTCTCGGGTTCGATCCCCGGCCGGGTCAAGCTAGGAAACGAACTTTTCTAGTTTGTCTCGGGTCTTGGATGTTGTCTATGAATTTATTGTATTAAATCTATCGTCGCGTTAGCACCTATAACACAAGTCATTTAGTTGTACTTAGTATAGGGCTAACGAGAACTGTATAGTATGTCCATGAATAGTTATTTATTATTAAAATCACTTAATTATCAATTTTATCAAGCTAACGTCTCGTTGCCATATTGTTGTTAGCTAAATCAGTGGAAAGTATAACAACTACCTGCTGAACATTTTATGAACAATAAGATCATTCTTACAAATTACTCTCGATGAATTAACACTTTCGCACTAAAATTATCGTGCCTATACTGCTAATTGGAAACGTCACCGTTATCTACTATTAGATTGGTCCGTCCGTGTGGGTTACAGTCCGATTGTAATGCAAGTTTTCACCATCCTTTGTGTTACAGATTGTCACAAATATATACCAAAATAAAATGTAGACGTATTCTAGTTACACCAATGACTAAAGCCAGGTTTCCACGGTCTCGGCTGGTCTCAATAAACCACCTCTAGTTAACAATGGATCGCTACCCTTGATAAACAGTCAACCTTAATCTATCTTTAACTGCTGTTTCAATATTAAAAATCAACCACCCTCGTCTGGATCAAAGATAGATAGCACCTCCAACTTTAGTAAGTACGACCCTCCTTAAACGTTTTATTTTTCGAACTGAATTTCATCGCGTTACGTTTTGAAATAACCATAAACATTAAATTCAAGGTCCAAATTAGTTGCGTAGAAGTATTTTCATATTAAAACGACTAAACGTTAAAAAATACGGCAGTGATTTTTGGTTTGCGACGATTAAATAATTTCAAATTACAACTCTTAGGACGCAACGAAACGCTTTGACGCTGAGCAGTGACGGGTATCATGTCAATGATCTGTGGTAAATGTCATGTTCTCCAAGAAGATGCGTGCCAAAGAAGGAACAAACAAAACCAACTGAAATTTCAATTATGGCACAGCAACTGAACGTAAGTATTTGTTTACTGATGAAGTTATTTGATAATGAGTGTTCGCTTTTATCACAAAAGGTTTGCACTTTTGTGATTTCGTACCGAAATGTAGCCTGTTTAAAAGACATTATGCATACATTTTATGATTTTATTTTTCAGATAAAGACCAGACCTATTGGAAAAGATGAGATCAGTTTCTTGCTGGACCAGATTTGTAAGAAAAAAGTAATAACATCGAGGGCTACAAATGCTACTAATAATAAATTAAAAAAGATTTTAAAGAGTCATTTACCGACGTTTTATTTAATCGAAATCTGTAAACAAATTCTGAGTCAGAAAGTTCACTTTCATAGTTTATTTGAGCACTGACCTGATGATCCTCGAATTCTGCTACATCGTAGTTTAAATAAAACACACCGTGCTCAAAAATTTCATTGTCACTTTCATCACTGAACATATTATCCATTTTTATTTTTAAAATACACTTATTTATGTAAAAATATGTACTGTAAATCCTTTATATATCCCACTTATCCTTCAAAATCGGGCGATGGCGCAAAACTCTGACAGCTAGTTATCTGACGCATCGACAGTAAGCTCGAAAGTGATATCGAAATGCTCAAGCGTTTTTTTCTATGTAGTCACTTACCTATGGTAAGCGGTGGGCACTCCAAAAGATGGATCAAAGTCACGGTGTGTTATTGCTATCTATCTTTGTTTATTGAAACGCAAAATGTCACCTTTAGTAGCTATTTTAACCTTTAGTTAAAGATCGATAGGATATTGAGACCGGCCGAGTACGCTCGGACCGAGTGCACTATCTGAGTAAACTAATGCTTCAGAGTGCTTAGTGCGAGTTTGACAGATCTAATCGATTAACTTTACTACCGCGTTTATCGAGCATTGAGTAGTGAGTATGAGTAAGTTAACCGTTTGAACTGGCAAAACGCTGTCACAGAATAACTTTACTACCGCGTTAATCGAGCATTGAGTAGTGAGTATGAGTAAGTTAACCGTTCGAACTGGCAAAACGCTGTCACAGTACAACTCGCACTCGCGTTTATTCGTGTTTTGGCTGGTAAACGTGTTCACTTGTCAACGTAAACCATTACAACTCGCACTCAGTAATTTTAATTTCCATACTCGTCGCTAGGCGGCGCTTCCTCAATGCCATAGAAATATGAGTTTACGTTAACGCGATCGAGTAGTTAAAAACTCGCACTTAGCACTCTGATTGGACGGTTTTTCGTGATAGCACCAAAATAGCCAATCAGAAGCATTAGTTTACTCGGATGGCGCACTGGGACCGAGCGCACTAAGACCATGAAAACGCGGCTTTTTTTTTATTGGCCTTTTTGCATCTACTTAATGAGATGATTTATACAGCGTCCAATGGTATCTACACTTACACTAGATGGGTGAAGGGACCACTCCGACGCTGTAGTGCCTGGGACATGGTTTTTATAGATGGTGTAGTCTTGCCCCCAAACGCGGCTTAAGGAAAGATTAAAAGGCCTGTTTCATGGAACTACAATTCTTGTATTGGAAAGTCGATTACCCCACACATTACCAAGTAGGGAGACTTCTGCACAATGTACTATAGAATTGTCGCAATAAACTACGAATTGTTGTTTTATGAAACTCAGCTGAGGCAAGTTTGTGAAGTGATGTAAGTAATTACCTAATGAATAGTCGATATCAACCCTTGTATGCAACCACTGCTGAGGCACGGGTCTCTTCACAGAACATAAAAAAAGAGTAGAAGTCGTAAGTGGGCGGTGCCCGCGTGCCTCACATTAGCAATGTATTGCCTATGCGTAGTCGGTGACAGTTTTGTTGACTTCAGTTGCCGTGCGCTTTTAGTAAAGAAAAAATGGTGAAAACTTTATTAAAATGCCTTGTTATGCTGTGTTAGAGAGCAAAAATTAAAGTTGGTGACCAAAATATACCGATCATGCCGTAACATTTCATCTGTAAGACGTATTTCATTGTATTTTTAATTAAATTTGTAATGACATGAACACGGAAACCAATCCGAAAATGAGAAAGTGAAACCACCTTTATTTACTGGTTAATAAAGTTAAATTTTCATCGAAGAAAGTGTACATTCTCTAGAAGTTTCGGTCAAAATTTGAATTCTACTCAATTACGGATGGGGGCACACATGATAAAAATCTATCGATAATTAATTGTCTATGACTTAGTAGTCATACATACTTAACGGTACTTAGGTATTGTAAATTCCAATTCGTCTAAGTAAGTAAAATAATTATTGTTATTTTTTACCTACTTCCCAAGTGCCTTTTCAAGTGCTCCCGGTCGCCGTCCGGTCGCCGGGCCGGGTAAAGTAGTAATGTATGAGCTCCGGTCGCCGGCTGGTCGTTGTGCATGTGAAAACTGTCATTGGAGCTCATACATTACTTTTCATACAAGACATGACATGAGCACAGCTAGATCGCGATATATTTATCAGGGGCTGAAATATTTAAGAAACTATCAAAGCAATTTTAATCTTACATTTTTAAATATTCCAACCGAGATTTAAAGTGAAGTTATCGAAAACGACTCAATGGTTTTTTTTTACTCCGGTTAAAACATTAAGTAAATTACTTATTATATTGTTTACCTGTTCGAGTGGTTGTTCTCTTGGCGAGCATCAGATTTCAGTTTTGTTATGTTATTTGTTTTATGGTTTTTTATTATTCTGCTATTTACCCTTAATACTTCAACCGCTTTGACAACAGCAAACCGAGGCAATGATAAAACAACCCTCTCGGAATCAAAACAATTTGGAAGTGAGTTTTCGTTTAGTTTTCCTAAGGAAACCGGATACGAAATTAAAATGGAAGGCAGCGATAAGAAGGCAAAATTGGTTCCCAACGAAGATGAGCACAATATATTCAGAGCATTTTCATGAACACTTCATAATAACTAAAAAAGGCGGAAGGTGGCACTTATGTGATGCAGCAATACCAGAAAAAATGTGCTTCACTTCCAGGTTAGACTCTTGCGTATAAATGAATTTATATTAGTACAATCATCAATTAGTATTACGTATAAAACATGGCGTACAGATAGACAAAGATCTTAATTGAGTCGTAGAATAATATTTCCCGTGTTATAATTTCTAACGCCGGCGAAGCAGGGGTTGAAGCTAGTTTTAATAAGAGATAAAATTTTAAAATATTATGATATCTACCACATTGTTTTATTTGTGCATCTATCCACCCTATTAGTATTAATTCTTTATTGCACAAAAGATAATGTAAAAAAAATGCATTTCTACCAGTCAACCCGCAGGCAACAAATAAATAGTAAAAAAAATACTTCTGAGTACCAGTATTCGTATGCGGCCGTTAATGTGTTAAACTTTTTGTATAATTTGTCTATAGGTTCTCCCTATCGACAAACTGGAACTCGCATTGTCCCATTCAAAACTGAGAATGTACTTGTTTTTCAATTTTGAACTTTATGTCTTACTAGGTAAAAGTTCTTGTCGGTCCGACGCGGTGGTAGTTCCATCTAGTGTAGAGTAGCGTTACTACAAAATGTCAACCTTAATTTCATAATTGTCATTTGACTTTGATCATTGTTAACATTACGAAAAGGTGCATATTTTACTTGAAAATTTTATTATGTACACCTTTTCGGCATTGACTTTATTTACCAATGGCAGCTTGGAATTCGTAGTGTGCGTTTGGTTTATGTGTATCAGTTTGGTTACACTGGTTTTCGTACTAATGTGTCATGTCGCTACTTCTACTCTTTTTTTATGTTCTGTGGGTCTCTTCCTGCCTCGCAGGAAGATTAGGCCATACTCCACCACGAGGGCCAAGTCCGGCTTGATGAAGGACTGTACGACAGTGGCGGGCCTCACTGTTAGAAGTTATCAAGCCGCCCATGAGGCATCTGACATAGTTAACGACTACTATCACATGACAGCATCAAAAAAATAGTAACCAGCATCAAATTTTGAGGAAAGGTAGTGCACATGGGATAGATACATAAGATATTTAAAATTTATCGGTGTTATTGACAAAAAATTGATTGCATTAAACCCCGATTGCAGACGGAGTTAAACGTGGTTAACGAGAGGAGTTCCTGTAAAACTGCTTAATTACTTAATGCTTTTTAGCAGTAAGTAAGCCTTTATATTTTTTTGTGTAGCCTATAAACATCCCACGAATCAGGGCACAGGCCTTCTCTCAGAGGAAGTGTATAGGTTTAATTACCTCGCGTACCCATCGCGGATTTGCAATTCTCTTTGTAATAAAACTTGTGTTTTATGCAATAATGGATTTCTTTATGCGTATGCATTATTAATAGTAATAAAAATGCACGCCTTCTTAAGAGTTCTAGTGGAATAATTTTTTATAAACAAGACAAGATATTTTAATGTTTTTGAATCTATTGTCGGACAGAAGTAGCCACATAAATACTGGGAGCTATTTATTGAGTACCTACATATTTTTCTATCGCTTTGATGAATAACGGACCGATTCAATACAATCTATTTCATTTTGACATTGACACTATGGCATTTCTTGGTTGCGTACATTGAATACTAGCCGACGCCGACCCGTACTTCGCACCGCCTAACAGTCGAATCTTTTATTTCTTTTTATTTTTCTCGCCGTGAACCATTCTCGTACTTCAAAGAATATTTAAAAAAAAGAATTAGCGAAATCGGTTCAGCTACTCTCGAGATTTGCGCTTACCAACACATTCAGCGATTAATTTTTATATTACAGAAGATTAATTATTACTTAGGCCTCATTTACATTTGCTTTATTTTCATGCTTTTTAAGCGTGCTTTACACGGATCTAGAACGGAATAGCGCCAAAAGCATACACCCGTAAGTCACAGCAAATCTTTTGGGTTCCCGCGTCGTTCGCGCGTAGTAATAAAGTCCATACTCTCTCTCTCTCTCTCTCTGAGAGAAGGCCTGAGCCTTTATTTTATTCTTATAGTAACCGTAAAAAATTGCTGTCCCTTACGGGTGTACTCTTGGCGTCTCTATTCTATTCTATAGATCTATGTAAAGCATGCTTAAAAGGCATGAAAATAAAGCAAATGTAAATCAGGCCTTAGTTCACTGTACTTGTGAATGCTTAAACTTGCGAAACACGGAAGCGGTATTTACGGGACGGTCACCCATCCTGCACCTGACCGAACCTGTTATTGCTTAACTCAATTGATTGATTGCAATCACTCGGTTCGACTAGGCCACGAGCGCTTAAACATATTTAGCTACATTTGTTTTGGGTAGAACATTCCGTTCTTAATTGTACTGTAAGACCTTTATTCCAAACATACCTATGTTCAAATGCGGTGATGGCACAGTGGGTAGAACAATGGACTCGCAAGCGAGAGACCCAGGTTCGCTCCCCAGTGTAGGCATGTGCCATAAATGACTTTTTTAATTTCCAAGTTACGTATTTTGTGAATTTGTAATCGCAATACCACGCGCTAACCGTGAAGGAAAACATCGTGAGGAAACCTTTGGTTAGCTCCGAACGTATTGATTAGTCTTTACTGTGGGCTAGGCCGACTAAGCTGTCAGGACGGTATAAGTTCTGGGCAAGCCTACAGCCCTACGCCATCTAAAACCACCCATCTAGTGTTAGTGAAGGTGCCACTGGACGCTGTATAAATCATCTCATTACCTATGTTCACAAATGAATGTATTGATTGAGTGATTCCAATCGTCATAATGTCAAATTTCCATACCAATTTGAGAGTTAGACGTTTGGAAAAACACAGAATTTGCTGCGTTTAATATAGGTGCTGACCATTATCTAAGTACTTATAAGAAGACAAAGGGCCTCTTAATTTCTTGAGTCTATGTCTTGGACGTGCTTAGAAAACCGTTATTGGAGATGACGTGTCAAACCGCAAACGATTGCGTTTGGTTAGTCATATGTACAGGTACAATACAAACTGTAGGCGATTGGTTTGTCTCTTTGAATTATTTATATTACAGCTTTTAAAATATACCTCGAAATTTTAGCTCGAACTTTTATTTCTATAGGTGCCTCTTCAATCCAAGTAGAGTTTCAAGAGTCTCTACAGATTTTTGTCTAGTCCAAACCACTTCTGAAGCGATCCTATTCAAGTAAGTGAAGTACCGCATTATGCGTCATGTTCTATAATATTACGTTACGATCTTTAGTTCTCATGGTCTTGAAATTATATGTAGATCAAAAGGTAGTTCGTAATCAACCTTTGGAATTTTGGATTGTTCATATAGAGAATACATACATACATACATACATACATACATACATACATACATACATACATACATACATACATACATACATACATACATACACCCTTACATACATACATACATACATACATACATACATACATACATACATACATACATACATACATACATACATACATACATACATACATACATACATACATACATACATACATACATACATACATACATGTACATTCAAAAACAAAAAGTTAAATTCAGATTGTCAACAAAAACGTAACTGAATGAAGAGTTCATACGTAAATATATTTACGTATGAACACTACATTCATAAGTAAAGTAAAAATGTATTATTTAGTAAAAGGTAATTGGCAGTAAGTCATTCATCTGGCATAAACTTTTGTTCCCACTATTTAGGCCGGCAAAGTTAATACATAATATTATCATTCATGGGGCATTGTATACGCTTCTACGAGTATAATAAAATCCCTGAAGATATATTAAGCTTGCCTGAAACGCGGTTCGAAAAATGTGTTTAGTACACTTTGTGCCAAAAGGTCTACTATAACATAAAGGATTATTAAAATGACAATGATGTCTGGAATTCAAACCAGTAAAATGCATGAGTTCTATGTTTTATAATAATGATGTAAACTGTGTTAATTATGGACTTTGAAAAGACTAAGTTTGGAGTTTTTTTGTCTATTTTTTTCTCCAAAATGATCTACATTTTGAAATGATCACAGAGTTTGAAATATAACGTTCATTAAGCCGCAGTTTCTGCGCTACTTTTAATAAAACCTTATCATTTCATTTCATAAATCAAAATTTGAGATTTGGACTGTTCTTATAGAGAGTTATTACATATATACATAATAATAATAATAAATATTCATGGACATATTACACAGATCTCGTTAGCCCTATACTAAGTACAACTAAATGACTTGTGTTATAGATGCTAACTCGACGACAGATTTAATACAATAAATACATAGATAACATCCAAGACCCTACGAATGACATACATATGTACATTCGAAAAACAAAAAGTTAAATTCAGATTGGCAACAAAAACGTAATAGATTGTAGAGTTCATATGTAAACAAGTAAGTCATTCATCTCGGGAGTTGTTTTCTGTGACGTTCACAGTAAACTTAACTGCAAGTTTGCTAAAGGTCATTCGAATGGTAGCGTGGTGTTCGGGTCATCGATCTTCCTCCAAAATGGTTGAGACTGATGATGGCTGAGCACTGCGTTATGCTCGTGAACGAGTGCTGTTCGTGTGTCTGGCCGCAGCACTTATGTTTTCCCCTATTATTGTGAGACATTTGACTAATGCTTTGGCATTTAGGGTTGTTAATGGCAATCATGAAATCTCATTAGGTTTACATATGGCAACTGATGTATTTGGTTTTAAGATGATTTGAGAAAAGATGGTCAGAGTGGAGTTTTTTTTTCCGCTGCCTTTTTCTCCACTACAATACGGCCCGAAGGCGGCGGCTTACATTTTACATTGTACATTGACATTCACCAAACAGAATGTAAATTCTTTACGTTGAAATAAAATGATTTGAATTTTGAATTTGAATTGAATTATTGTCGTCTTTTTTGGGTTCCGTTCATCCGTAGATAAAATGAAACCCTTTTAGAATCACTCTTGCTGAGTTTATCTGTCACTGTCCATTTCACCGAATCCAATGGACAGCGCAAGTAAAAATTTAGTAGTGGAAAAGATCCAGCCATCGTGAATCGTAAATAAACGAATTGATTGTTGAGTTACGTATGGAAAAAAATTAAGAAACCAAATTAAATACTTGAATCTATTTTTGGGTGTTTTGTATCTATTTTAGATATAGAAATCAGTTAACAGTGTTAGTCTCGCAAAAATTCGAAAATGTCTTGAATAACTGATTTTTTTTGTTTTCATTGCTACTAACGTGGATCTATCAGGATCGTGGCAGGTGGCAGTCCCTGGTGTCTGCTACCCCTCTGGGATACAGGCGTGAGGTTATGTATGTATGTATGTATGTACGTCTATTGAAAGAATCTATGCTCATCATTTTGTATGAGCATAGATTCTTTCAAATGAAACATTTACTAGGTTAAGTATGATTATAATCGCTCGTAGCCCCGGCTGCCTGAGTGATTTTAAGCGATCACGAAGGTTAAGCAACACAGGGCGCGTTCAGTGCATGGATAGGCGACCGTCTGTGACTAACGCTAGTGGCGTTTTTTCTCCGTGCTTCGCAAGGCACGTTAAGCAGTTGGTGCCAAATCAGAGGCCTTAGGGCGGCTTGAAAACTTCTGACAATAAGACCAGCCACTAGACTTGCAAGCCTCCACCAATCCGGACTTGGCCTCCATGGTGGAGTATAGCCTATACCTTCCTTAGGGAAGAGACCCGTGCCCCTCGGTGGGGACATAAGGGTTGTTGATGATGATTATAATCCAAGAGTCACAACTTTCATATTCTGAATGTCATGAAATTATTAGTGAGTAAGTACATTATTATTTCGCCCTGGACACCATAAGACGAACAAATTGGAGTCTCGTTGTAACTTCTTAACAAAAATCCTGTCTAACATGGTTTTTATAATAGACGATCTTCGGTCCATTCGTGTCGCTTGAAAGCCGTCCATCTATGGCTAAAAGTGCCTCAGCTTTAGGCTGTGGTGGCTATATTGCCTTCCTAGTACGCACTCGATCTGTAGCCTTAGAGTCAAGCTGTCTTATTAATAAAAATACAATACCTAGAAACACTCCAACAACGCTATCTAAATAAGTCTGTGGTAGAGATTTTTTTAGGAAAAATCGTACCCACAGAATAAATGAAGTGCCTTAGGGGAAACTAGTTTTTATAAATTTTATTCTATTTATTTATTAAATTGCCCAACCTTACAGTGTTAAATAAGACTGAAAAAATGTATAAGTTTCCTAACCCATTATGTCCCCGCCGAGGGGCACGGGTTTCTTCCCTAAATAAGGTACAAACAGCTTCTTGCGCGTCTTACTATACCATTAGGTAACTATAGAGAAAATATCGTGGTCAAATCATAGTGCCCGATGTGTTCAAATACGTCAACAAGTATTTTTTTTTTAAGAGTAACCGCTTTAATTAGATGACAACTTTTTATTGCACACCAGCAACTTGCAGAGATAAGGTACTCCTAATACCTAGCTCTTAATCTATATAAATAAAATTCAAAGTCCTTACTGACTCACTCATCAACGCCCAGCCCAAGCCGTTGGACCTACGAAGCTGAAATTTTGCACACAGGGTCTATATATAGGTAATGTAGGCAAGGAATAAGACCGGATTTTTTAAATTTAACCCCTAATGGGGCGAAAAGGGTTGCCAAAATTTGTATTGGAGGTACAAAAAATTTTGTCTAATTTTCTTGAAACTTAAAATAAATACTCTTTAACACAATTGAATGAACACGTGTTTCGCCGTTTTTCTAAATTTAACCTTTAAGAGAGTGAAAGAGGTTGCAAAAAAAGTCCACGCGGACGGAGTCGCGGGCAAAAGCTAGTAATGTTGGGTAAAGGACCCACTTAAAACCTAATACTAAAAACTAATGAGAAAACAAGACACTTATAAAGTCTGTCCGCGTCGGCGCCGTTCGGGTTGGGTGCACTGAGAGGTTTGGGGATCCCTAGACTTCCCCGTCTATCCCCAAGAGCTCTGTCCCAAGTAGGCTACCTACCTACCTCCAGTGCACTTTCACGGCACCAGTTCTTCACCAAAATATATTCACTATTTTGGGCGATCCGTCGCCCGACCACCAAAACAGTTAACACTGGGATCCGTCCCTGAACTTATTTCGCACTTCACACGAAGATATAAGCCCGGCAATCTAATTGCCACACAATTTTCGGCACATTTTGTTAAAAAACACAACTTTAAGTAATCCCACGTTTCACAAGCAACAAAACCAAAGGTCAATTTTCAACTCATCTGACAGCTGTCAAGTCTAGTGTTGCCAAAATCACACTTCTATTCTAAACAAGTAATAGTATACAATCGGCAGTCTTTTCGCCCATAACGCTAATACCGTGCTAGATATGCTGCTCAGCTATTACGCATTCAGCACTCGCAACCTGAGTGCCAGGACGTTGCACTCATGGCGGACTCCCTTCCTTTCTACCTCCTTAGAGTAAATTTACCGTATAGTGCCTCCGTTGCCAGAACACAGAACTTTGGCCTATTTATTAAAAACTTTGACCATGCATAATGTTTAATGTTACCTCCTTTCAAGGTTCAAATCTAAGTGTCAAATTGAACGTCTCATAATAAATTTAATTACGGAATCACTTACGTGATTTTTTTTCGGAAGAATCGGAACACGCTGTGCTATTGTTTGAAGAGTTTAGTCAGCTTAATCAGAGCTTAACCAGCCCCTATGTTACGCGCACTAAATCCAGCACGATTCCAATCGTGTAACTGTCAAATTAGTATGGAATTTGACAGTCGATTGGAACCGCCCAGGATTAAGTCCGCATAATTAAGGCGCTACGGGCTGCTAACTAGCGTCATCAATGGAAAATCATAATTTGTTTTATAATACGTTGTTATCAAAAATGAACATGAAAAATGTTAATAACTGTGACCACTATTTTTAGTACCTACAGTCAAAAACCTAAAAAAAACTTCTGACAGTAAGACCAGCCACTAGTCTTACAAACTTCCACTAATCCGGATTTTGCCCGCGTAGTGGAGTATGGCCTATACCTTCCTTAGGGAAGAGACCCGTGCCCCTCAGTGGGGACATAATAGGTTGATCATGAATGGACACAATTCCCTAAGTGTCTAAGTAGTCATCTAGAAAATTCTGTGTAGATCTAGAGGCCCAAACAGTATTTTCTAACGAAATGTTCTAATCTAATGTAAGGTGACAACTGAAGTCTCATTTAAAACCAATAGAGCCGTTCGTATGAGTTGACAGCAGAATGTAGTATATCTGAACGGACGGACGGACTTAAAGGTCGGGTTTACGAGTACATACACAGGAAGCCGTGCAGTTGAAATCAGGGACTATCGCACTTACAGCCTTAAACTTAAGGTACAAGTCCTAAGTATCTTTACTTATGTGTTAACTTGTTGATTTAGAACGGATGTAAGTGTATTTAAACGCAAGTACATGGAATTCCTAATTACGGCATTTAAATACTCTACTACGTTTTGATCCCCAAAAGGCAAGTCAAGTTTTGAAGTAGGTATTGAGACAGAATCGACTCATTTATAAAAACTTTACCATCGTTTGTTGCAGTTAATTACTACGGTCACGATAAGATGTATTAATTCTTGTCTAGTAATACCTTAAACAAGGCTAATCGCAATATATTTATTGGTAAAACGTAATTACCTTAATTCCCGCCTACACCATCTATAAAACCATGTCCCAGGCACTACAGCGTCGGAGTGGTCCCTTCACCCATCTCGTGTGAGTGAAGATACCACTGGACGCTGTATAAATCATCTCATTAAGTAGATGCAAAAAGGCCAATATATCTATAATTCCCGACGTTTCGGCAAAGTTGCAGTTGCCGTGGTCATGGGTAGTGTGAAGTGAAGAGTACAGTAAATTTTTGTAGTGGGGGTTGTGGCCCACCTTCAAGTAATTTTTAGTTTTTCGAAGGAGGCTGACACACAACATCGTTCGCGGACTGGTCCAGTTATAAGGCACTTTGTATTGATTTGTACTGAACACGCGATTTGCATTGTGCAAAATGCCTAGCCCTCTCCATGACGCTCAAAGCAACTTGATGTGACGATCGAAATCGATATAAACGGTTGTATGACCCCACTGCTGGGGCACGGGTCTCTTCTTGCATCGTAGGAAGTATAGGCCATACTCCACCACGGGGGCCAAGTCCTATCAAGCCGCTCATAAAGCTTGTGACATGGCTTAACGGCTGTCATTACATGACAGCCGGCACCGACGGTTAACGTGCCCTGCGAAGCACGGAAGCGCTCGGAAAAATGCCACTATCGGTAGTCACGGGAAGGTCACCCATCATGCACCTGCCCGGGAACTCAAGTGATTGATTCCAATCACTCGGTTCGACTAGGCCACGAGTGCTTCGATGTGATGATGATTTACATAAATTATTTACAGTCTTATTCGATCGCGGGAGTCAAAGGCCTCTTTCCGGATCTCCGCCGCTTGATAGAAACTAATATTAAGCGTCTTTTATTTGCATGTTTATTTCAATTGACGACAAAATTTCTACGTTAATTTATGTTTGTATTCACTAGGTGAAAGCTTTTTAACATTGGTATATCCATGTTTGGAAAGTTGGAGATAGCTGATGGTTTTATCCTTTTTTTACGAAACATGTGCAAATTATTTAATCGATTTATATTTATTGAGTGGCTATCAAACTATTACACCATTATTTATATCATTTCTGTTACTGTAATTTCTGTGTACAATAAAAAATATTCTGTCTGTCTATCTATCTATCTATCTATCTATCTATCTATCTAGACTGAATTATTATTCCCGACTCAAAGATCAAATCCTCAATTATTTTCAAGACTTTTATGATTTATTTTTATGTAGCCTTTCGTTCCACACTCAGATCATGATAATATAATATAAGATAAGAATATTCTTTATTGTACACCAGAGCACATATTATGAAACATGTAAAGATACAAAGTACGATTGGCGGCCTTATTGCTAAAAGCAATTTATTCCAGAAAAGCTTGCGACGGAAAGTTGCTAAAGGAAATAAGAGACGGGTAGTCGGTGCAAATATGAATATATTAATGCACTACTAATATAAATAACAATATACCTACATAAACAATTACATATATAGTTATGATAAACTTACATAAATACGTTATAATAACAATCTACGCGATGAGGAAAGAAATACAATATTGTGTAGGTACTCATATGGAAACATACGAAAAAGACAATAAAAAGGAGCTCTGATCTGAGGTTCCATAGCACTTCATAGGCATTCTCTCAGGAAGAGAGAGTCTGGACATAATTACCGCGCGTGCCCACCGCGGATTGCCTATTTCAAGTGTTGAGATATGTGGGCACATCAGATGGCTTAGTGCGAGTTTTTTAACTACTCGATCGCGTTAACGTAAACTCACATTTCTATGGCATCCAGGAAGCGCCACCTAGCGACAAGTATTGAAATTAAAATTGCTGAGTGCGAAACACGAATAAACGCGAGTGCGAGTTGTACTGTGACAGCGTTTTGCCAGTTCGAACGGTTAACTTACTCATACTCACTACTCAATGCTCGATTAACGCGGTAGTAAAGTTATTCGATTGGATCTGTCAAACTCGCACTAAGCACTCAGACACTCAGATTTACTCACGTTGTTTTCCTTCACAGTAGCGTAGCGGAAGAACCGACCGGCCTCACATTCGGGAGGTCATAGGTTGGAATCCCGCCACCAAGGACATTTTTTTCTAAGTTATGAAGGTACGTTGTGGAAGTTGAAGTAGCAATACTCGCGAAAGACTATGAAAAAAAAAAAACAGTATTTAAAGAAAACTGATCACTCTTAACCAGAACTAAGATCCATTTTCAAGTCACACGGCTTTAGCACTTCCCAGAATTGATCGTAAAATTAACGGGATTCCTGTTGCAGACGAGTATTATATTTCAAATACCTGTCTCTATGTTACTGTTTCATCGTAAAATCATCGAAGGGTGTGGGAAGAAGTATTTACGGAGCTGCTGCGTTGATTTGACTAGAAAACTTATAGAGATTCTAGAAAATGTATCTAGAAATGAGTGAGTAAATTAGTGAACCGTGCTTCGCAAGGCACGTTAAGCCGTTGGTGTCGGCTTTCACGTAATGGCAGTCGTTAAGCCATGTCAGAGGCCTTAGGCCTTAGGCCAGCTTGATAACTTCTGACAGTAAGGCCCGCCACTGTCTTACAATCCTTCATCAACCGTGGTGGAGTATGGCCTAACCTTCCCGCGATTCAGGATCCCGTGCCCCTGCAGTGGGGACATACAAGGGTTGATAACGATGTCCGTAGTGCTGGGTGCCCCAGCACAAGTCCTGCATCCTCCTGCTTTCTGCATCGCAGGAAGGTTAGGCCATACTCCACCACGGCGGCGAAGTCCGGGTAGGTGAAGTGAGGTGAAGAATTGTAAGACAGTAGCGGGGCTTACTGTCAGAAGATATATAGATAGTCTTCTCTTATAGATGACTGTACTGTTTTTACAGCATAGTAGGATTGCCATAGCAACACTTTAATACAAATAGACAGTTCAATTCCAATCGCAGACGGATACTTCATAAATCGAAGTAACAGTCACTGTCTAGAGGTTCTTTTTGATATATTTACTGTGAAATAAACTGAAATGAAATGATATTCAAACTATTATTCAAACTAGCGCAGAATCTGCGGCTTGATAGGCTTTACAGTCTAACTAGGTGTCCATTTAAAAATCTAGATCATTTTGTAGAAAAAATGGATCTCCAAACTTAGTCTTTTGGACTTAGTCCTTAATTAACAGAGTTTGCAAAATTATCATAAAATATAGAACTCATGCATTGTACTGACTTTAATTTCAGACATCATTGTCATCTGAATAATCTGTTTGTCCTGTGACCGCAAAGCGATAAAACACAAATTGTAATTGAATCTGTATTGTCAGAGAGACAGTTACTGTCTACTTTATGAATTTTGAAATGATTCGTCAGCAATCACATGAGAATTTCGCAAACGTTACTTAAAATGTCATATAATGTACGGAGTCCTGACTTGTAATGAATATTACAAATAAATGATGATTATGTCTAATTTTAGGTAAATTATCAACGATAGAGCACATATTTTTTCTGTTACTAAGACCTTGTTCTGAAATAAATATATTCGTGTATAAGTAAAAACAGTATCAAACACCAGTCAAGTGCGTGACGGACCACACGCAGTGTAGGGTTTCGTAGAAGGGAGGATTATACCTACTTTACAAAACTAACAACTTCACCACTTTTGATAGAACTTTAAAAAGAATTTGTACAAAGTGTTCCTTTTCTTCGTAGGCCGTAAATTACTCATTAACTTGTAAAGCCTACTCATCCGTGATAGTTTTTCTTTTAATTTCATTGTTTCTGCTACTAACTTGATTTTTTTCTCGTTTCTACAATCAACTGTTTAGCCGGAAGCGGAGCGAGAAGCTTTACCCTAACGAAACAATGCGTTTTAAAGCTTACTATTTTTAAATATAGAAATGGTTTTCCCATACCCAGAATATTTTTAACGGTATCCCATGCTATAGTATCAGGATAACCTAGAAAAAAACTGCGTCGCTAATTTAGGTGTAAGAGACGTACTCTTAACAAAAAAAATTAAGGTTTTATTCTAAATACTTGTCGGCGTGGTTAATGTGTATGATATATTAATGCCAAACTTTAGCTTCCTACTACTAATAGACTTGGAGTTAAGCCGCGGTCTGAAAGAAATTTTATGGGTTCATTGTTGACAATGGAATTCTAAAAATGAAAATGATGTATATATAGATAGAGAAATCATTTATTCACAAAAGACACGTATAAAATGCTCAATACTCAATCATTTATTGCATTCCACAAGTATATACAGATGACGTAACTAAAATATGGATCTTTGTGGGGCACGCAATATTACAAATTATAGAAGGCTTTCATAAATTAGGCCTATGACATTTTAATTCTAATTATATTGTACTTACACAGTACAATATAGGTAATTAGAATTGTAAACGACTGGTTATAAAAATATTTCTCTATCACAAACATAGAAAACGTATCGACAGGCGAAACAAAATAAATCTTTATCTAGATTGAATACAATCTCAATAAATCTGCAATAAACGGAGGTCTATACTTAATTCAAGTAAATCGCATTTTAAGTGGGTCGATTTTCCTAAACCGCACACATTAAACTAAGTTATATCTCGGCACGGCGTAATAATCTCGAATTAAATCCATATATAAATTAATTGTTTCCTTTGCCGGTTGCAATCCTCAAGAAAAACCCTTAGCTTTACGGTGTACCTCCTAGGCTTTAAGGTAATGAGCTTCCATCAGTGTTAATTTATGCAAGTGGAGTAGATTCTAGAGAAATGCAATTTAGTGGAAGGCGTGAAATCGTTCAGCAGCTTACGAATTAACATACACTTTTGGGGATGAAACATATGGGTAAATGTAATTTTAGGTCAAGCAGTGTTTAAGTACTGTGTGGAGTCTGCCTAGAGAATAGTACCAACCCAAATTCTTCCCGCGGGTGTCGTACAAGGCGACTAAGGGATACAAACCGGGGGGTGGGCAGCAGCGTCCCCTGCAGTACAATTTCACCAAACTGCGATCCCCAACCCGCATGCCCAGCGTGGGGATAATGGGCATTACCCCCCAATGATGTCACAACCTTCGGCTCACTAGGGGAGGGCTATGTCCAGCAGTGGACTAATATAGCCTGAAGAAGAAGACAATGTTTAAACCAGGGGCCACACAGACGGGGAGCGGAAAAGATGCGCATAAGACTTCCCAACAAAATGAACTGAAGGATCGAAGCCTACACAGAAAATACGGGGCGAGCGAGGGCGCGCTCTATATGACGCGTCGCGTCTTTCCCGTGTCCTTGTCCTACGTACGTCCTATGTGTGGTCGCTGGCTAAGGGTTTCGGTCATCAAGAAGTATGAGTGGGCTTTCTGTCATTTCGTGTTGTAAGTTAAGACCTTCCTAACCTAACAATGTATTAAAAAACCAATACAATTAAATATGTAAATAGTATTTACATAGTCAATTTCCAATAAAGAAAATAAGGTCCTTCCAACATATCACTAATAAAATTTCAGTTTTTTTTATCAGGTAAAGTACATAATAGTTTATTTCATAAATTATATGAGGTATATTTTAAGACTAAAGGCTTTATTTACTTATATTAATAAATTTCATTTCATAATAATTCCTCTAGTACCTACCAATTGTTTTTTTAATATACGTTAATTAAAAAAGAACTTATAATTTTTCTAATTAGAGATTTGTTGCCTCAACTCTACCTTCGCTGCCATTTGAAAGCAAAACTAAAAATGTTGTTATTGAAAATAGTTGATTGCCTTAAACCTAATTTATAGAAAATACCATAGAACCATAGAAGAAAAGCTGGGTTTATTGCAGTACAAAATCAATCCTAATGTATTTACGGACTACAATTTAGATTGATCAATCGCAGCTTACTTACCATACCATGTGCAAGCGCAAGTCACTAGGCATTAGCAAATAGTTATGCAATAATGCAACCGGTGACCGTTCTGCACAAAACAAGCCATTGTCTTGATCCGGGGAGACTTTCTATAGGCTTTTAATAGAAATGCACAGAAGTATTTTCTTCTTTGGCAAGAAAGGAGGTGATTGATAAAAGCCGCGTTTTCACGGTCTTAGTGTGCTCGGACCGAGTGCGCCATCCGAGTAAACTATTGCTTCTGATTGGCTATTTTAGTGTCGTCACGAAAAACCATCCAATCAAAAGCATTACTTTACTCGGATGGCGCACTCGATCCGAGCGTACTAAGACCGTGAAAACCTGGCTTAAATCTGATAGCCAAGCTGAAGGCTTATGACTGCTTATTTTTCCAAAGAATCACAGAGGACAGGTAATTAAATACGAAGCGCTCGTGGCCTAAGGGAACCGACTGATTGAAATCAATCTTGAAGACCTCTGTGGAGTAGCGGTAGCGCGTCTGCCTACCATGCAAGAGGTCCCGGGTTCGAATCCTGGCTGGGGTCTTGGATGTTTACATCGTTGTCGTTGTTTCTGGTTCTCACGACACAGGGTATCCTAGTGTGGGGCCAGAAGCAATGTATGTGCTTGGATGTAAATGTTAAGTTATGTAATCACTAAGGTTAAGCAACAACAGGCGCAGTTAGTTACTGGTTGGGTGACCATCCAGTGACTCCCGCTAAAGGCATTTTGTTGGAACGTTTATAACTTCGGACAGTAAAGCCCGCCACTGTCTTACAATCCTCCACCAACCCGGACTTAGCCCCAGTGGTGGAGTAGGGCCTAAGCTTCCTGCGATAAATAAAAAAAAAACTTATTCTACAGAATTCAATTTTGATGAAAAACCAGGGCTAGTGAGCATTTCTCTAAAAACTAAGGGATATTTATTATTATCTCTTAGCTTAAGCCAAAAGTAGCGGATTGGTTGAGTAAGTGGTGTGGTGGGTGTGTTGTTTTGTAGTGTGTTTAGTTAGTTAGACCTGAGATAATTTCGCACTTAGCCTCATAGTTCGGGCATTGTACGTAAGTAGCGCCGGGGTATGAAATGAAATGAAAAGGTTTTATTTAAAGTAGCGCAGTTACTGCGGCTTAATGAACGTTACAAGTCAAACTAGGTGTCCATTTCAAAATCTAGATCATTTTGGAGAAAAAATGGATAAGAAAACTCCAAACTTAGTGTAGAATTCACTATTGTAATTAAATAAATATCACTGGCTCGCCCGCGCACACTTCGTCCTTGTTACTGCCGCCATGCAACAACCACAGAGTAACTTGTCACAGACTACTCAATGTTGCCATCCTTACTCCCGGCCGCGGCCGGTTCACCTGACTGATGTGCGCTCGAGACAGTGTACCTACATACACTACATCCCTTCCTTATAGAAATGATTAAAGTCTTTTGTTTCAAAACAAAGTATCTTTTATTTCTTAAGTAGGTAACATCAGGTCATATAAAATCAAAGTGAGTATGAATTATTTATATGTAAGTATTCTAATTATTAACTCTTACATCGGCATCACAATAAGTTTTTTTGTTTATAAGGAAATTAACTTTTATTTCTTAAGTTACATCAGGTCAAACAACATCAATATAATATGTATTATTTTCATTTAAGTATTTTAATTATTATCTCCTACATAATCATCATTATCATCGCTGTCGTTGTTCCCGCTTGTACGTATAGTCTCCCACCTATCCCCTTCTATTCTTTTTAAATGGATCTTGTGCCTCCGATAAGTTTGCCCCGTCTCATCATTTTTGACAACTGTGTCGCCATCCTGTGATTTTTCGACAGTATGTGTCGTTGGTTTAAAGTTCGAATCTAATTTGTTGCTCTTGTCCATGTTCTTTATGTACACCTTTTCTCCTGGAATAAAATGCTGTTCGTTGGATTTCCTCTTTCTGTCCGCATATTCTTTACCATTCTGTTTCTGCTGAGTATCCCTATCTCTGACTTCTGAATCCTCCAGTCTCTCGTTTATTCCTATCACTGATGGAATCTTGTCCCTGTACTGTCTCTTGTAAAATAGCTCTGATGGTGATTTTCCAGTAACCGAGTGGGGAGTGCTGTTGTACATCATTAGGTATTCCAAAAGGCTTTCTTTCCAGTCCCTCTGTTCGACTTGGCTGATCCTTAATCTTTTAAGAATGTCCCTATTCTGACGTTCTACTTCGCCATTTTGTTGTGGCCAATATGGAATCGTATGAAAAAGTTTAATATTGCACTCGCGGCAGTAGGTTTTGAACTCTGTGCTAACAAACTGTTTTCCATTATCTGCTGTCAGAGAGACGGGATAACCCAGTCTGCTGAAAATTCCTTTGAGTATAGCTATTATGGCATTGCTTGTGATGGTTTTACAGATTTCGACCTCTTTGTACCTGCTGTAATAGTCTACTATAACGAAAAGATGATCGCGGCTTGGTAGTGGGCCAAGTAAATCAATCGCTACGTCTACCCATGGAGCACTGGGGAGATCTCTCCGTTTCATGGGATTCGGCGGATCAGGTGCACCCACTAAAGTACACGCCCTACACGACTTCACTAGATGTTCAGCATCTTTGTCAATGCGTGGCCACCAAACTTTACTTCTCAGACGGCCTTTCATTGCCACTATACCGGGATGTCCCTCATGTGCGGCATCTAAAACAGCTTTACGAAGTGGTTGTGGAATGACAATTCGACTACCTCTCAGTAATACGTTGTCGTAAAAGCATAGCTCATTTTGAAAAACCTTGAACACTTTCGCCGTGTCATCCCAGCTATTTTCATAAATGCCCTTCTTTACGCTATTAATTTCTTTGTCAGCTTCAGAGTATTTCACGATGTCATGCATCGGAATGGCAAGCGGCCTAGCGTTTTGGACTATCTGATGTACATGTGAATCATTTTGCACCTGTGCAGTGGTTAATTGCTTACATAATCGAGATAGTGGGTCGGCGATGTTCTTCTTGCCTGGTTGATAGATAATCTTGTACCGGTATGACTGTAATCTTAAAACCCATCTTTCGATGCGTGCACAGGGCTTTGATCTTGTAGCGAATATGAACTCTAAAGGCTTGTGATCAGTAACGAGTTCAAATTGTTTGCCAAACAGAAACATATTAAAATGTTCGACTGCCCACACCAAAGCCAGAGCCTCTTTTTCCGTCTGGCTGTATCTGCGCTCACAATCGCTCAATGTCTTATTGCCATATGCAATTATTCTGGAGCCTTTTTCATCTATTTGAACCAACACAGCTCCTAGTCCAACTGGGCTTGCGTCCGCGATGACTTGTGTCCGATCTTGGACGTTGTAGTAGCCTAACGTGTCAATGTTTGTCAAGATGTCTTTTAACTGCGTAAAAGCATCGTCTTGCTGTTTAGTCCAAAATTTACGCAAACACGTGTTCTTTCCCAACTTTTTCCTCAGAAGTTCTTTCAGTGGCTCTGTGACTGTTGCCAGGTTGGGTATCCATTTACCAACATAGGTTACTAATCCCAGGAAACTTTGTAGTTCTTCGGGGGTAGCGGGACATCTAAATTTTTGTATGCTGTCTATGTATTTTTCCAAAGGCTTCACCCCTTCTGGTGTGAGCTCGTGGCCAAGGAAATGAATCTTCATTACCTTGTAAATACATTTGTCTTTGTTCAACAACACATCATTCTCTTCCAGCACCTGTTGTAGTTTCCTAAAGTTTTTGTCATGTTCTTCCTCATCTTTACCATATGCCAGTATATCATCGATAAAATTGATCACTCCATCACAACCCAACAACATCTTCTCCATGATCTTCTGAAATATTTCTGGGGCGCAAGTGATACCAAACATCAGTCTTTTGTATCGATACAATCCTTTTGTCGTGATAAACGTCGTTATGTATCGGGAATCATCACGGATCTCAACCTGATGGAATGCGTTTTTGATATCAAGTTTGCTAAAATACTTAGCCTGTCGTATTTTTGGTAAGAGATGATCCATGCATGGTAGTGGATGATTCTCGCGCAATATAGCTGCATTTGCACATCGCATATCTATGCAGAGTCTTAATTCTCCATTATCTTTTAGAATTGGAACAATGGGTGAAACCCAACTGGAAGGCTTGTCAACTTTTTCAATAATATCCAGGTCCAGAAGCTCTTTTAGTTTTGTTTCTACCTTTGATTCTAACGGAATCGGTATTCTTCGGTATGGTTGTGAGATTGGCTTTACTTCGGTGTTAATGGGGATCTCTACCAGGATACCCTTGAATTTAGGAAATGCTGTACTTTGCATCTGATTTACGTCAACACCTATTCTCAAAACTCCTAATTTTATTGCTGAAGTTTTGCCTAGTAGGTCTTTTGTTCCTCCATTAATCACGTAAAAAATGGCCTGTTCCTTGGATCCGTTTGACATTTCGATCATCGCCTCAAAAGAGCCTTTTACGTCTAGTGGGACTTTACTGCCATATGGTACAAATGTTTTATCAGATCCTTTTGTTTGGTTTGTTACTTCAATTCTTTGTTCCTTTAGACGCTCCCATGTTTTGTCAGTTATCAGGTTATGTTTACAACCGGAATCTATTAACATGTTTGTTTTTACTCCTCCTATTTTGCAGTCAATTGTTGCGTCATCGTCGATATGGAAAACGTAGTCTATTTCTTCGTTTTCGATGAAATCAACCTCTCTATTCTTTTTAGGCTTCTTTATTTTTTCAGAGTAATTGCTTGGATTTCCCGAATTAAACTTTCTTTTTATTGGATTTGTGGTTTTACAGCATCGTATGAAGTGTCCAACGCCACCACATCTGTGGCATTTTTTGTCTTTTGCGGGACAAGTTGCCTCATCAGAATGATGTCTGCTGCTCTTACATCTTCCACATAACTTCTTGTCATCGTAACGTTTTTGTCGAGGTCCGTTGTAAATCATTTTCTTTGATGTATGTGTTAATGCATTTATGTCATTTTGTTTATTCTTGCTAGAGTACTCTTCCATTTGATTGTTCACCGCTTCTAGTGTGTTTGCTTCAAGAATGATTTGGTCCAAAGTCACCGCATCGCCCATCGTTAGTATTTTTTTCCGCAGCTCTATCATGTGACATTTTTCTGTAATCTGGTCTATAAGGTGATCGTCCTTGTTTGCAAATTTACATTTTTCTGCTTGCATTCGCAACCGCACCAAGAATTTCTCAAACTTTTCACCTTGTTCTTGTTGAATTAATCTGAATATATGACGTTCATAAACTTTGCTTTGTTTCGGTAAAAAATACTCATCAAGTTTATGGACTGCTACTTGATAGACATCTTCCGCGCCTCCAGCCTCGATGTTTGCTCCTGGTATGTTGAAATATATCTCTTGCAGTCCCGATCCTCCGAAATGAAGCAAACTGGCACGTTTCTTGGCTGGGATTTCTATGTTTGAAGCCTCTAGATATATTGACAATGCTCGTTTCCATTTTTCCCATCGTAATCCCACTGACCCGGGGTCACCTTCAGAATCAAATCTCTCTAGTCCCGGAATTGTACCAGCCATCGTGGTAACCTGGAAAGGCGTTGTACCTATTACTTTTTTTTTTTTTATTTTTTTTTTATTTTTTTTTTTTTTTTTTATTATTATTATTACCTATTATTGTTAAATAAATTATTATTATTATTATTATTATTATTTATTATTAAATTATTATTTATTTGATCTTATTTCCATTTTTTTTTATATACAGTATATTCAGTTTACTATTGAAATTAACTGAACAGCGGTCGATAATTTAATATAAGTGCGCCTCTTATCCAATTTAATGGAGGTCTATTTGACCCGTGCGTCACATTTGTATTTAATATAAGTGCGCCTCTTATCCAATTTAATGGAGGTCTATTTGACCCGTGCGTCACATTTGTTCATTATAGGTCTATTTTTTACCCGTGCGCCTCTTATCCAATTTAATGGAGGTCTATTTGTCCCATGCGCTAACAAATTTAATAAAAGCTTATTCGCCTCTTATCCAATTTAATGGAGGTCTATTTGACCTTGGACTATGTGTCCATTATTGGTTGACATAACTATATCATATCATAATAATAATCTACCTATGTGGTTCGATTACTGCTACACTTCACACGAACAGTACAAACGGTGCCATTTTTAGTTGACCGGAGTATAGTTAGTTCGGTAATTTTGTGTTGGTACCATTATTGGTTGACCCGACTATAATTACGTCAAACTATAAACAAAGTGCAACTATAAATTGTGGATTGCTAGAAGTACTTAATGTCGTTTCTTATGAGCATACATGCGTTGCCTGTCCATTCGTTAAAATGATTCTAGTCTAGGCAACTAAATAGGGCAACCGAACGCCATTGTACTGTACACGGTTTTACGTAAAGATTTTCTGTCTACTAGTTTTGTTAACTAAATCAAATGTGTTGGTACGATACTGTAGGAAGTATTACGGTCCTTACTTCCCATACATACTGCAAAATACTATTGTGGACACGCATTTTCAGTTTCTAGTCTCTCCACCAAGTAAGTAGTAGGTACCTCAGCAGAATTTCCTTAATTTCCGTTGCAAATTCTCACTTGTAACAACACAATTGATTCAGTATGGTAATATCACATTAACTTACAGTTTATCCTCGTTGCCACTTGTAGAATTCACTATTGTAATTAAATAAATATCACTGGCTCGCCCGCGCACACTTCGTCCTTGTTACTGCCGCCATGCAACAACCACAGAGTAACTTGTCACAGACTACTCAATGTTGCCATCCTTACTCCCGGCCGGTTCACCTGACTGATGTGCGCTCGAGACAGTGTACCTACATACACTACACTTAGTCTCTTCAAATTCCTTAGTTAACAGAGTTTACATAAACTTTACAAAACTCATGCATTTTACATGCTTGAATTCCAGACATCATTGTCATCTAAATAATCCTTAATATTATAGTAGCTCTTTTGGCACTAAGTGTACTTTACACATTTTTTGAACCGCGCTTCAGTCAAACTTAATATATCTTCAGGGATTTTATTGTAGAACCGTATACAATGCCTCATGAAGGATGTATTAACCTTGGCCAGCCTAAATCTTGCAAAAGTTTATGTTTATTTCTAGTACCTATCTACATTGTGTTGTATTTCTCGTATCTACGTTGTGCAGTATTACACTTCAGATACTACGGTCTCCTCACGACGTTTTCTTTCACAGTAGCTAGTGGTATTGCTACCATAATTTCACAAATTTACATCACTTAGAAACAAAAACAAAGTCATTGGTGCGTGCTGGGATACGACCTCCCGATTGAAGAGCCGGCGTTCTACCGCTACGCTAAGTAGTGTGGTGTAAATCTTCACATTATTATACTTGTCGGAGCACTCATCACTTGTACGGAACGAGAGACAGTTCCAAGGTGTTCAATCAGCGAAGCTCAAACGAAGGCTACTGTTGGATCACCGATAGACCCCGAGACTCTGTCGAAGCGCGTCACGCCAATAGAGGGCGCTTGACAAACACGTGACACGCTTGACGTTCCGAACAACCGCCATTTTGTACCGGATACGACTTACTTAATATTATTGTACTTTATTGCTCGCGAAACATTGAATAGGACATTACATTGTAACGGTGCAAACCTCTTCACACCATTTTCATTTCTTTTCCCATCTATCATTTTCAAATATTTAAATTATGTACGTCACACATTCTTCGATTTCCCTCATTTTTCACCACTACTAGTTTACGCTTTGACCAGATCTGACTTTTTACCTGCTTCTCCGTTTATCCGTTTTTATCCAGTTTTCTGTTAATATTACTACAATTCTACAAATAAAACCACACCTAAAGTCGTTCCAGAGTTTATTCACTATTATAAAGATATCCAACGTTCCAACATAAGAAATAAAATGTACAAAGGCGAGCTTATCACTGTAGGAGATTTCTTCCAGCAAACCTTGGAGAACCATTAGTCATTGGATTTACCCGACTCTATAGTTTCTTCAGAGTAAAGCTTTTGTATGTTCCCGTGCTATGGCCAGTAACACCACTGCAAGGTTAACCACCCACGCTGCCCACTCGGGAGCTGGGAGCAAGTTTTTCCTGCAAGCCGCTCTGGGAACGGATAGGTGTATATTTGATTTTAATTGCACTGTTCCCACCCGGAGATTCCTTCGTTCCATATTAAAGAGTTTGCCATATTTAGTGATGCCAATTTACCCTTCAAACAGAATTCAAGACTTGTTGGTTTTATAAAAAGGAGCAACTGTCAAAAAGTGAAGGAATACATCGTGAGGAAACCTGAGTATTGGAGGAGTTTATTGCAGCGGAGTAGTTGAAATCGCCGATTCCCAGCGGTACGCGTGATAAATAAGCCGAAACTATCTCTGAAAGATAGCCTGCAGAGCAGCCTGAGGTATACAAGGTTACCTGAAAATGGCAATTCCTGGGACACCAATCATTTTATATTTGTGTTTCGTTATATCATAAATACCTAGGTTTTGTTCTCAGATTTCTCTTTTTTTGCGAGTGAAATACCTATATCAAGGTTCATAATATTATATATTTCCATCTTTAATTTCTATATTTCTCGCTATGGGATGTAATGTAATTTAGTATATATTACATCTTGAGATATAATAATTTATCGCTCGTCATACATTATGTACAAGAACGGGTTCACACTCTGCTATAATAATTTTTATAGATATAAAACTAAATGTTTGACGAGCGAAAAATTATTATATCTCAAGATGTAATATATATTATATTACATCCCATAGTGAGAAGCCAGCTTTACACTCTTTACCACTGTCCCAGCATATAGTTGGACATTGCCCTGCATAGAGGAGCGTCCATTGTATTTATTGATAGAATGTTCTAGGCATAAGAGGTATATTTCTTTTTCTTAATTAAGCATGTTTTATTCAAATGTATCTGAAATATTTTCATTTATTTGTACATTTACTTCCTTCTCTAATTGCTCCTTGCTCCAGTCCATCCAAAGGTTGTCTGGAAGAAATCACTTTTAGTGATAAGGCCGCCGTCTGTACTCTTAGGTTAAGAAATATCTGTGTAATTTCCTTTTTTATTTACAATAAAGTGTTCTCTATCTATATTTCAAACAGCGCCACTTTAAAACATAAACATTGTAAAATAATATAAACTTTTAATTAAAAAAAATTAAACGCTCGTGGCCTAGTGGAACCGATTGATTGTAATCAATCACTCGAATTAAGTAAGTACAATAGGCGCGGTCAGGCGCAGGCTGGGTGACCGTCCCCTGGCTACTGCTAGTGGCATTTTTCCGAGCATTTCCGCAGGTTAAGGCGTTTGTGCCGGCTGCCATGTATGGTAGTCGTTAAGCCATGTCAGAGGCCTTATGGGCGGCTTGATAAATGACAGTAAGGCCTGCCCCTGTCTTACAATCCTCCACCAACGCGGTCTTGGCCCCCGTGGTGGAGTATGTATGACTTAACCTTCCTGCGATGCAGGAATAGTCCCGTGCTACAGCAGTGGGCACATGGGCACAGCAGTGGGTTGATAGCACAACATAACAGCCTTTACCAGCCCTATATCCTCAACCAGTCCATATGTCCAAACCAGACGGCATTCCTTTCTGAAGTTAATTACAGTCAATGTGTTTGAGACACATTTTTACTACTATGAAGACTGCTTATTGGTTCACGTGTATTCGAAGGCTCAGTTTGTCACAGTTTTAATTTTTAGCTGTGACGGTAGTTGCAAGTAATGTGAATTAATAACGTGTCTAATGATACTTGACCTTAAAACTGTACTTTGTAAAGTACAAATTGATCCGCTGGCACGGATAGCCGGAGGTCGCGGGTTCGAATCCCGGTACGGGTGGAATTTCAGCCTCTAAATAGGTTTTTAAAATTGTCCTTAGCACGGGTTAGTGCATTATTAATTACGTAAGAAGTACGGTTGTTTTATGGATATAAATTTTTTGGTTTCCTATGACAATTCGAGGTGCATTGCAAATTCAATTAACTCACACATCAACAAGGTGGAAGAATCGGCTATGGAACGTACATTGAATTGTCATTATTAACTATGAATTGTAGTTTTACGAAACGCAACCTTGGAAGCCGATTCTCGCCGCCTGCGAATTAAAAGCGTAAACGCAAAATATTCGAATGCTAGACATTGTCGGATAAAAATAAAATAAGATAAGCTAACTCGACAGAGTCATTACTAATGATATAATAAAGAGGTAGACTAAACTGTAACTAAACAATTTAATTTCGTTCATTTTCATTTTTCAAACAAGTAAATTAGAATACAAGTGTTTTGTGTTTGGTATTGGTTGTCTTTTGTAGCCCAAATTCTTCCATATTTCCGTTTTTTAGATCCATATTATATGTAATTTTTCGATTTTTAGCACATATTTATCCGAGCCCTAGTTTCATTTGTCTTCTCATTCGAATTCAATATAGCATGGCGTTTAGAATACAGATTTTCGCTGTCGCTCGACTTTTTACGTAGAATTCCAAGTCACGAGCCTTAGAGTCGTATACGACTTATTTGCTACTGAAATGAGAATAGGCTCCTCTGCTCTGCCTCCGAGAGACAACGACAGCTTATGATGTTAGTGGTTAACTAACGGTGTCACGGAGAGAGTAAAAGAGGCATTTACTATCGACATTTTCAGTTTCTTTATTCTTTATCGTAAGTATCGTAAGTATAGGCCAAGTCCGGGTTGGTGGCGACGGGTTGTAAGACAGTGGCGGGCCTTACTGTCAGAAGTTACCAAGCCTCCCAAAAGGCCTCTGACATGGCTTTACAACTGCCATTACATTACAGCTGGCACCAACGGCTTAACGTGCATTGCGAAGCACGGAAGCGCTCCGAAAAACTGCCACTAGCGGTAGTCACGGGACGGTCACCCATCTAGCACCTGACCGCGCTTTTTGTTGCTTAACTCAAGTGATTGATTCCAATCATTCTTTTTGGCTAGGCCACGAGCGCTTCAACAATTCTTTACGTTGCAGTATTTTTTATTTCTGATTTAAGAGAAGTAGGCATGACTCCTGTACCTGGCTTTATCCTGGACTATATGGCCAAATAAAGTATGTGTTAGCGTCAACCGCGAATGCCACGTTAGTCTAGCGGTTAGCACGTTAACCTACCCAAAGGGAGGTCATGGTTTCGTGTCTCACTGGAGGCCGCCGTACTTGATTTGTACAAATGATCTCAGTCTGTGTGTATTTCCATGTTTGTGACGTCATTACTTGGTTAACATAGCACAGTTATTCTATTTGGGGATATATGCCTTGATCATGTAACTTTTCATGTATACATACGAGTATGTGTGCGAACGCGTAATGTTTACTTAACTCTGCTGTACAGATATGAGGCGTTATATGTATCACATATTGGATACCGCATTTCTGTTGATACTTGATACGTGACAGTGCAATTGACCCACAGAACTGTGCGAAAATTACCAGTAGATATTTCGTTTTTGCACACAGATGTATACGTGGAAAGTTACATAATTAAGTCGCAGGACCAGTGATTGTGCTATGTGGAAGTTATCATTTTAACCTTGCTTGGCAGTTCGAGAGAGAGGTGACAAACACGTATGATCAAGGTGACTTATGTAGTAAACAATAGACTGAACAAACGTGAAGCGTGACATGTTTGGTATACTTTGCGTGGCTATTTCACGTGGCTCTTATTGCTCGCAAAATAAGGGCGATTATTGAATAAAACTCCTTGCCACCAGTAGAACTGTGCGAATATACGTATGGAGAACTCTGTGAATGTAAAACGTAACTTGTTATCTGATAGACAGTGCCCTTAATTTACTGCCTCGTTGGTCTAGATCAAAAGTATCACGTCTGCTTACCATGACAGAGGTCGTGGGTTCAATTCCCACTGGTGGCCGTTGTCTTTTTGTACAGCCTCACTCTGAGTGTATTTTCATGTTTGTGATGTCCTTGGCTGATTATCATAGCGTTGATATCCCAGTTTGTGACTAGGATATCTATCCTTCGACACAACATATACAGTGATACTTTTAAAGACACTTTATTTGAAGTCTATAGTAAACAGGCAATCTAAACTTCATTTTAGGAAATTGTGTTTTTATAATCAACACCATTATTTTTATCGTTTGAAACAACATGTCATGGTGATTAAAATTAAAATGATGATGGCAAAAATCAAGATTTATTCAATTTTCATTTGACAAGACATGGATCAAAATTGCTTTGTAGATTTGAACGATTAAGTGAAGGTTATACAAAATTAACGAGTAGATGCAATTAAAGATGTGTTTGGAAAAGGCAAAGATCATTACATTTTTTGTTACCCAATAGACAAATGATAGAAAGGTGGAAGTGAAAGCATATGTCGTTTGAAGACACAATTTATCAGAAACAAATGAACGGGCGAGGTCATTATTTCGCACTCAGTTTTATACGTGATCTTTTTTGCGGTATTATTGTACGTTGAAGTTTTCTTTACAGACCAATATTAACACTTAGAGTACACTTGGGAGCAATGAATAAGGGTAACAAACTAAATCATATTCTCATCAAGGAGGTAATTGTTTGCTTCGTCATCATCATTTCAGCCTATTGCAGTCCACTGCTAGACATAAGCCTCCCCCAGAGTGCGCCACAAGACCCGATCTCCCGTTTTCGCCATCCAGTCACCACCAGCCACCATTGTTTGCTTAATAAAATAAAAAAGCATAATAAAGACCATCAGACGCTTAGGTTTCCTCACGATATTTACTTTCACCGTCAACGAGCGGTATTGCTGCTATAACTTCAGAAATATACGTAGCTTACAAAACAAAGTCATCGGTACATGCGCGCACTGGGAATCGAAGATCTCTCGTTTCCGAGTCCATCTATCCACTGGGCTACCACCACGCTTGAAATTGTTCATTCGAGGTGGGCAAGCGTGGTAATTATACTCGCCTATACTCGCTTTCAGAAAGAAGGCATGTGCCCTGCAGTGGGACGTTTATTATATAGGCTACATAAAAAAGTCCATGTAGAGTAAATATTACACAGTTTTAACATCACCATATTCATCTACGCAGGCGCATTGCGCGCTCGTCCGCAGTCAGAAACTAGCAACCGACAATGCGAGCTTCGTCGTCACTCACCATGATTATTGATCTTTGTAGAAAATTAAGTTAGTGTATCCGGAAGTAAATTAATAATATACCTATAGAACTTACGATAGCTTTTTTTTTCAAAAAATTTTAACAAATTTAGTTCATTTTTCTTTTGTTTAGGTAAAATATGGAACAGCGGTGCCTCTGAATACTGGTATTACTATACTTCTTAAGAGACTCTAGTGCTGTCTTTGATGCTATAATATGCATAAGACGTTTATTTTTTTTACCAAATATCTGACTCAGATATGTAATAAATAACCACCGAACTGTTACAAACTTAAGTTTGCGTTAGTAAAGTTTATACTTTTTTAGTGTCGGCTCCAATACAATCTAACTCATAATAATTAGTTACTTTTAATAGCTATTATAATTATAACTCACGATTTTGAAAGTTTTTATAAGATTTTGCTTTTTGGCAAATTTCTAGATCCACGGAAAGTATGCTTTAAGTTTTGATAACCTTGGATTTTTTTTACAGTCAAACTCTATCAAAACTTACGATTAGGTATGTGTATTACGAACTCTGTTTTATACCTTTTGAAGTACGGAGTAACGGATTGTTTATATACCTTCTCGTAATTTTATCTTTTAAAGTTAACATTCTTCATCATTTATCTAAGATAAGAATATTGTTTATTCTACACCAGGAAAAAACAATCATAAAATAATTACGAAGATACAGTACAATTTGCGGCCTTATTTATATATAAGAGTAGAATTTCTTCAGTGACCGTTATACATTGCTCTCGAGTGTAGTTTTGTGCTGAGTAAACAGACTCAAAAATCGATACGGAATTTAATTTTATCTATCGCTTACTCCATCGAATTGGGTTGAGCAAACATAGATATCAAAGCAAACGTTATGCAAGAACAAAAATGCAATGTAGCGAAAAAAATTTTTTTAAGTACCTACATAGGTTTTTGAACTAGTATTTTCGCAATATGTGACTCGTGTAATAATGGAGATATTCTTAATAGAGGCCTTAGATTTCGTGGAAAAGACTGCCTTCACTCAGAGTTTGCCTAGTAAATATAAAAATAATACTTTACAGGAAAATCGATCGCGAACGATAATTGATTCAAGTGTTAAATAAATAAAATGTGAACATTTATCGGTGTAAATTAACTAAACTAAGGAAGTAAATGTTATAATATAATTTAAGTATCATTTTATTCTATTTAACACGCGAATCCAAGCGAATTCACTCAAAAATTTTATTCACTAAACGGAATGTTTTTTTTTTAAAATCAAGTTAGGTTCTGAATTAATAGATTATGTGGGGAAATTGCCACTAACCCAAAACTTACCAACATTGCGTGTTAGGAAACATACAACCACAATCTTTTTAAGTCAGTATGAATGTAATAATTATATTAGGACTATAATTATATTAGGAATGTAATAATTATATTAGGACGACCTCTGTGGCGTAGCGGTAGCGCGTCTGCCTACCATGCAAGAGGTCCCGGGTTCGAATCCCGGCTGGAAACAAAAAAAAAAAAGTCCAGGTCTTGGATGTTTACATGTTTGTGATGTCGTTGTTTCTGGTTCCCACGACACAGGGTATCCTAGTGTGGGGCCAGAAGCAATGTATGTGCCTGTATGTAAATGTAAAAAAATGTAAATGTAAAAATTATATATAAAAATATGACATTGGATTTAAGACTTATTAAAAATAAATTTATTGATTTATTAGATTTCGGACTGAAAGACTTCGATTTCAACCCTGTATGTCCCCACTGCTGGGGCACGGGTCTCTTCCTGCATTGCAAACTTATTTAAAAGAAACTTAAACTTCGATAACACGTATGTTGATTTTATAGCAATTTCCTTTAACAAAATAGTTTTTTTAGATATTCCGCGGGTCTTTCCGATCACTTATACTAACAATTCTAACAAAAGTGGTGTCATGTAATAGGTGACAAATAATAATAATAATAGCTTTAATGTAAACAGGTATTTTTGGTTCTATATTACAAATTCTTGCGTTGATTGTTCGTACGTCACTTAAGCAGGTTCCGTCAGAATACCAGCGTCACGAGTTTTCCACTGACAGCCCGGGACGTAAGCTGAGTCTAGAACCTTTTCTGGTACCATGACACACAGCTCCTCTACCAGTTAAGCTCACTTTGCCACGGCTGTATGAATTTACTTTATTCTATTTCTTTAATCATTGGTATTTCTTACCTTAAGTGTATTCTTTATCTGGCCATGTTATTATTTTTAAGATTTTATGTGGGTTGTGGTATTTGAATAAATGTTTTTCTATTCTATTCTATTCTATTCTATTCTATTCTATTCTATTCTATTCTATTCTATTCTATTCTATTCTATTCTATTCTATTCTATTCTATTCTATTCTATTCTATTCTATTCTATTCTATTCTATTCTATTCTATTCTATTCTATTCTATTCTATTCTATTCTATTCTATTCTATTCTATTCTATTCTATTCTATTCTATTCTATTCTATTCTATTCTA
Source organism: Yponomeuta sedellus (assembly GCA_934045075.1). Lineage (NCBI taxonomy): Eukaryota > Metazoa > Arthropoda > Insecta > Lepidoptera > Yponomeutidae > Yponomeuta > Yponomeuta sedellus. Next base: position 15,832,114 of record OW203727.1, on the reverse strand, counting down.
TTCTATTCTATTCTATTCTATTCTATTCTATTCTATTCTATTCTATTCTATTCTATTCTATTCTATTCTATTCTATTCTATTCTATTCTATTCTATTCTATTCTATTCTATTCTATTCTATTCTATTCTATTCTATTCTATTCTATTCTATTCTATTCTATTCTATTCTATTCTATTCTATTCTATTCTATTCTATTCTATTCTATTCTATTCTATTCTATTCTATTCTATTCTATTCTATTCTATTCTATTCTATTCTATTCTATTCTATTCTATTCTATTCTATTCTATTCTATTCTATTCTATTCTATTCTATTCTATTCTATTCTATTCTATTCTATTCTATTCTATTCTATTCTATTCTATTCTATTCTATTCTATTCTATTCTATTCTATTCTATTCTATTCTATTCTATTCTATTCTATTCTATTCTATTCTATTCTATTCTATTCTATTCTATTCTATTCTATTCTATTCTATTCTATTCTATTCTATTCTATTCTATTCTATTCTATTCTATTCTATTCTATTCTATTCTATTCTATTCTATTCTATTCTATTCTATTCTATTCTATTCTATTCTATTCTATTCTATTCTATTCTATTCTATTCTATTCTATTCTATTCTATTCTATTCTATTCTATTCTATTCTATTCTATTCTATTCTATTCTATTCTATTCTATTCTATTCTATTCTATTCTATTCTATTCTATTCTATTCTATTCTATTCTATTCTATTCTATTCTATTCTATTCTATTCTATTCTATTCTATTCTATTCTATTCTATTCTATTCTATTCTATTCTATTCTATTCTATTCTATTCTATTCTATTCTATTCTATTCTATTCTATTCTATTCTATTCTATTCTATTCTATTCTATTCTATTCTATTCTATTCTATTCTATTCTATTCTATTCTATTCTATTCTATTCTATTCTATTCTATTCTATTCTATTCTATTCTATTCTATTCTATTCTATTCTATTCTATTCTATTCTATTCTATTCTATTCTATTCTATTCTATTCTATTCTATTCTATTCTATTCTATTCTATTCTATTCTATTCTATTCTATTCTATTCTATTCTATTCTATTCTATTCAACTAAACAAGCTTTGTATAATTCTAACACTATACAATATTCTTTTCTAGAAATTATATCAATCACAGTTGTATTTCTTACTAACCTACTTCATTTTATTAATTTCATGGAATCCCTAATTTCAATAATTCTGTATTGCACCGACTACCCGTCTCTAATTTCTTTCATGTCTCCGTCTATGGTTGCCTGGAAGATAGCTTTTAGTAATAAGGCCGCCATTTGTACTATATTTTTTATATAATTTCTAATCTGAAATATCTATCTATCTATCTATCTATCTATCTATCTATCTATCTATCTATCTATCTATCTACCTACCTACCTACCTACCTACCTACCTACCTACCTACCTACCTACCTACCTACCTACCTACCTACCTACCTACCTACCTACCTACCTACCTACCTACCTACCTACCTACCTACCTACCTACCTACCTACCTACCTACCTACCTACCTACCTACCTACCTACCTACCTACCTACCTACCTACCTACCTACCTACCTACCTACCTACCTACCTACCTACCTACCTACCTACCTACCTACCTACCTACCTACCTACCTACCTACCTACCTACCTACCTACCTACCTACCTACCTACCTACCTACCTACCTACCTACCTACCTACCTACCTACCTACCTACCTACCTACCTACCTACCTACCTACCTACCTACCTACCTACCTACCTACCTACCTACCTACCTACCTACCTACCTACCTACCTACCTACCTACCTACCTACCTACCTACCTACCTACCTACCTACCTACCTACCTACCTACCTACCTACCTACCTACCTACCTACCTACCTACCTACCTACCTACCTACCTACCTACCTACCTACCTACCTACCTACCTACCTACCTACCTACCTACCTACCTACCTACCTACCTACCTACCTACCTACCTACCTACCTACCTACCTACCTACCTACCTACCTACCTACCTACCTACCTACCTACCTACCTACCTACCTACCTACCTACCTACCTACCTACCTACCTACCTACCTACCTACCTACCTACCTACCTACCTACCTACCTACCTACCTACCTACCTACCTACCTACCTACCTACCTACCTACCTACCTACCTACCTACCTACCTACCTACCTACCTACCTACCTACCTACCTACCTACCTACCTACCTACCTACCTACCTACCTACCTACCTACCTACCTACCTACCTACCTACCTACCTACCTACCTACCTACCTACCTACCTACCTACCTACCTACCTACCTACCTACCTACCTACCTACCTACCTACCTACCTACCTACCTACCTACCTACCTACCTACCTACCTACCTACCTACCTACCTACCTACCTACCTACCTACCTACCTACCTACCTACCTACCTACCTACCTACCTACCTACCTACCTACCTACCTACCTACCTACCTACCTACCTACCTACCTACCTACCTACCTACCTACCTACCTACCTACCTACCTACCTACCTACCTACCTACCTACCTACCTACCTACCTACCTACCTACCTACCTACCTACCTACCTACCTACCTACCTACCTACCTACCTACCTACCTACCTACCTACCTACCTACCTACCTACCTACCTACCTACCTACCTACCTACCTACCTACCTACCTACCTACCTACCTACCTACCTACCTACCTACCTACCTACCTACCTACCTACCTACCTACCTACCTACCTACCTACCTACCTACCTACCTACCTACCTACCTACCTACCTACCTACCTACCTACCTACCTACCTACCTACCTACCTACCTACCTACCTACCTACCTACCTACCTACCTACCTACCTACCTACCTACCTACCTACCTACCTACCTACCTACCTACCTACCTACCTACCTACCTACCTACCTACCTACCTACCTACCTACCTACCTACCTACCTACCTACCTACCTACCTACCTACCTACCTACCTACCTACCTACCTACCTACCTACCTACCTACCTACCTACCTACCTACCTACCTACCTACCTACCTACCTACCTACCTACCTACCTACCTACCTACCTACCTACCTACCTACCTACCTACCTACCTACCTACCTACCTACCTACCTACCTACCTACCTACCTACCTACCTACCTACCTACCTACCTACCTACCTACCTACCTACCTACCTACCTACCTACCTACCTACCTACCTACCTACCTACCTACCTACCTACCTACCTACCTACCTACCTACCTACCTACCTACCTACCTACCTACCTACCTGCCTACCGGCTTCGCGAATCTGCAAAAAGAATAAATTTAGCTCTTATAGTTTTCTTAAAAAACCGTTAAAACTACGATTTTCCTACTAAAAACACACATTTTCTTAAATAAATCCTTAAATTCCCCCTCAAACCCGTTTTAACTGCCACGGTTCGCACCGGGCAATCGTCCCATTTTTTTTGCCCGCCACCCACCCCACCCCCCCGCCCCACCGACCCTCCCCGGATTTTTCTAAGTCCTAGACTTTTTCTAGGTGATTAAATTCTTTCTTTTGTATTTGCCGCGCACTCGTTGCCCCTACCTACTCGTGTCGCACCTTTTTAGAAGCGCCCCATCATCAGCACTCCGGATCTGAAAGGAAAATAATATTAAATTCAGTAGATTCAGGAATATAAAATAAAACTCTAGCATTTTACCGCAAATTTTAAATTTTTCGAGTTTTCTTGCTACAACTTTCTTAATTTCCGTCAGACTTCACCCGAACCACCACTCTTCGCTTTGTGGGCCTCCTACGCGTCGATTGATACCCCACTTGAGCTGCTACGGTTAAATTCTGTCCCTCCCTCATAGTTATCTTACGTTATAAAACGTTACAAAACTAAAAGTGCATATTTAGTGTTTGTTGTCGTTTTATAAGGATGCTGAGGTCGCCGATAGGGTCGATGTCCCGCTCACGAACCAGCGATGATCTGGACAGCTCAGGTTTGCTTGCCCCGCTCCGATACGGAAGTGAAGACTCCGAAAACAGCACGTCTACTCCACCATCCACCTCACGGGCACTGGAAGCTAATCCCGTACTCCTCCAGGTCCTCGAGCTGCTTAAAGGCATCGAGGATGCTGTCAAGGATTGTGGGAATATTAAACGCCCCAACAAAAAGACAATGCTGGAGAATTCCGCGGCCATCCGAAAGCTACTTACTACCTCTCCGGACATCGCTCCTTGCTATCAAAACCCCAATGCACTTACCGTTGACGACGTCCGACGCACAATCCGGGAAGAGATCTCAAAGATCAACATCCCCAGTCCAACCCCGGCTCCGACATTCGCTAGCGTAGTCCGGTCACAACAGACCGCCGCTACTAAACCCAAACTGGCTCCCCCGAAAACTAAACCCGCAATCATCGTCGCCTCCACGAAAGCCGTGCTTAACCCCGAAGAGACTCTGAAAACTTGGAAGAGCTCTATCTCCTTCAAAGACACCAACTTTACACCGGCAGCGGTCAAGTACGTGTCAAATAATAAGATCCGGGTAGAGTTTGACTCCGTCGCTCACCGTGATGTTGCCCTTAAGAAACTTGACAAGCCCGACTGCCCTGTTCGTGCCGAGGTCTCGAAAACCCTGCGCCCTATGGTGATCTTTAAAGGAATCTCAGGGGAAATCCCCGCCGAAGAGCTGGTCGACATTCTTGTCGGTCAAAACGAGACGCTCAAATCCGCCATCCAATCCAAGGACGATTTCTCCTTCCGCTTCAAACGTGCCAACCGCAACAAAGCTTTGTACAACGCCGTTTTTATAACCTCACCCACCGTGTGGAAGGCTGTGACCAAACAGGTGAAGCTGAACCTCGACCACCAGAGGGTTCATGCCGAGGACTATGTGCCCGTTCTGCAGTGTTTCAATTGCCTGCAGTATGGACACACCAAGGCTCGCTGCACTGCTGAGAGCGCCATCTGCTCCCACTGCGCGGCACCTCACCATGACTACCAGACCTGCCCTCTAAATAAAGACTCCGAAGCCTTACAGTGCTATAATTGCACGCAACATGCGAAGGCTACCGACTCTCGCGCTAATGTTGGCCATAGCGCCACGTCCCTCAATTGTCCTCGAATGACCTCCGCAATAAATAAAATCCGTTCGCGCACCGACTATGGTCCACAGTAGGTTACGGTCGGCAGCAAACCATCCACATAACGTCACACTACAGTGTCTGCAGGTCAACCTTGGCAGGAGCAGGAATGCCCTGCACGAATTTCACCGTCATATAGCTGACGCCGGAGTCGACGTTGCCTTCATTCAGGAACCCTATCTCTCCAACACGGACGTCCTTAAGCCTGTTGACGGCTACTCCACCCATCAGTTCAAAACTGATCGGCCAATCAAGTCGGCTATCCTTGTGCGCAACAAAGCTTTGTGTGCTATTGGCATGGCGGAATACTCTGATTCCAACCTCAGTGTCATTCTCGTCAGAAACCAAACCGGTCATAAATTTTACCTCATCTCGGTGTACATTGAACCCCGCAGTGACCCGCACAACGTCTACAGGAAACTCGAGCTGTTCCTTACTAGAACAGCCGGGTCCACTCACCTGATCTGCGGGGACTTCAATGGGCACCACAACAGTTGGGGCTCCCCCGACAATAACTCCAGGGGTGATGCTGTGTATGATCTCGCTGTTATCCACAACCTGACAATATGCAACGTCGGCGACACTCCGACGTTCAACACCGTCACACACCGGCGACCCTGCAACTCGATAATAGACCTCACTCTTATAAGTGACACAAACAGTATCTCCCTCGCCAATTGGTCGGTCGATACAGATATTTGTGCCTCCTCCGACCATAACTCAATTACGTTCCGGGCACTTCTTGGGAGCTTCAAGCCTACTACCACCCGCAGGCAAACGACTTATCGTTATAACTCCTCACATGTTAAATGGGACAACCTTCGACCCAACTTCGAACATGAAATGGCCAACCATCTGCCGCCTACTCCCAACTTTGACGAGCTCTCACCTCATCAGCTGGACCTGTACACTGCCAATTTTACAACAGCAGTGCAGAGAACCTGTGACCGATTGCTGCCTAAGGCCACTGGCCCTCCTCGTCGCGTCCCCTGGTGGAGCGATGAGCTTGAACAACTAAAACGGGCCACCATCAAGAGCCATCATGATCTCAGCAGGGCTGCGCGACGCCAGCGCCCCCTCGAGGAACTCCTTGCGAAGCGCGAGCGCGCTAGACGTGCGTACTCCGATGCCTTTTGTGCGGCCTCCTCGGAACATTTCCGAGAGTTCTGCAGCCGCCAGAAGAAGGAGGACGTCTGGTCCGTCACCAATCGCCTCATCAAAACCCGGCCTATCACCCAAGCCCCGGCCACCCTAAAATTAGATGATGGCTCTTACACCTCCGATTCGTTGGACACCGCCCAGGCCCTCCTCCACCAATTCTACCCAGATGACTCTCAGGATCTCACTTCCAAGCACTATAGGCTCCGCAATGCAATGCACAGCGCTATTGATACCCCGCCCGAACCTTCCTTCGCACTGCATGAGATCCTCGAGGGTCTCAGTGGTATGAATCACAAGAGAGCACCCGGCCTTGACCACCTAACAGCCGACATATGCTTGCGAGTCGCCACCTGGTTTCCTGATGAAGTGATCGGCATCATGAATGCCAGTCTGCGCCTTAATCATTTTCCCGTAATATGGAAGAGAGCCACTGCAAAAATCATACCCAAACCTAGCAAATCCGACTACACCAGCCTGTCCAGCTTTAGGCCGATAGGACTTATCAATGTCTTTGGGAAGCTCCTAGAGCGTCTCATTGTAAATCGCCTCACCTACCATCTTAATTTAAATAACTGCAGCTCCGACAGACAATACGGCTTTAAATGCCAGACCTCCGCCGTCCACGCCATCGCCAACGCACTTCATGCAATCAAGACCGCTAAATCTCGGGGAGAACAAGTCATCGCCGTCTCCCTGGACATTAAAGCGGCATTTGATAGAGCCTGGTGGCCTGCGATTTTTATGCGCCTTCGCGAAGTTAATTGTCCTGGAAATTTGTACCGTCTACTTCTGAGCTATGTGGAGGACCGAGAAGTCCTCATCCGGTTTGCTGATTGCGAGGTCCGCAAATCCATGTCTCGCGGCTGCATCCAGGGCTCCGTCGTCGGTCCCATGCTCTGGAACCTCATCCTTGATGAGCTCCTCGGGGCACCACTGCCAGATGGTTGCAGCCTGCAGGCCTATGCGGACGACGTCCTCCTCATAGCCCACCACAAGTCACACATTCAGCTCGAAATCATTGTCTGCGACGCACTGGAGAAAATCTTTAACTGGGGTGAGGGTGTCAAGCTTGAGTTCGGCCCCTCCAAAACCCAGATCATCGCCTTCACCGACAAAGCTACGAAATGTCATATCCGCGTCAACAATCAGTCCCTTACCTTTGTCAACCATATCTGTTACTTAGGCATCACCATAGACCGTAAACTTCGCTTCATCCAACACGTCAACTCCATTACCGAAAAATGCAAAAAGCTCTTCCATAAACTTACACTCTTCGTTCGTCCCACCTGGGGCGTACACTCTGACAACATTAAAACCATCTATCTTCAGGTCATAGAGCCCATAGTCTGTTACGGTGCTGGAATCTGGTCCGGCGCCTTGAAGTATAAATGTGCCTACAAAAAGCTCCTCCAACTCCAACGCATCTTCGGCATAAAAATCATCCGAGGCTTCCGCACTGTCAGCACGGCTGCCTCAATCTCGCTTGCCCAATTAACTCCACTACCAGCCAAGGTCGCCGCCGTTGCTGACATTGAGCGAACCAAACTCACGGGAAAGTCTTCGTTACTTCTTGAGGACATCCCTGTCGAGCGCCTCTGTTCTCCGTCGGAACTTCTACACCCTTCAGCGCGAATAGGCGTTGAGTTTAAGGAAATTTCCTCCGCCTCTGACTTCGCGCAGAATACTGCCAATAACACCTGGCAAATATATACAGACGGAAGCAAGCATGAGGACGGAGTCGGCGCCGCTTTCATCACCTACACACCGTCTGGGGAGCAGGCTGCGGTGGTAAAGTTAAAACTCCACGACTATTGCTCTGTTTTTCAGGCGGAAATGCTCGCGCTTCAAATGACATGCGAGCATATAAATAAACACCTACTCTCACCCTGCCTCGTTCTTTCGGACAGCAAATCCGGATTGACCGAACTCGGAAATCCCAACAGCAGCAACCCCTTTGCTGTGCGTATACACCACCTCATTTATCAGGCCCGCTCATCTGGGCTCACCGTCGATTTCGCGTGGATCAAGGCCCACGTCGGCTTTACCGGAAATGAGGCGGCTGACGCTGCAGCGAAGGCGGCCGCATCGCTGCATCGGACGCCTGACTATCTTGCTGTCCCAATCAGCCACGTAAAATACCTCAACAAAGTGAAAGCTGCAGAGGCTGCCTCAGCCCTGTACGCTGACCCTGGCTCTTGCGCTTACACGCGAACGCTCCTGCCCACTCATGAGGAACTGAGTAACTATTTAGATGTCGTCAAACCCAACTTCCCTATTACTCAGTTCCTCACTAACCACGCCTACCATAAGGCATACCTCAACCGGTTCAATATCGTCGCAGATGACAAATGTCCCTGCGACGATCAAACCTCTCAGACCTGGGACCATCTTCTAAAATCTTGCCCCAGATTCGCTACTAAAAGACTCTCCCACACTATAACATCACAAATAAATAACATTCATCCTTTCAACTTGTCTCAAATCATCAGTAAAGAATCAACGCTTAACTCCTTCCATAACTTCATTACATACATAGTCCAAAATCTAAAACAGTTCAACAATACATGTCGCAACACACTCTCATAAATCACCCAATTTAAACATTCAGTGCGCTCGCGGTGTAACCCATTAGCACTGCGAGCACAAATGAAGCCTCAATTTATTAAAAAAAAAAAAAAAAACCTGCCTACCTACCTACCTACCTACCTACCTATCTATCTATCTATCTACTTCATCAGCTATTTGCACCGGAAAAAACAACGTGTTCGCTGCAGTTGCATTTTGACAGCTCAATTGGCACAGAGACGTGTCAATCTGTCAATATTATCTTTCCGTCGGTGTTTTCATAATCGGCTAGAATGCCTACTTCCCGCTTCTTGGCGCCTAACCTACATTGCTTGAAGTCTTAAAAGTCTGCTCTAATCTAAGTAGTACCCACCTTTTGGCAATCTAGGTTGGAAAGGAGTACAACTTGGGTTGCAATGCCTTTTTACTTGAAACTGTAGGTAACTAATAGAATTTGGAGACTTGGAAAATAACTAGGTAAAAAGCAATTCTTAATTTTTCTACAAATCGATTGCGTCCAGTGAATTTTCACCCGATTGCGCCCAATAAAGGGTTATATATTTAGAGTTCATTCTTTGTTACACTCTGTAGCCTACACGGCTTGATCGATTTTAGCTTCAGAGGTGTCGATCGATTTGTTTTAACTGTCAGAGTGACACTGAGTATATAAAAATATTAAGGGCCTATTTCACAATGTGCAAATAAAGTTCCGGGTAAGCTATCCGCAACCAGGGCTGCCGTTTGTTCTAAATTTAAATATATATTCCTATATTGCGTGTATTTGTTAATTGCTTCAAATTTGGAACAAGCGGCAGCCCTGGTTGCGGATAGCTTATCCGGAACCTTTTTGCAGATTGTGAAACAGGCCCTAAGACTATTAATTTATTTTGCCGCAGTCGCTTTTTTTTACAATTCAGAGTTATTTATTTCGCTAATTTCTATATTGAAGAATCGGTTTTCAATTATTATTTTGAAGACAAACATGTCTTGTATTAAGATAATGTTAACGCTAAAGCGCTTGTGGTCTAGGCGAACTGAGTGATTGGAATCAATCACTTGAGTTAAGCAACAACAGGCGCGGTCAGGTGCAGGATGGGTGACCGTCCCGTGACTACCACTAGTGGCATTTTTCCGAGCGCTTCCATGCTTCGCAAGGCACTTTAAGCTGTTAGTGCCGGCTGTCATGTAATGGTAGTCGTTAACCCATGTCAGGGGCCTTATGGGCGGCTTGATAACTTCTGTCAGTAAGGCCTGCCACAGTCTTACAATCCTCCACCAACTCGGACTTGGCCCCCGGTGTGGAGTATGGCCTAACCTTCCTACGATGCAGGAAGAGACCCGAGCCCCAGCAGTGGGGAAATACAAAGGTTGATGACGATAACGCTGACGATTGTGTCTTGTGTAACTTTAAGGTGAAAACTCTGTTAATTAAGTGAGAACGTATTTTGAATAGAATAAAATTTAAAGTTCCTTTGTTAGCTCCTTCTTCACATTATTTATTAAAACCAGGTTTTCACGATCTTAGTGCGCTCGGTCCGAGTGCGCCATCCGAGTAAACTAAAAACTAACGCTTCTCATTGGCTATTTTGGTGTTGTCACGAAAAACCGTCCAATCAGGAGCATCAGTTTACTAGGATGGCGCACTCGGTCCGAGCGTACTAAGATCGTGAAAACCTGGCCTAATTCGAAAACCGCCTAAAATGAACAGGTTGGACGTTCATTAATAAAACATTTTTGGCCTTATTTACAAAAAGACGATACCACTAAAGCACTCCGAGATGCGTTTCATTTAATCCGTGTTTACGTATTTTCCTTGTAAAATCTCCATACTTTAATGAGTGTTTTTGAAGTGTTTGATGGAATTGCGTTTGTATGGACAAATGTCTTATGTAGCCTCTAAACGTCTTACTGCAGCATACAGTCCTTCTCTCAGAGAGAGGTTATGGGCTTAATTACTACGAGTGCCCACCGCGGATGGGCAATTTAAAGTGCTGCGGGGTATTTGAACACCTCAGACAGATAAGCAAAGGAGGTTCCTTTACCGTTTGCAAAGGAGCGTTAGACCGGTGGTAGCCCAGTGGGTAGATGGACAATGGACTCGGAAGTGAGAGACCAGGTTCGATTCCCAGTGCGTGCCGATGACTTTGTTTTCTAAGTCATGTTCATTTGAGAAGTTATAATTACCGTACGTAATACAGAGAATAGTGTAAAGAGGTTCGAAATTTCACTGATGCCGGTGAGTCACCCATTGGCTCAGTTGGAAAGAGCGCTGGCACGGATAGCCAGAGGTCGCGGGTTCGAATCCCGGCATGGGTGGAATTTTTAGCCTCCAAATAGGTTTTTAAAGTTATAATTTATTTGACGACCTCTGTGGCGTAGCGGTAACGCGTCTGCCTACCATGCAAGAGGTCCCGGGTTCGAATCCCGGCTGGGGACAAAAAAAACCCAGGTCTTGGATGTTTACATGTATGTGATGTCGTTGTTTCAGGTTCCCATGACACAGGATATCCTAATGTGGGTATTTTAAAGTAAATATTTTTTTTGAGTTTGAGTTCATACCTACTAGCGACGATGACACGTTGTGAAGTGCTCACGATGAGTTGAAATAAAACCGGAGTGAACTTCAAACTGTGACGGGTACTACGTCTGGAAAGATGTTATTATTTAGTACCGCAATCAGTTACTAGATGCCTAGACAGTGTAACCCATTGTTACAAGGTGCATGGGAAATGTGTAGTAAACTTTTTGCTGTAGCTTAGTAATTCATAATGGAGAACTTGCCTAGAAAAATGTTTCGATTTAATCTGAGATACCATGTTAAAAGATAAATAAACGTGGTATATTTTTTCTCTACGACTCATACTTTTCATATTTTGACATGTCTAATACTCATTCTAGTCACGTGGTACCATAACACGCCATATAAATGTGACTCAAGATCGATATCAACCCTTGTATGCCCCCACTGCTGGGGCACGGGTCACTTTCTGCATCGCAGGAAGGTTAGGCCATACTCTACCACGGAGACCAAGTCTGGGTTGGTGATAGATTGTATGACAGTGACGGGCCTTAATATTAGAAGTTATCAAGCCGCCCATAGTCCTCTGACATGGCTTGACGACTGCTATTACATGATAACTGGCACGGTTTAGCGTGTCTTGCGCTCGGAAAAAATGCCAATACACCGTATTCACGAGACGGTCACCCATCCTGGACCTAACCGCCGCGCCTGTTGTTGCTCACTCGTGTGATTGATTCCAATCACTCGGTTTGACTAGGGTACGAGCGCTTCACGGCCAACGGAATCAAGATATTAAGTTGAATTTGAACTTAACGCCTTATGGCGCGTTATCAATATTCGAGTTACCTCGTCTAGAATTATTATTCTAGAAACTTTTCATAAGGTGACCTGCCAAAAGGTCATTCTAGTCACGTGGTACGATAACGCGGCATACAAATCGGACTCAAAGTTGATGCGTATTGCGTACGCTACGGAGCGTTCATCAATATTCGAGATACCTCGTTAAATAGTAACTTTATTATATTACGTAATTACCTTATTTCCCGAAGTTTCGGCAACGTTACAGTTACCGTGGTCTCGGGTAGACTACCTGCTCAACCTACTTTTTACCTAATAAATAATCGCAATGTGACCCGTTTAATATATAACTATGTATAAGTATCGCGAATCATTGAGAAATACTAGAATCATTTTATTTTTCACATTTTTGGAGACCCAAAAAAAATTTTTGTAGTGTTTTATTTTTCATAAAATCTTGAGTTTTTCTGTGCTTTCTATGGTATAGAGGCAATGCCACTTCCATCTAAGTTTGACGCAAGTACCCCATTGTGATGGGAACGTGAACTTGACTTGGGAATTATAACTGTTGATCTACTTGTACGTGTAATCTAGCGAGGTGATGAAATGATCCCACTGAAAGAAAGCAGAGGGTCGCTGATACTTTTTTCCTCTGTGCTAATACGGAGACAGAAGGAAAGATGGTTAATGTTTTATATCAAGTTATTACTCTCTCTGGCTATCTCTAAGACGGTTTCAATGAAAGAGCCCGATATGACGGTTTCAAATAAAGAGCCCTTTAAAGGTCGGACGGACGGACAGACAGACAGCGGAGCCAGTTTAGTCCCGTTTACCACCCTTCGGGTACTGAACCCAAAGAAACTTTTCATTCGAATGGCAATTCAAATAAGGAACAATAAAGAACAAAGTATTGCTAAGTTTTATGTATCCTCGATTGTGTCCCACTACTGGGCAAGGACCTCTCCTTTCGCTTTACACTCCTCCCTGTTCATGGGCACCTCCTGCCTAAATTTATTCCTTGTGACTTTTTGCAATATGAACGACGATGTATAAAAAAATAGTTTAATAAATATTATATTATCTTTGTATATAAAGAATTACAAAAATATTTATTCAGTTCAGTAATGTGCATGTAGCATGTGGTGCGGAAACCCACCAAGTACGTCTCAAGCCTGTGTCTGGTGGGTCCAACATATTATTTTAAGTATCTGGCAAAGATGAGACATCATCAGGGTTTAATATTGCTGTAGATTGTATTCCATATTAATACTTTATCACGGTCATGTTATATCGTCGCTTTCCTCTATAATACTATTTTGTTATAATAATTGTGCCTTTACCAACCATATCACAACACTATGAAGTACCGTATTCACATCTTCCTTATGATAGAGCTACTTAGCCATACAGTTTAGTTTTTTATGATCTAGGTTTTAATTAATTTCAAACTAGTTTTGCACGACCAATAGTTTCAGATTCACACTTTTTTATATAAAGTTTTAATGTCAGATTTCTTTGTTGTTTGGTAGTTACTAAACCAAAATTAATAATTGCCGTTCGAGTTTGCCTTAATGGAGCAGACCATTAACTAAAACCTACTCTATCGAGCTCTACCAATATCTTTTTACATACGAAAGTAATCTACGCATTGTGAAAGGTATCATCTAGGCTCAGCTCGGGCGTTTGAATGTTCCTTATTTCTGCAGTTAAGGCATCGATCTCTCGCTGCGCGGACGCCCCCGCAAGCGGCACCGACCGTGAAATGTGACCTTTATCGTTTAAATTATAAAGCAATTAATTCATTTAAAAAGCATTGACGTTCCAACAGGCTGAGTCTAGCCCAGTCTCACCCCGGACGCGGCACAGTGGTTACGTTCGTGATAAAAAAGTGTTTGATCAGCGATAAAGCCTTAATTATTTTCGTGCAGTCTGTTTGCACTGTAATTTACGTAGGAACTGCAGTGTTACGTTGGAATTTGTACAAGATATAGAGATATAACATTTCTTCGGCCTGCGCGCTGCGGTTGCGGTCTCGGTAGCTATTCCAAGGTATTTCGTATCACACTGCGAAATAGGCTTAAGGTAATTTTTTTTTCATTGGCTATATAATTATTATTATGATCATAATCATATATTATATTTTAGCCTCTAAATAGGTTTTTAAATATTATGATCATGTTATTGAATTTAACTTTACAAGAATATATATATTATGTCCACAAATAGTATACCCTTTATAGTTTTAGCAAAGTCCGATCACGTTTACATAATTACGGTGCACGCAGAAGAGGTTTTGTAACTGTGCCGTACATCGAATGGTAAATAGTTATTATCCACCATAACGATATAATCGTCGCGGGGTTACGACATATAAACATACGTCAGTTGCAAACGAATTATCTTTCGCTAGTTAGACGATGTTTCTAGTTTTTAGAAATTACGAAACTCCACACACACATAACTTGTAGTTCGATCTTATGACCAGACAAATAATATATTTACATAGTTTCTTCAGTGCAAAAATAACAATATTTAATATTGCTTGTTATCAGATCTCACAAATGCCCTCGCGATGCAATCAACAAGGGAAACGGTCAGACAGAAACGCAGCACCAAACGTCGAAACTCCAGGAAGAAATCCCTTTCGCCGTCCGACCTACAGCGCTCCTACAAGGATGCAAAACTCGACCCTAAAGTCAACTGCAAAAGGTCCCTTTCAGAGGGCTCGGCGCGCTACCGAAAGAGCAACATCAAGAGAACTTTAACCCATCCATTTACCAGAGCGGACGGTGAAATTGAGAGTGTGAACCTGTGCAGTGAAGTTGTAAAAAGTGTTCCAATTGTGCCTGAGAGTGACGAGTCGAATTTACCGCCGACCAGTAGTGATAGGGACACGGAAGATGATGTAAGGATGATACCGGTGCCCCGAGTGCAGGCTCAGAGGCCTCGGTGGGACTCCGGCAGCGAGATGGACTCGTTGGTGTCGACGGTTGTCCGGAGGGCCTCGGCGAGGAGACGCAAGATGCCATCGAACCCAGGTAACAAAAACTTTTTTTATGATTCGCGATACTCATACATAGTTAGATATTTTACGTGTCTAATCGCGATTATTTATTAGGTAAAACGTAGATTACCTTATTTCCTGACTTTTCGGCAGCGTTACAGTTGTCGTGGTCTCGGGTAGGGTAGGTTATATAAAAGCTAACAGACTGTAAATGAGTGAGTCGCCCATTGGCTCAGTTGGGAGAGCGCTGGCACGGTTAGCCAGAGGTTGCGGGTTTGAGTCCCGGCATGGGTGGAATTTATAGCGTCTAAATAGGTTTTAAAGACCTGCCACTGTCTTACAATCCTCCACCAACCCGGACTTGGCCCCCGTGGTGGAGTATGGCCTAACCTTCCTGCGATGCAGGAAGAGACCCGTGCCCCAGCAGTGGGGACATACAAGGGTTGATACCATACCAAATAGGTTTTTAAAATTGCCCTTAGCACGGGTTAGTGCATTAAAAAAAAATATAGACTGTAAAGGACTTAGAAGTAGGACGCGGTTCGCTGACGGCGAGGGAAAAGATCGTCAGGAAACCAGATTGTATGAGGTGTTACACCTGTGCTTGAAATTGCCGTGATCACTGAAGCGTGGTATTTAGGCCTATACTCTCTCTACAGAGCAAGCCAGCATTAAGACCTCCTACTGCGGGCTGCTTTTATCAGGCGAAAATAGGCTACATATAAATAGAACTTGAAGTTGAAACACTGAGTGAAAATTATAAATACAACTGAAAAAATATGATTAGTTATATTCTTTTTTATTTGCATTAACCCGCGCTAAGGACAATTTTAAAAGACGTATTTAGAGGCTAAAATTCAACCCATGCCGGGACTCGAACCGGGACCCATGGCTAACCGTGCCAGAGGTCGCGGATTCGAGTCCCAGCCGGGTGAAGTTTCTAGCCTCTAAATATGTTTTTTTTTGAAAAAAAAAAAAATGTTTATATGGTTTTACTGGTCTATAAAAATGCGAAAAAATAATTTGCCCTTACCTACATAAAAACAACTTAGTGAATGTGGTTTTCCCATAGAAATATTAAGGTTTTGTAAACGTGTTGACACTAAAACCATTATCTTTCAAGATAACTCAAATATTGGGAGCCTTGAAGTCTTGCGCCGTAGCCGTTTGCGCCCGATTTGTTCAGAGCATTTTTATACCACGTGACTGGAATTTCTTATCTATGATCTCCAATTAGATGATTATTTTTGCAAGTTCTCTATTGTTATTTTCAGTTGAACTGTTACAAAAAACCGTTAGAAATCTTTATCATCTTCGTTATCTTTTATCTTTAGATACAAATGTTCCCAGGTTCTCAGGTTCCATTTCAGATATCGTTATATATTAAATAGTGACTATTTTTGGTGGGAACTTTATTACGTAGCACTACTCTATTATTATTATTAATACGTTTATTGCACATAAGTAAAAAAATACAATAGCAATGTGGCGGACTTAATGCTATAAGCATTTTCTACCAGTCAACCACAGGTGGTGCAAGAAATTAAATGGTAGGCATTCAAAACAAACGGAAGAAAAAATACTTTTATACTTCTTATACTCTCTTATACTTCTTAAAGTTAGATAAGGTTTAAAATTAGACAGTTAAAATTAGATAAGGACAAATACTCAATAAGTACATATAATATATAAGTAAGTAAATATACAATATTTACATACATGCATACATAACCTCACGCCTGTATCCCAGAGGGGTAGGCAGAGACCAGGGACTGCCACTTGCCACGATCCTGACAGATCACCTTCGCTTCATCAACGTTCATAAGTCGTTGCATGCACGCACGCCGGTTCCGGGTACTTTTTATCTTCCCCTTTGCTAATACATCCCCTATTTGGTCGATGTAAGTCCATCTGAGACGTCCTTTACCAGCCCTTCCATTCACATTCGCAATATATATTTGTTTCGTCAATCTTTCTTCCTTCATCCTCTCCACATGTCCAAACCAACGCAACATTCCTTTCTCAATTCTAGTCACTACATCCTCTTTCAGTCCACAACGTTCTCTAATCATACTATTGCGTATCCTGTCATTCAAAGTAACACTACATATACATACACTATTTATACTTATAATATAATACTCTAATGGCACTTCTGGGTCGCCTACCCATAACTATATGAAATCGAAGGTCACCTGTGCGTCAGCGTTAAAACTACCGTTGTGACCCACACGTATCAACTTTTATACAAACATAAAAACGGGTCTCGCGCTTCCGAGCGGCGGAGATAGCCGGTGGTCCCGATTAGTCGGTGGAACAAAATAAACTTTTAATTATTTTATATCTATAATATAAAAATGAGTCGCTGAATGTGTTGGTAAGCGCAAATCTCGAGAGCAGCTGAACCGATTTCGCTGATTCTTTTTTTAGAATATTCGTCCAAGTAAGAGGATGGTTCTTACGGAGAGAAAAACAAAAAAAAATATCAGAGGATCGACTGTTATGCAGTACGAAGTTCGCTGGGTCTGCTAGTTGTATATAAAATAAAGAATTAAATGGTGTATTTTATTTCAATTTGTGTTTGGAAGAAGATTTTTCATGATACTGAAAAATCGGTCTTCAGGTTTTGCGGTACTTCAACGTACATAATAATATGACATTGGATACGCATCATTTAAGGCTCAGACGATTATGCACCAACAACGTAAAGGTTGATACGTTGATAACGGACTTTCTTAATACACTAGGAATAAGAGGCGGCTGCCTTATTATGAGTTTCACGATATTTTTTGATTTTATTATGCTTAATTAAACATTCACACTTAAGAATAGGTACAAACACAGCATATAATCGGATTTATGCGATAAAATTACATAGATAGATAGAGAACACTTTATTGCACAACCAGAAAAAAGAATACATCCATCATTTTTTAAATCTAAGTAATGTTATACAATTTGCGGTCTTATAGGGATAAGACCGCTCTTAGGGAAGAGCGATCTCTTTCAGACCTTTGGATCGAGTGGATTGCATGAAGAATACAGTCGGTTATAATTAAAGGATCTTAACAAATTTTCATGATTGTAAAAGTACCGAAGGGACGCGGACGCGGCGAGGGAGCCGATTGTTTCTATACAATGCGTTGCGTCTCGTGGCCGCTAGTACAACTATTGCCATCTATTATTATTTGCAAAGACTAGAAAGACTAAGGCTCTTCATAAGTAAACGCTCATTTTACTCAACAGATGGCTCTTGTTCAATACATAAGACTGCAGCCACAGAGAAAGAACGTGGGATGGGGGACAGGGGTTTAGAATCCTGCTTCCATCCTGTCTCTGTGTGAGCCTCGCCCCATTCATTAGAGGAATATTAGATTGTCCATAATACATTTAATTATAGGTAGGTATTTCTACGATGCAGGAAGAGACCCGTGCACCAGCAGTGAGGACATACAAGGGTTGATAACAAGGTACTTCTTAACATTTCAGTTCTTTAAGTTCCTCGACTCAACTATCTATTAAAATTTCTTATGTAGTAACCCATAACACAGGCTAAGCCTAGAGTGGGAGCTAATGACTAAACTCATTTCCTTGCAATTAAGTAATAGATACTTTTTTCTCAATTTTCATCACCATCATCTAGCTATACTAGTACACTGCTAGACATAGCCCTCATCTAAAGAGCGCCATAGCGCCCTGTCTGTCTTCAGCTTGGCACATCCAGCATCTGTCTGCAGTTTTTCGCAGATCGTCATACCACCAGCCCTCCAAACTCAATTTCAAATAGTTTATTTGCGAATACATATCGTATCATACAATTCATGTCAGAAATCGCCTTGTCTCTTATGTGTGGCCGCTCTGGGTAATATTATCGCGGTGTTACCCGCGGTTTATTGATTTTTCCGTGGGAATAAGATATTTTCCCGCAGTAAAACGTAGCTTATGTGTTAATCCAAGTTGTCAGCTAACCCCTTAACAAATTTTATTAAAATCGCTTCAGCCGTTTTCATGTGAAGAAGTAACAAACATTCATACTCACATACTTTTACCTTTATAATGTTAGTGTGATGATTTTTATGTCTTTTCCGCGTATTTATTCCACCTCTTCCATGTGGCCGCAGCCTAACGAAACTTTGTTTTGATGTTTTAGCGCCATCTATGAGCAGCTTAAGCAACATATGGTTTAATTCAGCCCAGTTCCTATTACCAGCCTCATGATTTGTTTCACAGATGTCACTGTTCGATAGTTGTGCTACAAGTGAAAATTAAATGATAATAATTATTCGCTCCAACAGTCAAGCCAAGTAAGATTTGCACGGCCTTATTATAATAAATGTACCGTGTTCTCTTTTATACCTATTAATAAATACATACATATTTTAACTAGCTGCTGCCCACGACTTAGTTCGCTAATAAATTTTTAAATGTATTTATCCGTGTTAAAAAGTAGGCTATGTCCTATTCTTAGTACGCTCATCAGCACTTCAGGTACCTTGATTATCGTAGTCTGGAATCGGACATAGCCTACCCACTTTTTATGACGGAAAAATAAATTTAAAAATTTATTAGCGAACTAAGTAGTGGGCAGCAGCTAGTTAAAATATGTACAGTCTATTTATTCTTACTTGTCCAATTTAGTAAACAAGATTCTACCCGTAAACTGTAACTTTTTAGTCCAAAATTGCCATATTTCCATATATGAAGTAACTTGGAACACTCTTTTAGATAACACGCTGCCAATTTTATAAACATAGTTCATTCATGCCTGTACGTAATACAGAGAATAGTGTAAAGAGGTTCGAAATTTCACTGATGCCGTGAGTCGCCCATTGGCTCAATTGGTAGAGCGCTGGCACGGATAGCCAGAGGTTGCGGGTTCGAATCCCGGCATGGGTGAAATTTTTAGCCTCTAAATAGGCTTTTAAATTTGTTCCTTAGCACGGGTTAGTGCATTAAAAATAAAAATAGTATAATCATTCATGATAGTTCATGAATTTGCGAGAAAATGTCTAGTTTAGGCATCTAATCTCAATTTTAAGGTTAGAATCTTGTTTACTAAATTGGACAAGTAAGAATAAATAGACTTTATGTATTTATTGAATATGTATGTATGTATTTATAGACTATGATAATCAAGGTATCTGAAGTGCTGCTGACGAGCGTACTAATTAACAACCGACATCTCATCGACCTTGACAAACGAGCATTATACGCAGTCACGCTACGTGTGACTTTACTGAAACCATGTCAAATACCTGCAATCTGCAGTCGATGATTGTGTAGATCATCGATACTGTGTAGATTGTAAGTAAAAGCTGTCGGAGTAAAGGTTAATATGCTGTCGACTTACTGTGGGCCGCGTTTTATAATAACATAACATTTACATACAATCACATACATTGCTTTTGGCCCCAAACTAGGATACCCTGTGTCATGGGAACCAGAAACAACTACATCACAAACATCCAAGACCTGTGGTTTTTTTTGGCCCCAGCCAGGGATCGAACCTGGGACCTCTTGCATGGTAGGCAGATGCATTACCGCTGCGCCACAGAGGCCGAACTACAACTGTAGTTTATTTTATAACAAAGACTTCCTGTAAGTTGTGGTTTAATGGACTTTGCTTGGAAAAAATCATATCTTAATTTGTAACGGGTCCTTGGAAAATATTAACGTCATAAACGTTAATTCATACAGTAGCGCTTTTTATAACCTACAGAAAAGAACTTTGGTCCAAAAAACTAGGACTTTGAAGCAGATTTTTAGTCCTAAGTTGGTGATCTTAGATTCTAGACTGTAAGTTCTAAAAAAAGTTATTAAGATTTATGATGTCCAATTGTTCACGAGAACTTATTACAAGTTATGATTTTTATCCATTGGCGTTACTTAGTACTGCGTAGCACCTTAAGGTGATCCACAGCAATGGCCGATGGTACATCGAATTGTCATAGTAATGCCATGCATTGCAGTTCTATGGCCCCAGGCACCATCATCACCTACCCATTATGTCCTCACCAAGGGGCACGGGTCTCTTTCCTAAGTAAGGTATAGGCCATACTCCTCCACGGGAGCCAAGTCCGGATTGATGGAGGCTTGCAAGACTACTGGCTGGTCTTACTGTCAGAAGTAGTATTTCTTAATGATTCGCGATACTCGTACATAGTTATATAACGGGTCAAATCGCGATTATTTATTAGGTTAAACGTAATTACCTTATTTCCCGACGTTGCGGCAGCGTTACAGTTGCCGTGGTCTCGGGTAGACTGAAGACTTACTGTCAGAAGTTTTCAAGCCGCCCTAAGGCCCCTGACTGGCACCATAGCGCATTCAAAATACCGCCGCAATATCCCTTGTTACCTTATTCAACATGTAGGCTCGGCGTAGGAAGTCAACCCGGCCCTTAATTGAAACGATGCTTTTTAGGGTTCCGAGGTTCACAATGATCCCTTATAGTTTTGACATGTCAGTCCGTCTGTCTGTATGCCCGCGTTCTAGCTTAGATTAGTACTAACATTGAATATTCTTCTTCTTCAGGCTATATTAGTCCACTGCTGGACAAAGCCCTCCCCTAATGAGCGCCATAGCGCAAGGTTGTGCCATCATTGGGGGGTAATGCCCATAATCCCCACGCTGGGCATGCGGGTTGGGGATCGCATTGTGGTGGAATTGTACTACAGGGGGCGCTGCTGCCAACCCCCTAGTTTGTGTTTCTTAGTCGTCTTATACGACTTTGGTTTGGTTGAACATCTATAATATAAAAATTAATCGCTGAATGTGTTGGTAAGCGCAAATCTCGAGAGCAGCTGAACCGATTTCGCTGATTCTTTTTTTACAATATTCGTTGAGTACGAGGATGGTTCTTATGGAGAGAAAAAATAAATAAATAATCGACTGTTAGGCGGTACGAAGTTCGCTGGGTCAGC
The DNA here is from genome assembly GCA_934045075.1 of Yponomeuta sedellus. NCBI lineage: Eukaryota > Metazoa > Arthropoda > Insecta > Lepidoptera > Yponomeutidae > Yponomeuta > Yponomeuta sedellus. Next base: position 15,809,934 of record OW203727.1, on the reverse strand, counting down.
TAGTTAAATGATAAAGATGAAATTTTGCTTTAAAATTCAATGCTGGTACTCATGGTAATCATCTAGTACTAATAGTCATAGCCATTGATTTTAATCTTGCCGATAAAACAGTGCGATGTAACCGTATCAACTTATTTTTAGGTTACCTCTCTAGGTACTACCACGTGCACTAACGAATGCACTTCAGTACCTTATCACATTCAAAAAAGTCAATTTCTTATGCATCAGGCAAGAAGAGGTTAATGTGACAAGTTTCTAACGTGTTTACATGCTAGTGCACGCGACTGTTCACGTAAATTAGGGACGCAGTTTTTTTTTGGCTTGTATCACAGTGTGGGATATCTAAGCATTGGTCGTTTAAAACTATTCGGTATGGGTACACAGAACACCAAATTTCGATTTAGGCGTCTGTTTGCGAGATATTAAGCTTCAAAGTGCAAATTTTCGTCCGAGTAGCCATACTCGTGGGGGAAGCCATTCCCCCCTCTGCTGGCTAAATGTTTAATTGTTGGAACATGAAAAAAATAGGGCTTTACAAGTAAATGAGTGTATGTTGTGCACGTGCATAGACCCGTTTCACATCTCCACTCCGACTCCCCACAGTTTTCTGGGAGAAATCTCTTACAGAGATAAGCTCGCCTTTGTACATGCATTTTCTTAAATCCGCTATTTGACTCTCTTTTCAAGTAACTCTTAAACGGTAAACAACTCTTCCATTAGACCAAAAAATATTTTAGTATATTTTTTGAGGACCTAAAAGCAACATAAAAATATATTTTAAAACTTTATTTTCCTAAACAGCCAAAAACGCGGTCAGCCATTTTTGTCTATGGTTTGAAGTCCAAAAAATTGTAAACAAAGTGTGACATTAAATTTTCTGTACCTAAGTGATGTCTGAGCATAGTGAAATAACAACAACGCAACCATGATTTCATCGAATTTACATCCAAAATATACCAATTATTAATAATATACTTATACAAAATATACCAATTATTAAAATACATATTGCATTGTTCGAGAATGAAAAAAAACACCTCAATAAAGACCCCCGGGAAGTTGTGGATTCGTGTACCCAGTGAAATTAACATTCGAAAAACTTGGCTCAAACTTGCCAAAAGAGACCCCGACTCTTTATCAATTGAAACTCGGGTGTATTTATGTGAAGATCACTTTGATGTAAGCCCTATAATAATCAATGTCCACTGGCTCTGGCTGAAAGATGTTTGTTTACATACTTTAGATGGTTTCAAGATGGCGGATAGCGTTTTCGCCGTTACGGTTTTATAGATGGTGTAGGCTTGCCCAGCACCTATACCATCCTGACAGCTTAGTCGGCCTAGCCCACAGGAAAGACTAGTCAATACGTGCGGAGCCAACCAAGCCGCGGGTTTCCTCACGATGTTTTCCTTCACCGTTAGCGTGTGGTATTGCGACTGCAAATTCGCAAATGTACGTAACTTTGAAATTAAACAAAGTCATTGGTACATGCCCGCACTCGGGATCGAACCTGAGGCTCTCGCTTGCCAGTCTATGGTTCTTACCCACTGAGCTACCACCGCTTTACGTTAAATACTATAGGAAATATTCATTTATCTCTTCAAATTTGACACGGGTCAAATAGCGGATTGTATTCCTTTTTTGTGTTTTAAATGTGCAATAAAGTATGAAGTATAGTAACTAATGAGTAATAGGCGACGAACATAAAAAAACCATAGAAAATTACTTTGTGGAAGTTGTTAGTTCTGTAAAGCAGATAAAAACACCTCCTTCTTCGGAACCCTACACTGCGCGTGGCTCGACACGCACTTGACCGGTTTTTTTAAACAATCGTGTTCTAAAGTCTCACATACTTGTATTCAGTTAGTGACACAAGCTGTCAGACTAACATAAGCCTTAATAGGCTGTGAACAGTGTCCTTTTTACCCGGTGGGAAAAAGTAGATCGTTTGAATGAACGCCCGCTTGTGTGTGGGGTCCTAAGATCGTTGATGTCTTTTGTATAGGAATTGTGAAGTTTGTTAAGTTATATCATTTAATCTCTATTAAAATTCATGGTTAAATACAACGTATTTAAATCTAATCTAGTGAGCATATGTTCCAAAATTGTTCATAGAAAATATAATTTGTTAAATTTAATTTTGATCTAAAAACCTTTGCCCTCTAATGGGACAGTTAAATTGTGGAGGCTTCATATAAATATTTATATCTATATATATAAATAAATTGAGAATATTAATATTTTATTTATTAGTAGGATCATCATCATCATCAGCCCGGTAAACCCCACTGCTGGGTATAGCCACCTCTTCATTCCACGCCAACCAGCACGGTCTCGCGCTAGTGTCATCCATTAGTAGGATACCTACATTAATTTATTAACATTGACTAAACAGTTTTCAGGATTTACGTTATTTCAATAACCAGCCAGCTATAGATTTCTATTATACAAATTGATCACTTGATTAGTGACTAAGATTATCGTGACCACATAGGCTTACGTGTTATTTATAAAAATGCCATTTATCAAATACGGCAGTTCAATAATCTGTAGTTATGTCTTTTTCTTTACCACAGACGATTAAAAAATGTAAACATCCGACTTTTTATACCAGATAGGTGTCATTGGTGTTATTCGTAAATATGCAATACCTTTAAAACAATCCTCAGAAGCAGTTTACTATTGTTACGTTTTGACCTTGACCTATTACAGACTATCTAAACTGCCTCTGAGGAGTATTCTACGGAATTTCGTTATTATAAAACAGACCGTAAAGAACTATACTAATATTAGCTTAAAGGTGACCTTTGAAAAATTAGGAACATCATCTGCTTGTAATTTTTTTAACATCGGCAAAAACTTAAGTTACTTTTTGCTATCAAAACAACACAAAAGATTTCCTGACCTCTAATATGTCGGTAAGTTTTTATTATAATTCGCAAAAAAATTAGGAAATCGACGATTTTGCGGATAACTAGGTGTTTTTATCAAGGTAGTTACATTTTTTCACGTATTAGCTAGCGAGCACGGGGTTTACGGAACCGCGAACTTGGTTAACAGTACCTCACCGGTCCTATGAAAATATCAAACAATCAAAACTGGCAATAATTATATCAACCCTTCGTATGCTCCTACTGCTAGGGCACGGGTCTCTTTCTGCATCGCAGGAAGGTTAGGCCATACTCCACCACGGGGGCCAAGTCCGGTATTAAATTATATTATTTCCTTTTTTATGTGTTCTCTATCTGTCTATTATAATAATGATTGAAAGATTATTGTGTAGATAGATGTATTAATTGTTCCTCACCTAAATTCTTCCCGGGGGTGTCGTAAAAGGCGACTAAGGGACACAAACACCCCCTGCAGTACAATTCCACCAAACTGCGATCCCCAACCCGCATGCCAAGCGTGGGGATTGTGGGCATTACCCCCCAATGATGGCACAACCTTGCACTATGGAGCTCATTAGGGGAGGGCTATGTCCAGCACTGGACTAATATAGGAAGAAGTTGGTCCTCCCATTGGAGTACCTACACAGTTGAAAATCTATGATAGCCCACTGAACTTAAAAATACGTGTTTCATTATTATCAATAAGCTCAATTGATCCACCCACTCATGCGGACGTAAAAAAAGTGTGCCACAAGAAAGGAGGCTGTCTAATATCTAATGCTTCAAGCTCGTATGATCCTATTGAATTGACCTCAATTTCCAAGGTTCAGAAAGAGTGTCGATTTCATTTGAAGCTCTCAAAGTAAGTGCTTTCAAATCATAGGTTTGACATTTTGCAATGCACACATGTAGTCGAAAATTAATTACTTGTTAGATAGAAAAGTAATGTTAGACATCCCGATTTTGTGCAATAACTTTTTCCTACAGATACAGTAGTTTGAGATCACCACACTTGCTTATCGTTTCAGTAGGCATTTTAAGTGGCGATGTACTGTGCGTGTTCTAAATATTTTTCAAAACGCCATTTTAAAGCGCTTTGTTTGGTCTAGTTCACCACTGCAAGTTCATTGTTCCTTCAACACTCAAAATGCTAGAACAGCGTAAACGCCACCCACTTTGAGTTTGCTTTTTTGACCGACTTATGCGACAGAAGCAGAGGATAACGTTTTTTGCTCGTCTGTACGTACGTTTTTCGTTGGATTAATTTTTTACGTATTTCATTCTAAACCTTTTACACTAAAAATTTTAATATTGTCCCTTGAGAATCTTTTCTTTTTTACCACAGTATATCTATTAACCACCAACATACATACTCTCTGATCAGTTGAGGCTACAGCTATTTTAACCAACAAGTTCGAGCCTGAATCGTGGTAACGACCACTACCAGCAATCGATACCACTTCCAATTAGTCAAATTTACAATTCCCAGTTTAACATTTTTCTTGTCAAACAAACTACCACGGTTAGTTTGATTCTTCTCTTCTTCTTCTTCAAGCTATATTATGTAGTCTAATGCTGGACATAGCCCTCTCCTAATGAGCGCTTTGGCGCCCTGTCTTCAGCTTGCCGCATCTGTCGGCAGTTTTTCGCAGATCGTCATCCCACCTGGTCGGAGGGCGTTTGATTGATTGATAAGAATCTACGAAAATTTGCTTACTTAAGTAGGTTAATTGTCGGTACTGAAGAGATACCGCTTTAGATTGTATGTTATTCCAATAACACGTTGTAATTAAGCACATCTTCCGTTTGCAAGTAGATGACAGTGGATACGAATGGCGCTTTACCTAAAAAAATACCGAAAATTTTAAACAGTCGGTTTTTTCTTAGATTTTTTCCATGGATATTTGGCCCTCAAGTGTTGTTGGGGCGTTTTTGTCGACGCTTTACCGGTCGTTTACGTCAGTGTGGAGTTGGGACAATGTTTTGTTGTTGGCGTTGTTGAGGACTGGGGAGGTGAGTCACGTTGTTAGTTTGTGCAATCGTCGATGGAAATTATCGATAAACAAATGCCCTGTTAATCTACATGCGCAAATCATTTCACTGAAATCGATTTTTTCTTTGATATTAAAATCAGCTAAGAGCAACGGAAAGCTTGAAACCAACGCCTTGTGTAATATTAATGAAGCACAGATGTTCAGAATACTTAATTACAAAAATATATTAAAAAAAAAAATTCGCAAAGAGGAGGATTAAACGTATTTATAGTGCTCATAGACCCTTCAGGTTTATGAAATAAAAAATTGTACACTCAGGTCTACAATCCTTTGAAATGGTGAAAAACTTCTAAGTTAACGTAAAACAACTGGTTCCCCTTTTTGGCTAAAAAAACGTATATTTCGACGCTCACTGCCATCACAATTCATAGGATACCTCCCGTTGACCAAGAATTATGAAATATGGCATGCCTAAATAGTCTTATACTACAAATACCAGAAGAAATGTCATAATTGAAAAAAATTAAGAAAGCTCGACAAAAACTACTAGACTCGATTCCTAAACTTTACAAATTCAACCTACAAATTTGTCCAGAAACCCCGGTACGCGACTTTGACTCGCACTTGACCGTTTTTTTGTATCTAAACCTAGATATCGATAATCCCTAAGATCTATCAACTATCGACAGAACATCCCGCCCGCAATTTTCCCATCACTATGAGTCGCATGGCGAGCGCAACAGTCGGCTACGGCCGGCCGGCTCCCTCCGCACATCCGCCTGCGCGATCCCCGCGCCCGCACCTAAACCCTGGCCAGCTAGCTCGAGTTGAGTTTTCAAAAATCGAACAGCAAAAAGAAAAAAAAGTAATTAATCGGTCTCGTGTTCCGCGATCGTCTTTTGTTTTTTCCTGAGTGGATAATGTGTTTCAAAAATTAGATTCCGAGTGATAGTTCGCTATTCTGTTCTGTGTAAAAGGTTAACTGTTCTGTGAAAGTAACTAGAGTGTTGCCGAATGTTTTTTTATTGTGTTTGTTGAACTCTGACCGGAAGGAAGCCGTATGTAAGCTCGAAAAGAAGCCGCAAAGTGTGTCTCGAACTTAAAAGTGAGTATCAAATATCGCTAATGGGGTTACTGTCGAGTGAGAACATTATGATACTGTGATGGAGACGTAAGAACATTATCCGTTTAAGAGCTTAGAAGTAGTTTTATTCTTTAGCGATCGTCGACTTCGGTCTAGACTAAATGTATAATGAAAGGTATTGAATGACAATTACATTTTATACTTATATTCTTACATTTTGTGGGTTTAAGTCGTTGATTTATATTATCGTTTAATGCAAGACCATTAGTTGTTTTAAATATTCCATAAAATTTTCCTTTGTACTAAGTTTTATCTTTGAAAATATTATTTTTTTTAAATTATAATTAGAAAACCAATTGTTGCTAAGTTAATCGTTAAAAATCCGTTAAATTATAGTTTTAGTAGTGATGTTATTCTGCGATCTTTAGACTTTTGGCAATTTATTCTGGTCTGTAGATATTCTGACAAAAATGTATAGGTATCTGTGAAAATTTATGCTATTCAAATAATTTATCGGACCAATTGTAGAAAACCAATTCTTACTAAAGTAATTGTTAAAAATATATAAATAGTTATTTGTTCTTCCATTAAAATTATAATTTTAGTATTGAAGTATTGTTGTAATTTTAGTAGTGATGTTATTTGCGATTTCATCCCTTTAGCACTTTATTCTGGTCTGTAGATTTTCTGTCAAAAATATTAGTTTTTTTAGCCCCTAGATAGGTTTTTAAAAAAAATATGTCTTTGAAAGTCCATATTATTCGAATAATTTATCAGACCAAAATCGTTGTGCAGTTTTCTGTTTTTGTAAATAAAATCGCTGTACCGATATACTAACACAAGATTCCTTAAAACACTCCTCAGAGGCAGCCTAAATGGTCTGGGGTTAAGGTAAAAATGTAACCGATTATTGTTCTGACAAGTTTGTCATCCACCTGGCTATGTATGTATTTATTAACATATAAATTTAATGTATTTATTATTATACAAGAGAACACGTTACTGGTGATTCTCAGACTCTTTAAATAAACGAAGGCCTTTTCTTGACAAAACGTCAATAGGGGTTTATGATGAAGTGTTCTTAGATGACAAACTTCTTGATTCTCCTTACTGACCACGACATTTTTAAAATCCTTTCCAAACACTTGGAACGTAAACGCACCAGTTTTGCAGGGGTTATGTCATTTGTCATCGCAGGCACCATGCTTCCGCGCCGTAGATACCCGAATATGGGAAATACGATGATTCCAACGATGTTTGAGCCAAAACGTTCTTGGAGGGCTCTTTTGGAACGCTGATCTAAAGACCAGACATTTTTTTAAAAACACGATTCCTTTGAAGCACTTTTTAGAGGAAGAATATTTATCTGTAGATATGTTTCATATGAAATCTCCAAGACAGACTATTTAAGACAGCGTTTTAGGAGTGTTTTGACAGATTGTGTTTCTATACATACGGCCGCAAGCTTGCAGCTTTCAGCTTCGATCTTCTTTAGAAGTTCTACGAGCTTTGTCCCGCTTAATGCAGTTGTGTTTTAAACTGCTATTATTTCGGCCTTCTACTGCAACACCACCCTCCTATCCGTCTAATGTTGTTTGTATTTGCAGTGATGTATTTGCCGTACAGACTTTAACAGCCTTACTAATAAACTTGGTGTAAGTATTGTATAACTATGCAGTGTTTTGTCTCTTTTCTTCCAACTGAAAATTACATTCAAATGACGTGAACAAAACAATGTGTAACTATAGCAGGCTTATACGGTGTTTATTATTAAGAGCCTTAGTCTATATCACGCGTTCAAACAGATTTTGACAACAACTTTTGCAACTTTTTCAAAAGAAGGCATAAATTTTCAAGGATAAATGTATTTTTTAACGTGACTAACTTAAGTGTCATAAAAGTTAAAAGCGATTATTTCTAAATATTATATCAAACAAGAGATACCACATTTCTAAATGTGAAAATCATTGTTATAGTAACTATACTCTAATTATTGTATTTCCAAGCTCTGATAAAAATATGTTTTTATTTGTTCAGCCATCATGAACCCTTAACAGGTCTATACGAAACGACTGCTGTTTGCTTTATAGAGAACTACCATGTAAACGCAGTATTATTCAACAACTTATTTCAAATCATTTCTCGTAACAAGTTTGATAAAAAATAGGCACTCAGTACCTATTAATTATTCCACGAACATCTTTCTCAAATTACGCAACTACTAGTGCAATCTAAACTGTATTTTGTAATCCCTTGTTTATTTCCTACATAAGGTTTCGCCAATCAGAACTATCAAATTCATCGGAGCATTCATAGATATTATACTTGGCGGCATTCAGAGGCTGGCTCTTTTACACACGGATATACGTGCGAGTATTGCACAAAAAGGGTTATTTCCTATTGTCACTGTTGCGTATACAGCCAGAACTCTAATAGAAAGTAAACTTTTGATAACATCTGGTCCACATTTTGCACAGTCGTTGTATTTGTTTGTTGTCACAATGCTCATTGGAGTTAGTTTAGATATCAAAGCCTTCGTTATAGACACGATAGCCGACCAAACTATTAATGTTGGCCTTTTTAATCAATTCAATTTAGGTTTATGTGGAAGGAACAAAATACTCACAATAAGTCGTTATTATGATAAAATTAAATAAAACCATTTGAGAATCAAATTTTTTTTATTTGAATTCATACCTTTTATCTTGTCTACGGTAGATGGATTCTTTATAGTGGATACTTAATTTCTTAAGTCATTTAAAATTAAATTGGTGAAACACTCAAAAACTAACATGTAATTATACGACGTTTCTATGGGAACAATTATGAGATTAAAAATTTTCAGATGGTCCATACTAAAAAAGTAAAGTTCAACACGAAAATTAACTATAAATTCTTTTTAGTGCTTTTAAAGTTTTTAGTGTCAAAGAATGTGTTTTAGTGGTAAGTACGTACCCACTGAAGCTACAAGTGTACATTTTTCTGCAGCTCTGTAAATGTCGCACTTTTGTACAAAAGGATCTTACAGTTAAGTGACGATAACTACTTTAAGTACTAAAGGAACAGTTGGCGGTAGAGCTTTATAGATATCTCACGGAAGTCCCAGACAGCACCGACCTGATGTTTGTTTCGCGGTTCAAGTAAAATTTTTTTTGAATCAATATATTAGGTTTATTTACCGGTCTGCATAGAAGTGTAAAGTTTAAAAACAAACAAACCGACACAAAAAAACAAAACCAAACAAGGCATTGTTATATTGGTGACCTTCTATTGATAGAAGTTCTATGCGTGTTTTTACAAAAGTGCAGGTGTTACAATGTTAGAAACTTCCTGGAGTTCATGATTTATAATGTAATAAATTGTAAAATATATGCACAAGTTGTTGGTCACAAAACCTTTTATCTGTTCCTAATATCACTTAATAATAGAGCATGTAATCAAAGTCGCAAGTAATTATCGACATGAGATCATTTCCTGTCTATCCATTTACTATTTCATAACATCACACAAGAACCAGTAGGTAACGTGGGCAAATGCAAATGTACTGCGAATGTTAACGCACCGATTACAAATAAACTTAAAAGTGCAATAAAACGCCATTTTGTTCTAGTCTTGTTTTATTTTTTATTCACAGTCGAATTAAAAACACCACACCATCCGTAAGTGACTTCAATACCTTTGAGTTTGAAATGAGTAAATAGTAATTTTAATTTATAATATTAACTGTTAATTTCGTAAAAAGAATCCATAAACGATTCTAGCTCTGCAAGCTAAGAATCTTCTACATGCATTATAGTGCTTCCAGAAGTTGCTCTATCGTTATCAACCCTTGTATGTCCCCACTGCTGGGGCACGGGTCTCTTCCTGCATGGCAGGAAGGTTAGGCCATACTCCACCACGGGGGCCAAGTCCGGGTTGGTGGAGGTGGAGTTGCTCTATATTAAAGATAAAATTTGAAAATAATTTCACTCCGCTTACCTTCATACTCGTACACGTTTACATCTTCCTGATCTTACATGTGTGTATGCATTGGGTGACATTGTGGATCTACCCTATTCTGTATGTTATTGATAGTTTGTTACCTATTTCACACCAATTATGTAAAATAAAATAATAACTTTATTTTTCCCTAAAATTTAATATAAATTGGCTTCATCGTGTTAAGTATCCAGAAAAAACTTATTTTTACTGGTTCCGCAGGGCATTGAAAGACTTCATTGTGTAAATCACCCATAGGCCGCGCTCGGAAACGGGAAGACCCTAAACAGAGTCGTCTGGAACGGTGTAAACCTCTTGTCACCATTTTTAGATTTTATACCATTTTGATTATACCACTCAACTTACCTTTAACCAAAATTTAAAATTACATCATTCATCCTAGATTAGATAGTAGATAGATAGATAAAATATTTTTTATTGCATGTACACCAGGGATTACATAAGAGAGTTAAAAAAATAGTACATAAAAGTGGCGGCCTTATTACTAAAAGTAATTTCTTCCAGACAACCATTGACGGAAAAGAAGAAACGGAAACTAGTTAATTAGTTTTGGATTTTCACTTGCTTACTTGACTTTTTTACGATGACTTACAATTGACAGCATCCACATCGTCTACTTGTGAAATTATCTTTTATTTCGATCGAAATTTTCTATTTGTCATTCAAATAAAACCACAGTATTGAATTCGTATACGTTTTTATAAAACTTCATTGAGAACTCTGCTCGTCTTTCTTTGTTATTGCCATCTTCATATAGGCACTTCCGAATAAGCCCAATCACCACAAACTCCCACCGGCTTCAAACCAACTCATTCTCATAAAGGACATTATTCTGATGTCTCCAAAGGCAGAGACCTCGGCCTCGCGTCCCACGTCAGCTCGACTTAGGCAATCGAGCCTTGGGCCTGCGCCAACACACTCCTACTTTCGTTTACGAGGCTCGGAAGCCTATATAGGGGGAGACAAAAGCGGGAGGCTCTATATGCTACACCAGGGCGTTTCATAAAACTACAGATCACAGATTATGATGACAATTCCATGTAGGTACATTGCCTAAACGAGTCTTCCTACTTGCCTGCCTTTTGGTTAATTGATTTTGAGATATCGATATCAACCCTTTTATGTCCCCACTGTTGGGGCACGGGTCTCTTCCTGCATCGCAGGAAGGTTAGGCCATACTCCACCACGGGGGCTAGTCCGCAAGTCCGGGTTGGTGGAGGATTGTAAGACAGTAGCGGGCCTTACTGTCAGAAGTTATCAAGCCGCTCATGAGGCCTCTGACATGGCTTAACGACTGCCATTAAATGACAGCCGGCACCAACAGCTTAACGTGCAATGCGAAGCACGGAAGCGCTCGGAAAAATGCCACTAGCGGTAATCACAGGACGGTCACCCATCCTGCACCTTGCCGTGCCTGTTGTTGCTTAACTCAAGTAATTGATTCCAATCACTCGGTTCGACTAGGCCACCACTTTGAGATTTACCTATATCAAATTGTCACAGTAAATGAATGAATGCTTTCTAGGAAATAGGCCCCTGATAAATGATTTATAGGATTATAGACTTTGTCTGTGTTTGGAGTTATTCGCACATTTTTTCTCCAAAATGATCTAGATTTTGAAATGGACGCCTAGTTTAACTTCTACTGTTCATTAAGACGCAGCTTCTGTGCTACTTTGAATAAAACCTTTTTGATTTGATTCCATAAAAGTTCCTTTCATTATTCTGGACTAAATACATAGATTGATATCTATATGTTTAGTCCAGAATAATGTACTCTATCTACATTTAACTAGAGCACAGGCCGTCTCTCAGTAACGCAGAATTTACCATTTTTAGTGCTAATCTAATAGAAACAATAATAAACACGTAGTAGAGCTGGCATTTTTGCTATTGTCTTACCCTTAGAAATTTTATTTACATTGGGTGTCAAAGATTGATTCCAAGAAAATAGTCCAACAACATTTCATTCGATTAACAGACCGCACTCGTGGTTGAATTTTCTGAGTCGTGATCTTGTAACCACAGCGCCTTGTTTTTCTGAAGAAAATACGTACTTACGCCTAAGAATTGTCTGCCCGCCTTCCTTAAATATTTGTTAGTGGGAAAAAACACAGATTCGATTTCAAGAAGCATTTGATGTTCAGGGATTTAAATTAGTGCAACTTTGTTTCCATGTAAACCTGTTAGAGGTTTCATTACCAACTGGCTGAACCTTATTTTAATCCTGGCCGATCGCATCTCGACGTTTGGATTGACGTGATGTTTTTATAGGGCTCTCTGTTTTTTCTTCTTGTGCTGAATAAATTCTATTGTATATATTTCCACTGAATACGTGTTTAAATCACTCCATAAAAGGTTATGGGCCCAGCACTTTTTTCAATAGTGAAAAGTTGTTATAAATATGTCGGAAAGTAAAAATCAAAATTTTTCTCATGAAAAATTACGCGGACGTGAAAATTACGTCGAGTGGAAATTTGTGATGAAAAATGCATTGATTCACGACAATTTATGGACCTGTATATGCGGTTACGGTAAGGATGATAATACAACATCTGAGGTGAGAAAACGACGTGACGAAATAGCTAAATCTAAGATTTTTTTGAGCGTCGAAAAGTCATGTTTTTCACACTTGATGTCGGCGGATACGGCGGAAGACGCCTGGAATGCACTGGAACGTGCGTATGATGACAAAGGACTTGGTTCAAGAGTTCGTACACTCCAGAACTTGTGCGCTGTCAAACTTGAGAACTTCAAGAGCATGGAAGCTTACGTCAATGAAATTTTGTCATTAGCGCAGCAATTGGCGAATATAAACAAACCTGTTGATGACGAGTTTCTTGGTGCACTGATGCTCAAAGGTTTACCATCGCACTACGAGCCCATGATCATGGCATTGGAGCATTCGGGAGCTGCCATTACATCCGATCTAGTAAAATCCAAACTGCTGCAGGATCAACATTGGACTACTCGTGGAGATTCGAGTGAGTGCTTGTATTCTAATAGAAAATGCGCTACTGGAAGTGACTCCGGAACGAGAAAAGCACAACAGCACAAGGTAGAGTCAAAAGCGAATAATAATTCTGGTCGAAAGAGAGAACAGTGGTGCTGGAATTGTAAACAAAAAGGACATCTGAAGAAGGACTGTCGAAACGAAAAGCATTCTTCAGGAAACCTTGTTTTGTCAGCATACAGTACTGGAGCGGGCTCGGAATCTTCGTGGTACATAGACTCAGGAGCTACAAACCACATGACTGGCAAGCGTGATTTGATGACAGACTTTAAATCGCGAGGAAGTTTCGTCACCATTGCTAGTGGAGATAAACTGCAGTGTACAGGTATAGGTAACGTTAAGTTATCTGGTAACGCGATGTTGACTAACGTGTTGTATATACCTAAGCTATCTGTTAATCTTATATCTGTTTCTCAATTGATTAAGAACGGTAGTATTGTACATTTTGATACTAATGGTTGTACAATTTCCAATTTTACCGATTTACCAATTAAGGCAAATGACGTAGGAGGTGCGTATAAACTTCAGACTTGCAGTCTAAGGGCAAATCTTACTATTAGCACAGCGACTTGGCATCAAAGGCTTGGTCACTTAAGTGGCAATAACATAAAGCTTTTGAGGCAGGGACTTGCTAATGATATTAGTTTCCAGGAGGACCCTTGTAAGGACGTTGCATGTGAGGTTTGTTTAAAAGGAAAACAAGCCCGTTTCCCTTTTCCTAGCAATCCTGAGAAGTCTGTGGCTGCAAAACGATTGGAATTAATCCATACCGATTTGTGTGTTCCATTGCCGGTGAACTCGCTTGGAGGCAAGAGGTACATCCTGACGTTCTTGGATGATCATTCGAGAAAGGTGTTTGTGTATTTCCTGGCGCGTAAGAGCGAGGTGAGTGCATACACGAAAAACTTTATTAATCTAGTTGAAACTCAAACTGGTGATAAAGTAAAAATTTTGAGGTCGGATAACGGGACCGAGTACGTGAACAGAGACCTAAAAAATTTTTTGAAAGGTAAAGGGATAGTCCACCAGGTAACTGTTCCCTACAGCCCGCAACAGAACGGCAGTTCGGAAAGGCTGAATCGGACGTTATTAGAAAAAGAAAGGTGCCTGTTGTACACGTCAAACCTAGACCACACTTTTTGGGCAGAAACTGCCAATACCGCAGCGCATTTAATAAATTTGTCACCATCGAAAAGGCTCTAGGTGAAAACTCCTGAGGAGGCCTGGACAGGTAACAAAGTGAGCTTGAAACACTTACGTGTGTTTGGCTGTGAAGCTCATGCTCATGTTGACAAAGTGAAGCGAAATAAGCTGGAACCTAAAAGTACGCGCTGTATATTTCTTGGTTATGAAAATAATGGGTATAGGCTCTACGATTTAGAGAAAAAGGTAGTTTTTCGAAGTCGTGACATTGTTTTTAATGAAAATAAATTCCCAGGTGTCAAGAGTAAGCGGTCCGTGGAGATGTTCTTTCCAGCAAGTGAAGACGGTGCCATTACTGAAGAAAGTCACGAGGAGGATGAACCTATTGAGGTTGAGGCGGAGATGCCGTTGCCACCAAATGTAGAGACACAGGTTGAGGCGGAGAGGCCGGCAGTGTCTGAAGTCTGGTTCGAAGCGATTGAGCAGGGGCCGAGCTCATCTACTGAGACAGGTGGCATACCACGGGAACCATGTTATGATGGGCCAGCCTATAACATACGGCCGAGAGTTCCGAGGACAATGTCTGCGCTCGAGTTAGAGCTGAATGAGCCCTCAACTGTCAAAGAAGCTTTCCAATCGAGTGATAGCAAGTTATGGCGGCAAGCTATGCAAGATGAAATTGATTCATTTAATAAGCATGAGGCTTGGGAGCTGGTTGACAGACCGGTGAATAAGAATATTGTTAAGAATCGGTGGATATTTAAAATCAAACGCGATGCTACTGGAAAAGTAGTGTGTTATAGAGCGCGATTAGTTGCAAAAGGGTTTACCCAAAAGTTTGGAATCGACTATGTGGAAACGTACTCTCCAGTGGTACGACACAGCTCGTTAAGAATGCTATTGTCTCTTGCGGTCGAGTTAGATCTGAAGATTGATCACCTTGACGTAAAAACAGCCTTTCTGAATGGTAACTTGACAGAAGAAATTTATATGTCACAGCCGGAAGGGTTTATAAGAGAAGGCGATGAACATAAAGTCTACAGACTGAAGAAAGCCGTGTACGGGTTAAAACAGGCGTCTCGTGCCTGGTACGATAAGGTAAAGGAAGTCTTACTAACCGAGAAGTTCACGCAAAGCAAGCATGAGAGCTGCATCTTTAGTCGCCGAATGGGTAAGCGAACCATTATTATCGCTCTTTACGTAGATGATTTTTTTGTTTTCTACAATTGTGACGAACTGGCTAAGAAGTTGAAAGCGTCACTGGCATGTAACTTTACTATTAAAGATTTAGGTGCGGTTAAATACATGCTAGGCATAAAAGTAGACCGTACTAGTAGTGAGTTGAAGCTGAGTCAGAAAAACTATATCGAAAAGTTGCTTGAACGTTTTGATATGAACGACAGTAAAATAGCTAAGACGCCCTTAGACGTAGGTCTGAAATTTTCTGACAGCGCTACCCACGACAGTAGGTTACCATATCAGGAGTTGATAGGTTGCCTAATGTACTTGTCTGTGATCAGCAGACCTGACATTTCATTTGCTGCAAGTTTTTTAAGTCAGTATAATACCTGCTACACAGCTGAACATTTTGCTGCGGCTAGGCGTGTATTGCGTTATTTAAAAGGAACAATGAATTTAGGTCTGGTGTACAGGAAAAGTATTGAAAATAATAAGTTTCGTTTTTATGGTTTTACTGACGCTGATTGGGCTAACGGGGCGGATCGTAAATCATATACGGGGTATATATTTAAGTTAGGTAGAAATGTAATTTCTTGGGGTTGTTATAAGCAATCTTGTATCGCACTTTCGTCTACCGAGGCGGAGTATATAGCTTTGTCTGAAGCGGCCAAAGAAGCGGTATACGTCCGTGCGGTCCTTGCTGAATTAATAGGTCAGAGTAACTCTGTAACACTGTATAGTGATAACCAGTCTTCAGCAAAGCTTGCCACTAATCCAGTGTTTCATAAACGGTCGAAGCACGTAGACATTAGGTACCACTATGTTCGTGAGGCTATTGATGATGAAGTCATTGAATTAACCTATATGCCTACCGAGCAGATGACTGCTGATGTGCTCACGAAGGCACTGCCTAATTGTAAGCATAAGTCATTTGTTCAAGATATGCTGGAAGTCGTCCAGGATTAAGAGGGCGTGTTAGAGGTTTCATTACCAACTGGCTGAACCTTATTTTAATCCTGGCCGATCGCATCTCGACGTTTGGATTGACATGATCTTTTTATAGGGCTCTCTGTTTTTTCTTCTTGTGCTGAATAAATTCTATTGTATATATTTCCACTAAATACGTGTTTAAATCACTCCATAAAAAAACCCTTTACGTATCGTTATAGTAACAGAGGGGTTTTACAAAACTTTACAATAGTTGTTTGTGCTAGGTAATATTTTGTAATCCTTTTTTAAGAAGGCCTGTGCCCTGGGACAGGTATATATTCTTCTTTTTTTTGGTGCCATCTCCAACTTCGGAGACCGGCCATCATTGGCTATTTTGTCCCGTGATCTTTCGGCTCGGAATTATTCTACGTTTTTCGTATTGTACCGGGTCTCCTCCGTCTCTGAATTTTTCCTTCTAAAAGGCACGCAGATTATTTTTGTGACTACGAGGTTTATCTGCCTGTACCTATAGGCAACGTAAAAAAATCAGTATATTTATATTTGCCGTTCACAGGAGAGAGATAGTTTGTGGCAGGCATCGCCCCAAACTGGTTCGATTTTTGTTTGCGTTCCTTTTCATTTTGCCTCCTAACAGTTGCTATTGTAGAACCGTCCACTTGAGTCCGACTCGCACTTCACCAGTTTTTACGCCAACGAATGCGTGGAAAACTAACTATATGTTCTTCCGATAAAATACACAGTGCAATTCTAATGAAGTTTAATTGAAGCTAAGCCAAGTATAGTTTATACTATTTTTATTTGTAATGCACTAACCCGTGCTAAGGACAATTTTATAAAACTATTTAGAGGCTAAAAATTTCACCGATGCCGGGATTCGAACCCGCGACCTCTGGCTATCCGTGCCAGCGCTCTATCCAACTGAGCATCAGTTCGAATCCCGGCATGGGTGATTTTTTTTGCCTCTAAATAGTTTTTCAAGTATAGTTTTTTACAATCATAAAACCTCGTTAACATTCAGCATTGTGATCTAAAAAAAATGTTACGTCGGCGCCGTGGCGACGTACAGTCGAAAGCAGATAAACCTTTACATTTTAGCTGCAAATCCACACATGACTAAACAAATAGAGTACTCTCGTGTAAAGGGCAATGTCCTGTCGACTGTATATTCATGCGCATATACAGTAACTTTTAAATGTGTTTACTGTACTCTCTACATTTACGCAGTTGCTTTGCGGGAAGTAGCTACGTCCTCGACATGTTGTATTCGCGTTCATTGTATGTTGAGTTCGCGCCCTAGCCACGTCTCTTTTGCATGGGTTTCGTCCCGTCCTTATAGTACATTTTTTGTATTCAAATGAAGTCTAAAGACGACGCGTCTTAACCGCGCCCGCGCCCCACGTGCTTTCTGTTTGTTTCAAGCCTTAGAATCAACTTTCCATTAAGAATTGACGAGCTCCATGAGGTTCCACTAGCGCCCACAATAATTAATATATTTATTTTAAATATTTATTAGAAAATATAAATATTTTTTTAAATGATTGGATTAAGGACATGAAAACTCTTTATCGTGTTCACACACCAGAAAATTAATTAATATCTAAGTTTTATTGCCAGATCTCTTCCCGACAGCTTTAGCGTAGAGAGAAGGAGGTGGACATAAAATATATTGAAGTTAAATATACGATTGTAATTTTTGCAAAAAGTGTCTGATCAATCTCTCAACATTCTCGAGAGATTCTTGGGACTCATGACCGTGGGCTCGGATTCTTAGGACTCATGACCGTGGTTTCGGATTCTTGGGACTCACGACCGTGGTCTCGGATTCTTGGGACTGGTGACCGTGGTCCCGGATTCTTGGGACTCATGACCGCGGATCTAGGGTCACGGTCCTCGGACTAGACAGCATTTATGCCAAAAACGGCCGTTTTTAACCTTAATGCCATGTACTACTAGGTTCTTTATTTAATTAGCTTAACGCCTACTAGGTTTATCTAAGTTTTTTGTTGACATGCCTAATCAACGATCTGACACTTTTTGAAAAAAAATTTAAAACAATTTTTTTCTTTCATTAGCAACCTCATGGATCCTCTTAAAGGTTGTACGCCCTTGACTGTACAGCCGACAGCACATAAACCTTCACACGTGTGCACTCTACCCAGTTACGTTACGGGCGACTTTGCAACTAGCATGTAAAGGTTGATGTAATGTCGACTGTACCTTTGTGTAAAGTGTTTCCCGCCAATGCTCGTTTGATCGCCATTCAAGTCTTGTCTACCGATTGTTTATGTACGAAACTAAAAAGGAATCGATTGACAAGCAATTTAATTCATTGTCTTGACTCAGTACATGCTAAGCTTACAATACCCACGTTTTTCTGGCGTGACGAACTTATTATCAAGGGAAATAGGGTCTATAATTGCATATCGTTTCGGCTGTGGTCGTGGCGTTGCGTAGACTAGCGAGATTTATTTATAGTGTAGGAAGTACAAGATACGCCTACCATTATGTTATCTTTTGTTAGTAGACTTAGTGAAGATAAACAAAACCTTCATCAGAATTTGTAGTAGTACGGAGTGACAATTTATTGAGATATTAAATAATTATTCGTAGATTAAAATATACGAAAGTACCTATATAATTTAGAAGTAGTATTACAACTTATTCACGCTAGGTCTATATCGAAATAATTTCTCATATTTGTGGTTTTCACAAATCGATACTAGTAATTTACCTAGTACATAAGATAATTATTTTAGGTATAATTACGCTACTAATGCTATACCTACTAATATAATAGTGCTATGTTCAAAGTTATTCGGTAATTCAACCGATTTCCCGAATAACCGTCCCGTTCTTCAATCGCTTTCGACTCACGATCCGCCGCCACCCATCCGTGGTGCTTTCTACTGATTCTCTCTGCATTAGCATGATTGCGATCAGGAACAGCACTGGCAGTCTGACATGCACTATTGGGCTCCATAACAAGCCCCGAGATTTAATTATAGCGGATTATGACTGGTATTTTAATAACCACGGATCCATATAGATTTTTACTGTTTCGTTCTGTGAAACTACAAGTGTGATACAATTAACATTAGTCCGTTAAGGGTAACTACGATTATTTCTTATAGTCGTCTTAAGAGATTAGAGCGCCTGGCAAACATGTAGTAGCAACAATTTACTGTTCCGTCAGTGCTGTTCTAACAAATTATTCAGGCGTAAACAATCACAACAAATGCATAATCAGCTTTTTTTTTACTTTCCAGAGTGGGGCGTCAACAGCGAAGCCGGGGAAGCCAGCGAGCCAGAAGCCGGGCGCATGAGGCCTGAAGACTACCGTCTCGTCTTCCTGAGCTCGGACTCCTCCTGCCGTGAAGACACGGAGGACTCCTCATCGACGGCGTCGTCTGCAGCCCCGCCTGTGCCCGACGACTGCGACTGGGACTACTTCGAGCCCGGCGCAGCGGGGCCCGCAGTGCAGACGGCGCCAGGACCCACCTTCGATAAGAGACACAGCCAACTGCCCTGCCAGAGACCTTGCTCTTGTGGTGCAGAGCCCAGAATAGTTGCCGTCCCCGTTCCCGTACCTGTGCCAGTGCCAGCTGCCCTCTGGCCAGCCTTACTAGCGTTCCCTTTACAAAACCCACCGACTTTAAACTGGAGTACATATCCAGGATTCGCGACTCTCGATGTCGCGGCTTTCGCTCGGTTCACAACGGCCGCCGCCGTTGCCGTCACGGCTGCAGCCAATGCTCTGCCTAAAACAAAACCCATCGAGATGACCAGTGTCGACAAAACTGATAAAGCGATACAGTCCGAAATGGCGGAGCCAATTGCGGAGGCGCCTGATAGCGATAAGCACGATAAGCAAAGTATTGAGCGGCCATTTGATAGTGCGACATTAGACGATATCAAGGTGAATTCTAAAGACGTCTGCTGTTCGGTTGTGTCCGGGCCAACGGATACTATGCCGGATCATTTGGAGGCAGAAAATGCGTTCGCTTCGTCAAACGAGTCCGCTCAATCCAGCGATGATGAAGGGGAGGGCGCTAAGAGGAGTTACGATCTAACGAGTGGAGCTCCAGAAGAGCCGGCAACTTCGGATGAAGACTCGGATGATTCTGGAGGTGGTGGTGGAGGAAGCTTCTCCCGTGTATTTGTAGTGAACCCCGGAGACTCGTCATCAGATATGGAAGATAGTGCGGATAGTAGTGGTATTGATTGCGACGACTCCTATGACAAAAAATCGGATAGTTTAGAAATAATTGCGCCTGAAATACCTGTGATCCGTGAAGTCATTGAGAGAAATCAAAATAATGTAATTGCGCAAAAAAATGTCGATTCGGGCGTAGTTTTAGTTGAGTCTGTAGAGTTCAGTGACGAATCTCCCATGTCTGCTAGACCAGAAAGTGTAGAAAGAAATGAAAGTTCAAGAAGGTCTTTCATAAAGTTTTGTGATGAAAATATGCTCCAGAGTGAAATTAATGCAACATTTAATAGTTTTAACTCAAGTGCCACAACCACAAGTACTCAATGTAATCAATCCGATAACAACAAAAACAGCGCTAATGCAAGTCACCGATCAAGTTTATGCGAAAACGATTTCGATTCAATTAATAGCGCATCCGTATCAGACTGCGATTCGAATGTACAAGTGGCAGTACATTTCCTTGAAGAAAATGAAAACACAAACCCAGTTTCGCAAGCTCCATTATCTAAATTATCGCCATCGCCCGAACTGGAACAACGAAACGAATTAAGTTCATCAACCTTAGAAAAAATAGATCTGTTCAAAGGTATCGAACGCAAACTAAGTGAACTATTGAAGAAAGAGTCGCTTGACGAACAACAGCAGGAGGAGAAACTTCATGGGTCGCAGCCGGTTTGCACGGCGGCGGCGGAGAGGGGCGCTAGCGCACCTGTCTCGGCAGTTTGCCGCTCGCGTACGGCTAGTGCGGACGGGTCCGCGCGCTTTACGAGCCGCGTTATGATAACACACGACCGCGTCTCCGTCGTGACGTCGGACACGACGCGGCTTATGCGCGACATCATTGTGCAGCATACTAACTCGCAAAACGAAGCCGCCACCCCACGAAACGAAACAGACGAACGAATATCCGACAATGAATCGCCGCAACCTTCTAGTGGAGTGACTGTTGTTAGCAATGCCGACACTCTCTCGGCGGTCGTGTGTCTCGAGGAGGGGCTGGCTGACGACGACTCATGGGTCGAGGACGTCAGCCACGAAGAGGATGAAGACGAAGCCACATCTCCCTCGGACTCTGACTCCGGGGATGAAGCCTCTTTGCCTGCACGCAGCGAGGAATTTGCATACTGTCGCCGCTCTTTGGACTTTACATTACACACGATAGTGGAAGAAAGTTGTGAAGAAAGTGAAACGGAGCATCATACCACAAAAAAAGCGCGGCCCATTTCAGCAACCGAGTTGGAAAAGTATTTTTTCTTTGGCTTGGGTGATGGCAGGAACGTGCACGATGACGAAGAGGAAACCCGCTCGGAAACGTCTAGTGTGTGCAGTGAGGGTGGCTCAGGGGGTGGTTCAATTGTTGACGATGACCATGATAAGCCCGAGAGAAGTGGTGACAACGACGAGTTAGTGTCATCTCGGTTAGAAAAGTATTTCTTATCTGGTTTTATGGGTTTCAATCAAGAAAGACAAAACTCTGATGGATCTGAAAGTGTTGGTAGTGACAGTGAAGGCAGACAAAGCCCCGAACAAAGACGGAAACGGCTTGTTCGTGCTCGCGGGACCCCTAGATCGCATTCAAATTCATTAGATAATCTTTTAACGGGAGATGAACCAGCGCAAGATGTACAAGAGGTGTCTGATGGATCAAGTACAGAGACAGAGGACCGTCATGACTCATCTGAAAGGTTAGATATGCAAGGCGACTCAAAGAGAAAGAAACAAAATAAAAAGACCCGAGGGTCACCCGCGGATGAACGAAGGCTATCAACAGAATACGCTGAAGAAACAAGAGACGATACTAGGTCAGTATCGGAAGGCGAAGATGGCAGATTAACGCCAAGGCCAGAATTCCCACCTTTAGGTTCTGAACTCTCAGAATCAAAGAAACAAACAAGTAGAGATAGCGGATTTGTTGGTAGTTGCGACGACCTTTTACGAAATGGTGATTCCAGTTCAGAGTTTAGTAGGCTTGAGCCAAGGACAGAATTGGAAGAAATAATTGAAGAGATAAGGCCTGACATTGAAGAACGTATAGAAGGTCCTCCAAAATCAAGGCCACCGCCAACACCTCTCTCTCGTAAGGATAGCTTTAATAATTGGTCATCAGACGAAGAAACGAATCTAATGATGACTAAAATGCGTCAATTTTTCAAACAAATGATTGCCACTACAAACGTTAGAACGTCAACGCCCGCCTCTACTAACTCAACAAACTCAGAAAGCCCTAAACCACCCAAACCACCTCAACTGCTTTACTTCGAAAGTGAATTGACGAGACTAATGAAAACTGTCCCCGGTATCCGCGACGAAGAAGTCCGCGAAATAGTCGAGTATCTATCGAGCGAAGATACATGGAGTGATTCGTACGATTCATCGGACTACGCCGGGTCCGACTTGGAGAGCAATGCGACTAAGACGGCTTTGCGGAAGCAAATATCCGAGAGCTGTCGAGAGATAATCGACGAGTTCGACCGCGGCGGAAGTGACGCCGGATCATTAGAACGCGATGCGGCTGGCGCTTACCAAAGGCTGGCGGCTACACTAGGACGTGTGGGTGAAGGTTCGCCGCCTCTATTCGGAAAAGTAATGCGGCATATAGGCGGCAGGCTAGTGGCACTGATGCACGAGGTGTCCGCTGGTGCGTCGCCAAGTACAGACGATGACAGTGCGTCAGAGCCTGGAGCGTTGGCTCGCAGTAGATCTCACGATATTTTAGAAGCGACAGCGAGTAGGGGCAGTGTTGCTAGTGACTGTGAAAGGTTCTCTTGGCGGGGTAGTTTTGAGTCCGCTTTGCTGGCAGCGGACTCCAGAGGGACACTGGGCGGTGCCGGATGTGAGGCCAGGAGATCACCAGCTGGTGTGGAACTGGCTGCACAGAGATCACATTCAAGGAGCTGTGGTGCCATTGGGGGCAGTGAGGATAGACTGTGGAGAGGACGAAGGAGGGCATCGGCCCCTGATGCAGAGGTAAGTTCGTTTCTATTAAATTCTAATCTAAGTTGCTCCATGTTATGCCTTTCATAAAGAGCTTTAAAACATTACACAGAATGCTTGAGATTCGTTAACAAACATTGTCACGCTTCATCGATATATTTGTTCTGTTATCTTCACTAAATGTATTTACACAATATTCTCACATACTGGGCCGTTATGTTTAACAATACGTTTTATTACTATAATGTGAAAAACATATCGAATGTGCTGACGCATTTCGTAATAATATATTCAATTTACAACTAATGCAGTGAAAACCACAACAGAAAAAAACTTAATCACCTTGATTTATATTACTTACGCAGTAATTTAAATCAAATCTAATGATTTCACCCATTATGTGACGTTATCAAATTGTATGACCGATAATTTAACCACATGGCTTTTAATCATTCATACTTTAATTAATATCCAACGTACAAGACTATCATTTTCGAAGCATGCTTGATTTTCTGTAACGTTTTATACGTCAATTTAGCACGCACTTTCGTAGGTACATTCGATGTCTACAGTAATATTAATATTCTGTTGGTCTATGAGTTTCATTTAAGTTTTTTATATGAAGTCTTTAAAAAGGGTAACTTTACTTACCAGTTTTCACATGAGACCGAAGAAAGAAAATAGGGGACGTATCAGCAAAGGGAAAGATAAAAAGTACCCGAAACCGGTGTGCGCGCATGGAACGACTTATGAACGTTGATAATCGTCAAGATCTTGGCAAGTGGCAGTAACGTCACTGCCTACCTCTGTGGAATATACTGGCGTGAAACTATGTATGTATGAGAAGAAGAATTGATGAAAAAAATGTATCGAGTGAATGTGATAAAAAGACCAGTAACGGACTTCGCAAGCGCATTATCAGTCAAACAGGGGATGCATTAGCGAAGGGCAAGACAAAAAGCCCCCAAAACCAGCGTGGGTGAAAGCGGCGACTGATGAATGTTGATCAAGAGGAAAAATTAGAGTCGTGGCAAGATGCACAACCTGCCTAACCCTTCTAGGACACAGGCATAAGTTTATGTACAGTAATGTACGATACAGTCGCTAGAGCGATATAGAACTTTGGAATGGAACAGTAGGAATTTTTTTAACGATATCGAGAGTTGCACATTATAAAACCGAAGGTCTCATGTTCGATCCCCGGCCGGGACAAACTAAAAAATATATCCATGAATATTTATTATTATTACTAGCTGACCCAGCGAACTTCGTACCGCCTAACAGTCGATACTTAAATTTTTTTTCACTCTAAGAACAATCCTCGTACTGCAACGACTTTTTTAGAATATTCGTTGAAGTAATTAGCGAAATCGGTTCAGCTGCTCTCGAGATTTGCACTTACCAACACATTCAGCGATTCATTTTTATATTATAGAAGACTAGCTGACCCAGCGAACTTCGTACCGCTTAACAGTCGATTGTTTATTTTATTTTTATTTTTCTCTCCGTAAGAACCATCCTCGTAGTTCAAGGAATATTCAAAAAAAAAGAATTAGCGAAATCGGTTCAGCTGCTCTCGAGATTTGCGCTTACCAACACATTCAATGATTCATTTTTATATTATAGATTTAACTAAAATCAATTAAAAACAAAAATACACTTTTTAAACGTAACTAAGTGTTTAATTAACTTTTCTTATTTTCACATTAAATATGTATAATGTATCACATAAAATATCTATGCTTAAATATTTATAGGTGCGTTGGTACCATTGGTAGATTTTCTACAGGGAATACATAGTATTTTACTGATGGGTTGACGAGGGTAAGAGATACACATTCTAAGATGTAACACAGAATTATGTTACCATTCCGTAAATTGTGTAGGTTACTTTTCTACACAATTGCACGATGAGTGCGATGACTTTGAAGTGATCGCATATTTATAAATCTATGAGATATAACTGATTGAATGACAACAAAATGTAAATGATCTCGGAATGAGCCGTTTTCAGGACAAATTCACAAAGCGCTTCATAGATGGCGCTTAAAGGTGTACACATAGGTACAAGTACAGGGCACGTCTGTCAAATTTTGCTTTCATATCAACCCTTGTATATCCCCACTGTTGGGGCACGGGTTTCTTCCTATATCGCGGGAAGGTTAGGCCATACTCCAATACGGGGGCCTAGTCCGGGTTGGTGGAGAGAAATTTTGCTTTGCGTAGATTAATTTTGACAGGCGTATTCCGGTTCCTCTATGGCAACGCTTGTGAGCGCCATCTATGAATTGCTTAGTGAACTTGTGCTAAAAACGACTCATTGGTTGGTTTGGTCTATTTCGACCACTTCATTGACTCTCAACCTTTCATTGACTCTCAACCTTTCGTTTCCCCCAACAGTCGGAGGAAGAGCAGAGGTCCGGCTCCCTGCCACGATTGCCTTCCATAGCTGGCACCATCACCGCCCCCGCCGGGCCTGTGAAGTCCGCGCGCTACCGGGCCCCTGGCTTCAGGACCGCGACCAGGGCTGCTTCAGCCCCTGGTCTTCATGTGCCAAGAAGGCGAAGAGTGCCAGTTACATCCAGCCATCAGCCCTCACCGGCAGCGCCAGCGTCCGCTCCAAGCTTGCAGGGTTAGTGTCTTCCTAACTTATCTTAGGGATTACATTGCGATGTTTCTGGGCAGTGAAGGATACTGAACTAAAGCGGAATCGGGTATGAAATAAAAATAGTATTTTGCGCATCAAACGGATTTTCAGCAGGAGACTAGGCTGTAGTACTGCACGTGTTGCGTTTTCTATTTATTTCTAGGCTTCCGTATGCAAAGAGTGATAATGCAACTCTGTTACTTCGCTTTCAACGTTTGTTTGTAATAAATAATGAATCCATAGTAAACTTTTTTATGCTACTTAAATAAGTAAAACTGCTTTCGAGTCAGACTCTGGAAATCTGCTTTATTATCTCAACATTGAAACTAAAAACGTTTTGGCATGCAGCAGCTTGCAGACTCATTTTAACTCAATAATTTTGGACCACAATATTAATATAAGAATATTCTCTATTCTAAACATGAATACAATAAAAAATATCACTGTATTGCACTCTAATGTGTAACTAACTGGCATTTTGTGGTAAAAAATTACTATAAAGAAATGCGTGCTTTGCCTAAAAGTAACAAATGAATAGATGATTCAGCCAAACTTGATCATATTAAGCTTAGAGCTATAGAAACCTTACTATTTTTATTAAGACTCGTTATATGTATCTATGTCTACTCATCGTGAGTCATTACTAATACGAGGGCTGCTACTTATGTATGCGGAATAGAAAAAATAAACAAATGTATATGGATAAATATGCTTTTATTGTTTTTCAAAGTATTCTCCACTATAATCGATGCACTTTTGCATTCAATGAAACCAATTTCACGGGTCGAAAATCGTTGACCACGTAATTTATTCATAACATTTGGGAATAAAAAGAAATCATTGGGAGCCAAATCAGGGCTGTACTGTGGATGACTATTTTTTGACCATCCAAAAATGTAGTTGTTTCCTGAGATGTATGACAGCTGGCATTGTCATGGTGAATTATGATTCTGCGTCGCTGGTTGTTTTGGCGTATTACTTCAAATACTTCCGGCAAACAAAGGGTCGTGTACCACTCCGAACTAACCGTCCTGCGATTTTCCAGGGGTATTGTAGCCACATGGCCATTAATACCAAAAAAGCAGGCAACCATTTGCTTTACAGTGCTTTTTGCACTAGCCACTTTCGTAGGGTTCGGCTCATTTTGAAACACCCAAACTGTTGATTGTTGTTTAGTTTCGAGATCGTACGCGTAGATCCAGGATTCGTGACCTGTGTAGATATTATAAACAGATTTTGAGTCGCCTCCGTTGAATTTTTTTAAGGTTTTCTTGCACCATTCGACGCGAGCATCTTTTTGATCCTGAGTTAAGTTGCGCGGGATCCAACGCGAACAAATTGTTTTTACAGACAAATGTTCATGTAATATCCTATGAATGCTCGTCATACATATGCCCAGAATAGCCTCTATCTCGCGATATGTAACATGGCGGTCTCGCATTGTTAGTTTTTGGACAGCTTTAATATTTTGTGGCACAACCACCGATTTCGGGCGACCTTCTTTAACTTCGTCTGTGAGCTTACTGCGCCCGCGATTAAACTCACTAAACCAGTAATACACAGTCGTTTTTGATGGAGATTCACCACCAAAAGTCGAAGTTAATTGATCTACGCACTGTTGTTGCGTAAAACCACGTCGAAAATCGTAATAAATCGTAGCACGAACATTTTCACGAGTGAGTTCCATTTTTTCAGCGATATGCCATTTTAAACCCAACAAAAACAAAACACTAACGTATATAAGAGAAAAATATTAGCGGCCAGTATTTAAAAAAAGAACGAATTTGACCATGGAGGTCAGACATTGCGTTTAAAATTATTGGAATCCCAGATTCCGCATACATAAGTAGCAGCCTATGTACCTAATGATTTCTTGAATGATTTTGCGTATCCTATCTCTTACCAATTTAGTGCTACCTAATGACAATAGGAAAATTAGATCGTTAACGCAATGGATGACACAAAATTTATTGACATCTGAGACAAGAAACCTACAGGTCGTAGGTGCAGTACTACACATCATGAAAGTTCCTTCGGGAATCTACGGTCGCGCAGACTAGGAAGAAGTGTAACGAAAGTACCCGAAGCTATAAGTACATTCAACATGATTTTTAGCCGATACGATTAAGGTCGCTCACGCTAATATTGCCAAACAAATAGTCACCTGCATCGATGACGTTGAATCAAAGGCGCGCGGCCTGCCATAAAATCAAACTATCTGATTGGTCAATCAACTTGTTGCACCTCCAAAATTTGGCCATCTGCGCAGGTACATCCGCGAGACTTATTTCTTGTGTAGCACTGTACAACGCACAGGTTATTGTTAAGACAAAAAACAATAACACCACAAGAAATGAGGTCAGACCATATGAATTCACAATCCAGCACCTGAACGAAGCCATTGTGATTGCATGCGTGCATTATTTATTGCCTTTGATAAACGAATGTTATGGGCTGCATTCGAAATGCCACATGCAATCATGGGAAAAAGAACGGACTTCTGAAAATCCTTCTCCTGTTCATAACAAATAAATTATAAACCGGTTTTTAGCTACGATGGTGTAATTGATCAAGACAAGTCCGATCTCTCTTTTCTTGATTTGTTTGCAACGTGTTTAGTAGCCATTTCTTAATAGTAAAAAGTAATGTAATTGATATCACCAGGGCCGTGTTTTATGAAACTATTTATTATAACAATACGATCTACATTGCAAAGACGAATAACATACAGATTAACAAGTAGACGCTGCTGCGCAATGTACCACAAATAACTACGAATGGTGTAGTTTTATGAAATCAGGTTCAGAATAATTTTGTCTTAGTGTCGCAAAATATTAATGAAATGAAAAGGTTTTATTTAAAGTAGCGCAGAAACTGCGGCTTAATGAAAGTTACAATTCAAACTAGGTGTCCATGTCAAAATCTAGATCATTTTGGAGAAAAAAATGGACAAAAAATCTCCAAACTTTGTCTTTTCAAAGCCCGAAAGTTTACATAATTATTATAAAACATAGAACTCATGCATTATACTGGCTTTAAGTCCAGACATCATTGTCTTTATGTTGGCTACTATAACATCATTTTTAGGCACAAAGTGTATTACTACCCATAATAATATTACGTAGTAAATTAGTATCTACCTACAATAAAGTCTAACTAAAGATCTTTCTGAATGAACTGGCAAACTTACAGTACCAACTTACTAAGTAAATAAACAACCGTTACAGTTTATAAAGCACTAAAGATTCCGTGAACTGTAGTTGTGAGATGTTGTGACAACGCAATTTCGTCAGAAGCACGCGCTTACGGTAGATAGCCTTAACTTTGCGCCAGCAACTCATTCGCGCAACCTAATATGTGCCCTAAGCCTTATTCATAAGAGTCACCTGGAGGCCTAAGGTTACCGTGGGTTGTCGTCTAAGTTTGTTTACACGGTATGCTTAAGGAGGTCACGTCGACATACTTTGGAGTGAGTTTACGCCAGTTGATCAGAAGCCTATGTTTACTACCAGCGGCGATGTAGATTGATTATTTTTTATTTTAATTCTTTATTGCACTAATTACATGAGTAAAAGTACAAGGGCGTGCTTAATGAAAGAAGCATTCTCTTCCAGCAAACCTTTAGTGTTGAAGAGACTGGCAGTGCAGGAAAAGAAGGTGAAATACAGTACTAATAAACTTACATAAACATAGGAATATACATTAACTTAAACCTACTGGGGCAAGGGGGGGGGGGTCTGAATAATAAAAAATATGATAAACCTTCACAATCAATAATACATATATAAATAAATAAATAGATAAAATAATTATACGTACATACACATTGAAGAAAATAACAAATTACGATTACTTACATATCAATAATTAACAAAATAATTGGTAATAAATTACTGCCTATTCTGCAGATCGAGGTAGTACTTGGTAATTGATGAAGTCTCGTTTGACTGTAAAACTTGTAAAGCGTTCAATGGATTGTCCGAAGTGATTTTCATCATCCGCGATGTTTCTTGTGACGTCACTCCGCTCTGCAATGTAAGAGTCACTTAGTTTTTATATAATAGTAGTATATGCAGCCTGTATTTACGTCTGTAGGGCACAGGCCTTCTCTGAGCGAGGGAGTATGGGCTTAATCATCACTCGTGCCCAGAGCGGATTGACGATTTTAAGCGCAGAGGTTTGTGAACACCTCAGGTTTTTCACGGTGTTCTTTTTCGCCGTTAGCGAGTGGTATGGTTAGTATAATTTAATAAATGTACGTAAATTATTAAATCCAGTCATTGGTACGTGCAAAAATTCAAACCCACGACCTCCTGCACCGCTCTTACATCGTACTTAGTTTTTCCTTCAGAAAATGTTTAATTTTATTGACATGTTTATGTGCTGGACATCATGCTTTAGTTTAACGTTTTTACTATGAAACAAAGATCGAATCTTAAAACTAAACTGAGGGTAAAAATACGACCAACTTAAAATGGAAACCTTGAATGTTCTCCTTTGTTAACAATTGATACAGTTTTAAATGTTTTGGTAACAACAGCTGTATCAACGAAAACCTCCAGCTAAGGCTGCTATTACGTCTCTTATACTTTCTCACTCACACAATCTGATATTTTTAGTGACTGTTAAAAAAAATATACTCTTGGTAAATGTGGCCTGAGGATTTTATAATATGTCTTCACTAAAGTTGTTATCAAAAATATTAATTTTAGAATCAAATTTTTGCAGTAAAAAACTAGGTGAAGGATAGGAAAAAATATATCCTGAATGTCCGTAATTTTGTTATCTATCGAACCCTTAAAACAATTTTATCAAAAGTATTCTCATTTTATTGCAATAATTTAAAACGTCACAATGTGAAAGCCAGACAGCATGTCAGGTGTAACAGCACCCTTAACAATAGGCTCCATTTATATTCATCCAACGAGCGAGGTAGCCTAGTTCATTTCCTAATGCCAACGTACTCTAATAACCAGCTATTTCGCCGTCCATTCTCCGTGAAATTGCCGATCATTTTTTACTTGTTCGAGATTAACTTTTTTATGCATATTCTTCACATGCACCAAGCATGTACGAACATTCTGTTGCGTAACCCAACTCGTCTTTGATTGTAAAACTTATTAGTAACTCACTAGTTTCGATGTCACGTTCATTGCTCTCTTTGTAAATGTTTCTTACTCAATGGCCTCGTAATAATCTATGCTTTGCTTAGGCTTGAAAGTAGCCCAAAGAAATGTAGCACAATCCACAGTGGGTGGTAATTCCGTATTACATATGCGGTGCCATTGACTATCAGCCGTTGTTTTTTGGTTTTAAGCTGCTTAGACTACGAGTAGCTGTGACCCGCGGTATCGATGTTTCCGTGGGAATAAGGTATTTTCGCGCAGCAGTAAAACGTAGCCTATGTGTTAATACAGGGTGTCAGCTAACTCCATACCAAATTCTATGTAAATCGCTCCAGCTGTTTTGACGTGAAGAAGTAACAAACATACACACTCACAAACTTCGTCTTTATAATATTAATAATAAGTAATATAATTATATTATATTAAAAGAGTTCTCTATCTATCTATCTATATTGTATAATTATAATATTATAGTCTGATAGTGTGATTTGATTACAGTGCTTAGCCAGAATTTTGAGCAGCGTGCTGTCTCTGTCGAATCAAATATATCTGACAAGGGGCGTTGCTTAAGATTTTACCCTGCGGTAGGGTCTTTGGTCTCTAAATAGATGGCACTCGTGGATGGGTCAACGATCTCATTATCTAAGACAAAACGTTACGGTCCAGCAAAATCTGTTACGGCCGATGGTTCTTGTTGGTTTTCCTTTATTTTATAACGTTGTTTACTGGAAACAACAGTACGTTTTCATTATTATTCCAATCAACGTTTATTTTCGCATCATTAACCGACTGCATCAAAGTATCCGACGGAGCAGCTACGCCTATAATTAACTCTCCATCACAGTTTCGCCAGAGGTAAACATTGGACGTAAATTTGTCGTAAAAGACAATTCTTAGAGTTCCCTGCGAAATCGCTGCCTTTGATAATAACAGTTACAAGGCAGTGCAGTTCACAAATATACATAACGAAAACGACTCTGCTGGGTTTCCGAGATGGCGATCACAATCACGATTTTTTTATTCTTTTTGTAACTGTTAGTCAATAAAGTCTTTGACATCAATTCAGTGCTGACGAAGTTACAGGAAAATGCCTAGCGTTTGTGTTAAAACGGCGCGTGTTGTGAAAAGTGGACCTAACTGTTTTGCCAAGACACTTTGTATGGCATGCCCCCGGTCGCCGATGTACACAAACCACATACTATTGTGGCTGCTTTAGCTTCGATCAGATGTTCCATTCATTTCTCTCTTGAACAGTTTGCTTCAGCCTCGAAATTGCAGTAGTTCTTGTTTAGTGTGACATTAGTGCGAATATTAAATAAATGATATATCTGTGTCTTGCAGACAATACTTTAGAGTACTTACATTTTTTGTTAAAAAGTGGTCAATTGTGAACTGGTTTTTCACTTTCCACCTTATTTCCTTACCCAACCTGCTACCATACCAACGTGGCCACAGCAGAAGACGCAAGAAAGGAGGGAGTGAAATATCATAGGGGAGAACTTTATCCAATGGTAGAATACATAGTCAGCTTTACTTGTGTACCACTACAGGACAAAGTAATATGATATTTCTTTGAAAAAAAAAATCGATCGATCGACCGACACGATATTACGTGCGAAAACTATGTTTTCATCATCAAATTATTTTGATCTATGAATTATTTACATAATTAAATTTTTATTAACAATTTTTCAATTAATATTAGAGCATTTCGATTTTGTATAATTCAACGAAATTTTTTAACAACCAACTTTTACATCGTGTTTTGTTATATTTATTCAAACAACGGAGTACTTGAGAATTTCTTCTGTATCGATAATTTAGTAACTTCGAGTAGGAAAAAGTGTACAATTCTACAATACGAACAGCACAAAATATCTGCCGCTTGCCAATATCAGCCTCCCATGCTTATATTTTTCTCTCTGGGTCACTAGTTCAACCTAGTAGTACTAATCACCCGATTGTGTATCACTAGTACTACTGGCAGGGAAAACGACCGTTGACTTACGCTGGTAGGGTAAGTCAACGATCGTTTTCCCGGGTACTATCGCGGGAACTACCGCCCCCAACACTTGCAAAATTGAAAAATGGGTTATTGAAAACAAAACAATATAAAATTGTAGTTTTTTTTAATTAAACAAAAAAATAGTAACCTCTGTGTGATAAATAAAATATTATATCATGCTTACCACTGCTGGCTGATAATGATCCATCATCATTTTTTGCGAAGTTATCCCCAAAATGAAAGCTATTCGTGTCGAAGTGTAGAGTACCCCTTTGTGTAAAGATAGATCAATTAAGTTACACGCTGTATGTTTTCAACAACGGACATTCCGCTTTCTGAGTACAGTGTGAAAATAAAAAGTAAAACACAGAAAGTTCCACACATAGCTCATTACGGTCTGATTGCAAAACAGATCTACACGCATAATCTGTTGTCAATAAATCATTCAAACGGCCGGCCTTCTTTCGCAACAAAGTCTCACTCAATCTGGTTCAGACACGCCGAGGTATCACTCCAGGTGGTTCACTTTCAAAAACGAGTTCCTGTTTATGGTATACGAAAAGAAGGTTTTACCTTCGAACCTTCCTATCGCGCGAGAGCCGATGAAAAAAAAACAACTGAAAAAAAAACGCAAAAACCCAGAATCCTGCGCCGAGTTCTTAATGGTAATTCGATGTACATTGCAGAGCAAAAACGTCTTGTTCGAGGGTAAATTGTATTTGGATTAAATCTACATCGAATTGTCGTAGTAAACTATGAATTGTAGTTTCATGAGACACGCCACTGAATATCAACCACTAATGAACCACTAAGCAGGCGACCTCTCAATGAGTCAAAATAATGGAATCGAAGTAACAGATAATTTTTATTAAATTGGTATATTAAGTAAACTTTCTCGTGAAATACACATGCCATGTGTGCAGGGCATAAAACTACAATTAATCCGGGTCGTCCTAATTATTATCTGTGGGTTGATCGACTCTGCAATGTACATAGAATTGTCATAATAAACTACGATTTAAGCCGTGAATTATATTTATATTATCTTCTTCTTCTTTAGGCTATAGTCCACTGCTGGACATAGCCCTCCACTAATGAGCGCCATAGCGCAAGGTTGTGCCATCATTGGGGGGTAATGCCCATAATCCCCACGCTGGGCATGCAGGTTGGGATCGCAGTTTGGTGGAATTGTAGTGCAGGGGGCGCTGCTGCCCAACCCCCCGGTTTAGTATTTATATTATAAAGGCCTCTAAAGACAGACTTATGAACATAATATTTAATAAGCAGGGCAAAACCAAAGTGTCAGACTTAGTAGAGAACACTATGTACTTTTGCCAAGTTCCTGTTCAAGTTACCGACCAATCGGACGTAATCGGTTGTTTAAAAGCAGCTACATACGTCACACACAAGTGTCTTTAGCTGGGCAATGAATGTACTGATACAATCACTTGCTCTGACGTACTTTTCAATGTCTGTACGGACTATGGCTGTAGGTAGGAAAGCAATTGCATTATTGGTTCTGCTGTATCGCTTACATATTCTTTAGAGTTTATCTAACGATTACTAAGTATAAAAAAGTATAAAAAGCAATTTATTTCCTAACGAACTTCAAAGTACATACTTTACCAAGGACTAACGATCGAATTAACGCAAACGCGATATCTAGTAGTCCCAGCTCTGTGATACTAGGTTCTTGCTAGTAACATGATTATGTTATCAATCGATCGATTTCAACCCTCTTTGTCCCTGGGGCATGGGTCTCTTCTTACATCGCAGGAAGGTCAGGCCGTACTCAAACACGCGGGCCAAATCCGCGTTGGTGGAGGTTTGTAAGAAAGTGGCGGGCCTTACTGTCATACATAAGTTATCAAGCCGCCTATAAGACTTCTGACATAGCTTAACGACTGCCTTTACATGACACCCGGCACCCATGGCTCAACGTGCCTTGCAGTACGTACGTACAACATAGAGCTTCGTCTTGGAATTAGTTCTAGATTAGTTCCAAATTGACGTAAGTGACACTATTACCACTATTACTCCATTGATGACTCTTTCCTAATACAGTTATCCTTTAACGTATGTGACAAGAAGTCTCGAAAGTAATGTTTAAGTTCTAATAATAAATGAAATACGACAGTCGGCTTTATTTATTAAATCACCTTTAATTAAAGCACTCCAAAATCGCCGACTACGACGCCGAAAAGACTAAAGGAATGTTTCAATGGAATCTCCTTTTATTTTAAATAGGGTCAACTGACGTTGACGTCACCGGTTATAGCATCAAAACTTGTGTCTACAAGATATATACTTAGAACGCGTTTCCTGCTATAATACTGGAATCTCCTTTTATTTTAAATAGGGTCAACTGACGTTGACGTTAGCGGTTTTTAACGTCAAAGCTCATCTCTACAAGATATTTACTGAGAACGCGTTTCCTGCTATAGAACATCGCACACAACAGTTCTTTTTCCATTTGCAAAACAGTCGTACTAAAGGGAAGAAACAGGAAAATATGTTTTTTTACTTTCACAATGATGCTCTGCGTATTAAATCGCAGAGCATCATCGGATCAATATTTAATGAAAAACACGTACAGGAGACCAGAAGAAGAAAAAGAAATACATTTATTATAGAAACAGTGCACACGCCACAACAACAAAATAAACTTTAAACATATCACTAAACATAACATTCGCAAAACAAAGGAAGAAAAACGAAAGGCTTTACATTACTGGGTGCGTAATTACGCATTGACTTAAAAGGGCAATGGAATTAAAACATTTGTCAAATACAGTGACTCGGCACTGGCTGGCCACTTAGAATTCAGGGCCAGTGCTGATTGCTTGGGAGCCAATATTGATAGACACTTCGATATTGACAAAGTCACCAGAGAGCCCCTACATCAGACACAAAGACCTACTTACCTATTTGTGATTAATATGATAATATGTCCTTTGCATTAGATAACGCTAAGGACATCAATAGGCGATTAAACCTTCCTTCTCTAATTGGCAAGACAATTATAATGTAAAAAGGAACAAAGAATAAACCCGTAGGCCATTGCGCATTGTTTTAGCACCGGATACGAAGGTACGGGCCTCCAGACAGACGGACGTGGCGTTTTGTTGCTTAATGTTGTGGTTACACGCCCAATGGTCACAATGACCGATGTCCGTTTCTACGTTTGAAGACCAGAGAGCCTGAGAAACAGTTTGAAAATGTTAATCCGAGTTGTAACTCTTTATTAAAGATGAGGGATTCGGCAATTACTCAGCTGTTTTGCATTTGGAAGAAAACATCGGATCTTTATTTGGACTGTAATAACACTTACTGTAATGATATGACTGACTCAACTTTGTTTTAATATTTTGTCATTTTCAAAGTATTCTTTTCTCTTTATTGTGAACAAAGCTTTGATGTCGACATCGATAGCAACCCTATTATGTCCCCACTGCTGAGGCAAGGGTCTCTTCCTCTATCGCAGGAAGGTCAGGCCATACTCCACCACGGGGGCCAAGTCCGGCTTGGTGGAGGATTGTAAGACAGTGGCGGGTCTTACTGTCAGAAGTTGTCAAGCCGCCCATAAGGCCTCATAAGCATAAAGACATCATAAGCTTTGATGTGATTCTAATTAATTGTATTACAATTATAAAATAAACTTATTAGCTCAAAAGAAAAATTACGATATTTACCTTTTAAGCAAAAATACAAAAATAGATACGGTCACTGACAACGTTCCTTTCATCGTTCGGTGGTGGAGCGGATGTGTGCTATGCGTCTAATAATCATCTGTGTCTGTCTGGCTGACTGAGCGCATTCATACAGAGCTATCTCTAATTCCTGCAAAAAGTCGATAATAATTTACATTTAACACTTTTAGTTCTATGAATTTTTCCTTGCTTGTTGTTTCATGAAGTTTTATCTTTGTCGTTCTGCGTTTGTGGAGTTGTAAAGTTATAGTGGCCATACCACTCGCTAACTGTGATGGAAAACATCGTTAGGAAACCGGACTGTTTGAGGTGTGCACATGCGACCAACCCGCGGTTGGCACTCGTTGTAATTACCCCTCATCATTCTGTCCCTCTGAAAAATTAAGATAAGATAAGAATATTCTTTATTGTACACCAGAGCACAGATTATAAAATAAATTAAATTCTTCCTCTCTCTAATTTTCTCGCTCTTCTTTGTTTGCCCTGCAATGGGAGATATAGCCTCCAAAACAACATTTAGAAAAGCGTTTGTGTAATATCAAAGCCTTTTAAAAATAATTATCGTCTACTATTAAACACAATAAATGATAGTTTTAACCATTATCTGTTTAGCAGCGCTAATACAAACCAAGACGATACTAAAAACACAGTATTTTCTAATGACTCGCTAATGCTCATACATTTAAAAGGTCTTATCGCGAATATTTACGGCAACGTTGCAATTGCCGTGGTCATGGTCACGGCAACTGCTACGTTGCCGAGGCGCTGGAACTAAAGTATTTAAGTTCACCTAAAAATAATCCCGATTAGACGATAAACATACTCGTATTTGATATCAACCCTTGTATGTCCCCACTGCTGGGGCACGGGTCTCTTCCTGCGTCGCAGGAAGGTTACGCCATACTCCACCACGGGGGCCAAGTCCGGGTTGGTGGAGAATTGCAAGACAGTGGCGGGCCTTACTGTCAGAAATTATCAAGCCGCCCATAAGGCCTCTGACATGGCTTAACGACTGCCATTACATGACAGCCGGCACCAACGGCTTCACGTGCCTTTCGAAGCACG
Source organism: Yponomeuta sedellus (assembly GCA_934045075.1). Classification (NCBI taxonomy): domain Eukaryota; kingdom Metazoa; phylum Arthropoda; class Insecta; order Lepidoptera; family Yponomeutidae; genus Yponomeuta; species Yponomeuta sedellus. The sequence goes on along the minus strand of OW203727.1, from coordinate 15,771,983 downwards.
GAAGCGGTCCGAAAAATGTCATGTTAAATGTATACCTACAGTAAAACCACATAAAATACAATCACTACTAACATTCTATCCTTGTGACGCTCAGCCGAGAAAACCTTCTATTTCCTATTACGCACAAAAGGTTAAAAGCAGAGCTACAAAATTAAACGTTCCCTAATGTATAATTAATTAATTATTGTCTTACGTAAAAACTTTCATGCACTTTGTTTCTTTTCAAAGTGTAATGTTTTTTTTCTTCATGTAATGGGTTTAGTAATTACGCAAATAGTTATGACTTCTATTTAAGTTTATCGCCACTTTGATCCGAAGACGTTTTAAAACTATACAGAAACACTACAGCTTGCTTGGTTTTCGAGTATTTTTTCTATAGTGTAAAATAACATAATGTACCTAAGAACTAAAAAGGGTTCCGAGCAAAATAAAGCTTTTAATAAAGTATCGACAATCTTGAAAAGACAATCTTTTTTAAATAACTAACTTTAAACTGCGACTCCACTCCCGTTATAAATTATCCCACGGGAACGCATTTTGGACTATCCGCACCGGGATAACATCCAACATCTCAATCCAGATCTTTGTCTATCTGTACACCAAGTTTCATGTAAATGTTCATGTCCATTCAGCCATTAAAGCGTGATTGAGTAACAATCATCCACATATCTTCACAAAACTTTCACATTTATAATATTGGTATCATCAATAAGATATTACGGTAGTATCGTCAATAACATGTATATTTTGAACGACAAGAACAAATTCAATCTATTTGTTTTATTTCATCATCTCACTTACTCTCAGTGATTGACGGTCATAATGCAGCCTATATGTCTAGAGAAGGGCCTACAGTGGGACTTACATATACGTTCCACACTTTCACAGGCCCTTTTTCAAAGGGAAAACCGAGTGCCAGCCCAAGCCAGTATTCAATCCAGCTATCACACCTGATGCAGATCTTATGTTATGGTAGCTGATCTCTAGTTTCCCTTTCTTTTCCGCAAAGATTTTTGCCGGATAATGTCGCTGTATACTAAACACAGTGTATAAACAGTGACGGTATATTGTCTCGAAAATGGCGCAGAAGGAAATTCTTGGAAACTAAACACATTGTGTGCCTATAATTGCTCGTTTTTGTACGCTTTCATTCACGTTGTTTATAATTTTATAGGCGGTCTGCGCTGGCAACTGTTTTAATTAGTACTTAAATGCACTGAGTGCAGTTCTGATACAGCTGAAATAGTTTCAGTTCACGATGGATTGAGAATGTCCGCTTTTGCATTTTTCACGAACAAAACTTCGAGCACTAATTAATGCTCTAATTTAAAGGAAAAGGAACATTAAAGGAAAACATCATAAAGAAACCTGAGCGACTGAGGTGCTCACAACATCTTCTTCTTCTTCTTCAGACTATATTAGTCCACTGCTGGATATAACCCTCCCCTAATGAGCGCCATAGCGCAAGGTTGTGCCATCATTGGGGGGTAATGCCCATAATCCCCACGCTGGGCATGCGGGTTGTGATCGCAGTTTGGTGGAATTATACTGCAGTGGCGCTACTGCTTACCCCCCGGTTTCTGCACACAACTGTCGGCGCTTAAAATTACCAATCCGTGGTGGGCTCATGTTGCCGTTGTACTCTATCCCTGAGGGAAAGCCTGTGCTGTGCACTACATTATTTTAACACCACGTTGCATGTTCTGATTCTTTTTCGCGTATCGATAGCAAGACATCGTGGTAAAAATATTTGCCAATCAGCGTAACGGACTCGCTGACTGTTACCCAGGGTGTGCTAGACGTACCGACTCAGTGAGTATGTCGTTCGGGTAGGCTCCTTTCGTGTCACCCACATTTACCGCTGAAGTAGCTGGCACTTCGTTTGAGTGAAACAAAATTTCTAGTATGATAACGATAACCAAACTCACTGTTTGAAATATACTTCATTGAAAAAAAAATGTTTTACATTATTAAAATAATCTACAAGATTCTTCATTGGCTTTAAAATAAAGCTTGTTAGTTTCTTTTATTTATGCATATTGGCAAGTTTTCATGCCTTAGTTTGCTTCCTTTTTACATGTAATTGATTGACTGAAAAGTTAGAATTTGAGTTATGGTAGGGCGGAAAATAACTGGGTATTTAAAAATACTTTGTAGACTTCTTTGGTCTTATACTTCCGAGACGTGAACAATATATTACTAATTCACTGATATAGAGAACACAATTGCACAACCAGAAAAAAAACTATAATTTCTTAAATCTAAGAATTTTATACACACGGCGGTCTTATCGCTTATACTTAATACCATCATATGGTTGATTTTGAGAGTTAAAGAACTATATGTATCGATAAGTCACTCTTTACTCAAACGCAGGCTAAAAGCTAAAAGGCCGTTCACTTCGTGCCAACTCATTGTGATAGAGCGGACTGAGATCGTGACTGCGGCACGGGCAATGGTGTTACCTCCACAATTAATCGTGGGAGACGGGTTGCGTCGATTCGCAGCTGCCTGCTGTCACAGAATAGGGACGTGTAGAAAGCCACGCAGCGACGCCCCGGGGCGGACGTAAATTATGCAGCCTTTAAAAGTCCCACTAAACGGCACCGGCCTACACTCAAAGAGAGAGTATGGGCTTAAACGCCAAGCGCGCCCATTGCAGAATGGCAATTTCAAGCTACAAGGTACGTAAACTCCTCAGGAGCTCAGGTTTCCTCGGATTTCCATCGCAATTAGAAAGTGATCGATCGATATTAACCCTTGTATGTCCCCACTGCTGGAGCACGGGTCTCTTCCTGCATCGCAGGAATGTTAGGTTACTAATCATACTCCACCACGGGGGCCAAGTCCAGGTTGGTGGAGGATTGTAAGGCAGTGGAGGGTCTTGCTGTCAGAAGTTAGAAGAAGGTTGGTGGAGGGTTGTAAGACAGTGGAGGGTCTTACTGTCAGAAGTTATGAAGCCGCCCATAAGGCCTCTGACATGGCTTAAGGACTGTCATTAAATGACAGCCGGCACCACCGGCTTAGCACGGAATATGCCACTAGCGGTAGTTGCGGGACGGTCACCCATCCTGCCCCTGGCCGCGCCTGTTGCTTCAAGAAGAAGAAGCGCTCATGGTTGAAGTGGTATTGCTACTACAAATTTAAGTAAAGTTAAATTTAAAATACTTTCGTCAGGATCGCGGCAAGTGGAAAATTCTGCCTCTGCTGCCAACCTCTCCGAGTTATAGGCTTACGTCTTATGAATATGTGTATAAAACCTAAGAATCTACAACGTCAGATAGATTTCAGAAATAAATCAATGTTTATTTTCACAATACAACTAGACCCAAACATGCGTTCATAGTGGCAGTAAAGTTTGGATTTGTATGCGTTATTTTAGGCTATTGCAAGTGCATGGTTAAGTCGTAGCTCAGACCGATAAAACGGTTGCATTCATAGAAAAGTTAATCTAGTTTAAATCTAGACAAAGGCATGCTCAGTGCTGTGTTTAAAATCGTTGTGGTATTCGTGGTTAAAAACCATGAGATTAAAAACGTTTCACGTAACATGACAATTATTTACTTCCCACTGTTCCATCGAATCTATTGGTCAATTTCAAGGAAACTATAAAATATAAAAAGAATATAAACTTGTGAACTTCATGTAGGAAATTATATTTAATTATTATTTACTTTGGAATTCTAATTAACAGAGCCTTGAACAGTTTAGTGACAAACTGCGTTTAGCTCTCATTTACCCCTCTGTTTCTTTTAAGATGTGTGTACAGATGACAGTTCATCGACCTTCACATTTTTGTTGCAAAATCATCCGTAAGGTACCTATGTGAGTAGAGAGCACGCTGTCGCCTGTACATCCAGTCATTCACGTTTCCTGACGATGTTTTTCTTCACGGCTGACTTATAGGTATTTTTTTTATTCTTTGAACTTAATTTCCGCTTGCCAAAACAAGAAATAGGCCAATTCAGATCCATTCTCTTTCAATAGAACCGACCAATAGTTGTTTCCTTCACGGTTAATGTTGAAACCTTTTTATTGAAGGTAGACAGTAATTTTTCAAACAAATCGCAGTGAGGTCAACTTGGACCACTATATCAGATGAGTACAGAAAGTTTGCCCATAGCCAGTCGACAGAACATCAACTTTTACAAGTACTTACTCTATTTAGTTTCCTTAGTTACCAACGACTTTTAGACCAAAATGTAAAGGTGGTTGTGATCGAACGGTAAATTGTACTTCACACACTATTATGGCAAGATTTTTTTATTTGAGTATACACATTAGGCGTGTGTGTTAAATTAATATAAGCACAACAATATCGGTTTTATTGGCACTGTTTGTAGGCAACTAATTGATCGCATTCCTATAGTATAATATCTATGCAAATTAACTCAGCGCACGCGCGGTCCGATGTCCTTCGCGCTAGCTACCTATTTGATTCGCAAGGGTTATACCACTTAAATGACACCGCAGTGTGCTTGATAAACGATTGATAAAAAATACAAACTGCATAGCTTCGTTTCGACTGACACCCGTGCTATTGTGATTCTATTGAACAATTATGCGTTTTTTTGCCTTTTGGGCGATGTTGTTGTGGTCAAAAGTGGTGTTTGCTGTCATATTTACCACCGCTGTATTGACAGTGATTAAACGATATCATGTATTATCCTATCTTATGTTTTATCTTAACACTGACGCTTTTCTGGAGATCCGCCACACAGGATCTTTCCTAGTCTGGACTCCAGCCTCTCACATAGGATAATAAGTCCTGATTGCTCAAATTGTATTATGTGTATACCTCTATGAGCAGAAAATAAATAAAGGACTTTGTCCATTTTGGGCCATACGTGGACAGAATGTAAGAGAAAAATCGAAATAACCCCTGATTATAATTAATTTCAAAACGAATATTTTTGCTTATCTCGTTGTATCAATCGACATTTTAAACAGTTACAAGAATTTTATCTGAAATCCAGTCTTTATTTTGTCAACCAGCCTTGATTTTTATTTCGGCGTTGCAATTTAAGGACAAATTGCACAGAAAACAATTTGGAGTTTCTAATGCAACGCGTTTTAGTGTTATTTGTTTAAAAAATAATGCACACTAATGCAACGGCATTACAATACTTGCTAGATATGTCGTATCAATTATTGGTGTGATAAAATGATTAAAAGAAATAATCTGGATTTGAGGGTAAACTATTTATTTATGGCAACACTAGACAAAAAAAAATTGTTTGAATTGTCATTGTCACCGGCTAAAACAAACAAAACGATTCATTCATTCATTGTTTTTGCACGTAGTGGTTATATACTCTTTGGTTTTTGCTGTTTCTTTGCTTCTCGTGAATATTGTTTGTTTTATAACTACTTTGGCTTGTTAAAATGGATCCTGCGATTCTTCGTTTATTGATGACCCCGGCTCAACTACGGATTTTATACCGGACTTACTTTGTGGTAGGCAAATAAAGCAAGCAAATCATAGGACACCTTGCAGCAAAAAAACTCACAGTGCAGGTATACTGATGCAAATTAATTACTGTAATAGGGTTCTTACTAACTCATACTACAAAACCTACTACTTAGTTTCAATTCAATTGACTGTTCACGTTTGGCCAAATCGCCCATACAAAGTGGACAAAGTCCTTACTTACTTACTTACTTTCTCAATAATTTAATGACATATTGTCTTTATTGAGAATTAAATATTCGTCTAGATATAACCACCTTTAATGAGAATTTGCATTGTTTAGGCTATTTGCCAGTGGGAAAAAAGAATTAATATACCTTTTCATCCCACCATCTCGGAAAGAGTATTTTTAATCTTCAATATCTGAGTGGAAAAGCCGTTTTTATTCTCTAGAGGATAAAATAATTGAATTTAGAACATCGTGTGCACTAAGTTTGTGAATTAAAAAAGTGTACCTATCTTGTGATTGTAAACATTTTTTTTTGCATTTAGTCATTTCCTCGCTGAGGTGGAATGAAAAGTTACGTGTTGCACTCGAGTGCAAAGATTTTTCACCTCGTGCGCTTTTGATTCCCTCGCTAACGCTCAGGATTCTAATTTTGAATCACTCGCTGCGCTCGTGATTCAATTTTAGAATCCTTCGCTTGCTCGGTCATCAAAATTGAACACGCGGTTAAAAGCAACTTTGCACTCTTGTATAACAAATAACTATTGTTTGGCTTAAAACCGGTTCAAGGCAAAAAAATATTTTTACTAAAGAAAATGGATTATTTCTGCAATAAAACGAGATAAAACTTGATAAATTTGTATCAAAAACGGCCAGGATTGGTCGAATCGATAATGATGTTACAGCTCAGTATATATAGCGATACGATAACCGGAGAATTTACTTGACGTTTGTATGCTTACTGAGCAGTGACGTCACTAATTCCTGTGCGACGTCATATTGCTCACGAGCGTTATGGCGGCTTAGTTATGTATACGTGAATTTCTACGTGCTTTTTTTTTAGAAAATATACACAAAAGATTTCAAAGTAATTACTTTCTAAACACTTATTAAACACTAACGAAAAATCTGAGTTGATTTTCAGAAACCTGTTTTTTTGGTTTGGTTTATTCTCAATAAGGTCAATAATTGTACTTTGTATCTTTACATGTTTTTCAATTTGTTTTCTGGTGTACAGTAAAGAATATTCTTATCTGATCTTATCTTTAGTGTAAATAAATGATTAATAAATAAATAAAAAATAAAAATTTAGTCTCATTAATTAACTCGTAGCCGCGGTTGTCTAAGTGATCTTCAACGATCACGAGGGCTAAATAACATAGGGCGCGTTCAGTTCCGTGGTTTCCAAGGCACTTCAAGCAGTTGGTGCCGGTTGCAGTCGATAGATGGCAGTCGTTAAGCCAAGTCAGAGGCCTTAGAGCGGCTTGAAATTTTTTGACAGTAAGACCAGCCACTAGTCTTGCAAGCCTCCACAAATCCGGACTTGGCCACCGTGGTGGTGCCCTTCGATGGGGACATAATGGGTTGATGATGATGATGATGATCTTATCTTTAGTCTCGTTACGGGCGACTATGCAGCAAATATGTAGTGTAAAGTGAAGTTGCTATTGCATAATATAGGTAAACGGGCCTGTTCTTCTGTAACGTATTGTATCGTAGGCGCTAGCAGCAGCCTCCATGGCATGATGCAATTGTATGGATGAGTTCATTCTAAGGCAAATCACACTGTTGCCCTAGCAGCGTAGTAAAATTCAAAGTTTAAGCCGTAAGCTGTGGTATTTTGTTTGTATAGTATCGTCGTCAGGCTATACTAGTCCACTGCTGGACATAGCCCTCCCCTAAAGAGCGCCACGTTGTGCTATCATAGGGGGTCATCGTCAGGCTATACTAGTCCACTGCTGGACATAACCATCCCCTAAAGAGCGCCACGTTGAGCTATCATAAGGGGTTATCGTCAGGCTATACTAGTCCACTGCTGGACATAGCCCTCCCCTAAAGAGCGCCACGTTGAGCTATCATAGGGGGTAATGCCCATAATCTCCACGCTGGGCATGCGGGTAGGGGATCGCAGTTCGGTGGAATTGTACTGCGGGGGCGCTGCTGCCCACCCCCGGTTTGTGTCGCCTTTTACGACACCCGCAGGAAGAATTGGGTTGGTGCTATTCTCTAGGCCGACCACACAGCAGTATAGTATAAACAACGCTAATAGTGCAGGAAATCGTTGTGAGTGAAGATTTAATGAGCCGTTTTCACCACAAATTCACAAAGCACTTAATAGATGGCGCTTATAGGCGTTCGAATACAAGAACAAGGACACGTCAAATTTTGTTAAGCACAAATTTATTTTTGACATCCGCATTCCGTTTCTTCTATAGCCACGCCTGTAAGCGCCACGCCCTCTGTGAATTTGTGTTGAAAACGACTCATTAAATGTTAACACTTGAAATGGCCAGTATTAGGCTGGCTGGATGTACTCTCTCTCTCTTTCTCTCTCTCTCTCTCCGGGGGAAAACCGCGCCTCGCCTTGAATTTTTTAAAGGCTGCTTTTGCTGATGTCAATGCCCTTGTGGCGCTTTAAGGCGCTAACTAGAGCGCCACCAAAGAAATAAAAATTTTACTTATTTTATAAAACGTTTTTTTCAGAAAGTAAACACAATAAATCCTTTTCGGAACACGTGTTAACTATTTTTAGAACGTACAGTTTAGAACCAAGTCTAAAAACTTGGCATTTTAATCGATTTCGGACGGATGTTGATACTAAGTTCTAGGATGTATTATCTAAAATTATTTGTCAGAGATGTTAAGATTTTTAATGTTTACTTTAAAAAACAAACGTACTATAAAACAAGCTATAACTTTTATTCGATTGTTAGTTAGCACCTCGAAGCGCCGCAAAGTAATTTTCGGCTTTTCGCTTTTTTACATACATACATACATACATACATACATACATACATACATACATACATACATACATACATACATACATACATACATACATACATACATACATACATACATACATACATACATACATACATACATACATACATACATACATACATACATACATACATACATACATACATACATACATACATACATACATACATACATACATACATACATACATACATACATACATACATACATACATACATACATACATACACACATACACACATACATAATCTCACGCCAGTATCTCAGAGGGGTAGGCAGAGGCCAGGGACTGCCACTTGCCACGATCCTGACAGACCACCTTCGCTTCATCAACGTTCTTAAGTCTTTGCATGCACGCACGCCGGTTCCATATACTTTTTATCTTCCCCTTTGCTAATACATCCCCTATTTGATCGATGTATGTCCGCCTGGGACGTCCCTTACAAGCCCTTCCTTCGCTTTTTTATTTAGATCAAAATAGTCATTAAACTTTCTTTAATACATAATAACAGCGTATTATGAAGAGTAACCGTAGCATTGCTAATAGTTTTAGTAATGGTATCATAAACTCTTCACGAGCAATTATCGTTGTACTATCTCGGAAAACTTCTTCTTGATAACTGTAATGTAATATTTACAGTGTGCTATTGAAGTATTTGCTGGCCAATTAAAATTTTCTACCGGCAGCAGTAGGTATTTAGCGATAAACAGATACAGCAATCCATTGATTCGGATGTCAATTCCTGTAGTTGCGGAAGAGTCGGTCGGTCGATAACAGAAGGTACTACTCAATAATATCGTTTAAAGTAGGTATTAATCGTTTAATCATCATCAACCCATTTTGTCCCCATCGAGGGCTTGTAAGACTAGAGGCTGGTCTTACTGCCAGAAGTTTTCAATCTGCCCTAAGGCGCCCTCGCGTTATATGAGCTGTCCCGGTACGATGCGGGACAGCTCATAAAACATAGTTCAACTCAGCACTACTTTAAATTACTTTACTTTAAACGACGAATCGCACGTAGCCCCGGCTGCCTGAGCGATCTTAAACGATCACAAAGGTTAAGCAACATAGGGCGCGTTCAGTGAATGGATGGGTGACCCTCTATAACTAACGCTAGTGGCATTTTTCCAAGCGGTTCTGTGCAAGCAGAAGTGTGCTAAGAGGCCTTAGGGCGGCTTGAAAACTTCTGACAGTAAGACCAGCCACTAGTTTTGCAAGCCTCCACAAATCCGGACTTGGCCCCCATGGTGGAGTATGGCCTATATCTTTCTCAGGGAAGAGACCCATGCCCGTCGGTGGGGACATGAGTTGATGATGAATATAGGGGCAGGTACCCGTGCCCCTATATGCCATGTCCTTGTGTATTTATATGAAGGTAATATTGCTAAGTTGCATTTAACGGCCAGACTAGCTTGAAATATAGTTACTTACTTACGCTTACTACGTATTTTTGGGCGAAATAAGTTTTACTGACCTAATGTCACATAAGAATCCTTATTTTGTTTACCAATTAGTTTCAAATACGGTTCTGTTTGAACGCGTATTTTTGGAGTTAAGTGGAAGTTTTTACAGACGTATTGTTTTGAAAATATTAGTCAGTTGTATTTTCATTATTTAGGTATCTTTCTTTATATCATAACCCTTTCTTCGAATTGATTTATTCTAGACCTGATTGGACTGATACTTCTAGTGCATTAATCAATTGAACCTAGCTAGCCTGCCCGACCACTTTCTACAGAAATTATAGGAAATCTATCGAAGGAGACGCTTTTTACAGTGAATGTAGGCAACTGTGTAGAATGTGCGAAATATACATAAAAATAGACTTTCTAAGCGATGAGATGGTTATCGAGGATGGGCTAGGCCTTATCACGAACGCGGCGTAATTAGCCGCTATACAAAATTGCGTTTTTATGACGAACATATTTCTTGCTTTATAGCTGTTTAGTACCCTTTACAAATTGTTTTGCTAGTTAGTAAGTACGGTAGACGGTAGTACTGTTGCAAAGTAGCCCGTAAGATAAATGAATGGTATGCGCGAACGGAAAGGTTGTTATGATGTATGTTGTTGGCTGATCAAGTTTTACATATTTGTTGCAAGCCGCTCGTATCTTAACTATTGGTGTACCTACTATAGTCTAAGGGCAGTTGGCATCTTAACAATTATGTTAAGATATGTCTTCACTTTCCGATGATCTCATTATTAGCTGTAGATAGTATGTATGACTGTCAAGCCGAAGGTTTCGGGTTCGATCCCCGGCCGGGTCAAACCAGGAAACGAACTTTTCTATTTTGTCTCGGGTCTTGTCTTGTCTCGGGGATTTTATCTATGTATTTATTGTATAAAATCTATCGTCGAGTTAGCACCTGTAGCACAAGTCATTTAGTTGTACTTAGTATAGGGCTAACGAGATCTGTGTAATATGTCCATGAATACCTATTTATTTATTTTATTTAATATACATAAAGGACTGACATGCAAAATAATTTTAATAACATTCGAGCAACAAAAAGGATGTGCGTCACGTTACCCGGGCCATACCGTGGTTGTTACCAAAGTCGTGACTAGCAATTGCCAAATGTCAAATTCCCTTAGTTGTATTTGACATTTGACGGCCTGAAATGACGAAACCAAATGGATTATGAAATGAAATGAAGTAGGATTTGAACTGTCCTCATCGATAAGCGTCTTCATGTAATTCGATAAAATGTAATACCTGTTATGCATGCATTCCGCAGACGTCAATACTATTTTCATAATATCCATGAAATTGCATAGAGATGGTTACATGTTGATGAATTGACGTCCACGTAAACCACTGCATGTAACACCTATTAAAGTAACATAGTAATAAATAAGCTTCAATCTGAGCATAAAATGTTGCTAACCTTCTTATGGTGGTCATCCAATTTTACTCGTGCAGCTATTATAAAGTTTACAGGTCTTTATTGAGCCACACTAAGGTCGTTTATTGAATACCATAGATTGTTCAATTAAAGTAGACAGAGTTTAGTTCCGTATCACGCGTGGGTACTGACCATACGAGTTTGTATTGTATCTGTATGTAATAAATACTGTATAGACACAGTCGCCAGCACATCAACTTTTACACGCGTGCACTCTACTCAGTTACGTTAGGGACAATAATGATACAACAAATTAAAAGGTTGATCCGCTGCCGGCTGTACGAAGTTAGAGTCATGTGCATTGAATGTGACGTGAATTTATATTTGCTTGCTTGTTAAACGGTTGCCAAGAACACTTTTAATTCGGTATTGTTAGGGTACTTTTAATGTTCAAAGGAAAAAACAGAACCCTTACACGATCACAATGTTGTCTGACGGAGGACCCTTTATCTGAGGAACGCGGCGAGGTATTAAGATGAATATATTCTTTTTTTTAAATGCACTAACCCGTGCTAAGGATAATTTTAAAAACCTATTTTGAGGCTAAAAATTCCACCCATGCCGGGATTCGAACCCGCGACCTCATGGATAGACGCGGGTTCGCATCCCGGCATGGGTGGAATTTTTAGCCTCTAAATAGGTTTTTAGTATTGAGATGAATTTCAAACCATATTCTCAGGTCTACGGTCCCTTGAAATTGCAAGGGAGAGGGAGGCCTTTGCCCAACAGTGGGACACAAACAAGGAGTTTTTTTTAAATAGGTCACATTACTGTGGTGCAGCCCCCGCGATGTTATGTTCCTATTGACTTGCGCCATCTCCATTTCTTACATGATGATGATGAAAGCATGATGGCCATAACAACGTTTAAACTGTATTCTATTTTAAATTTTTGCCCTTTTTTTGCACGACCTTACAAACATAGAAATGCATCCAGACTGTAGCCATTTTTCCCCAAGTTAGAATCAAATCCACGACCTTCGGCATGGTTACTAAGAACTTTGAATAGGTAGTTAATCAAGCGATTGCCGGCATCGCGAAATAAAACAAAGCAAACCATTTTATCAAAGGCCAAATCCCAAAAGAACATCGAGACCAAACCAAGGACATTAGAATCCCACACAGAGCTGCGAATGTCGATGTCGGCGGCAAACCCGTTCCTTTAGCGTTCTTTTGAGATTTTTTAGCGTTACGCCATTTTGCTCTGACCGTGACCGTTCCAAGCGGCTTCGTGTGCTTTATCCGTACATCCTTCTAACCGCATAAAATACATTGCAAAATAAATCCTATCTGACTCTTCTTTAAGAACCACTATCTACGTCGGTACTCTTAGGTTAAGAAATATCAGCTGTCTAATTTCCACTTTTATGTACAATACAGTGTTCTTTATCTATCTGTCTACATATTTGTGAAACGGTTCTACAGAGCACAACGGTTTGGACAATTAAGAAAAAAAAACTGCTATACATGGGTCACATAATGCGAAATAATAAATATGATCTCTACCAAATGATCCTACAGGGCAAAATAAAGGGCCGCAGAAGGCCTGGCCCTAGAGTCTTATACTTACATAATTTTTTAATAGAATGATATAAGCACGACTATGGTAGTTATTTGCCTTAATTTGGTAGTCTACAAAGCAATAGCAATACTATATCATAACAGAGGTATAACCCGCGCAAATGAAATAGGCATCTCTCGCGAAGAAGATCGAACCACGCGAGGCGTCGAGTTAAGTAGCTCTGGTTATACTATTGCAATGCGATTTGTTAGTCGACTACCAACAGTGTGAATGAAACGAACATTACCGAACTAATAAGACTCTATTGAACAACTATGCATTTTAGGCCGTACCCATGCAGGCCGTAGAACTACTCGTACTCACCCAAGTACTCACTGGCTGCTAAACTTGGCTGAATCGATTTAGAAAGGCACCATCAATTAGTTCCGAGAAGCTACACCACGGGTTACAGTGGCAACAATGATAACTGACCTCCGATTGGTGATGGCAACACAAGAAGAAGAATATATTTGAAATTCAAGACAGATAGGTTCAAAATCAACCATACCATTATTAGAAGCACATTTTCCACCGAACTACGGCCATTAGCGCTAATCCAATCAAGTTGCGTAATGTCTCAGATTTACAACTCAATCAACTTTGACACAATTAATTTTACATTCAACTGACAGTCATGGAGTTACGAATTCTCATACAACCGAGAGTTCGCACGTTGTTACATTATACCTCGCAATCACTTGGCTTACTTTGTTTTATAGTAGGTTGATTATGCGGTCTTCATTTATGACAATCTCTAATACTTAAGAAATTGTACGAAAACTTTCTTCTTTGTAATTTACTTTTTAATGTCCATTACCGATGACTAATTATTTTTTGGCTCGAAAATAAGTACACGTTGTCATTTCACAAAATTAAATGACCCTCAGAGGGACAGACAATGTTTGTAGGAGTACACTCGACTGGTATGGACGATGTCTTTATTTCCAACTTTCCTGAGTGTTTGCGAAAAACGCGAAGTCAGACAGTCAGACGTTCAGTCTGTTAACTATTAGGATATACCTCGGCTACTATCGGATAGACCGATTATTTTGCAATAAGGTAAGATTTATTTTATGTTGTTATTTACAGCTTTACATAACTTTTTAAAATAGTGAAGAAAAGTTTTATACAGAGCAGGAAGTAATATTACACTCGTGTGCTTTCGGCGAAAACGGAAGCCTACTCTAGAGCCCGAGGTATATTCTAAAAGCTAACAGACTGTAGTTCTACGTAGAAAATGAAGACGCCATTTTGCATACAGCTGCGATCGCACGGGTAATTTCTCGCCCCTCGCGACGATGAGAGCAAATGTCGTAACTCTCTAGCAAAACGAAAGTGCAATCAGACTGGCAAGAGGAAAGTTAATTAAACCACCGTCAGGTCTATTTGTTTCTGTTGAGCGGCACAACGAGTGAGCACTTCCCAGAAGGTCCAGACAAACGTTTTATTTGCGTTTACATCGTGCTTATAGTGGTACCAAGAATCGATGTTCGAGACGTCGACGAAACGATATCAAAACGCCGTAAAATAGTGTTTTCCGAAACCAAATGCACAAGTCACTACAAACACAACCCAATCACTTCACGTGTCTGTAAACTTTGAACAATTCCCTCGATCTCTCCAGGATCTCAATATCAGATACTACCTTGATGACTATGGGACCACCTGTGACGTATACACTTTGAAATAAAAAAAATAGTTTCCCGAATCGGTCAATATCAGGACGAAAACAAATAAAAATCGAAAAAAAAAACAACTAGCGCATCTTATGGTATACACTAATTCCATCAGTCTTCCATTTAAACTTCCCAGTGCGTCGGAACATGGAAAAAAATTATGAATCTATTCACTCAAAATATTGCTAACGATTTCAAAATCACGCCGTTTTTATATGGCATTCATGGCCTATTAAACTGACTCGTAACGACTGTCACGTAATTACTTGTCAGAGGCCTCATTGGCGGCTTGATTACTTCTGACAGTAAGTCCGCCACTTTCTTACACTCGTACACCAACCGGGACTTGGCCCCCGTGGTGGTGTGTGGTCTTACCCTCCTGCGATGCAGGAAGAGACCCGTGTCACAGCAGTGAGAACATACAAGGGTTGATATCGAGACTGCCTCGTTGATCTAGCGGTATCATGTCTAGCGGTGTTGGAGGTCGTGTGTTTGATTTCCGCTGGGGACCGCCGTACATTTGTGCAAATGGACTCAGTCTGGATGTACTTACCTGGTTATCATAGCAGCGGGAATCCTAGTTTGGGACCGGGATAAGTGATTGTGTTGTGTAACTTCCAATCATTGTTATTATTAGTAGGCATCGTATTGTAATAAATAGCACAGGTAAAGTTATGTGAAGTTTAATGTCATATTAGTTCCGATATTTCTATTACACAAATATATATCAGATTATTCCGTACCGAAGTATATTCGAAAAGCTAAAAGACTGTACCTACTTGTACGTAACGTTATAGTTAATATGGTATGCTTACCTTTTATTTTTCAAACTTATTGTTACAACCGTGCATAAATTTTGTTTTAACAGTAAATTCCAAATATTTACGAAAACGGGCATATAAAAAACAGTATAATCGTGACTGACCGACGTTTCAAAATATTTTAGTGCAATGACATTGTTTCAGGCTAACAATCCAATGAGGTCACTTGACGATTGTCAGTTTTACGCATTGACGTTGTGAGGCTGTGGGTGATTTGAATCTGAACCTTAAGCTCAAGGTTGTAAAGTTCTTTATAGTCCAACTTCTTCACACCATAAGCTTAGTCTTTATAATCCGTGCAATAGTATTCATATATGACAATACTGGTGTGAAAGTATTTCAAGGTTTAGCACGGCACGTTATGCTAAGTGTTTAATTTTATTAAGGGATTTTTAATAACAAGGAATTCTTTAAAACTATCAACTATCAGCAAGCAATCCTCTTCATATTTAACGAAGTATCTTCCGAAAAAAAAAAATGTTAGATGTGTTTAGTGACCTAAAAACGAAAAGGATATAAGAATATAATTATAATCAATTAGTAAGGCTTTTATAGATTTGAAGGTCATAGCATGTTATATAAACAAACCAATAAGACGTTAAATTAAGTGCCGACATTAGTATTGAACTGACCTTGGGACGGATATGGAGAGTTCGCCTTATAAATGCGACAATTAGGCAGTTCGTTTTACCTGTTTTTTGAATCAAATGTTCCGTAATATGTCTAGACAGATAAGAAAAAGAAGACATACCATATTTTTACATAAAAATGGTACATAATTGTATATGTATAATTATGTGTTCTCCCGCTTTTTCTTATCTTATAATTATTATTAAAATAATTTATTATACTATTTAAAAAATCGAAAGTAAATAGGCTAACGAGATATCTTAATATAATCTAAATGCTGAAAATATATCTTATGTCAAAGTTATAGTTGCCTTACTTAAAATTATTTATTTACTTGAAAACAAACAATATCTTCACGAAAAGTAATGTAAAATAAATAATTTGAATATCTTATTAGACATTATTGACGTCACAAAATTAAATTTGACGACAGGTACTAGTAACAAAAAAAAATGGAGTTTTGAAACAAACATTGAAAATCACGCATTATTTTAAAATAATAAGTAGTATTAAGACAAAACGTTGCTGGATATTTCATATTGATGCTTTAAAATGCTTTAGGTTCTAACTGCCTTTTTTGCCTGAGCAAAATTAGTACAAATGTTTATGTCAGCAAAGATTATTATTGGCAATCGTACATACTCTTAAAACCGTACGAACTTATGACCTGTCCATAAATTGGTCTAATTGTGCGGTGCGTCAGGGTAGGGGACCCAAAAGTGGAATCTGTGTTTCGATTCTCTTTGTAGAATGGAATAAGGTAAACACAGTTGCCCGTTATTGGATGTTTTTTATCTGAATTAATTAATTAAGCCTGTTGATTACGTAACATGACCTATCTATAATGCTACTAGAATAATCATGTTCTTGATTGCATAACGTTTTACGAGTGGAACAAGTTCTTGTCTATATGTCATTTAATATACATTATTTTCATATGAATACCGAACTTATTTAAACTCGAGGCTCATTGGAATTTGTTTAGTATCTCGCGATTCAAACACTGGGTAGGAACCGACGTAACGATATCGAAATGGTGGTTAAAAATGTGGTAGACAAGAGCGTTGTTAAAAACACGACACTTGCTGATGAAGATGTGTCTTGTTGGAACTGTTTTACTGTTGAAGGTGTTGAAAAGGAAACAAAACCTGCAGTGACATTAAAGACTTTACGAAAACAAGAGAGAGAAAAATTAAAGCTTTATTCATTTGTGGCTAACGAACTTTCCCGACCAAAAGTCGTGCCATTGAAACAAAAAATAAGTAGCAATTATGCTGTTGCCAAAAAATTGGATCAAGAAATTACGAACGAATTCAGCATACAAAATAATTTTAAAGACAATACGTCTGAAATACATGATACACTTTCTGAAACTTCAGTACAGATAGAAAATATAGCGATTGCCCAGGAGACATTTGAAAGTTATAACAAAGACACACCAAAATATACACAAAATGCAATGGATACATCTGTAAAATCAGTAAATGAAATCGATAAAAAAGAAGAATGTAAAAAAAGTGAAAAATCTACAAATATACCAGCAAAAAATACCAATAAAGTGGAAATTAAAACGTCAACACCCAAAATTATTCCAAAGGAAATGGAAGTTTTTCCCAACTTACATTACAGTACAGTAGTTGAAGTGAAAAATAATTATAAGATTAACGAAGAAATGGCGCCGAGAAAAAAAAATAGTATTACATCGATTAGTGATGCGCTTGATAAAGTAGAAGAAGCCAGTTCTAGTGGATCAGATTCGGGCTACACTGCCTCATCCATACCACATGAAATACGAGCAAACGACTTAATAAAAAGTGATGAAAGTGATCCAATCTCTTTTGTTAAAAAATCCATTACTTTAGGGCGAAGCAATCTAACTACTGCCCATGAATTACCACGAGTAAAATCGCATGAAATATTTAAACGATCTTTGCCGGCTCTTAATACTTCAAATGAAACTAAAGCAAATGAAGCTATTACTTCTTCGAGTAATTCTTTGTCAGTTGATAGCTGTACGTCTCCTAGGAAAACTTCAAAAACACTAAGATGGAGTACTCTGTCATTTCATCAGAAACCCTTATTTTATGGTATGTATTGCGCAACACTAAAGTATTTTCAGCCGTAAAATATAGAGCGATCCTCCTGGTATGACGCACACAATGTTAGCGCGCAGTCACGTTAATATAGCTTGCAGTGGCTCACTATCAAACAGGAAAAAGCACAGGAAACGATAAAACAGGGCTTAACAAATAATAACCATTAATATATTTAAAATCTTTACAAGCAGACGTGCTTTGTTAAATTCAGTTTTAGTGTAGTGCAACAATGGCTTCTTTGATTAACCATCATAGATTGGAAGCTAGATATTATGCGTTTGAAAACCAAGTTAATTCAGAGCATAACTCAGGCTACAAACCAGTGGATATTTACAGCGCAACAACATTTGAATCATCATCAAATAAGAAAAAACTTACATTTCGCGAGTGTTTGTACTTGTGTTTTTGTTGTAAAAGAAATAATCCTGATGTGAATAATCGCGAGCAATATGACCACCCTGATCCATCACATATGGGGAGTCAAAATAAAAAAACCTATACTATTCGCAGTGATTCAGTGTCTTCTAGAGGTTCTCAATTACCTATCCTAACGGCTTCCCGTGCCATGGATGGCGAGTTCTATAACCCTTTTTCGGTTCCAATAAATGATGTTAATCAAAAAGATATGATTCCAAAGAGTCCAAAAACGCAACCGAAAAGTTCTTACGAAAGTGTCGAAACAGTTTTCTTAGATTCCCCTCCCGAAAATTGCGAGTTTGAACAAGTGTCTTCGCCAATAAAGGAAAATAAAAACAAAAAAGGTACTCTGTACGGTGAGAAATCTTATTTTATGCGCGAAGTGCTGGCGTGTCGGGATTCGTTCTTAGATTCCCTCGAGTGGTGCGAAAACTCTCTGACTCGTGGAAAGAAATGTCGCTACGTTAAAAAAGATGATTGGCTGAATTTAGAATGTGACGGTATCGAAGGTGCTAGAACACAATTAACTTACTGGCACTGGCACCTGCCTGTATCTCCATTTTTTATCGCTTTCTTGCGCACTTTATACGTCAAAGTTCATCGACTTTCTCGGCACTATATGGCACTTCATACCTTAAAGTTTATATTTTAGTTTAATTGACTGAAACATTAAACATAAATATATTATGTGTAAATTTTCTGATTTATAACCTTTTGATATTTCTTTGTCAATGACCATATCCTAGCTCACGCCCACAACTAAGGAAACTAGTACTCATATTGGTGTAAGCAGTTTCGAATACTACTGGAAAATCAAAGAAAATCCTCTCACCACATGGTTTTTTCCTGATTATATGACCCTAGAGTCTACCACTTACATAGTTATTCAATAGAATGGTAAAAGCACAAGAATGGTTGTCATTTACCTCAATTTGGTAGTTTGCAAAGCAATAGCAGTTCAATGTCAATCCAGAGGTAAAACCCGCGCAAATAAGCATCTCTCGCGAAAAAAAAATCGCGTGAGGCGCTGAGTTAAGTAGCACGGGTTATACCATTGCAATGCGATTGGACTAATATGACTACAACATAACGTAATGTAACGTAACGTAACATAACATTTATATACAGGCACATACATTGCTTCTGGTCCCACAGTAGGGTAACGTGTGTCGTGACACAACGACATCACAACAAGACTTGGGGTTTTGTTTTTTTTTGTCCCCAGCCGTGGTTCGAACCCGGGACCTCGCGCATGGTAGATATCCCTCCTGCTCTTGTACTGGTCCTCCGCACCTAGCATACGAGAATATTTTCATAATTGTGTTTTTTCTTTATCTTTACATCTGTGGGTTTTGCATGGAACGAAATAGCATTAATGCGGGAACCGATCTAAGTAATCCATTGTACTTCTTCTTGCGCATCAATACTACAAAGACCCTCAGCAGCTAAGTGCTAGTTACCAAGTTTCTTATGTCTTCATTACAGATGAGGTGTACATGTCGGAGAACCTGTCCCCCGGACACGCCACGTTGCCGCGGCGATCCAACTCGCCGCTGCCACACGACCGTGAGATGGACAGGGATCGGTTTCCACACAACAGAAGTTTGCTGCAGGTTAGTCATGCACAATACAAATTTGTTTTGGGGGGTCTTAAGTTTCAAGTTCTGAGACACAAGTTGGTTTTCATCATTATCAACCCATTATGTCCTCACCAAAGGGCAACGGTCTCTTCCCCTGAGGAAGGTATAAGCCATACTCTACCACGGGGGCCAAGTCCGGATTGGTGGAGGCTTGTAAGACTAGTGGCTGATCTTACTATCAGAAGTTTTCAAGCCGCACTAAGCCCTCTAAGTTTGTGATACAAAACTATTATCTACAGTTACTGTACTCGACAAAACCCAGAGCGCATAGAGCGTGACGACTTGACTAGCCAAATTATAGGTTGACCCGCACTGTGCATAATATTTACGTAAACCTATTTGAACCCTTGTATCGATTCTCGACAATCTTTTATCTTTAAATTTGTTACAGGAATAACAATTTTAAGAGGTACCGAAGCATTGCGTTAAATTAAAACTGTTTTTACACGGATTTCACTCGTTTATTATATTTTTTACAGGTGCCGTGGTCTCGGATGACATCCAAGACCATGGCACCTGTAAAAGTGCCGAAACGTTGGAAAATTGTAAAAAATATAATAAACGAGTGAAATCCGTGTAAAAACAGTTTTAATTATGTCTAGTACTCGTGTTAACCTTAGAAAATACTACATTGCGTTAAAGTTCACGCGATAGATGTTGAAAAATCGTAATTTTTAGCACTCACTGACTCACTCACTCACTAATAGATGAGAGAGAGAAAGAGAGAACGAGAGAGATAAAAAGAGTTTACGCTTAATCAACACATGCAGCCTCGTGCGGATTAGGAATTTCAAGCGCTGGGTAAATTTTAACCCCATAAATTTTTTTAGCAAACTTTTTTAAACTTTATGAAGCACTAGCTGGTGCCGGATTAGTGCTGGATTAATATTTATGGTAGCAAATTAACACATAATTTTTTTTTTAAATATAACAGCCTGACAAATTGACATGTTACGGTCGGTCGCACTAAAATTATTCTAGCGGTTTTGGCAGCGCAGCCCAGAATAGCTCGCGGGCGCTCGTAGGTAGATTTTTTCCTACTTACTTGACACTCATCATCATATTTTGGACAATTCACTCAATATCTTTATAAATTGTAGCCTATGTGTTATTCTGATGTATAAGGTAGGATAACTCAGAATAACACAATAACAGAATAACAATATATATATATATACAGAGTAAATAGGTGTATTTTTATTAGATATTAATAACAATCACACTTCGACTAATCCACCTCCTCATTCCTCATATTTTAATAATTAAGGAATTGTATGTTATGTCCGTGCTATTTTTGCTTATTTGCGACAGAAATAAAACGCAATGACGTCGAAAGAGGCAAAAGGTAAAACAAATGCCAATAACTTGTAGGCTGCACTCCGAACGGAACGGGCCGAGAATGGACTGTTTTATGTAACTTTATGCCACGAATGCATTCTGACCGCATGCGTGTGTTGCACCTTTTGTCATTAAGAAAAATAGACCTTACATCGTTGGAATATGACCGCGAACAACTGAAAAATTAAAGTGGTTCTTTAGGTATTGTCTCAAAACTGATGTTGTTGTTGGGCACTATATGAGTTTTTTGCTCTTACGGAACAATAATAATTTTACTTACTTATGCTTACTCTCGACACTCGTCATCAAACCTTAGACAGCGTTGATTTGTACTACTTTTTGTTGTTTAGTCGACTGCACATCCACCATTACATCCATGCACTCTACTCACTTAACTTATCGTTCACTTTGGATATTAAATGTAGAGATTAATAAGCTGTTGTCTATACTAGCGAATCTGATCGCGTAATAATTGGTATCTGTCAAGGAGATGATCAATACATAAGCCAAATATCCAAAACCATTCGGACGTCCGAAGATTGATTGCATGGCAAACATTCAGCATAGCGCTCATTATAATTTGCGATAGTGTATAACCATTTAAATGAACTGGTAATCATAATTCAGTTTAATATCAAACTCTACTAACACAAACTATTTCTTATTGAAACAGTATCGATATCAACCCTTGTATGTCCCCACTGCTCTCTTCCTGCATCGCAGGAAGGTAACGCAGGAAGGTAAGGCCATACTCCACCACGGGGGCCAATTTCGGGTTGGTGGAGGATTGTAAGACAGTGGCAGGCCTTACTGTGAGAAGTTATCAAGACGCCGATAAGGCCTCTGACATGGATTAGCGACTGCCATTACGCGACAGTCGGCACCAACGGCTTAATATGCCTTGCGAAGCACGGAAGCGCTTGGAAAAATGCCACTAGCGGTAGTCACGGGACGGTCACCCATCCTGCACCTGACCGCGCCTGTTGTTGCATAACTCAAGTGATTGATTCCAATTACTCGGTTCGACTAGGCCACGAGCGCTTGAAATAGTATAATTTGATGGAATAAAACCGCCTACATTTTGCTCAATGTGGCCAAAAACCTTGAACACGTTCGGTGCATATTATAATCATTAACACGTGGCCAGTACTAAATTTATGTAATCGTAAATTACTAGGAATTGCCGACTTTTTTTCTATCTATCAAGTTATTATATTGAATTGCCAGATAACGAACACTGGCTACTTTAAGAACTCATAAATGACAAAAGGCATTCTAGAATCAAAGCCATAAAAGGTTTCCACGTAAAATGTCTTTGAGTGTGACTCTACTCTATATTGAGTGTTACTCTATACGGTAACTTGTAAATGGCTTTTTATTGTGAACAAACACGTAGGAAGAAAAACCTGTATGTTTAGGAACTTAATGAATTTAATTTGGAGCAATAATTTTGGTGATTCCTGGAAAGAATCATCTTGAAACCGAACCTTCGCCTTGTGCATTCATGCTACCAGTAAACATAATATGACTATAAAATGTTTATGTACACACGAGTGTACAATTTCTGTATCAAGTGACAACATGATAACATAAACAGATGAATACTTTAATGTAGAACGTGGTCAGTTAATCAGTCATTCACATACTATCGTCCAGAATGCAATTTTGGTAAATAAAAAAGGTGTTTGTTGTCCAATAACTTATAGAGTACACGCCAGTAGAGGAATATCTACAATCGATAATCGATAATCTAAAATAATCTTGAAATATATCAAAACATTCCGACCACGTGCCGCTGACAGAAGGACGACCACGTGGTGAGTCTCTAAAATGCATAGTTGTTTAATAGGGTCATATTAGTCCCGGCTGCCGTCAATAGATGGCAGTTGTTAAGTCAAATTAGAGGCCTTAGCGCGGCATGAAAACTCCTGACAGTAAGACCAGCCACTAGTCTTGCAAGCCTCCACCAATCCGGACTTGGCCCCCGTGGTGGAGTATGGCCTATTCCTTCCTCAGGTATCAGACCCGTTCCCTTTGGTGGGGACATAATGGGTTGATGATGAATTGTCATTTCATTCACTTTATCGGTGGTCTAGTAGCAAATCGCATTGCAATGGTATATCCCGTGCTTTTTAACTCGGCGCCTCGCGCCGCTTTCTTCTTCGCGAGAGATGCCTGTTTAACTTGCGCGGGTTATACCCCTGGAACGACATTGTACTGCTATTGCTTTGAAGACTACCGAATTAAGGCAAATATCAACCATTATCGTGCTTAAATCATTCTATTGAAAAACTATGTAAGTATTATACTACGGTGAACGGGCCCTTTTGCACGGGTATTGTAGTCTTTAACTTCATAAGTATTAATTAAACGATTATTTTGCTTTAAATTGTGCCACCCGCATTTCGCCGGCCCGCTGTAATATGGTTAGACCTTGAGGCTGATGTACGATCGACTGTATCAGTTGTTACTTGATACCCTGACACCTTGTCTGTCTATTGTTTTCAGGCTCGCTCCGAATCCATGGCCTCGGTCTACTCGGGAGCTGGTGAAGGCACCAGAGGTACTGTGACGGTCAAGGGAGATGTCCAGTTCTCTCTGTTGTACAACTACCGAATGGGGGCCTTGGAGGTTGGCGTGAGGTGCTGCAGGGACTTGGCACCGGTCGATGTGAAGAAGAACCGATCTGATCCTTATGTCAAGGTTAGTATATCGAATATTTCAACATTATAAGGCAGTTTAAACAAGGTTACGTTTTGTGTTACAAGGTTATCGTTTTTTGACGGGCTGGATGTCTTGCTATCGTGAAACGTGAGGTTGATACATTTGTCATTTAATTATCTACCTACTAGTAGATAGATGGAGAGACGATTCGTTTATTTAACGGCATAGTACTTAAAATACAACAACATAAAAACGTAATTACTCATAAATTTACAGCTACACAGCTACATTTACACTTATTAAAAAAAGATAAAGTAAATAAAAAAAGTTTGTATAATGAACATCGATTTACATTTCCAAGTTTATTGAATCCCTAAAACATAATGCAATATCAATAGATTCAGAAAAATATCTTAGATATAAAATTTGTATAGCATAACCGCCATCACAATTTTTTTTGTAAGCAATTCGGCAACTGATATCTGTTAATCAAGAGATTATTAGTACGAGAAACCGGAAAAAAATTGTATTCGTGTAAACACAACTCTGGATTACAGTGTTTACACTTAGATTTAACAAATATTAATTTGAATTTTTAAACACATTAATGAGAGATGTCCCACGCACTCGAACGTTAGAGCAACTTTTGTAATAAAAGTTGCTACTGGACATTACTGGACAACCAAACCATAAACAGCCCCACTCTTGTTTATAGTATTACGTGTACATACCATTAAAATATTGGCCTTTGAATATACGTTATGAGATGATTTATACAGCGTCCAGTAGAATCTTCACTCAGATTAGGGTAAAGGGACCACTCGGACACTGGGAAATTGTTTTAGATGGAGCCTATAGGCTTGCCAAGCACCTATACCATCCTGACAGCTTAGTCAACCTAGCCTACAGAAAAGATAAGTCAATACATGTGGAGCCAACCTAGCCGCGGGTATCCTCACGATGTTTTCCTTCACAGTTAGCGTGGGGTGTTGCAATTACCAATCCGCAAAACCGTTAAATAATAGTAGTTTATGATACTGTTGCATAATAAGGGTTCTGTACAGTGTCATGCGCACACGAGTTTTATAAGACCAAGTTATGTACAGTGTTATACATTACTTTATCTACTCTCGTACTATATAATACATAAAATAATATTAAACAGAACCAAACTTTGTTTAAATATTGAAAAGTTTTTTTAAATGTAAAATATTGGCGCCAAGGCGCAAACATCGATTGCGCATGTGCGTTGCGTCGCCGCGGACTCGTCCAATGAAACCTTTTTTTTTTAAGTAGAGGTTCTTCTTGGTCCAGCTGGAGGTTGTATAGGTGTATCGTTATGATTAAAAAGTTATATTGTGATACAGGTGCCCATGCAAGACCTGTGTGCTTAGTGCGAGTTTGACAGATCCAATCGAATAACTTTACTACCACGTTAATCGAGCATTGAGTAGTGAGTATGAGTAAGTTAACCGTTTGAACTGGCAAAACGCTGTCACAGTACAACTCGCACTCGCGTTTATTCGTGTTTTGGCTGGTAAACGTGTTCACTTCTCAACGTAAACCATTACAACTCGCACTCTGCAATTTTAATTTCCATACTTGTCGCTAGGTGGCGCTTCCTCGATGTCATAGAAATATGAGTTTACGTTAACGCGATCGAGTAGTTAAAAAACTCGCACTAAGCACTCTGAGTGCTGAGTGCGATCGAGTAGTTAAAAAACTCGCACTAAGCACTCTGAGTGCTTAGTGCGAGTTTTTTAACTACTCGATCGCGTTAACGTAAACTCATATTTCTATGGCATCGAGGAAGCGCCACCTAGCGACAAGTATGGTAATTAAAATTGCTGAGTGCGAGTTGTAATGGTTAACTCGCACTAAGCACTCTGAGTGCTTAGTGCGAGGTTTTTAACTACTCTATCGCGTTAACGTAAACTCATATTTCTATGGCATCGAGGAAGCGCCACCTAGTGACAAGTATGGTAATTAAAATTGCTGAATGCGAGTTGTAATGGTTTACGTTGAGAAGTGAACACGTTTACCAGCCCAAACACGAATAAACGCGAGTGCGAGTTGTACTGTGACACCGTTTTGCCAGTTCGAACGGTTAACTTACTCATACTCACTACTCAATGCTCGATTAACGCGGTAGTAAAGTTATTCGATTGGATCTGTCAAACTCGCACTAAGCACTCTGTATCGTAATAAAACTTTTATTTTTATTTTTGGCCTATGCGTAATATTTGTCATAAGAGTTTTGTTTTAAGTTTTATAATCTTTGTATTAGAGTAGATAAACTACTATTATTAACCGACCCATTCCAGGTGTACTTGTTGCCGGACAAGTCCAAGACTGGCAAGAGGAAGACGAAGGTGAAGAAGAACACCCTGAGCCCGGTGTTCGACGAGACGCTTAGCTTCGTACAGCCGCTGGCCACGCTGTCATCGCGGACACTGTGGCTCAGCGTGTGGCACGCCGACATGTTCGGCCGGAATGATTTCCTGGGAGAGGTACGTACAGAGCGGTCAGTTGCTTGAGCTGGTCTGAGTTCCTATGAACCCTACATATTCGCCCGGAAAGACTTTCTGGGAGAGGTATGTACACTGTACAGAGGGATCAGTTGCTTGAGCTGGTTAGTTAGATAGACCTGAGATTTCCGCAATTAGCCTCTTAGTTGGGCCTTTGTACGTAGCAAGCGCTGAGGTATGCTAACACCTCAGACACTAGGGTTTCCTTACGATGTTTTCCTTCACCGTCAGCAAGTAGTATTGCTACTATAATTTCACATATGTACATAACTTAGAAAACAAAGTCATTTGTACATGGCGGGGTTCGAACTCACGACCTCCCGATTGAGAAGCCGGCGTTCTACGCAGCTCCGCTACCACCGCTCTTTGCTTGAGGTGGTATGAGTTCGTACACCGCTTCCTATGAATGTAGGGTTCATGTTCGGCCGGAAAGACTTCCTGGGGGAGGTACGTACAGAGCAAAGAGAGATCAGTTTCAAAGCTGGTCTGATTTGCCAAACTGTTATCTGTGAACCCTACATGTTAGGCCGGAATGACTTCCTGGGAGAGGTGCGTATAGGGGAGGGGGGGTGCGTACATATAGATATTATATTTCGTAGATAGAAGACTAGAATAAAATATATATGTATAGTATACGCATTTGAGAGAGAAAAGATTGACTCAAATGAATCACTTTGTGTTCCGGCTTCACTGTGATAACAATAATATATTTAATTCAAACAATAAGGCTTGCATATAATTATTAGTCACAAATATATAAGTCAATTTGTTCGGCAGCTTTACTAAAATATTAAAAATAAATTCTTGAGCAAGTTTTCAGATACTTTATGGGAAATATGTTGCAGGAATAGTTATTTTGTTATGTTAGTATTGTGTATGTATAAGCTGACTAAATTGTTGTGCAATCAGTATTGCACAATGGTTTGCAAAAATATTATTTGCATTGCTAAAAAATATGGTGCAGTATTTGTGGATATTTTAGAATTATACCTAGAATTATTTTTGTTAACCAATTGGTTTATTAGTAAAAAAATAATTTCTCAGAAGTTTAAAGGTTATTTAATTGTTAAGGTATTAGGTTTTCAGATGTACAATGAAAAATAACAATATTTTATTTTATAATCATTAAGTAATTAATTAATTTTATTAATCTCTATGTGCTATTATATGTGCTCTGGTGTACAATAAAGAATATTCTTATCTTATCTTATCTAATCTTAATCTCAAAATATTTATGGCAATGTAAACATAATTACACATCTATGGAGATAGTAATTACATGTGACTCTTTGAGTCAAAGAAAGCAACAATTGAGGCACTTTCAACACTAATACCTATAAACAGTAAACAACCGTTAATTTTATCTCAGCTCTTGAGAGATGGCACTGACTCAGTATTCACTGTTGCAGGTGACGCTGCCGCTGGCCGATGTCGTATTTGACGACCCCGCGCCCACGTGGCACAGGTTGCAGGAGAGGGTAAGATAATTATGATATTATTAAAGAGAATCAAAAACGTGAATCATAATCTGATATACTAGTTTACTATACACAGAAGTAAAGAACAATAATTTGGTACAAAAGAGGCGAAAATAATGATGGATGAACGTCATGTTCACGTTGCAGGGGAGAGAAAACGTAAAAAAGAAAACTATCTCTCGTTTTTTTATACAAATAACCTAGCCTCCAAACTATTATCGCAGGTAGCTAAAATGTCTTACCCAATCTGCCGTCACCAGATTATGCTTGTAAACGTCAAATAAAAGTTAAGCATTTGGTAACGCGTGGTAAGGTCCCCATAACGCTGGCAGCGTTATGGGGACCTTTGGGTCAGAGATGTCTCAAGGTGGTTTATTTAATTGTCATTTTGTATTTTATTAAGGACATTCTTTAAGTAATATTGTATAGTTATGACGATACGATTGTGGATTTGTTTAGCTTAAGTTACCTTTATAATTCTTGTGCATGTGACATTTTTCTTTATTGTAAATACAAGTTATTTTATTAGAATTTGGTTAAGCTAAGTCAGAATTATCATTCTGGTAGAACCAGTTTCTATTGACAGCTCTTCCATTTACTCAAACTTGATTGAGAGATTATTCACACTGAGATAAGCTGTAATGAGAAATCGTATCAAACTGCTTTAGTGGTTTGGATTTTTTCCGGTAGATTTTATACGACAAACCATTTGACGAGCAACAACCGCAAAGAAACTCACCTGGTTCAAGATTTATATTTGGTATAACGGTCAAGCTCACAGATCCATATTATGTAACTACACACTGTATTGGGTTATCAGCGTTTCTGAAATATCAATCAAAATATGTATACAACTGATCAATGGAAAGGCTTAAAAAATCGGCGTCCCACCACCCTGTGAAGATTCAGAGGCGCATCAATGCAAATTTCTTCCTAATCTATCAACTTACACACTTTTTCGAATTCCAGACGGAACAATTTGACGAGAATCAGGGCTCTCGCGGCGATCTCATAATCGGATTGAAGTTCGAGCTTCATGAGACCTCAGGGAACGTATCCAGGCACAAGGGCACGCTCCACGTCCTGGTTAAGGAAGCTAAGAACCTGGTGGCGACCAAGCCGAACGGGCAAGCGGACGTCTTCTGCAAAAGGTAAAAGTTGTTTCGTTAGTAGGTGTATAAAACAAATTGAATGATATGGATTCATGCAGTGATTGATAAAGAATGGTTGCTGAAGCAAAATCCCTTCGTCTTAATATGTCAATAACGCTTTCTGTTTTTTTCAATAGACAGGTACTTGCAAGGATCGTTCTAAATGAAAAATCCTGTTCGCGGTTGTAACTTCCTTTTAATTTTATCAATTTCACCTACCACCGTACACTCGTCCTTAATTAGTGCAATATTTTTTTAAGTTCAGATAAGAAATGCCTTCAATTTCCGGTGCGGTCTTATTTCAATAAATTTAATTCAATTTCTTAAAATAAAACATCAACTATTTCTGACTTAATGCATTTAATTATGGTGCAATGTTAAACATAGTAACAGCAAGTGTAACGTGCTAAGCTGCAGTAAAGACAGATGTGACTAGCACATGCCTCCTCTGTGCGCGCACTGTATACTCAGATATTCCTTAGTGTAGGCGCATGTTGAAATGCAGGCGATGCACTACAGCACATCACATTTTAGTACAGTGCAGGGCAGTTGAGGCAGACATAGCACCCTCCGCATGCTGCGACGCAACTATTCGCTCCATTCCTTGGCAATTCTCACCCATAATAACTCTCTTTCAATGTGAATAGTCTGGATGATTTGTATCATACAAAAGAGGCTTGTCGTCGTCGTCAGGCTATAATAGTCCACTGCTGGACGTAGCCCTCCCCTAATGAGCGCCACGTTATGCTATCATAGGGGGTAATGCCCTTAATTCCCACGCTGGGCATGCGTGTCGGGGATCGCAGTTCGGTGGAATTGTACTGCAGGGGGCGCTGCTGCCCAACCCCCGGTTTGGCTCACAAACGAGGCTCACAGCGAACTAATTCAATTAAATGTTCTGTCATTGCAACAAAATTGTTAGTAAACGCGACGTGCACGCGTCGTGCAGAAATCTGTGCCAGCACTACAACGAGACGCAGAACAGGGAAGACACAGTCATGTCTGCGTCGCATGTGCCTGCGCCGTAGCGTACGTAGCTCTATGACGTAGGTACCATGCTTTACAAAATCTGATGTGCGAGGGTTGCCTGCGTCTCAGCATGCGCCTAGCCTGCAACGGGCTTTTAGCCTTTTAACGCGCAGCGGTGGTATAAATTTTTTCAGTTGTTTTGGACTTAATATCACAGTGATAAGGTTCCATTAATTGTAGGAACTATTTATTGTACCACTGCCTGGTAAAGGGTTAATAGCGTGTGCAGTGTTTCATATGACATACCATAAATAAATATCCGATGAACAACAGTCGGACCGGTCGGCCCCAGGCATGCGTTCTACCTGGCGGGAAATTTCCCTCTACAGTGGAAGAACATTTTCACCCGTTATTTGCCATCCCAACATGGTTGAGCCTCCTTGAGCTGGTCGAGTTTTTCGATTCGAACTTCATTCTATATTTTATCCTTTTTTCTTCCAGTTATCTCCTCCCGGAGCGTGGCCGTCTAGCGAAACAGAAGACGAACGTGTCTCGCCGCACGCTAAGTCCGAAGTGGGAGCACACGTTCACGTACAAGGGAGTCACGCTCCAGGAGCTCAGCATCAGGGCTCTGGAGCTGAGCGTGTGGGACCGAGACCGGCTGGCCTCCAACGACTTTATGGGAGCCGTGAGATTGTCGCTTGGCACTGGTAAGTTTTTACAGCATCACCTTGATATGTTGGAGACGACCCTTACTCGTATTCGATATCAACCCTTTTATGTCCCCACTGCTGGGGAACGGGTCTCCTCCTGCATCGAAGGAAGGTTAGGCCATACTCCAACAGGCGCGGTCAGGTGCAGGATGAGTGACCGTCCCGTGACTACCGCCAGTCGCATTTTTCCGAGCGCTTCCGTGCTTCGCAAGGCACGTTAAGCCATTGGTGCCTGCTGTCATGTAATGGCAGTCGTTAAGCCATGTCAGACGTCTTGTGGGCGGCTTGATAACTTCTGACAGTAAGGCCCGCCACTGTCCTACAATCCCCCACCAACCCGGACTTGGCCCCCGTGCTGGAGTATGGCCTAGTCTTCTTGTGATGCAGGAAGAGACCCGTGCCCCAGCGGTAGGGGACATACAAGGGTTGATATCGATTCTATCTGAAAGAAGACCTGTGCCCTGCAGTCGAGCGTTAATTTGCCTTAGCATCTACTTAATAAAAGGTTTTACAGCGTCCAGAATGCCACCTTCACTCGCATTAGATGTTTGAAGGGACCTCCCAGAATCTGCAGTACCTGACATTGTTTTTGCTACAGACTATCAGCACCTATACCATCATGAGATCTTAGTCGGCCTAGCCCACAGGAAATACATTATGTGCGGAGTCAACCAAGCCGCGAGTTTCCACACGATATGTTTCCCATCACCTGCATCGTGTGGTTACTATAAACGGACGTATAACTAAACTGCCTATTTTATCTATCCTCAGGAACTTACATGGGATCTCCAGTGAACTGGATGGACAGCGTCGGAAAGGAGACAACTTTGTGGCAGACAATGATGCAAAGACCTAACTTGTGGGTTGAGGGCTCCTTGCCACTGAGACCTCAGCTCAGCAGTTAAATTTCTCATGGAAAAATTAGCGTTGAGTAAGTTACATTGATGGTCTATAGTATTTCTTAATGACTCGCCATACATTTTTGTATGTTAAAGGGGTGTTATCGCGATTATTTATTATGTAAAACGTAATTACTTTAATTCCCCGCGTTTTACCAAATAAATAATCGCGATTAGACCCATTTAATTTATAACTATTGATGGTCTATACCTTTGTTTTATAGAAATATAAGCTTGAGCCATCAATGTATTGCCAAATTGTGTAGATATCGTGGAAAGTTTTAACGTAAGGGCATTTTGGTCAGCTGTACATTTTTTTAATGTAAAAGAGATTGGCCAGGAGTTATTTTTATATAATCCTGTTATGCTATTAAACGAATTTATTCACCTATGACTAGAATACTCTATATCTTTTGATTTACTCTAAAGAACTTTATATGTTTACGTTATTCTTCACTATCTTTCATATTTTAGTTAAAGTACTCAAATCACATTCCTTACTATTTGATACTCTCCTGATAATTCAACATGCCAATACAACTTGTCTTAAGTGTCTTACGACTTGACGACAATAACATATATTGTAAGTATTCTATATTTCTACACTAACCAACGCCTATTAATTAAATTACTAGTTATTAAACTAATAATTTCAGTTAATGCATTTAAAAGAAATATTATTCTTAGGAAATAAATTGTATTTGTGTACAAATTAATTTCACATGAGTTCGTAAGGTTCTGCTCATGCGTCATTGTGATTTAATTAATTGAGGAATTAATTTTAGCAATTTTTAATAGGATTTGTAATTATTTTGTAACTTAGCTAGGAGTGCGTTAAGTATAGCAGAAAGAAGCGAGAATACGTGGAACTGTGAGAGTAAAATATAGTAAGCTATTGCTTATTTATAAGAAACTAGATGTTTTTTTACCTGAAGAGTAAAAACGTATAGACGTCCATAGAGTTTAAGATATCACGTAAAGGGGTAACTCAAGGGGCATTTTCCACACCAACGTAGTTCGATATTAATTTGCAGAGAACATGCCGGGTATTCATGAAACTTTAAACTTTACTGATATGTTTAGAGGATTCAAAAATAGGGAATGTAATCTTGAGTTTATATGAAAATTCTTATGAAATGAAATGACAAGGTTTTATTGAAAGTAGCGCAGAGACTGCTGCTAAATGAATGTTACAATTCAAACTAGGTGTCCATTTCAAAATCTAGATCATTTTGGAGAAAAAATTGACAAAAAATCTTCAAAGAAAAAATTGTCAATAACTCGAAATTGAGTTCCATTCCTTTTTTATTCTCTATACCAAGAAAGATCGAACTTTTATCTCTTTGATCAGTGTTCCCTCAACTTACTGGTAAAGTTTCACTGCAATTCAGCATGTCGTTTGTAATTTTTTACCAAAAATACGTTTGCATCGAAATAGCCTCGTCAGACTACTTATTAACTAAACTTCTTAGGTAAGTTCTGGTATATGATATTAATTACCTAAATATTTTTTTATGAATATTAATTATGAAATTTCAAACTGCCTTGATAATATACAGATTGAGTATGTAAGTAAACGTTGTTTTATTTTGAATGCTTCGCTAAAAGCATGATCGATGCCACATTAAGAAACGGGTGGTCAATAAAACGATGTAGGTTACTTCTAGGGGCGCACTACCGCCACCAATGGAATAAAAATCCTACCTTGTTCTATCCTTTTAAGCTCTGGAGGTAACATTTACTTCAAGTCTTCCAAAACTACGTAGATTTTGAAAACTTTTTCTTCTTCTTGTCCAAAAAATTATGAGGAAAATATTTGACCTGAAACAGTAAGTTTTCTGGACTTCCTACTAAATCATTGGATGTGAATTAAGAAAGTTATTCGTGACGTCCTATTTCTGGGATGCCAGGGCTTACAGTATATTTATTCTTACTTGTCCAATTTAGTAAACAAGATTCTAACCCTAAAATTGAGATAAGATGCCTAAACTAGACATTTTCTCGCAAATTCATGAACTATGTTTATAAAATTGGCAGCGTGTTTTCTAAAAGAGTGTTCCAAGTTACTTCATTTATGGAAATATGGCAGTTTTGGACTAAAAAGTCACAGTTTAAAGGTAGAATCTTGTTTACTAAATTGGACAAGTAAGAATAAATAGACTGTAGGAGGATGCGTTTTTTTACAAGTAAAATGATAAATCTTAATATCTGTGGTAACTTTTTCAGAACATACAGCCTAGAATGTTGTATAAATATCCTAGGACTTTAATCGATTTCCGCTAAAAACGGCCATTTTTGGCGGAAGTCGATTAAAGTCCTAGATTGTTGATCTTAGGTTTTAGACTGTAAGTTCTAAAAATAGTTATCACAGTTGTTAAGATTTCTCCTGTTCACTGTTAGGTAAAACAAGTTATGATTTTTATTCCATAGGTGGCTCTAGTTAACGCCTCTAAGCCCCTTAACGCAGACGAGAACGTCTGCGTTAAGGGGCGTTAAGTACAGTATTATCTGTGGGCGTGTGGTTCAGTGTTATTATTACAGTGTTAGATACGGCAATTGCCGTAATATACGGTAATTCATGGATGTTTTCTCAAATATACGGCATACGACAGGATTTCGACTACCGTATCATATAATATGGCAATTCAAAACCAACGTGCTCGTAAGCTTAAAACAAAAAAAAAAAACACAAAGGAAACGTAAAAAAATCTGAATTAAATGAAACGCAATGTGTCCGATTCTTGGGATTCCCAAAAGAAAATTGTCCTGCCGACATAAATTGAACTAGATGTCTCACGCTATCTCTTTTGTACATCCCACTCTTAGCTAAACAAGCTATTGGAAATCAAGGCGGTTGCACAAAATTTCACATGGCAGGAGATATGCTTATCAAAATGAAAAGCAAAGAAAAATATTCACTGCACAAGCATGAAATAGACGTAGTTGAGTGTATTGGAAACCTGTATGGTGAAGAAAATATATTAAGTTGTAAATTTAATTATATTTTTATGTTTCAATCACTAATTATTTAATTAAAAGATAATACGGCAGATCTGCGTTTTTCTTTCATAAATACGGCAATTTGAAGTTTTAGATACGGCAACCCAGATTTTTACGGTGGTTGTAGGCGCAAGCCATAACAGTATGAGAGGGCTGCAAGCCCGAATATAACTCTTAAAAGAAAAACGTTGCTGAATTGAAATGAAAAGGTTTTCTTCAAAGTAGCCCAGAAACTGCGGCTTAGTCACCGTTACAATTTAAACTAGGTGTACATTTGACAGTCTACCTAGATTATTTTGGAGAAAAAGTGGGCAAAAAACTCCAAATTTAGGCTTTTCAGAGTCCTTAATTACTGACATGAAAACAGTTACAGTCACATGCTCGTTTGACGCTTTTAGAGTGAGAAGGATAGATGATGATGATCAACAATAGGTACCTTCGCCTACCGTCCATGGGGTGATCCTACTAATATTATAAACACGAAAGTTTGTAATTATGTTTGTTGGATTGATGGATGGATATTTGTTACTCTTTCACGTAAAAACTATTGAATAGATTTTATTGAAACCTTAAAATAATATAGCCTACACATCAGAATAACACATACGCTACAATTTATAAAGATATTGTGTTAATTGTCCAAAAAATGACGATAAGTGTCAAGTAAGAAAAAATCTACCATCTGCGAGCTATTCTGGCGTGCGCTGGCAAAACCGTTAGAGATACACATGTGTAATGTATCACGTAAATATTTAAAAAAATCGTTAAATATTGTTTATAGGAGCATACCGCAGTAGCCACGCACTATATTCCTATGATTAGGACTCCGCAGTGCTTAGTTACCACTGTATTTCTTATGTTGACAATATTGTGTACCTACTTAATTATAGTTCGACTGTAACATCTCAATCTTGTCAGGCTGTTGTATTTTTCAAATGCAACCCAAAAATTATTTATGTGGTTTTTTTAATATTTGGGAAACTACGCCGAGTCTTCTCGTTGGGAAACTACGCCGAGTCTTCTCGTCATCCTTACCGCAATGTTTGAAAACGAACGTTTTCAATCAGTGCCTCCTACATGCGAAGACCTACGGAGCCGAGACATGGACACTCACGAAAGGGCTGGTCCACCAGTTCAAAGTCGCTCAGCGAGCTATGGAGAAAGCGATGATGCTCAGAGTTTCTCTGAATGATAGGATTCATAACGAATGCATCCGACAAAGAACCTAAGTTATAGACATAGCTCAGAGAATTAGCGAGCTGAAGTGGCAGTGGGCTGGTCATATCTCGCGAAGAACCGACAACTGCAAAAAACTGCCGGCAGATGCTGGATGCGGCAAGCTGAAGACAGGGCGCTATGGCGCTCATTGGGGGAGGGCTATGTCCAGCAGTGGACTACATAATAGGTATAAGCTGAAGAAGAAGAAGGAGAAGAAGAATTTTAATGTCATAATGTTAGTTCTTTTCTACGCCACGCTAATATGCTACTTGAAATACTAAACCTGCGCAGACGAAGTCGCGGGCACCAGTTAGTAAGTTATAACACAATGGGTATACTATCGGTAATGTTTAACATCATAATAATTATTACTAGTTTGTAACGGTTTAAAGTAGGTAGGTGTTAAGAGAAACACGTAACACATAGTTCCATCTATCGGGTTACACAGACACTAAGTCTTAAAATGGGGCAGAAACATACAACTGTGCAAGCGACCGCCCGATTCAAACTATTTGATCTTTTTCCGCAAGGTGGCGCTACCTTCACATTATTTTCTTGCACACCTACCACGTTGGGCCGAATTTTGTATTTCTTTTATAATTTCCACTAGATGGCATCGAAGTCAAAAATATGAATGACAATTTAACTAGCGCCACTAACGGAGTAAACATTATAAATTGTTTTTTAACACGTTTTTTTTAAGTAAACATCAACTATCTTAATACCTCTCATAATTACTACTTTTAGTAGTAACAGTACTACAGTCTAAAAACTAGGAGCAACAACAACCAAAATGGGTCCTTTTCCGCGGAAAACAATTAAAGTCCTTCCGCCTAATTAATGCTGATATCTGCGCCCTCTAGTCTGCTGACTAGTTTGCGCCCCAAAGCGCCTTAACGTAACTTATCAAAGTGCACGTATGTTAAGGTTGATGTGCTGGTACTGTCGACTAACACGTTGACTCTTGCACGTTTGCACTCTCGTCAGCTACGTTACGGGTGACTTTGCAACAAAAACGTAAAGGTTGACCTGCGGTTGACTGTGTGCACCTGTACTTTTTTGGAGTGATATTTTGAGTCCACACACTAGTCTCCTTTATCCCTGCCTTGGTTCCGTCGGTCCTTTTATAGTCGACCATTTTCGGTCGAACATAAAAGGACCTCATAATTGGCATCACTGCTACAATCAATATGTCAGTCCCGGTTAGCCACAGAACTAACCGTTTGTGGTTGGATTTGATTTGTACCTATATTATTACGGATCGCCTACCGATCCAAGATTCACGGTCTTGTGCCGTCCGGATCCAGATGGATCCACCCCATCGTAACCAGGTTACTTGTCAGACCATCCACATCTCACCACCACCATCAATAATATAAAAAAACGTAACATAACCTCCCGCCTCTATCGCAGAGGGGTAGGTTGAGACTAGGGACTACCACTTGCCACGAACCTGACAGATCACCTTCGCTTCATCAACCATTAACCTTTATTAGTCGTTGCAGGGCGGTGGTAGCGGAGCGGTGTAGAACGCCGACCTCTCAATCGGGAAGTCGTGGGTTCAAACCCCGGCATGTACCAATGACTTTGTTTTCTAAGTTATGTGCATTTGTGAAATTATAGTAGTAATAACACTCGCCAACGGTGAAGGAAAAACATCGTAAGAAAACCCTAGTGTCTGGAGTGTAAACGTACCTCAGCGCTTGCTATGCACAATGGCCCAACTATGAGGCTAATGCGGAAATCTGAGATCTAACTAACTATTAGTTGTTACATGCATGCACGCCGGTTGCGGTTAATTTTTATCTTTCCCTTAGCTAACACATCCTCTATTTTGTCGAAGTCTGGTCAATAACATAATGTTTAGTAATATATGTTAGTGACACGGGATTTATAAATTAAATGGTTCTAATCGCGATTATTTATAACGTTAAACATAATTATCTTAATTCCCGACGATCAGTTGAGTTGCAAGGAACTCAACAGAATTTTTTACAACTGTGTTTTTTTCTTCTCTTCCCTGTCCCTTCCTGCGATACAGGAAGAGACCCGTGCCCCAGTAGTGGGGACATACTAGGATATCGATATATTTTTTTAATTAGCCTCAATTGTGTCCCACTGCTGGGCCAATACACCCCCTTTCGCTTTTACTCCTGGTCGTGGCCACCGCCTGCCAACCCGGTAAAAAGGTCGTGAGATTGTTCCACCATCCTTGCTTTGGTCGACCACGAAGGTACTATACTAAGTTGCGAAAAATAAATTGAAATAAGTAATAACAAAAAAAAGTCTGTTGCGCAGTTACTACAAAACAAGAGGGACCAACGTGGGTACTAAGGAACTAAACTGATTATCCATAGCTATACTTAGTTTCAAAACTTAACTGAGATTCAGATTATTCATAAGTTAATTCAGTTTTTTTGAAGGTGGGACCAAAATAAAACATTGACCATCATGAATTGAGGAAACGCTCGTGGCCTATGGTCGTGACCACGTGGCTCGTGACCATCCTGTGACTACCTCTAGTGGCCTTTTTTCCGAGCCCTTCAGTGTTTCGCAAGGCTTTTTAAGCGGTAGGTGCCGTCTGTCGTGTCATGGCATTCGTTAAGCCATGTCAGAGGCCTTATGGGTTGCTTGATAACTTCTGACTGCCATTGCTACTGCCTTACAGTCCTTCACCAACCCGGAGTTGGCTCCCGTGATGGAGTATGGTCCAACCTTCCTGCGATACAGGAAGAGATCCGTGCCCCAGAAGTGGGGACATAGAAAGGGTCGATACATCATTAATTACCTATGTTAAAGCGCTCGTGGCCTAGTCCAACCGAGTGATTGAAATCAATCACTTGAGTTAGGCAACACCAGGCGCGGTCAGGTGCTGGATGGGTGACCATCCCGTGACTACCGCTAGTGGCATTTTTCCGAGCGCTTCCGTGCTTCGCAATGCACGTTAAGCCATTGGCGCCGGCTGTCATGTAATGGCAGTCGTTAAGCCATGTCAGAGGCTTATGAGCGGTTTGATAACTTCTGACAGTAAGGCCCGCCACTGCCTTACAATCCTCCACCAACTCGGACTTGGCCCCCGTGGTGGAGTATGGCCTAACCTTCCTGCGATGGAGGAAGAGATCCGTGCCCCAACAGTGGGGACATACAACGGTTGATATCGAATCTGCTTAGTATTTAATTCTCGGCACAAGTGTTTTACATCCGACTAGGTGGGATGACGATCTGCGAAAAACTGCAGGCAGATGCTAGATGCGGCAAGGGCGCCAAGGGCGGACGACAGGGCGCTATGGCGCTCATTAGGGGAGGGCTATGTCCAGCAGTGGACTAGTGTAGCCTGACGACGACTACGACGGGTGTTTTCTTATTTATTGTTAAAAAAAATTAACTAAAAATAAGAAAAAAAAGTTAAACAGCGGTGTTTGGAACTGTGGTTTGAACAGTGTCTTAAACTCTCTTTCTAGTAGCAACTAGACAGATATTTTTTTCATACAAAGCTCCCCTCCAAGATTTTCGTAATAAATCATGAGCCACTAGAGTGGTCTTATATAACATTGTGTGATTTTAAGACGGCAACTTTACCAGAGTAAGGCCAAGCTATATATGGGAAGATAGATAAAGATTGATACTTATTCAGTGGCCACCACAACCCTTCGATACGTGCGGAGCTGCGGACGCATCCCTCGCAAAAATGGCCCCCATCTATCACCCTGGTGATGTAATGGTCAGGAAGGCATATCGCGAACGAAATGCGATTCGAAGCAAACAATACATAAAACTAGAAAAAGCACTTCGAATTATTGACATTTTGTAGCTTACTATTTAATATGGAGTGTGATTTTTTTATTTTACTAAAATATGTACAGAACAGCATTATAGGCATAGACATTCAAGCCGTGAAGGTGTTACATCGATATCAACTTTTGTATGTCTCCACTGCTGGGGCACCGGTCTCTTCCTGCATCGCAGGAAGGTTAGGCCATACTCCACCACGGGGGTAAGTGGAGGGTTGTAAGATAGTGGCGGGCTTTACTGTTAGAAGTTGTCAAGCCACTCATAAGGCCTCTGACAAGACTTAACGACTGTCATTATATCATATTACATGACAGCCAGCACCAATGGCTTAACGTGTCTTGCCAAGCTCGGAAAAATGCCACTAGCGGTAGTCACGGTCACTAGACTACTCCTAGTGGCGAATATAGTGGTGAATTGACGGCCTCGGTGGCGCAGCGGTTTGGCACGCTGACTGTAAAACCAAAGGTCTCGGGTTCGATCCCCGGCCGGGTCATACTAGGAAACGAACTTTTCTAGTTTGTCTCGGGTCTTGGATGTTATCAATGAATTTATTGTATTAAATCTATCGTTGAGTTAGCACCTATAACAAAAGTAATTTAGTTGTACTTAATTGTTAAATTAATTACGTTATTGCGTTAATGTGATGTCACGCTACTATGATATGTGCGCGTCACTTCGCTTTTGAGAGGAATTTGGCTCGAAACACTCTCGTCCTTAATTATAAAACACGATTCCACTAAAACAATCCTAGAGGATTTTTATTTTACGTGTGGTTATTAATATTATCTTTCTTTATTGCACTATTTAAAATTTCTTAAAATTTTAAAATTTCGGCGAACTTAAAATTTCATGCTTACTTAGTACTTTTTTATCTTTCAGTTAACGTCTGGTTACGTCTTTTCCTGTAAAATCTCCACCTAGTAGGTAAGCGTTTTTAAGCGATTTAAGGAATTGTGTGTTTATAAAAAGGACTGATAGTCCTTGGGTCGTATATTGGGTGTCTATTGTTAGTGGGGCGCTGGTAGCGTAGCGGTAAGAGGCCGCTCTCACTTTTAGGAGGTCGTGGGTTCGTATTTATATGTACTGTATATGCTGTACAGTTAAGGTTACGGTAACGATCACGAAGGTTAAGTTACATAGGGCATAGATGGGTGACCATATTATGACTAACACTAGTAGCATTTATCCGAGGGATTCCGAGCTTTGCAAGGCACGTTGGTGCCGCCTGCCGTCGATAGATGGCAGTCGTTAAGACAAGTCAGAGGCCTTAGGACGCCTTGAAAACTTCTGACAGTAAGACCAACCTAGTAAGACTAGTCTTGCAAGCCTCCACCAATCCGGACTAGGCCTTGGTGGAGGAAGGCCTGTACCTTCCGCAGGAAAGAGGCCCGTGTCCCTCAGCGGGGACATAATAGGTTGATGATGGTAACCAAATGTAGTTCATATAACAAATTACATTAGAACAACTGTAGTACTAATATAATTTGTTCACTGCGCAGCAGTGCACAAAGCCCGTGCTGTTCAAACTACGTTACACGCCTCTACCTTTTCAGTGACATTGTTCAATTTGTTTCTGAACTAGATAGATATACATCAGTGTGGATACGTGGTACACTGCTGTGCAGGATTTTCCTTTCTGACCAGTATTATGGTTACTAATCTGTATGGAATGCGTGTTTTTAACTTACAAGAGTTTTTGAATGTGTGAACAAAGGAAAACATGGTGAGGCACCCTGAGTGAATTGCTCGTAGCCTCGGCTGCCGGAGTGATCTTAAACGATCACAAACGTGCGTAGCTTAGCCATAAGAAACACAGGGCGCGTTCAGTGCACGGATGGGTGACCGTCTACGAATAACGGTAGTGGCATTTTTCCCAGCGGTTCCATGCTTCGTGACCGTCAGGTCCGATGGACAAAATGAGATATAGAAATCAAACCATGCGTATTATTTACTACCTGTTTGCTACTATTTACTACCTATCATAAAGTATTTGCTACCTTTACGGTATCGAATTTATCAAAAGAATAAAGTGGCCAGCCATTGTGACGTCTGGTTGGCTGGCTACTTGGATTTTCATGTCATGTTAGGTAAGTGTTAACGATGTCATTGATATCAGTATTTACTACCTTTTTGCTACCTAAAGAAAACATTATTTTTACAATGATAAAAAGCTCTCGTAAATCTTATTTAGATAACAACATTAAAGCGCCTGTACTAATTCTCACACCACCTATGTGCTCCATGAAGGTAATGGCTAAAATATTTTCGCAGGCGCTTAGTAGATTCTAGACCAAGTATTGTAACTAATTATACTTCATGCTTATTTATATTTCTAGATTCTTAAGATATGTAATAAAAGTTCATAAATATATCAATAAATTATTTATAATAAGATCTGAAATTGGCATACCATTAATTGTATTCATGAACATTGTCGGTAGTTTAAAAAATATTATTTACAAATGACCTACATAATATTAGCAACGGTGACAGATTCAGAAAGCTGAAACACGCCAATAACATGACATAATTAGACCGACTATATTAATTATTATTTCAATTAATTTTATTGTCACTTTTGAGTCTTCTAAAGATTTTCATAAAACTCTACTTATTATGGTATCACAAATTCAACTAAAACCCAAGACAGTTCATTTAAAATCTACTTCTACTAAGCGCCTGCAGAAATATTTTAGCCATGAATAACACGGGTGGTATGAGCATTTGCACAGGCGTTTTATTTTTTTCCTAAATAAGGTTTATGCGAGCTTTTTATCATCGTAAAAATAATGTTTTCTCTAGGTAGCAAAAAGGTAGTAAATACTGATATCAACGACATCGTTAACACTTAACTAACATGACGAGAAAATTCAAGTAGCCAGCCAATCAGACGTCAGAATGGCTGGCCACTTTATTCTTTTGATAAATTCGATACCCTATAGGTAGCAAATACTTTATGATAGGTAGTAAATAGTAGCAAATGGGTAGTAAATAATACGCATGGTTTGATTTCTATATCTCATTTTGTCCAGCGGACCTGACGGTCACCATGCTTCGCAAGGCCCTTTAAGCAGTTGGTGCCGGCTGCAATCGACAGATGGCAGTCGTTAAGCCAAGTCAGAGGCCTTAGGGTGGCTTGAAAACTTCTGACAGTAAGACCATCTAGTCTTGCAAGTCACCAACAATCCGGGCTTAGCCCCCGTGGTGGATTATGGCCTATACCTTCCTCAAGGAGGAGCCCCGTGCCCCTCGGTGATGGGTTGATGATGACTAAAATACCTCAGCGCTGAAAATGCCAATCTGCAGCTGGCACGCATGGTGATTAAGCCCGTTCCCTCTCTCTGGGAGAAAGCTTGATGTGCTTTCTGCCAGACAGAGAGAGTTTAAAATATTCTTTAATTTTCTATTCTGATTTGTGCTATTGTTCAATAGAAACTGCGAATATTGCAATACTTGGTAGCTACCCTAACTATCGACTATAATAAAGTATTATGCTTATTTATAACATAAATAGAGAGACAGAGAGAGAGATATAATATATTTTAGGATTAAAACATTTTTCCAATTTTGAGTTTTAGTCGTGTAAGGATATTCTCAACCACTCACCACAGTTTCTGAGGAGATTTTATGGAGCTTTCAGTATTATTTTCTGTTATCCTAGGTACAATTAAACCTCTTTAAGTAACCTAGTCATTTTGTATAAATTTATATGAAATTGCTAAGTCGCCACTAAATTAAAACCAGACTACGATTGCCCATGCATCAACTCGAGTCGAGCAGTCTGAAGTATTTTATGGGCTTAAACTTTGACACATCTAAAACATGACGTAGCCCTCTATAAAGTAACGAATTGGACTAATTTATTAATAGCAGAACAGGCCCTAGATTCTGTTGCAT
Source organism: Yponomeuta sedellus (assembly GCA_934045075.1). Lineage (NCBI taxonomy): Eukaryota > Metazoa > Arthropoda > Insecta > Lepidoptera > Yponomeutidae > Yponomeuta > Yponomeuta sedellus. The sequence continues at coordinate 15,728,168 of OW203727.1, read as the reverse complement.
TGCATTGTAGTACAATGACAATTGCACGAACGAACGTGGCGATTTCATTTCTGCTTTAAGTCTAAGCCCGCACACGTATCACACCTTATAGGCGCCAATGCCATAAAAAGACACGTGACCCGTAGTGTAATGCGCTAACAGAATTAAGGCCCTGAAATATCGGATCGGATTGGATCAGCCCGCCAGCTCAGCGAGCGGATATACAGCGGGAATAAATGATGTCATTTATCATGCCCTACTGTATAGCCAATAGTGTCGTTCGTTGCCTACGATATAGGCATGGAAATTTAATCGACGAATATTGCACACTCACGCGATTGATTGTTTTGTTCTGTTTCCGTGTTTTTTTTGGACGGTCAAATAAACACACTGCGCAGAGATGAATTGTTTGCTCTAAAACTTAATTAAAGAGCGTCAATTGCTGCAAAAAGATAGGTTAATAACTGGTGTATGGGACAGAGATTTTATTTCGCTGTGAACAAAAGTTTGAATAGTAAAATAATATTTCTACATTCAACGCGTTATATTCAGAGACTGCAATAGAAACATGACCTATGTTAATAGGCAGCATAAATACGTCTAACATATATTGTGGCTATGGTATATTATCGCCTGTGTCCCGTTATCCGTAATTGCTGCTGTTGGGATTCGAACCCAACAGCAGTAATTCGAAGCAGTGACGTATACGAATATCTCAACAAAGGAAAACATTGTGAGAAAGCCTGAGCTTCCTCCCAATGTTAACTTCACACATTTACAAACTCTCATAACTTAACGGACTTTTGTTACTATTGTCACATAAAATGTCCGTGCCACACATGTGCCCACTTATGTGATCACTTGTTTGATTTTCTGTCTGGCGCCGGCATAAGCCACAGGCCTTCTCTCAAGAAGAAAGAGAGTAAGCGTATGTTTATATTGTTCAATACGTATTAATCCTATTTATATCCCAGATAACCTTATTTTTTTATATAAGGAGTTATAACGCTTGCAGTTAAAGCTACCTTGCAGCATATACACTTTATGGCATGTATGTTTTTAAGTTATGAGAGTTTGTAAATGTGTGAAGAAAACATTGGGAGAAAGCTCAGGCTTTCTCACAATGTTTTCCTTTGTTGAGATATTCGTAAACGTCACTGCTTCGAATTGCTGCTGTTGGGTTCGAACCCCGGCTGGGGAGAAAAAACAAGCCCAGGTCTTGGATGTTTACATGTTTGTGATGTCGTTGTTTCTGGTTCCCACGACATAGGGTATTCTAGTGTGGGGCCAGAAGCAATGTGTGTTCTTGTATGTTAACGTAATGTTATGTTATGCTTCAAATCGATTTCTCACTATGTTTTTCTTTGTTGAAATATTCATATAAGTCAACGCTTCAAGTCGTCCATCCACAGCCGGAACTCGTGGTAATTTTAAGCACATAATCTCTCTTTGAGAGAGATTATCCTACCGTGAGGTAGCCGTAGTAGTTTAGCGAGTGGTATCGCTGATTTTACAGTCAGCGATACCTCTCGCAACCGAAGGTCTCGGGTTCGATCCCCGGCCAGGTCAAACTAGGAAATCTGGTTTGTCTCGGGTCTTGGATGTTATCTATGTATTTATTGTATTAAATTTATCGTCAAGTTAGCACCTATAACACAAGTCATTTAGATGTACTTAGTATAGGGCTAACGATATCTGTGTAATATGTCCATGAATATTTATTTCTTATTAATATTTATTATTGGTAGAGAGAGGCGGAAGCTTAGTGGTTAGAACATTCAGAAGCGAGACTCCGAGGTTTTCCTAGTGCGGACATATACCAATGATTTTGTTTTCTAAGTTTTATCTATAATTTAAAAATAAATCGTTAAATGTGTTGGTAAGCGCAAATCTCGCGAGCAGTTGAACCGATTTCGCTAATTCTTTTTTTAGAATATTCCTTGAAGTACGAGAATGGTTCTTACGGAGAGCAAAATAAAAAAAATAAAGAATCGACTATTAGGCGGTACGAAGTTCGCTGGGTCAGCTAGTCTATAGTATAAAAATGAATCGCTGAATGTGTTGGTAAGCGCAAATCTCGAGAGGCGCTGAACCGATTTAGCTAATTATTTTTTTAGAATATTTCTTGAAGTACGAGGATGGTTGTTAGGAAAGGAAAAATAAAAGAAAAGAATCGCCTATTTGGCGGTACGAAGTTCCCTGGGTCAGCTAGTCTATAATATAAAAATGAATCGTCGAATGTGTTGGTAAGCGCAAATGTCGAGAGCAGCTCAGCCGATTTCGCTAATTCTTTTTTTAGAATATTCCTTGAAGTACGAGGATGGTTCTTACGAAGAGAAAATAAAAAAAGAACAAAGAATCGACTGTTAGGCGGTACGAAGTTTTCTGGGTCAGTTAGTACATTTATGAAATTACTATTGAACTAGTTAGATAAAAAACCGAGCCTAACTCTTCGATCACCAACCCGCCCGCCCAGCGTGGTGATTAGGGCAAAATTCTCCCATAAATCGCATTTTGGTTTCAAAATCTTGCATTAAATTCTATCATAATCATAATTACAAGTACCTGTTCATAGAAATAGACGTTGATTCCTCTCCTCCCCTGTTTTGCCAAACATTAATCACGAGCACTTTCATCAACGTCAAAGATATTCCCCCTCGCTATTTATGTAATTAACTATCGTAAATATAGTGAGATACTCCTATTTTATGAATGGACGGAAACGTTTATAACATTTCTGTAAGATTAATTAATGAGCGCGCATTGAATGTCTCGTCCTAGCCTCGGTTTTGGCGATAGAGATATTGCATAAAAATTGTTTTAGGTAAAAGAAGAGGTCCTTGGAGAGGACGTTCCTATATTCTTCTATAGACAACTATACCACACCGTGGTCTGTTACGCTCGCGGGGTATCTCTTGGCACTGACTGAAAATCAGCGCTGAAGGCTTGCCCATCAGCGCTGTCATGACATGACATAACAACATAACATTTACATACAGGCACGTAAATTGCTTCTGGACCCACACTAGGATACCCTGTGTCGTGGCTACCAGAAAAGATGTAAACATCCAAGACCTGGAGTAATTTTGTCCCCAGCTGGGGTTCGAACCCGGGACCTGTTCACGCAGTATTTCTTATCGAACTCCTTCGAAACGACTTCACAGATTTTTATGATTTCTTTGTGTATATTTGGTATTTGAGATAAAAGGCCCTAGACTAGTTAATGTGGCAAAACAACGTTTGCGGGGCCACCTAGTAATACAATTTATGTAATTTGACATGATAGAAAGGCTCGTGGCCTAGCCGAATCGAGTGATTGGAATCAGTCACTTGAGTTAACCAAAAACAGGCGCGATCAGGTGCAGGACGTCGCGTGACTACCGCTAGTGGCAAGGCATGTTTAGCCGTTGGTGGCGGCTGTCATGCAGTGGCAGTTGTTAAGCCATGTCAGAGGCTTTATGGGCGGCTTGATAACTTCTGTCAGTAAGACCGGCCACTGTCTTACAATACTCTACCAATCCGGACTTGGCCTCCGTGGTGGAGTATGGCCTAACCTTCCTGCGATGCAGGAAGAGACGAGTGCCCCAACAGCGATCACAAATAAATCTGTCTTTACCTACTCAATTCATTTACGTTATGGGCCACACGCGACTAAAATGTAATCAAAATAAAAAATGTAATTGAACCTAGTAGAGTCGCGGGCACATCAACCGTTTCATCCGTACACTCTACTCAATTCAGTTACTTTACGGGCACTCTTGGAACTAAAGTGTAAAGATCGATATGGTGTCAACTGTACGCGTACCTTTCTAGGTTGACATCACATCGACCTTAGCACTGTACTCTCGTCTCCGTCCCCCGTCATGACGTTGCAACAAAAATGTAAAATAATTCAGCTTTTTCGAAAATAGACCATTACTTAGGCTGTCCACCGACTGTTTTAAATAACCGCATGCCATATATTACTTTGAGAAACACTTGTCGTCCAGTCTGAGAGGGTTTCGGCACTGCAATAGGTAGAAAATTTATAATTAAAACTGTTTTTATACGGATTTATGCTCGTTTATTACATTTTTACAATTTTCCAACGTTTCGGCACTTTTTCAGGTGCCGTGGTCCCGGATGACTGAGGTGACAGGTGTCTTTTAGAAATCATTAACGGTTAGTTTACTACCCTCGGCAAAAATTACAAAAGTTAATTATGAAGTTACGTTCCAAAATAGACAAACCAATTATTTTTTATATAAAGTCAACAATATTGATTATTAGTAATTGAAGTTAAAATTAAATTTATAAACTAATTACTTTATATGAACTTAAAGATACCGATTATTAATTGAAATTAAATTGATTTTTTATTATTTATTCTACAGTCACACTTCTAGCAAGGGGGTCTCATGCACTTAAGCACTGGTTCCCATGCTACCGGTATGTTCCAACCACGATCTCTATTAAAATTTGGATGCCGGCGGATCTCTATTGCCTCACGTATCATTCTAGGGAAGAAACGGTCTTCTCGGGCTAGAACTTTAACTTTATCGAAATGTATAAAGTGGTTGGTACCGCTAAGTGTATGCTCGCTGACTGCAGATCTACCAGAGCGCTTATGTTTCACATCAGCGATATGTTCCTTCACCCGCTCAGCTATGGTACGCTTCGTTTGACCAATGTACGAGGAACCACATTCACAGTCAAGCTTGTATACTCCTGCCTCTTGTAAGGGAATCCTAAGGGAATAAGAAAATTTATAGTTTTAAAGTGTGTGTTTCAATATGGAATTGCGATAAAAACCATTAATTGAATTTTTTTTAAATCGGCACTTTTGAGATCGAGCCTCTATTATCCGACAATCGCAAAGCAAAGGACTTTACAAAGGTCCCCAGACTGGACTATTAATTATAGAGATTTCATGGCTGGATCCTCAAGATTCTTACATAATTGTGGTGCAAGACATTCCATGAATTAAAAAGAAACTGGTCTAGTGAGAGTCGGACTCACACAGTAAGGGTTCCGTATAAATTTGTAGTTTAGGAATGAAAACGACTTTTTCAAATATTTTTTTTAATGTATAGTTTTTAAGCTTTGTCCTGTATTTGTAGTATAAACTTACCAGATTTAACTACGTTCAGGATACTACTTACCAAATTTTGTAAGTGTACTTCAGTGGGAAGTATCCTTTCCGTTAGGTGTCGAAATATACGTTTCTTGCGGCCGTATCCAAATTGAAATTGTTAAAAGATACGGTTATTAGAAAGACGGTCTTGTGACAACTAAAATATGTTTTTGTATTACCACTTTTTTTTGATTGGTTGCTTTTTTGTCTTCCTTGATATTATTATTATTATTAAATTCTTCATTGTACCTGTAAAGATTGTACCATTGGCATAATATGTCCAATTGATTGTATTATGTCCAAATGTGGATGGTGAAATCATTCATGGTTAAGCCAGTAAATACTTGACCACTTCTTGGAGGAGCAATTTTTGGTTAATATGGTTAGGCATTATGCAAAGTGGGCATTTCTAAGATTTGGCCACCACGTGATTTTCTCCGAAAGAGCAAGGTAAATAACTTCCTAATTCGAAGTAAATCACATGAAAAACTGTCCGCAAACGAGAAATACAAACACCATACATACGTAAACTCACTCTTGCGTTTCAGAGGGTTAGATAGAGACCAGGGAAGAAAAGTGAATCTTCAGCGAAATTCCACTTAAACTTTACAGCAGAAATCAAGTAAGCGACAAAGCGCCGAAACTATTTGAGCTAACGTCCACAAAGTTACCAACTATACACAAAGCTAAACATCTAGGTAACCCAGAAACGCGAGGAATATTGGAAACATCTACGAGCTCTTTATTTTCGGTAAATATCTATCGTAACAAAATGCGGTGCAATAATATTGCCACAATAGTCTAAAATTTTTTTTTTATTAAATTTTATAACAGCGGATTTTAATATTCACGATGTCTTCCTTCACCGTTAGCCAGTGGTATTGCTATTATAACTTCACGAATGTCCATAACTAACAAAACAAAGTCATCGGTATAAGCCGGGATTTGAATCCACGACCTCTCGATTGAGAAGCAGGTATTCTACTCGCAGTGGCCACGCATGGTAATTAAGCCCATACTCTCTCTTTCTGATAAAAGTCATGTGCCCTAAAGTAGGATGTGTATATAGGCCATATAAAATATATGTGTATTAAATGTAACTTCATAAATTTAAAAACCTATTTAGAGGCTAAAAATTCCACCCATGCCGGGACTCGAACCCGCGACCTCTGGCTAACCGTGCCAGCGCTCTCCCAACTGAGCTAATGGGCCGGCATCAGTGAAATTTTGAACCTCTTTACAATATTCTCTGTACCTATTAAGTATATTATTCATAAATTTAATAATCAGCTTGGTTGTCAGAATGCATTTGTTGCATAGTTCAAATCTCGAGTAATAATGCTAAGTTACATAATGAAATAAAGCTATAGACTATATAGACTGCAATAAGTCCAAAGCAAATTGGCAGTCGGTTTTCTGTCTAGATCGTGTAATTGTGAGGCGTCTTTCCCGTATGCAAGCAAGCATTGCTTGCAGCGAGCTGTAATCAAAAACTTAGAAAGCACCGTCAACTTATAATTAAGGCCGACTAGCACCAGATGCGTTCCACAAACCTAGGTTTAAACTTTCCAAGTGTGAACTCCACAGTTAAGTTTTCGTCGGTGAAAACAGGTAGAAATTCTTCGGCGAATCAGCAAGTTTTAAAAGCGGCAAGAGTAAGATTCCTCATTTATTTTTAGAGCGAGGAACGTCTGGTGAAGTCTGTAATGAAATTTTGAGTATTTACGTAGGTAATTAAAAAGACTGAAGCACTTGCTTGTTCAGAGTAGCCTAAACTTTTTTAATATTGGACCCGTCGACCCCAAAAAAGATCTACTATGATTGCCACGGGCCCTTATCTAATCAGTAACAAATCATATTAAATTCATATAACTTTGCGACCTGATTCGGTAATACAGACTAACTACGTATTATGAAACTTAGCAAAACCGGTAACTTAGTCTGTTTGCCGGCCACCTTCAGTTTTCGGCCATCACGCAGTTTTTACGAAATAATAAGAAATTAAAATAGGCCCGAGTAAAAAATCTATTGTTACCGCATAGATTCTAATGATGTCTTTGCCTACATAATTAAGTATCTTAGTAGCGTTTCATTTGTTTCGTCAGTTTTCCCTCGCGTTTCAAGCAATGTGAGTGTGTGTCGAAAGCAGAGAAAAAAATAGTGCGCGCCAATTATTTGCATGGTAAGTTACGACATTGTGTACTGATTTATCCACCAAAATATTACTATAATGCACAGTTAATATGTTAAACTGATGTTATTTTGATGAAAATGTCTATAATACTTAGTACTTTTAGTAAATATTAGGTGGACGGATAACTAACTTCAATTTTGACGAGCCAGTTGATTCTCGGCCGCCTGGCCGAAATTTGACACCGATCCTACGATTATAAATTCATTAATTTACCATTGAATAATCACTTTTTCCAAATCATATTGTTGAGATATAATTTAAAAAGTATCCTGATTTATGCAGTTAGATTTCGGCCGCATGTTTACTAATTGCATTCTTGCTTAAAATCCATTTTAATTGTTTTGTATAACGGTGGCCGGGAGAGGGACTTCGTAAATCCACTTTTCGGCCTAAGTGTAATAAAATGACCGAGAACTAAGGATATTTAGGTAATTTTTCGGTCATTTGTAAAAACGGTGATAAATACTAGTAAATCTATTTATTTCAATAAGTTTCTCTTATATTAACTAAGATCCTGATCTAAGAAAACTCTTTCATCCTTGATTTGTTCGAAAGAGTTTAATTATATATTGACATTGGCGGCCGAAAGTTAACTCCTTCAAATTAGGTTGTCGGCCATTTTATGCAAGGTGGCCGAAACCCGGGTTGACCAATTTTGTTTATCGGCCATGATTTATTGAGAGGCCGGAAATTGGTTAATGTTTTAGTTTTAAGTATAAACAATATTAAAAGCTCTTTGATTTTTTTTACTCATTTTATTGTTATTTAAAAACGATACACCACCATAAAAATAAGAGTTATTAGAAAAAACAAAATGGCCGAAAACTAACAAAACAAGTGGCCGTAAACTGAAATAGGTGGCCGGGAAAGGGCAAAATCCACACCTCACGATATTTTTATTTTTTATAATTAAACGATAATGTTTTCTTAGATGAAGGTTTGAAAAATGGAAATTGCAATAGTTTTACGATTCAAAAGTATTTTATTTGTCCATTTTTGTTTACTCTGTCATTGAAAAAAATCGCTCTGAATATGAAAATGTCCTTAAATGGCCGAAAACCGGCTAAACTACCCTATGTGACAAATTAAATAATAGGGGTAAAAGTATGAAATTGCCGTTTTATTGCAATAGGTTCTTTGAATTGACATAGAATCTTCATGGTTTGAGGTTTAAGAATGAAATTTTTTTCAAATGGTTTCTATGACGTTTAAAAAAAGTTAAACATTTGAATATCGACTTTCAATTGTTTTTGTTATTCAATTTAGACAAGAAAGATGGATACTGCGAAAATTCGCATAATTATATATATATATATATATATATATATATACGCTTATAAATAATTAAAGAAATAATAAAAAGTCATACAGCCGTGGCAAAGTGACCTTGGCGCTGTGTATATGGTAGTACTATAGTCTTTGAGCTAAACCGCGGATAGATAGAACGACGAACACGGCAAAACTTTAAGGATTTCTTACCAACTACGGAATCCTAAAGACGACGATTCAACTGAACAATAGCACGTTAGGATACCTCTGTGTCGTGAAAACCAGAAACATTAACATCACAAGCATGTAAACATCCAAAACCGGGGATTTTTTTTTGTTCCCAGCCGGGGATCGAACCCGGGACCTCTCGCACGGTAGGCAGATGCGCTACCGCTGCGCCACAGCGGTCGTCCGTATTCCGATAGCAATTCTGAATTTGATATTGTTAGTTGTTTAACTAATATAATGTAAGAGAAGGAACTGAAAAAGCATTTTTTTTAAATCCGTCAACAAAATCAGGCACCGCGTTACTGAAAAAACTTCACCGAATTGCTTTTTTGTGTTCATAAACAAATGGCCGCCGAATATCCATTTTGCCTCATCAATACGGAGCCAGAAGGGTCGAGGCTTATTTAAGAGCGATCTAAAATCGAGGTGTCTGTTTACGTTCGGGGAAATTCATAAAGACCCTTTCCGGGAGCAATTTATATGTTTTCAAAGCGGAATCGTTTGTCCGTATTTGAAATAACAAAATAGGTAGCTGCCAGCCACATCAAACGTGGAACGGTTTCGCCACGAGATGGGTCATAAGGTTACCCTATTGGCTTACTCAACTTCAACTGTGCATTGTTTTCGTCAAGACTATTTACAAAAAAATCACGCTAGCTTTCATTGAAAATTTGTCATGAGATTTCCGCATTTTGCATCATAGTTCTGCCATTGTACGTTACAAACGCTGAGATACCTTTGTTTTTTACCACAGTTAGCTAGTGTTTTTTTTTATTAAATCACGCTAGCTTTCATTGAAAATTTGTCATGAGATTTCCGCATTTAGCATCATACTTGGGCCATTGTACGTTGCAAGCGCTGAGGTACCTTTGTTTTTCTTCACAGTTAGCTAGTGGTTTTTTTATTAAATCACGCTAGCTTTCATTGGAAATTTGTCATGAGATCTCCGCATTTAGCATCATACTTGGGCCATTGTACGTTGCAAGCGCTGAGGTACCTTTGTTTTTCTTCACAGTTAGCTAGTGGTTTTTTTATTAAATCACGCTAGCTTTCATTGGAAATTTGTCATGAGATCTCCGCATTTAGCATCATACTTGGGCCATTGTACGTTGCAAGCGCTGAGGTACCTTTGTTTTTCTTCACAGTTAGCTAGTGGTTTTTTTTATTAAATCACGCTAGCTTTCATTGGAAATTTGTCATGAGATCTCCGCATTTAGCATCATACTTGGGCCATTGTACGTTGCAAGCGCTGAGGTACCTTTGTTTTTCTTCACAGTTAGCTAGTGGTTTTTTTATTAAATCACGCTAGCTTTCATTGGAAATTTGTCATGAGATCTCCGCATTTAGCATCATACTTGGGCCATTGTACGTTGCAAGCGCTGAGGTACCTTTGTTTTTCTTCACAGTTAGCTAGTGGTTTTTTTTATTAAATCACGCTAGCTTTCATTGGAAATTTGTCATGAGATCTCCGCATTTAGCATCATACTTGGGCCATTGTACGTTGCAAGCGCTGAGGTACCTTTGTTTTTCTTCACAGTTAGCTAGTGGTTTTTTTATTAAATCACGCTAGCTTTCATTGGAAATTTGTCATGAGATCTCCGCATTTAGCATCATACTTGGGCCATTGTACGTTGCAAGCGCTGAAGTACCTTTTGTTTAGAAAAACAAAGGTATATCAGCGCTTGCAACTTACAATGGCCTAGCGTGATTTAAAGAAAACCACTAGCTAACTGTGAAGAATCACAGTTAGCTAGTGGGTTTTTTAAATCACGCTAGCTTTCATTGAAAATTTGTCATGAGATTTCCGCATTTAGCATCATAGTTGGGCCATTGTAAGTTGCAAGCGCTGATATACCTTTGTTTTTCTTCACAGTTAGTTAGTGGTGTAGCTACTACAATTTTATAAATGTCATCATTAATAACCCATTATATCCCCACGGGATACGGGGCACGGGTCTCTTCCCTAAGGAAGGTATTGGCCATACTTCACCTCGAGGACCAAGTCCGGATTGGTGGAGGCGTGCAAGACTAGTGTCTGGTCTTACTGTCAGAAGTTTTCAAGCCGCCCTAAGGTCTATTACTTGGCTTAACGACTGCCATCTATCGATGACAGCCGTCACTAACTACTTAACGTAACGAAACTGCTCGGAAAAATGCCACTAGCGTTAGTCATAGACGGTCACCCATCCATGCACTAAACGCGCCCTATGTTTCTTAATCTTCGTGATTGCTTAAGATCACTCAGGCAGCCGGGGTTACGAGCGATTTTTTAAATGTACGTAACGTAAAAACCGAGTCATTGGTACATGTCGAGATTTGAACCCACGACCTTCCTAATGTGAGGCTGGCTTTGTACCACTGCGCTACCACCGCTTCAATCTGCCAGCTATATTACAAATCAAAAATTGTAATGCTCCTTAAATGTAAGCGAACTTGAGTGCTTCTAAATTAATTAAGGCATATATATTTATTTCGTTTTCTTTCGTTTTCTTTGACCGGGGAGACCAAAGACATCATGGCTACACAACCCACGACAGTGGTTTTAATAAGAATAAGAATAGTTTTTATTAATAAAATGGGTACACAGTTATGCATTTTAACCACAGAACATAAAAGTGATTTTAACAGTGGTCTCCACACTAAGCGCATAGCCTGTATAGTGGCGGCCGTAAGAATTAGCTTGTGGTTTTGACACATGACGCACGAGATTTATACAAAAATACATAAGTAAAAAAATAAAGTTTTAAATTGAATAATTAAACATTAACGTAAACGTAAATAAGATAAGGGTGTGTTATAGTGGAGTGTGTAACGTGTAGCGTATGGGTGTGGTGTGTGATGCATGACGTGTGATCTATGGAGTATGATGCGTGGAGTGTAATTTACAGGAAGTGTGATTTGCGCACTTAGTGAGGTGTGTAGTGTATGATGTGTGGTGTGTAGTGTATGGTGTAGTGAGTAGTGTGTGTCTTAATGGAGTACCAGTTCCTTATTTTCAATGGCAACCTCAAAAATCTGAATAGTTGAATTGGTTGTCGACGTCCGATAATACACGGCACGCAATGAAGTTTTCTTTGAGTAAAAATGTGTTTGTTACACTTAAGAAACATGATTAACAACTTAATAAACTTGAGCGCCTCCAAAACTTTGCGATAAGATTCATATTTGGTTTACGCAAATATGACCACGTCTCCGAATTCCGCGCTAAGCTCAAGTGGCTTCCCATCCGTTTTCGTAGGAATGCTCACATTCTTTCTCTTCTCTACTCAATACTGTTCAATCCAGCCACTCCTTCATATCTTAAAGAGCGCTTTACCTACCTCGGTGATTCCCACAGCCGGGCATTGAGGTCTGACCTGAATATGTCGCTGAAGACTCCAACTCACTCGACGAGGTTCTTCAGCGACTCGTTTATCGTAACGGCCACTCGGCTGTGGAATGATCTTCCGGTATCAATAAGGCGCTCCCCTTCCTCAGCTGTCTTTAAAAGCAAGGTTAATGAATTTTATCTGTCCCTGCAAGTTTAGTATTCGTGCATTGTCCTTTTCATTTTGTCTTTTCCGTATGTCTCCATAGGTATACAATATTGTATTTATTTCCTCATCGTGTAGATTGTTATTATAACGTATTTATGTAAGTTTATCATAACTATGTATGTAACTGTTTATGTAGGTATATTGTTATTTATATAAGTAGTGTATTAATATTTTTATTTGCACCGACTACCCGTCTCTTATTTCCTCCAGCAACTTTCCGTCGTAAGGTTGTCTGGAAGAAATTGCAATAAGGCCGCCAATTGTACTTTGTATCATTGCATGTTTTATAATATGTGCTCTGGTGTACAATAAAGAATATTCTTAACTTACATTGCAAAAGCAGACTTATTTCTAGAGAAATTTCTTCAAGCCAGCCTTGATACTATTATATAATATCATACAGGCAGCGGGAAAAGGGCAAATTAATGTGTGTGTGTGTGTGTATTTGTGTATGTGTGTGATATATTATGTATGAAAGCAGCAACTCTTCCATTTCATTTGATAGCAGGCATGTCAACAGTCAAGTGAATAAAGGTTGGGTGAGACTGCTATTCTTTTTTTTACACCCTACTGATGTAGCCGTGTGAATGGGGCGTAATTCCAGATTACCCTACCTAGTTCATCTGCAGTACATTTATATCGACGTTTGGATAAACTAAATGCGGTGGCGTACAACATATTTGCGTACGGAACCTTTGGCGGTCATAAGGTTAATATTTAATCGTTTTATGTAAGGTAGCCCTTCGATAAAGCGTAGTACTGTTGATGTCGGGCGGCTCGTTATTTTGAAGAGACCCTTTTTGCTGAGCTGGTTAGCGGGAATTTACCGTTGCATTTTACATGTAGCAGTGTACATTTCAGGCAAGTCTTAGCGAGTTTAATTTAACTAAATAACGCGCAGGTAGAGTGTTGGAAAGGCCACGTTCAAAGCTATGTTGCTTCAGTTTCGTTTCTTGATGATGCACTCCCCAACCTTCACATTTTCGCTCTTGAAATTTCACGTACGTAACATAACTATGTTAAGCAGTTGGTGCCGGCTGCCGTCGATAGATGGCCGTCTTTAAGCCAAGAGGCCTAAGGGCGGCTTGAAAACTACTAAGACCAGCCACTAGTCTTGCAAGCTCCTACCAATCCGGACTTGGCCCCCGTGGTGAAGAGACCCGTGCCTCTCGGTGGACACATAATGGGTTGATGATGATGAACATAACTATGTGCACGCATGCACAGCGATAAAAAAACTGAAATAAAATATCAGTAACGACCGACCCGATTGCTGAGCATTAGCTACTAAACAGTTTTCAAATTCAAAATTATGAGAAATCCAGGTAGCACTCTGGATTTGTCATAATTTTGAGTTTGGGGAAAAGAATGGAATGGAAAAGGAAAGGGGAATTTGAAGGCAGGCGCCATCTTAGCCCGACGTTTTTGTAGGAAGGACGTGGTTGTAATTTTTTCAGTAAACTACTTGAGTAATCATTTTGGTATGATCTGCGTATTATTCCTTGTATCTCTATAAATGCTAACTAATTGACGATGGGACAATTTTGAGAATGTATGGGAGTCATACATTCCTTCTAGCCCCACACTAGGATACCCTGTGTCGTAGAAACCAGAAACAACGACTTCACAAACATGTAAGCGTGGGGTCACATCACATCCCCTAGTGTGGGGTCAGAAGCAATGTACGTGCTATTGACGACCTCTGTGGCGCAGCGGTTAACGCATCTGCCTACATTGTGAGAGGTCCCGGGTTGGATCCCCGGCTGGGGAAAAAAACTTCAGGTCTTGGATGTTTACATGTTTGTGATGGCGTTGTTTCTGGTTTCCATGACACAGGGTATCCTAGTGTGGGGCCAGATGCAATGTATATGCCAGTATGTAAATGTTATGTTTGTTGTATGTAAATGTTATGTTATTTTACATTATGTAAACATCAAAGACCTGGGGTTTCTTTTCCCAGCCGGGGTTCGAACCTCTTACGTGGTAGGCAGATGCGCTACCGCTGCGCCACAGAGGCGTTATTCACACGTCTGTCAAATTTTGCTTAACACCGATTAATTTTGACAGCCGCAATCCGGTTCTTCTATGGCCACTCCTGTAAGGGCCTTCTATGAATCGCTTTGTGAATTTGTGCTGAAAACGGTTCACTTCACCGAAGTCTCTGGTTGTGATATATTAGTGATATTGTAGAGATCTTAATATGGAGGGTCCGGTTTGGGTCCATATTTTAAAGATATTTAAATCAACGTAAAGAATTTAAGTTCTTTTTGCTGTTCGTCAATTTACTATGTTAGCCGCTGAGTTCGAGTCATATTATGCGGTAAAATAAAGATTTGTAATAGTAGGAATTAAAATACGACCTTATTTATAGTTATTTTCGATAAAATTACAAAGTAAATAATTTATTTTTAAGATCATATAAGTTACATTTAGACATCTCTATTAATGAATTGTACCTTTATATAAATATGCCCCTACGAATAATTACAATAATGAATCACCGATATTAAATATCAGCTAAACTATCATGGCTAAATATTCAGTCTCAGCTGAAAATAACAGGAAAATATTGGTATTAACCCCACTATTGACGACGAGAGCCGCCCAGCAACACTTCAAACGTGGCACTCTCGAGTACCGTACAAACGTAGCCGGCACGGTATGTAATTCTCGGTACATCCGGGCATCCGGGGGCTGGTAAATAGTGAGGCGGCTATATGTTCCCGTATTCTGTTTCTGACGCTAAACCAGTAATGTGCCAACTGGGCCGAGTTTCATAAAGTAACAAATCGTTGCTTAATATGGCTCCTAAGATACAGGTTACCCTAGTTAAGGAGTCAGGACGCGAACGACGAAAGTTACATTGTATGTTTTTGTCAATAAATTACTCACTCACTCACTCACTCACTCACTCACTCACTCACGACTTACATGTTCGTGATGTCACTGTTTGTGGTTGCCACGACACAGGGTATCCTAGAGTGGGGCTAAAAGCAATGTATGTGCTGTATGTAAATTTTATGTTAATTATAATTTGTACATGGCGTGCTCATTTATCTGTGGGTTTTTTTTGTTAATTTATGAGATCACTACTTTCGGTCTGAGAGAAGGAGAAAATTTGGATAAAAAAAATTACAGCAACAGCGAAAACAAATTATTTATATCACAATAATATAGATAGAGTTCACAAAGCTCGTAACAGACATCCGAAAATAGTCAATTCATAATTACTTATTCTAATTTCCTTCAGCAACTTTCCATCGTAAGGTTGTCTGGAAGAAATTGCTTTTAGCAATAAGGCCGCCAATTGTACTATGTATATTTGCAATTGTTTTGTATTTGTTGTTTTTCCAGTGTACAATAAAGAATATTCTTATCTTACTAAAAATATATCACGACAACGCGAATAACTAAGAAATATATTATATTAAAAACACAAATAGTATTTAGACTATTTTTTATTTTTAATGCACTAACCCGTGCTAAGGAAAAAATTTAAAAACCTATATAGAGGCTAAAAATTTCACCCATGCCGGGATTCGAACCCGCAACCTCTGGCACGGATAGCCAGAGGTTGCGGGTTCGAATCCCGGCATGGGTGAAATTTTTAGCCTCTAAATAGGTTTTTAAACAAATAGTATTTCTTAGTTATTCGTTTTGTCCATACATAGTTATTGTTATTTGACATGTTTGATATAACAATATACTGATACATACACGCATTTTTTTAACTTTAATAATTATAAAAATAAATTATAATTTTAACTAATCAAGATTTGCCAACATACGAGCATGTGTGAATGTGTGTGTATGTAGAGTCTATTAGCTTTTAGAATATACCTCTTCTACTATCGGATAGAATCGGATATATTCGTGTAATAGAAATATTGGAACTAATATGACACTTAATTTCGAAATCGGGAGCAGGAAGCAGTATTACACTCGTGTGCTTTCGGCGAAAACCTAAGCCTACTCTAGAGCCTACTATATATGTGTGTGATGAATGAGTGCGTATGGAGGTAGGGGTGGTTCTCCAAAAAAAAATAAATTGTAGTATAATTGAGCTTACTTAAAATACTATGCTTAAAGAAAGCCTCCGAATTGAGACTTTCAATAACTAAATACTAAAGTAACGTTCTGTCACGCTCTTTTCTGACAAAATCGAAGAGCACTACAGTTAACTATTTAATTAGCGAAATTCTCAATTCGGAAACTGGCCCTTAGGGCCCTCGCCCACGGCGACTTTTTGCAGCGATGCTGTCGCGCGTTTGCATTGATACTGCCGCGATGGGGTCGCTAGCTGTGTGCCCTCGCCCACGTAAACATGATTCAGTCGCGATACCGTCGCGCTTCTGTCTGGCGCGTATGCAAAAGATATTCAGTAACAGCACAAAAATGCCTACAATCGCCTTAGTAATATAGACTCAGTTGAGGCAACATTAGTCACGTTGTCTTTGGTGCTGCTTTTTCGTTAGTAGCGCGTTGGCATCGCTTCTGTAGCGCGTTGCAAATGCGACTTGAGCGCGTTCGTAGCGATGCTGTTGTGCGTTCATGAAACGTGCGACAGCATCACTACAAAAAGTCGCCGTGGGCGAGGGCCCTAGAGGTAGGGAAAGGGTCAGCCGAACAAAAAACTTTATTATAAAGGCGCACCATACGTATAGGGTTTGGGTTGATCACCTTTGCTATGTACATCAAATGGTTATAGTAAATCATGTGTAGAATCGTAGTTTTATGAAACAAGCCCCTGGGGTTGATCTTTAGTTAGTATTGAATGTAGGCCCCTCATGTAAGCTGAGCCAGTCACTATTTGTGTAACCCGACCTATATATTATCTGTGTAATTTCCATTTTTATGTACACATTTTCTATTTATTACAAGAAAAACCTATATTTCAGTAATAAAGTAAAGGTTAACGAAGATTAATAAAATAATTTTAGAAAACATATCTCTAAAATTATTTTAAATCTGGGCAAACAGCTCGTAGTGTCATGGCGTCGAATCTGACGTCACGCCTAGGTAAAGAAACATCAATGTCAAACAAAGTTTGCCAATGTTACCCAAGCGTGACGTCACGCGGTGTGATTGCTGTTTCAGTGAAAATGGCTGAAAGCAGTAATATAGTCTTATTTTATTGAAAATATTGAGTTATTTCTTTTATAATACAAAATGAGTGTTTTAAATCTCTATATAATTTGTAAAAATTTTAGGTTAATAAATCTTTATCCTGTTTTATCTTGTAGACTTTTAGTCCGGATTTACTTACGGGTGTTGTTATATCGGAAAAGTCCGACCAGGTTTCGCTCCGATTCGCAGAGCTTAATCATGGTGAGCAGAGACGCAGCTCGCGTCGTCGGTTGCTCGTCTCACACTACGGGCAAGCGCGCGGCGCGCACGCGCCGAGGTAGGTGGGGCGGGTGCCGACACTGGCTGCGGGGGATTCCCGCTGGCTTGCGCCGCAGCGCCTACTGCTTTCCCGTCGTCAATGCCACTAGGCATGATGGCACAGACACAGCTCACGACATCTTCGTTCTTGCAGTGTCGATTTCGATATTCACTATCACTGCACTTTCGTAGAACCGGTTTCCATTTTATCTTATTTATAATTGAATGATAATAGTAAACAATATTATGTTAGTTGATCTGCCTGTATATGACTTCTTACAAACTTCTACCCGATAACTTGGAATCAGGAAAACTATATCCAGTATCCATCGTTTATACTATGCTTGTTGACCTGAACGAAACTGTGGGTGAACACTAGTTTTAGCTTCACAATAACAGTAAATCTCAATTTGCGAAGTTTAAAGCGTGATTGCGTTAAATGGAGAAGTTTATTCTTGGCTGCTAACTCGCAGAAAACAACTATCTAACTACGCAGCGTTTGTGGAAATTAAGGTTCTTATTTTTACTTTTGCGAGTTCGATTCATCAATGTCAAGGAAGCTTAGCTTGTCCTAGAAAGTTGTGATCGGAAAAGTATAATCGGGAAGGTTAGTCTTGGACGTGCTTTTAGGTTTTTATTTATGTCATAGCATGAACTTAAGGTATACTTTTTAATCATAAACCTACTGTGGATACGTTAATGGATTTAGTATACATTTTTGACGTCAAATCACTAGGAACTTAGCTATTAAGAAGTGTGTAAAAGAGTGTTTGAAAAAACAGCCAATAAAATTGAGTAGCTTATTAATTCAGGAAGGGCTCTTCTAATGATCAGAAAAATACGTTAATAGAAGGCAAACAAAACTAAACTTTAGACAGTCCCATAAAAGGCAGTCCACAATGCAGCTGTGGCTGCAATAGCCCAAAGTGTAAAATCTCCAGAAGGCAAATTGATTCTGGCAAAGTGCCACGGTATAACCGCAATCATGTAAGACTTTTTCTTTGTTTTTACCCGACGACTGCGGCGGAATGCAAAAGGAGTATAATGAATTTGACTCGTATGCATTAATTATGTATGTATGTATAATAATACGTGCGTGTGTATATATGCAGTTATGTTTGTATGTTTTCCCGATTCCCGTTCCCTCATAACTCCTTAACCAATAGTGACATTTTAAGAAATAAAACGGTATAACCGTAATCATGTAAGAATCCATTTTTCATATTTATGCGGGTAACATACGCTCAGAATAAATCGCGGGTAACACCGCGGGGTACAGCTAGTTAACCACAAATCAAAACACGGTTATAAAATCATGCCGTTGTGACTGCCAAAAAAATATTTGGTTGGAATTGGTTGTTTTTTAAGTCATCATAAACTTAATAGCACCAACCCAAATT
The DNA here is from genome assembly GCA_934045075.1 of Yponomeuta sedellus. Lineage (NCBI taxonomy): Eukaryota > Metazoa > Arthropoda > Insecta > Lepidoptera > Yponomeutidae > Yponomeuta > Yponomeuta sedellus. The sequence continues at coordinate 15,709,064 of OW203727.1, read as the reverse complement.
CTTCCCGCGGGTGTCGTAAAGGGTCGCGACTAAGGGACACAAACCAGGAGGTGGGCAGCAGCGCCTCCTGCAGTACAATTCCACCAAACTGCAATCCCCAACCCGCATGCCCAGCGTGGGGATTATGGGCATAACCCCCCAATGATGGCACAACCTTGCGCTATGGCGCTCATTAGGGGAGGGCTATGTCCAGCAGTGGGCTAATATAGCCTGAAGAAGAAGATAAACTTAAATAATGATTTAAGATTCAGGTTCAGGTTTTCGCATTACATGTACAGTCGATGGCACATCATCCTAAACATCCATGCACTCTGCTCCGTCGTATTATGGGTGACTTTGTAACTAACATGTATAGGGTGATGTGCTGTCTACTTTAATCTAAATAATAATAAATAAATAAATATTACAGTCAATACACCTAACAGTAGTTCTACGAAAGGGATAAGTGACACTAACTTCCGGTATAATGCCATGTACTATGTTGTATATATTTTTTTATTAGTCTAGACCATTAAAAAACATCATCAAAGCTTTCACCAAATTTATAAGACGTTTCTCTTCACAACTACTAATTTTAAAAACATATTTAGAGGCTAAAAATTCCACCCATGCCGGGATTCGAAGCAGCGACCTCTGGCTATCCGTGCCAGCGCTCTTTCCAACTGTGCCAATGGGCGACTCACCGGCATCAGTGAAATTTCGAACTTCTTTACACTATTCTCTGTATTACGTACAGGCAGCGACATCTGACTTAAGTAAATTGTATCACTTGCAGAACCCGCGACGTCTGGCTAGCGCTGGCACGGATAGCCAGAGGTCGTGGGTTCGAATCCCGGCATGGGTGGAATTTTTAGCCTCTAAATATGATTTTAAAATCGTCCGTAGCACGGGTTAGAGCATTAAAAATAAAAATAGTATAAAACTATTAATCACATATATTCAAAGAAAGCATTGTTATTTTTCTATTTTTTCACTGTTTCTTTTCTTTCGCATTTTTATTATTATGATAAAATAAGAATTTCATATTCTTTATTGTACACCAGGAAATGACAAATACTACTTTTCGTGCACTTAAATTTTACCAATAAAACCGTACAATGCGGCAAAGTTAATGCCATAAGCATTTATTTGATTTTTTTTGTTTCTATACCAGCCTTAACACAGTCGTTCTGCCTGTTCACGGTTCAGGATACTTTCTTTACACTTTTGTCTACCACATAGTATTTAGGAAACTTTTTCTCGATTCAAGAACCCACTTGCGAAATATTATGTTTCTTCTTCTTGTGCCTCTCCACTAATGAAGGTTGTCTGTCATCGCCGCATGTATATTCTTCATTATTTCTTGCCAAGCGAAACAGATCTTCGACGGTATGTCTAATACTACGCTATAAAGCGCAAATTTCTGTGGATTCACCGACCCCGACCCGCCCCCGTCTCTTGGCTAAACGGTTGCTTGTAGGAACGTGAACAAAATCATGGTAATATAACACAAATTATTACGGACTTAATAGAAAAAGTGTGACAGCTAAGTAGATTTTACAAGCACAGCTGCGCGTAACCTGACACGTACTTGACCGATTTTAATCTAAAATAATCGTGATTTTATTGTTATTAGAGAATTTCCTATAATAGCAAATAAGAAAGTACTGTATAAATCTATCTTTGTGCGATTGTAGTTAAATTTGTTTTCTTTTTCTGATGTACAATCAAACCGGGGGGTGGGCAGCAGCGCCTCCTGCAGTACAATTCCACCGAACTGCGATTCCCAACCCGCATGGGCGATTATGGGCATTACCCCCTATGGTAGCACGTGGCGCTCTTTAGGGGACGGCTATGTTCAGCAGTGAAATAGTGTAGCCTGACGACGTGATTTTATAAATAAGACGAAGATTTTATTTAAGACAATGTTTGTAATAAAAATTATCGATCGATCTATCGATATCAACCCTTGTATGGCCCCACTGCTTGGGCTCAGGTCTCTAAAAATGAATCTTTTGGTAACTGTAGTTTAACTAACGCATCTGAGGTTTTGTTTAATGAGACTCGTTGAGAGGCGACAAAAAATGTGATATAGGCCTGGTTTTCGATATGCAAACAAAATAATACAATTACACGGCTACCATTTACGTACACGTATCCAAGATATTTTTTGGTTGTACAGCCGTTCGTAACACAATTAATTTCTTATTAATCATAATTCTACAAATCTGCTTTTCAAAAGTGTAAAGAAACCTTTTTACCCTTAACTGAGCAAAGGTAGTATGAATTTTTCAATTTTTTTTCGAGCTTACTTCAAGTTGATAAGGTTCAATTTAATGTGGGGCCTATTATCCCACTGTCCCATTAAGTGTTAACAAATTTTCACGAGTTCAAAATCACCCAATAACAAACGAAACTATGTAGCCTACCAAAGAAACAAATAAGTACCGAAGTAGACCAGTGTCGAGATCGGTGTCGCAGCAGTAGTCCTGTCCATTCTTTGGAAACAAGACTTTAAAGTGGATTTCCGTGTTATTTAAGACAGGGAAGAATTGGCCCAATCCTTGACCGTAACGCCTCGTAGGAAAATGCTCAAGCTATCTGTTAAGCACCGTATTCTGTTTTAAATAACCTACTATTCTGTTTTAAATAAAATATATTTCTATTTATAATTCCGTATTTATTCTATTTCAATATATTTTACAAGACAATTAATACTAGATAGAACAGAAACTAAATTTGAAACTGACATAAGTAAAAAAAAAACAATATGTACCAAAAGTCAAAATAAAACAATAAAAAAGGTCAGTCGCCAACACTATCTTAAACTAACTTTTGCCCGCGATTCCGTCCGCGTGGACTGTTTTTGCAACCCCGTTCACTCCCTTTAGGGTTAAATTTAGAAAAACGGTGAAACACCTGTTCAATAATTGTGTGAAGAGTATTTATTTCAAGTTTACAGAAAATTAGACAACATTCTTTATACCACCCATACAAATTTTGGCAATAATAATGCCTGTCTCCAAGTTATATTAATATAAAATAAGCCCGTAATTGGCCAAAGATAAATAATATTTATAACAGTGAATATTTATTAACTTGTACTGTGGGTTTTGTAAATAAATAAAAAAATAAAACCCTTTTTCGCCACCTTAATTTTTAAAAATTTTAAAAATCCAGCTTTATTCCTTGCCTACATTATTATATAGACCCTCTGTGCATAATTTCAGCTTCCTTGGTCCAACGGCTTGGGCTGGGCGTTGATGAATGAGTGAGTCAGTCAGAACTTTGAATTTTATTTATATAGATAGATTCCCGTAAAAAAAGGTGAAGGAAATTGCCACTTGTTATTCAAATTTGATGTAATACGGATGTTTATAATAAATAGGGGTTACTTTTGGAACAGGGATGGAATCGGTGTCAGTTACATTTTTGTACAGTTATACAGTATGTTAACTTAATGCACGTGAAAATTGTTAGTTTCACAATTAATAGATTATGTGGATAAAAAACTAAAAAAAACTCTACATTTATTTTTTTACAATGGGACGGTTTCCCATTGGGCGATAACGGTAACGACATAACATTAAGTTTCATACGTTTAACTATGGCCTTGGCTGGCCGATGTATGGGAAAAATATCGTGAGTGTAATTACCGTAACTGTCCAATGGGAAATGGTTCAATTATTATTGCCAAGGGAACGGGATTCTTAGTTTAGTCTTTTCAGCTACGTAACAAAATAATGATCCGCTCGCGGCCTAGCGGAACCGAGTGATTGGAATGAATCACTTGGGTTAGGTACAAAAACAGGCGCGGTCAGGTGCTGGATGGGTGACCATCCCGTGACTACCGCTAGTGGTATTTTTTTCTAGCGCTTCCGTGCTTCGCACGGTATGTTAAGCCGCTTGTGCCGGCTGTCACGTAATAGCAGTCGTTAAGCCATTTGGACGGCTTGATAACTTCTGGCAGTAAGGCCTGCCATGTCTTACAATCCTCCACCGACCCGGACTTGGCCCCCGTGGTGGAGTAGGGCCTAATCTTTCTGCGATGTAGGAAGAGACCCGTGCCCCAGCAGTAGGGACATGCCAAGGGTTGATATCATAGAATGAAATAATGTATCCGGCGTACAGTGACACTTCACTAACACAAGATGGGTGAAGGAAATACTCGAGATTCTTACTTTGGCCTATGCATTAAAATAATCACAACGAATAAAATCAAGCATATAAGTATCCTTTCCTAAAAAATTCACACTCCCAAACAGTCCCAGTCCTCTAGATTATTGTTTCTTTACCAACGAAATGAGCGCAAGACGTGCGCCAGCGTAAATTACTGTGATTGTTTCATTCTGTGCGTCGTGCATGAAGTAAACGTAGATTGGATGGCAATACAGAAAAACTATCTTAAGGTATGGATCTTTAAACGATCACGAAAGTTAAGCAACACAGGGCGCGTTCAGTGCACGGATGGACCGTCTATGACTAACACTAGTGGCATTTTTCCAAACGGTTCGTGCTTCCCAAGGCACGTTAAGCAGTTGGTGGCTTCGATAGATGGCAGTTGTTAAGCCAAGTCTGAGGCCTTAGGGCGGCTTAAAAATTTCTGACAGTAAGATTAGCCACTAGTAACACCGCGGGTCACAGCTTGTTATGCATAAAATATTGCAACAAAAACGTATACCTAGATCAGATCAGAGCGTACATTCTACGCCCTAGAATGTCATCAATAAATCAATCTTTTGTTTGTTCCTATGACTGCAGGTTCAAGGTCAAAAACACAATTGACTCTTTCATGCGGTAGAGAGTAGGTGTACACTGGCACTGGGCTTTCAGTGCCCCAGTTGCAAATAAATGTCTCGCAACGGAATTGATTATGGCTCGACGCCAGTTCATCGCACCACAGGCACAAAGTAAATAGACTACAGTAGGAGAGCTGCAAATACACAGTTTAAGGCTCTTCGGGGTGCTGTGCTGACTAGCGCCACAAATGAAAAAAAATCATAACTTGTTTTATAATACATCTTTATTTAGAAGCGAAAATGAGAAATTTAAACAAACGTTACAACTATTTTTAAAACATACCTACAGTCTAGAACCTAGAGATCGCTTTTAGCGACAAGACCGCCAATTGTATAACATTACTTAGATTTAAGAAATAATGGTTGTATTCTTTTTTTCTGGTTGTGTAATAAAGTATTCTCTGTCTATCAACAACCAAAGGACTTTAATCAGTTTCCATCAAAAACGGCCGTTTTAGCGAAAGTTGATAAAAGTTCTAGTTATCGTTTCAAACGATAACTAGTTATCGGTTTCATAAAGCAAACAAGTCATAAAGTACAACAAATTGTGTGTGTGGCAAATGCGAAAAAGTTGTTTACACAAGATTATTTCAGTATGAAGTTTTCGCACTACACTAGACTTACTCGTACCTACCACAGTTGCTTTTCCGCTCGCGTTTCCCAGCTTTCGTTGAGTTTAAGCATTGATAAATCCATTGTGCGAATACGTCGCGCAATATGCCGATAAACAGCATGTCGATTCAGTAAGTTCGTTGATCACTTCGATGGTCACTTCGTCGGTCACTTCGTCGGTCACCTCGTCGTTCACCTCACACTCACTTATGAGTCACCTTAATTTGACCTTCAGAACCCGAAAATATGACATTCCTTGCATAGGGGTTGACACTAATATTATTTCAGTCGAAGTCGTAGGCTATAACTTGTTTCGCATGTTTTGGCAAAACGATGCTATATAAAAATCTTACAAACATGTTGCGCTGTCTAAAATTGTACAGTCTAAGTATTTACTAGCCTAAATCTATTGAAATGTATAAAAAAGATTATATCATTGGCAGTATACAGTGTATCCAAGTCGCTGGCATAAGAAGCAATTCTCGTGGGGTTACCATACGAGTAAAATAAAAATGCCACGATTACTGATTTATTTGCTTACATATAGTTCAGTAATTCAGTAATTTTTATTCTTTAAAAATATGGGCAATACATTCCTTACACAATAATATCGAGCCTACTAGTGCGTACATTACAAAAAAAAACCATGACATCTGAACTAATGTTAAACACTGTATCTCAGACGTCAACGCCAACTACCATTAGATTTCAAATAATAATATACACTGTATAATTAGGACATGCATTTATTAAATAAGGTTACACAATAAGTTGTACATACTTAGAAATTATAAATGAATAAAATTAACAATATTCTTATCTTATTTTAACCTTAGCAAAAAATCGATAGGTGAAGTGTAATGGACGGTAAGTAAACGTGTGTAAAGTAGCAAGTATGAGGGAAAGAGGGGGGGGGGGGGGGTGGGGTAATTTCGTATGTGTGTAGTGTTTGTGTGAACGGGGTGTGTTCGTGCTATGTATGTCTGTAGGTATAGGAAAAATAAATTGAAACAAATGAGAAGAGAAAGATGAGGTACGATAACTTTATTTGTGGGCTAGGTTTTACTGTATGGGTTTTAGTAGATTTTCCGTTATTTAATAGTTAAGACGAAGGAACTATTTTGTTGTTTGGGCTTTACGTTATTTTATTTATTAAAAGTGTATGAACCTACTACATAAAAATGACACCGGGAAAGTTTGGTTCTATGGGCTAACGTTTGGTATACTCTGTCGATTCTTAAGTACTAGGGAAACGTAGGTCATAGATGTGTTGTTTCTGTTTAATAATTTTGTGAGGAAATCAATCAAGTCTCAATATAAAAGTGTAATCGAGTATCTGGCTGAACTACTAAGTATTACTTTTATCACAGCTCTGTAAGCTCTTTCAAGACATAACACGGAAGTCTGGGGAGCACGCCATACGCCTATATCATACGTGTAGTCACCAATCCTAACTTGTCGCTCATTTATATTGCCTTGAAAGGGCAACTCTCCGATTCCAATGGTTTCTTGTTTATCCAGCAGAATGGGAACAGAGACAGTTTCGACAGCTTTGGAAAAATCCAAAAGCATATTATCTTTAGTATTTTGCGTGTGATCGACAAGCTACTAATATCACACCGTTAGTAACATTGTTTATTAGACGCTTTATATGTGCGTCATATTAACATACATTAGCAAGTATTTGGTGAACGGGTTTAGCTGCCGTGGATTTTCTTCTTCTACTTAAAGTGCTTCTCCATTACTTAAGGTTGGTAGTCAGCTCTTTACAGCGTTCTCTGTTCCGTGCAATTCTGAATAGCTCTTCCGCGGTTTTAACGACGGTCCACTCTTTGATGTTACACAATCATGACGTCTTACTCCTTTTTATTTTGTAAATGATTCATTAAACAAGTTGACTGACTCATTTACGAATCATTCATATAACAATATACGCAATTAACTTCATGGTTGAAGCCTGTATTACAATTTCAAATCGTCGATGGAACTGTAAAGAGAACATTGTATAAGTCACTATTAACAGCTTCTCTATGTTCGCCTTCTTACAATATGTTATATAGTTCTATAATATAATAATAAAAAAACACACGGCAGATAATATAGATAAAATCTAGCAAAGCGAGAGTCAGACTCGAATACAAAGAGGGACGTATTAATCTATTCTGCGTTTTTTTTATTTCAGTAAACTATTTAGTGGGGAATTTCGCACATAGCCGAACTGTATTATTAATTTGTTACATGCTTTCGCCATAAGTAAATCAAAAACAGAAATCTTAAAAATTACGTTTCTTGGCTCTTTTGTTTCTTTTTATATTTTAGCGTTTCGGAGCGTTTAAATATGACATCTACATAATTTGGGTAGTTAGCACGCAAACACTGAGTGTGTTTTCAAGTAGACTTTACCGTTTCTTTATTTTTTTTTCTATTTACAGATAAAATCACTTTCTATTTAACATGAAATCACAGTAATTTGCACTCGATGTCATGTTAAATAGAAAGTGTTATATGAACGTACTTACGCATAGAAGGTATTTTTTTAATATTTTTACTCCGTCATGGTTAGACCCAGTTTTTCCAAACTTTGGCAATATTTTCCGGCCAGCATCTGGTCACACTTCACACACACACAAACGAATAGTTTGCTTTTAAATCAAGACATAATTCTACACTGGCGCTACGGCGGTGAAGAGAACTACAAATGTCAATGAAAATGGTATTCTGAAGGTTCGATTCGCAGCTCACTTCGATCATGAACTCGCACATGAGTTCGATTACATCTGTCAAAATCAAAAGTTACTCTCCTATAAGTGAACTCACGATCGAATCCCATAATGTAGAAGATAACTCATAATTTTTTGTTGAAACCAATATAATTATAGTAATGGTTTGTAACTCAGGCACATTTGTGAAGTTAAAGTAGAAATACCTTTCGCTTACTGTGAATGATAGATAACATCGTAAAGAAACCTGACTAACTCGCTGTTCGCATATCTGAGGTGGGCACGCGTGGTGATCAAGCCTATATTCTTTCTGAAAGAAGACCTGTGCTCTACAGTGGGATGTATATCATATGCTGTATATTTTAAGAACAATAATTATTATGAAGTAAGAAAGAATAAATATAATGTGGGTGGAATGGCGAATGTGAGTGGAATGACCGATAAGGAACGCTCCAGGCGAATATACTTCGACCCCTAATTTATCGAATAGGGGACGTGATAGCAAAGGGCAGGATAAAAAGTACCCAAAACCGTCTGGCATGTAACGACTAATGAATGGCGATGAAGTGAAAGTAATTACCCGGGATCGTATAATAGCAACTGGCAGTCCCTGCATCTGCTCACCCCTCTGGGATACAGGCGTGCCCTTTTTTGATATCCGCCCTTTGTATGTCCCCACTGCTGGGGCACGGGTCTTTTAAGGTTAGGTCATACTTCACCACGGGGCCAAGTCTGGGTTGATGGAGGATTATAAGACAGAGGCGGGCCTTAACACGAAATGGCGGTCGTGGCACGCGACAACTGCAAGCGTCGACAAACGTCAACGGCTGCCGCTTACACGTTGACGGCTGCCATCGACGCGCTAACGACTGCCGTCGAATGCCGTTGACGGCAGTTGACGCCATCCGTCGACGCTTGCAGTTGGCACGTGCCGTTCGTCTGCATGAGCCCTAAGTTATCAAGCTGCCCATAAGGCCTCTGACATTCAGGTTGCAAACAGAAACCCAGCATGCTGGACTATGGAAAACGGAAACAAAATGCAAAGAAACCAGAGAGGCCCTACTAACAATATCGAAACGCCTCACATGCAGCGATCTGCGCAAAGCTGTGGCACTTATGACGCTCCATTGACCACTGAATAAACACCTCCACGCTATGGGACTGACCGACATCCCGTTATGTCGAGGATGCCTCAAGGAAGACGAAGGACCCGCCACGTGTCCATTCACTGTGAGAGCGTGGAAGTGCAACGAACATCGATAGCAGGAAAGCTGCTGGTGCTGGTGCACTGCTGGCTTTCTGAAAAAAGATTGGCTGACTGGAGTGATCTCGCAACGGCCCAACTATGAGGCTGAGTGCGGAAACAACAGGATAAACTAACTAAAGCCTCTGACATGGCTTAACGACTTCCATTACGCGATAGCCGGCGCCATCGCCTTAGCGTGCCTTGCGAAGCACGGAAGCGCTCGGAAAAAATATCACAAGCGGTAGTCACGAGACGGTCACCCATCCAGCACCTGACTACGCCTGTTGTAGCTTAATACAAAGTAATTGATTCCAATCATTCGGTTCGTCTAGGCTACGAGCGGGGTGGCCTTATGTTTGTGATATCACGAAGTAGGTTTAGATAAACCAGCTAGGTGACAAAGATGTAAATACACTGATACTGAGGCTATGTATTTGTTCAAATGTACAGCGAAATCCAAAAAGAAACAAAACCACGACCTCTGGCAGTACTTTGTACTTTAGATAGATATATAGATACAACATTTATTCACATAAGACACACACACGTATACAAAGCAAAGCAATACAAAACCAAATACAAGTCACAACACGAACAAAGCAATAACAAAAAAGTAGCATACATAAAACGCAAAAAAACACAGAAAATAAGTATTGTAAAGTACTGTAGTGTACCTGGGCAATGTACCTACTGGACTGGAAGTGATCAACGTAGGTGTGGCAAATGTGAATGGGCTCCGACTCAGCATGTGCTGAAAGTTCAGGAAGAACTTCAGCGCTGGTATTCTGCCGGTACCCGGTGTGAGCGGCATGCAGCGCTAAGAGAGCTGAGGTATGGTAGTCACAACTGCTATCGTACCGGATTAAATAGTGTAAAATCTGGTTGGAAATATCAGTATAAATTGTATTTTATTTAAGTATATTATTGTATATATTTGCGTGAAATAACCACAGAAGTTAATGTAAGAAAAAAAAAATATAGTGATGCCGGGTAGTTGCCCATTAGCTCAGTTGGGAGAGCGCTGACGTGGTTAGCCAGAGGTCGCGGGTTCAAGTCACGGCATGGGTGAAATTTTTAGCCTCTAAATAGGTTTTTAAATTCGTCCTTAGCACGGGCATTAAAAATAAAAATAGTATAATCATGTGTTGCAATCTCAAGTACCTAAGTGGGCCATAATTTTTATATTTCGTGAAATCTATAACTTAAACGCAATTTGTTTTATTCCTGTATACATGTGTGACTAGATTATATTGTAATATAATTTAGTTTTGTTTACGTGTTTGTTTTATCGTACCTCAAAATTTACGGGTGATGCCCTAGGCCGATAAGTAGTATATTCCAATAATGTGTGCAATGTTTATGTTTGGTTTTTGTGTAGGTTAACAGTGTTTTTTTTTTGTCTTGATAGGGGTTATACACTCCATGAGGTACTAGCCCTGCTAGAAGATAAGGAATTTGAGCCGCAGTTGCTATACATTGAACCTTCAGAACCCGCAATCGACTCTGATCAAGATTCGGGCGACGAAGAAGGGGTGGTTTTGTAATGATGTGACAGGTCGACAATTCAACGCTGGGTGTGAAGTGGTATTAGGGTCTTCACCTCTGTCAACACACCAATCACGATAACAAAACGCAAAAATGTACGGGTGGTACCAAATATACAACCTGAAGCCGGATCTACTCGGACGTTGCGTTGATTTATTTCGGGAGCCACCCATGTTTCCCGAAGCAAATTTTAGTTTCCTTCGAGGGAAGTCTTCTACTGAATTTCTGGACTAATATTTTGGATTGTGTGTCTACAACCTTTTAGCAAACCAGCCGCAAAAGTATGCAACTTTTTTGAATTGCGCCGAACCGAAAATATCCACCGAAGAATTGAAAGCATTTATCGCAATTCCTATACTGTCGGATCATTACGGAATCACTTCTTAGTTCCCAGCGAATCTCGTCGCAAATGTGCTTTGGAGATGTGCAAGAGACAGACAAGACTGCAATGCAATAAATGTGACGTAGGGCTCTGTGCATCCTGTTATCAATTCCAATCAATTTCACGTCCGCATTTAAAACTAAAAAAGTGTGTATACTAGTACATAAATGCCTTTAACATAAATTACTTAAATGCTGTTTTTATTTATTAATTCATACATTACTTAAAATCTTCATGATTTTACAAATAGATTATAAAAATAGTTCGCTAATAAAAAGCTAATATATGTCTAATAGAGGGATTTTTGCTTACGTGTTTGCCGATCGGTGCCATATGGCACCCATTGTTTTTTCACAAAGTAAAAGATATATAAAATAAATAATTATTACAAATAGCTAAGGGAGCCGTGAAAAGCAATGTATGTGAAAATTACAATTTTTTATGCCTCTAAAATAATTCAGGTCATAATGGGTTAGCATAACATTTACATATAGGGACATACACTGCTTCTGATCCCACACTCGGATACCCTGTGTCGTGGGAACCAGAAACAACGATATCACAAACATGTAAACATCCAAGACCCTTTTGTATCCAGCCGGGATTCGAACCCGAGACCTTTTGCATGGTCGTCAAGAGGTTTTCGGGGGTCAAATATTAAGCTATATTTTTATAGTTTCATATTTAAAGAGACGTTTTTAAATTAGTTTATTTCGTTATGCTAAAACTAGTTCTTTTACTAGAATGAATTATAACTTTTGATGCCTGATAGTGTTATCGACCTTGGCTTACAATTCAATCTAGTAGCAAGTAAAGAAGAATTGGCACTTAATAGTTTAAATATTTCTATGCATTAGCATAATAAAATAATGGTAATGATTTTAAATGTTGTTTTGTAGATGACACTTATAACAAACTACTTTGACCAAATAAATAACAAAAATGTATCATGTTGGTGGTGGTCTTATAATACAGATTTGTGCCCTCAGATCATAGAGGTTGTGCCCAAATTAGAATTTTCTCATTGGCATATAATAGTGTTACCATATAGGTACTACCTATTTTCGATTTGTACCCAACTGTACAGAATGATACGTGTAAAGGTCGACATGCAGTGTGGATTTAATGACTATTAATGTACTGTGGATTGTACCTACCTACGTAGGTACAATCCACATTAATAGTCATTAAATCCTTGCTTGTTGCAGGTAATTAATGAGTATAATGTTGGTGACTTAAAAAAATAATTTGAATACATAATCAATTCGTTTTATTTAATAAATGTACAAACTACATTTTTTATTGTTTATTTACATGAAAAATATTTATTTCAAATTTAAATCAATCAATTTAAATAAATCTTCTAGATATTTCGTGTAAAAATATGTGGCATTTCTAAAGTAACAGTAACTTAATAATTATTTTTAAAATTCACCGTCTAGATTAATGGAGTATGGTCTAAAATACCATTTTGCTAAAACAGATTAAAAACAATGCTTCGTTATTTTTATATATCTCGAGATGATGCACAATCTGCATTTCTTTTTGTAATTCTCGATTATTAACATCTAGGGAATGGTGGGGACCATTCCTTGGGGGTCATCAAGAACTGTTACATGCTATGCATTGCTTTTTAGTTTAATTCTTCTACCGAGGGCTGGAGTATCCTCAACCAGAGTTGTCATTATCTATGCTCTCTCGGAGTATAGCGTGAGTCACCTAGAAAATACAGATTTAATTCAAAAGTAGTACAATAAAAGTATAGGCTGTTAAAATATCTAAATTGCAATAGATTTAGCTAATTGTTTACCCAGTGAGGCCTCGCTCTTTCCAGAGCTCAGCACATTGATGAGATGGTGCCTTAAAGGGTTTTTGCTAAACACATGGCTGTCATGTGAGACATCTCTCAATGAAGTAGCAATCCTTGAAATATTTCAGTCGGCATCAGGAGTCTGGAAAAGATTTATGGATGATAAGATAACTACCATTTATTTATTGCGCAAAATGTGTTTACCAATACAACATCAAGGACTCATCATTAAAATAAAAACATTTGTAGAACAATCTAAAAACAATTTGGCACGCATAGCCAGAGGTCGCGGGTTCAAATCCCGGCATGGGTGGAATTTTTAGCCTCTAAATAGGTTTTTAAAATCTAAGAATGTTATTACTTTAATATCAATAGGAAACTAGTATTTCTACTAGTTTCATCTTGATTGCAAGATGTCATTTTGATGGCAGGGTCAAGAATTAATGTACCAAATCACGTTTGCTGAGGCGAGGTTCTTCGTTACTACGAGTACTAACCTTATGGTTTTTTTTAAATATCCCTTCTGTTTCTTTCATAAAAGGTTTCAAAATCTTGGCCAAAGTTTTTGATTTCGTCCTTAGGTAGACGAATATTGGTCTGGAATTCGTGATCTCCAGAGAGGTGTCCAAATAAAGAAACAACCGTTGCAGATTTTGTGGTTTTCTCAGATCCCCTTTATGTAGATCGTGCAAAATTAATGTAGAGCTAACCATGCCATATTGTCCCAAATACATTTCCGCACATATCTCAATAGCGATCATTACTTCTGATGGAGCACCTGAGAATGTTGGTGTCAGGAGCCTTCAAATAGCTGATTGAGCTTCAAACTGGAATAAAATTTCGTGATTTTTTTAAGCAGGGAAGGTTATATGACACGCAATGTAAAATTTGTTACAACGTATTTCAAGCATTTTGTACTACCTACACAATTGATTAATCATCCATATGTGTGATAAATTTAAGCCAATGTCTTGGTAAATATTTAAAATACATTTTTGCGGTTACCTTTGTTTATTTGTAGAAGAAGAAAGCTTCGCCGGTGGGTACTCTTAGGTGAACAATATAAGATATTTTTTCCACTCTTACATAAGACGTAAACTCGAAATAGCTTAGACTTTATAAAAATGAAGCAGAACGATTTATTTGTAAGAAATATTTTGGGAGCGTTTAGTTAATTAAGCTGAACAAAATAATAATGTGACATGTGACTTTTCGACTGACAAACATTGGTGTTCCATCCCTAATAGGTATCCCATGGCAACATCACTTGTGGGTATTTTGCTTCTGAATACGAATTAAACGTCACGCACAAGTGAGTGTGATGTGAATGGTGATGTGAGCTCACGATCGAATTAACCCTTTCATGGGTACACGAACTTCTTGCCAATGCCAATATGGTAAATTAGCTGATGCCCGCGACTTCGTCTGCGTGGAATTAGTTCAGACCGCGTTGGCGGGATATCAAGTAGCCTTTGTCTCAATTCAGAACTTTGTCTATCTGTACAAGATTCATGTAATTCCATTCAGCCATTATTGTCTAATTGAGTACTAACAGTCACCTAAACTACTTGCAAAAGATTGACATGTATGCAATATTATATAGAAATTTACAGAATATTCTTTATCCCATGTTCACCAAGAATTACATAAGAGACTTAAATAATAACATAGTACACTACAATTGGCGGCCTTATTATAGTAGTATTATCAATGCTTAATATTGATAATATTTTCGCCTTTACCGATAGTATGGGGTTAATATCCCCAAATAATAACTTGCATAAGCTGAAAATGCAAAATTAGATAAATCGACTTCAAAAAAAGACTAACGAAGAAGGAGGAATAGTGAAAGTCAGTAAAATTTTTCGATTGAATTTGCATAAATCCTAGAGTTTGCGAGCGGTGCTGAGAGCGAAAATTAAAGCACTCTAACTACCTGTTAATTTACAAATATTTTTGAAAAAAAGATCATATTTTAATCAAAACTGTTGTTATACGGATTTTACTCGTTTATTACATTTTTCCGACGTTTTGGCACTTTTCCAGGTGCCGTGGTCTCGGATGACTGAGGTGACAGGCTCTTTTTGAAAGCATTTACTACCCTCGGCAAAAAATATTTTAGTAATTATTTTGCCGTTGTCCGCGAAAGGGTTATTTGACAGATGTAATAAAGTCGAGATTCGAACTCCCTTTGTTTTAAACGTAACTTCATAGAAATAAGGGTCAATATCCCACCTGCACAACTAGTTCACTTCACCGCCGTAGCGCTGGGGTAGCTTATATTACTGAATACGAATTCGATCGAACTCACTAGCGAACGGGGCTAGTGAATAGCACTGCAGAAAACAATGGGTCGCTATGGTCGTCTTTTTATGAATAGTTCCGTGGAATTGGATGTCTTGTAACAAGCTGGATATAGCAGGAGGAACACGATGCGCATAATTTTATAATATGCAAAAAAACAACAATAAAAAAAACTTAAGCATACGGTGAGTCGCCCATTTGCTCAGTTGGAAAGAGCGCTGGCACGGATGGCCTGAGGTCGCGGGTTCGAGTCCTGGCATGGGTGAAATTTTTAGCCTCTAAATAGGTTTTTAAAATGGTCCTTAGCACGGGTTAGTGCATTAAAAATAATATAATTAAGTAAAGGTACGTTCCAAAGTAACATTGCCTTGCTTACTTTTACTTATTGGAAACTGGCAGGAATTTGTTAAGGAGCCAATTCGGCCCGCAAAAGATATTTGATCGCAAACTTAAGTTAATCATAGGACCACTAGGCATAACTTCGTTTGTCACCTATAAGAAAGCAACATAGCAATTATTTATGAACTATTTTATTTCGCCTATTTCGCTAGATGGGTGACAAAAAAGTTATAAGGTAGAATAATTTGACGTCTGCTATTAAGACGAGGACAACCCGTCGATTTATGTGCCAAATATCTAAAAGCTAGTTTGCTATGAACATGTAAGGTCAGCCACCACGGAGGTCTAAGGGTCCGTCCAAGGTGCCAACTGTGTAGCACGTCTCAAAAGTCCGCAAATGCATCAGGACGGTCGCAAATGCGTCAGAATGGTCGCAAATACGTCAGAACGGTTCCAAATGCGTCAAAAACCTGCCAATTTGGTGTCATTATTTGGAACGTCAAACCATTGCGGATCCACTGCGCTGCATCCAGCGAAAAATATGCTGGATCCAATTAGAGTTCTGGGTGAGGGATTCAGTAATTGCAATATACTCGTGTATGTTAACAAAAGATTATCTGACAGGACATAAAACGTTACGTCGTTAAAGAAGTTTATGTGGTATTTGCATAAAAGGAGCCTTTCCGAATGCCATACTTACTGATCCATATACTTCTAAGGCACTCTGAGCAAAAATCGTGAATTTATCACGCTGATTAGCAGACAGATTCACTACGAACTTAATACTTAATACTACGTGCTTAGTGAGAAATCATTAAGCACGAAATTAACCATTTTAAAAACTTTGATGCTACTTTCTTAGGATATAGAAGGTAACATCAAAGTTTTCAAAATGGTTAATTTTGTGCTTAAAGATTTGCAAATGAAGATGATAAGATTATTGCTGGGTGATCGCGCTTTATTAAAAATGTTATTGTTTACAACCCCTTTTAAGATGAGTTCATTAGATCCCTCAGAATTTTAAATAAATGAGACGGATTATACAAGAGGAATAAAACGATAATAGCCTAGAGCCGGTATTCGCAGATGGAGGGGCTACTCGTACGTATCAAATTGTATTCATCATTCATCAACATAACATAATCGCACGCCTATATCCCTGATGGGTAGGCAGAGACCCGGGACTGTCATTTACCACGATACTGACATTTCACAAAAACTGTAGAAAACCCACGAAGGTACAGTTAGCACCGCGAACGAATAGTTGCGTCGCAGCATGCGGTGGAGGCCTATGTCTGCCTCAACTGCCCTGCCCAGTACTGAACTGGGCTGCGCTGTACTGTGTCGTCTTAGTCTCAGCATGTGCCCAGCCTTAGGTTATCACTTACAACTGTAACTTGGCATATTATTAGAAATAAATAAATTCATTCTTTCACTTTTATTTAAATTCGTGCATGCGAGTAATCAGTTACGTTAAGGATGGCTTTGCAGCATAAATGTAAAGGTTCATCTGCTCTTGACTGTGCAGTTGATAGCTCATCAACTATAGCTAGTGAACACGCGTGAACTAACTCAGTTTCGTTTCGGGCGACTTTGCAACAAAATATGAAGCTTGACCTGTTTTCGTCTGTTATCTTACGTTTAATACACTTACGAAAATGTGTACAGGCGTGGAAATAGTGGCGCTTTTAAGTGAAGAGTCTTCGAACCTTGAAACTAAATTAGCAAACAGCTATAGCGTCATAATTTATTTTACATTTATCTTTCTTTGTGAGAGGGAAAAATGAAAAGGGAAATGAAAATTGCGTTACTCCTTTTAACGTTTACAATGTTCCTAAAACAAAGAAATGCTCGGAAGGGACAATAAAATTTAAGATCTTTGGCACAAATTATGCCGAATGTGTTGAGTTATATTTGCTCCCTATTCATTTGCATAAACAGGGGCACCGCAGAAATTGTTTTCTTCCACCCAGTCTTATATTATGCATGCGTGTATGCTACTGAGTAGCGTATCGAGTGACTTTACATGAAACAAAAAAAAGTTGATTTGCTGTTGATTGTAAAAGTACGGAAAAGAGCTTGAGATGCCTCTTTGGAGAGTGAACCAAGCTAAAAGCAGTAGCAATAGAAGCAACCAACGCACGGGCAGATGCTTGAGAGTTCATTGTAATGGCTGCAGTATTTTATTTAAGGTTTTGTTTCATGTTAAATAGTCTAACTTTAAAGATCAGTAAGTTTAACTTGAGCGACAGAAATGTTTTGCAAAAGCAGCGTCAAAATCCCACGAAGGTCCCCAAATCGAATAAAACTATACATTTTTGCTGAGACATATATCAATCAGTCAATCAATCAACCTATACTCGTCTCCTGGCCTCCCCCAATTCAGGCCACTTCCCACTGTCCTCAACCATCCTCATCCAACACGGTCCAACGAACCGAGGGGCGAGTCTCTAAAATGCACAGTTGTTCAATAGAGTCATATTAGTCCGGTAATGGTCGTTTCATTCACACTATCGGTAGTCTAGTAACCAATGGCATCGCAACGGCATAACCCGTGCTACTTAACTCGGCGGCTCGCGCGATTCGATCTTCTTCGCAAGAGATGCTTATTTAATTTGCGCGGTTTATACCCCTGAAGTGACATTGTACTGATATTGCTTTGTAGACTACCAAATTGAGGCAAATAACAATCGTGCTTGTACCATTCTATTGAAAATCTATGTAAGTATTAGGCTCTAGGGGGTAAGCGTCTTACGCTACACTTGCCAGTTCGTGGGCTCCACTCGAGAACATTTGAACCCCAACGACCATGAGTTCTTCGGCATTGCCACTTCGACTTGCTTATACTATAGGCTATGTGATTCCTCTTAGTTCCTTGGTGGATTGTTAATTTTCGATGTGATCCATCAAAGAGGCTCCGAGCACAGCCCGACTTTGAATCAGTGAACCGGTCCTGCCGTCAGTATCCACGCTTCAGTATAATTATTTACGACATATATGCAAATGTGTCGTATATATACTGAAAACCAGGAGGAAAAAGATTACTCCATATCCTTTACAACAACGTAGATTTTGAAGAACAAAAAGATATTTTATATTATTTTTAATGCACTAGCCCGTGCTAAGGACAATTTTAAAAAACCTATTTAGAGGCTAAATATTCCGCCCATACCAGGACTAGAACCCGCGACCTTTGGCACGATAAGCCAAAGGTCGCGGATTCGAGTCCCGGCATGGGTGTAATTTTTAGCCTCTAAATAGGTTTTGAAAAAAAGATATTTGTCGAAAAAAGTTGAAATGAAATATTGGTCCTAAATCAGTAGATTTTCCAAATATCCTACCTAATGTTAACTGGGTGTGAATTAGAGAAGTTTAAAATGATGTCCTATATATAGGACTTCAGGTCTTAGGTGGGTATAATCGTAGAGTAAAGAAACCTTTCGCGTGCGAGTTCATTTCGCACTTAGTCTTGTTTATCATAGCCGGATTAATACAAACAAGCAGGAATATATAATATTGAATTTATAAATAACAAGTACTACTTGAAAGGTAAGATGCTTGGAAGAACCTTTTTGTCAACATCCTCTTTCTTAAGCTTTTTTGCGTGGAAAGGGTTTATTTAATAGTACAAGAAATTTCGAGAGCTAAACTGAGGAGAAACGGAAATAATAGGAACAGAGTTTACGAAACTAACATATATATTTAAAAACCTATTTAGAGGCTAAAAATTTCACCCATGCCGGGATTCGAACCCGCAACCTCTGGCTATCCGTGCCAGCGCTCTACCAATTGAGCAAATGGCACGAATAGCCAGAGGTTGCGGGTTCGAATCCCGGCATGGGTGAAATTTTTAGCCTCTAAATAGGTTTTTAAAATTGTCCTTAGCACGGGTTAGTGCATTAAAAATAGTATAATAACATATATATTGTATTTTTTACCTGTTAGTGTATCTGTCGGTTTGTTCATAATTAATGAAACGATTTACACAATATAAGCTCAATATTTACACAATATTATGAGGTCTGACCCGAAAACTGTATATGGATACAAAAATCAATTTCTTGGTCCTTATAATTTTGCTGTGAAATACAATTTGTTTACCCGTACCCGTATACATTTTATTTAAATTGGAGCGTCACAACGTCATTATTGCGCATACTTACCATACAAATACTAATATTTCATGCCTGGAAAAAAAACATACGCTATACAGGATGTTACATAATTCTCTCATATTGTCGAAAATGAGGATTCTATTGTTCAATCCACGAAAACGTCTTGCAATTACCTCCTTATTAATTCTTTAATTTTTTACTTTGTGTTTAGAGTCATCGCCCACGATGGCTTTTGAATGAGTGTGAATTAGAGAAGTTAGCCATTTTGAGAAGCGATGCAAACGTGTTGCAGCGTAGCATAATAGGTATTATATTTTTTTAGCATTCGTTTTTATAAAAGCGAAACATACCTACTTCTGTTTGTATCGTGTTTAAGGGTCACAGCGATTGGTCTCAAACAGACCAATTTTGAATCATTTTACATCCTAAGCCCGAAATTGCAACATTCCACAAAATTTTACCTTTTTGTTACGGAAAATATTTAACATTTTCCTAAATATTTTTATTCCTATGTATTTGTTTAATCGTCAATCGTTAAATATCTGAAATTATCCTTAATGATCAGAAGGTGGTGCCCACGACTTCGTTCTCAAAGAAATTTTGATATAATTATATTTTACCGGAATAAAAAGTAGCCTTATATGTGCTATTCCACAGTTAGACCTATTTCTGTGCCAAATTCATCCAGATCCGAACAGCCATTCTGTCGTGATTGAGTTTAACATAAAGATTAAGATGTAATAGGAGATTACAAAAATACAAGTTTATATTAACTGCTACTATTTGACTGGTATATCCACAGTCTTCAAGGAGCCTCATCAAAATAACAATAGCTACTCGTATATGCTGCTAACAGTTGTGGGCGCTGTACGGGATCTACTATAAAATGGAAAAAAATCCAAGGTATTCCATACCGATATTTTTTCAATTGACAAAGAGCACCCCTGTTGAGGAAAACAAAGTTATTTTGATACACCCCGTATTGAAAATCAAGCACACAGGAGGTTCAACATACCGACGAAGCGTTCCCAATTTTCGGTAATTGGATTCATGCCTCTAAAAAATATCTCGTGAATTATTACTTTCGTGTCAAAGCCACGGGGGCTTACAGATTCTCTTGCGTACTGAGTACACGAAAAATCAGCCAAGTGCGTGCCAGGTGACGTGTTGTGTAGGGTTCTGTAGAAGGATGGGATTTTCACCTGTTTTACTGAGCTAACGGGACCCACCGGACATTCGTACTCATGGCCTTGGTCTCTGGGTGTATTCCCATTTTCGTGATGTCCTTAACTGGGAACTCTAGCACAGAGTTTTTAGTTTGGAACCAGGACAAGTGATTGCCCAATGATTGTAGCAGTTATTATTATTAAAGTATTTAAGTTATATTTGTTGCACTTACCCGTGCTAAGGACAATTTTTAAAAACCTATTTAGAGGCTAAAAATTCCTCCCATCGGCAAGTACCGGCATCGAAATTTCACTGATGCCGGTACTTGCCCATCGGCCCAGTTGGGAGAGCGCTAACATGGTTAGCCAGAGGTCGCGGGTTCGAGTCCCGGCATGGGTGGAATTTTTAGCCTCTAAATAGTTTTTCGAAAAATAAAGTATTTGTCAATAAAATATGTACGAAGTTTTCCATCTAAATTTGGTTGCCTATTACAAAAAAATTTTTCAAGTAGTCGCGTATTAAGTTCATTACATGTAGCACGGTCCTGATTTTTTTGGATTTCGTCAATCACCTAGAAGACGTGGAGAAACGCCCAATTTTAAATACAAAATAATAATATTTCGCTGACAGATCAAAAAATAGTTTCCTACACTGGCAACGCTTTAAAATAACCAATCCAACGACACCTTATACTTGAGTAGATATTTAGAAAAATCCTACTGTTTTGTGATTTATTTGTGTATATGTATGCAAAATATCAGCTCTTTAAAACTTGTCGCCTTTGGACTAAGCAATGGACAGACAGACATGCAGACAAAGCGAATCTAGCGGGTTCTTTATTAAACTACGAAACCCTAAAAAGCGCCATTTTCCTGGTGACTTAAGCCTCGACACGGGCGAAATATTGACAGCTCATTTGAGTTCGAGACTTTTATTAAATCTGTATTACTTTCGAAGACGACAAGAGAGAACATTTTGAAGCCAGACGCGATGAACTCAAATGGTTAAAGTCAAAGTTAAAATATTTTTTTACACTAATATTATAAAGGCGAAAGTTTGTGAATGTGTACGTTTGTTACAGCTTCACGTCTAAACCGCTGGAGCGATTTTAATAGCATTTGTTATGGAGTTAGCTGATACCATGGATTAACAAAAAGGCTACGTTTTACGGCGGAATACTATCTTATTTCCATAGGAAAATTGATAAACCGCGGGTAACACCGCGAGGCACAGCTAGTAAATCTATAAAAACTTATTTATAGGCTAAAAATTCCACCCATGCCGGGACTCGAACCCGCGACTTACCGACGTGAGTGAAATTCCGCACCTGTTTACAATACTCTCAGTATTCTGCCTAAAGTAATTTGCATCACTTGCAACCCCGAGTACCTACTTTGCCAGCTTTCGTTAGCCAGATGTCGCGGGTTCGTGGTCGCGGGCATGGGTTTATCAAACTGTCCTTAGCACGGGTTAGTGCATTAAAAAGAATAAAATCTATAAAAAAGCAATGTAAACGTCAAAGCTGTAAGTTTATGTAAAAAAAAAGCAATGTAAACGTCAAAGCTGTAAGTTATAAAAAAGCAATGTAAACGTCAAAGCTGTAAGATAACATTTGTCTACGAGGGCTTTTCATTAAGTTGTCGCAGTATGGACGTAAAAACATCTTTGGCGCACTCTTTCTGAGCGAAACGGAACTGTATGTTGGGATCAGTGACTCTGAATCAGATACACTTGGCTCCAGTCTGTCAGTATAGCGGAAGCGCAAATAAGGATATGTAATTTTCAGAGTCATTATTGACGACAAACCTTTTATTATACTATTTTTATTTTTAATGCACTAACCCTTGCTAAGGACAATTTTAAAAACCTATTTAGAGGCTAAAAATTCCACCCATGCCGGGATTCGAACCCGCGACCTCTGGCTATCCGTGCCAGCGCTCTTTCCAACTGAGCCAATGGGCGACTCACCGGCATCAGTGACATTTCGAACCTCTTTACACTATTCTCTGTATTATGTACCTACAGGCAGCGACATCTGGCTGAAATAAATTGCATCAAAGCACTGGCCCGGATAGCCAGAGGTCGCGGGTTCGAATCCCGGCGTGGGTGGAATTTTTAGCCTCTGAATATGTTTTTAAAATTATCCTTAGCACGGGTTAGTGCATTAAAAATAAAAATAGTATAACTTTTATTGTTTTGTTTTCCTTTTCATACACAAGGTTAATGTACGAAAGTGCTCGTGGCCTAGTGGAACCGAGTCATCGACAGGCTTTACTAGCCCACTGCTGGAAATATCCCTCCCGTAATGAGCGCCATAGCACCCTGTCGTCAGCTTGCCGTATCCAGCATCTGCCTGCAGTTTTTCGCAGATCGTCATCCCACCTAGTCGGAGCGCATCCTACCCTACGTTTGCCGAGTCGCGGTCTCCACTCAAGAACACGTTTACTCCAACGGTTTTTGGTTCTTCGCGAGATGTGGCAAGCCCATTGCCACTTCAGCTTGCAGATTCTCTGAGCTATATCGATAAGTATGATTCTCTATCGAATGCATTCGTTATCAATCCTAACCTTTAGAGAAATTCCGAGCATTGCACTCTCCATAGCTCGCTGAGCGATTAAGAACCGAGTGATTGAAATCAATCACTAAGGTTAAGCAACAACAGGCGCAATCAGGTACTGGATTGGGTGACCATCCCGTGACTACCGCTAGTGGCATTTTTTCTGAGCGCTTCCGTGCTTCGCAAGGCACGTTAAGCCGTTGAGGTCGGCTGTCATGTGATGGCTATCATTTAGCCATGTCAGATGCCTTATGCGTGGCTTGATAACTTTTGACAGCTGCCACGGTCTTACAATCCTTCACCAGCCCGGACTTGGTCCCCATGGTGGAGTATACCTAACGTTCCTGCGATGCAGGAAGACAGCCGTACCCCAGCAGTGGGGACATACTCGTACAAAGAGTTGAGGCAACGCTGTATAATTGAGTCAATTATCAGCTATAACTGCAATAAATTAATAACCCATTTGAACAAAAATGACATAAAGTGCTAGTCTTGATATTTTTCTGAGTACATTTTTGTAAACGTTTCAGCCGACCATCGCTAAATTGTTTTCCAATTTTCTTGTCGCATTGACGTAAGAAGTAATGTGAAAATCGACCCTAGGCGTCCACTATATCAAAGTCCGACGTAATACTTATTTGATTCACTTAGCTGCGTAGCTTGCCAATAGCGATCGACTTGTTTCTTTGCAACGTCGACATTGGCAGTTTAAAATACAATCTTGGTATTAAACTGTGCTTTAGGAGCGTCCGGTGAAGTATTTTCTTGAAATTTGCTCGAAAAAAGCTACTAACTTAGCATGACTGATTACGCTTCTTAGTTCTTAAGGTTCCGAGCGCGATGTGTGCCAGCAGAACCATATTAATGTGCCT
Organism: Yponomeuta sedellus; assembly: GCA_934045075.1. Lineage (NCBI taxonomy): Eukaryota > Metazoa > Arthropoda > Insecta > Lepidoptera > Yponomeutidae > Yponomeuta > Yponomeuta sedellus. The sequence continues at coordinate 15,684,617 of OW203727.1, read as the reverse complement.
TGAATGTTTGTATGTGATCTGTCAGGATTGTGGCAGGTGGCAGTTCCTGGTCTCTGCCTACTCCTATGGGATACAGGCGTGAGGTTATGTTATGTAATGTAATGTTATTACATTACAGCTAGTAAATAACAGCTGAACCCGCAAACGTTGTTTATAAGTGGACGAGAGTAGCAAAGGACCGGATGAGTTGGCGTGAAAGAGTTGGACTATGCTAGGTATCTACTCGAGTCGCTTTCTTCTACTCTAAAACACTGCGCAAATCCATTACTGGATTTGTTTCCACTTTTGTTCCACTCTAATTCATCACCCAAATTATGATTTTTTTTGTGCAAGTTGTCAATTTGAGGATGGGTCTTAGATTATCCATATATTTATATGTCAGAATCCCTTTTGCCGGATCAGCTAGTAAATACTAGCTGAACCCGCTAACGTTGTTAACAATTGGACGAGAGTAGCAAAGGACCGGATGAGTTGGCGTGAAAGAGTTGGACTATGCTAGGTATCTACTCAAGTCGCTCTCTTCAACACTAATCCACTGCGCAAAACCATTACAGGATTTGTTTCCACTTTTTGTTCCACTCTAATCCATCACCCAAATTATGATTTTTTTGTGCAAGTTTTAAATCTGAGGATAGGTCTTAGATTATCCATATATTTATATGTCAGAATCCCTTTTGCCGGATCAGCTAGTAAATACTAGCTGAACCCGCAAACGTTGTTAACAATTGGACGAGAGTAGCAAAGGACCGGATGAGTTGGCGTGAAAGAGTTGGACTATGCTAGGTATCTACTCAAATCGCTCTCTCCAACTCTTATCCACTGCGCAAAATCATTACAGGATTATTTTCCACTTTCTGTTCCACTCTAGGTAATCCATCAGCCACAACGCAGCCACATCTGATTATTATGATTTTTTGTGCAAGTTGTAGATCTGAGAATGTGTCATAGGCTAATTAATATGACAGAATCCCATATTAATTAGCAAAGAGTAGAGAGAGAGTAGACAAGGACCGGATAAAGAGAGAGTAGCAAAGGACCGGATGAGTAGGCGTGAAAGAGTTGCACTGCGCTCAACAGAGGCCTTAGTTAATGGGCTGCTTGGATAAATATTAAATATAAAAATCGAACATTATTATATGCCAAGAGCTTCTATAGGTAACTAATTGAGTCGCTCTCTTCCACTCTAATCCACTGCGCATATGCGCCACAAATTTTGTTCCACTCTAATCTATCACCCACAATGCTGCACTGATTATTATGATTTTCTTGTGCAAGTTATAAATCTAAGGATAAGCAATAGGCTAATTAATAAAGCAGAATCCCTTTTGCGGGATCAGCTAGTAAATACTAGCGGAAAAACGTTGTTAATAATTGGACGAGAGTAGCAAATGACCGGATGAATAGCCGTGAAAGAGTATGATTTCGCTCAACAGAGGCCTTAGTTAATGGGCTGCTTAGATAAATATTATATATAAAAAACGAACATTATTTTATGGTACTACCAAGGGCTTCTAGGTACCTACTCGAGGCGTTTTCTTCTATCCTAATCCACTGCGCAAATCCGCCGAAATTTTTTTTCTACTGTAATCCATCACAAAAATTGCTTCAGTGATTTTTATGATTTTTTTGTGCAAGGATCAGCTAGTAAATATCAGCCGAACCCGCAAACGTTGTTAATAATTGGACGAGAGTAGCAGAGGACCGGATGAGTTGGCTTGAAAGAGTTGGGCTATCCTCAAGAGAGGCCTTAGTTTATGGGCTGCTATAATATGCTATAGGTATATGCTGCTAGGCTTATTTTATATAGTATATTTAAATATTATAAAAATAAAAACACTTTTTATGGTAGTACCAAGGGCTTTTAGGTATCTACTCGAGTCGCTCTCTTCCACTCTAATCCACTGTACAAATCCATTACAGGATTTGTTTCCGCTTTTTTTCCACTTTAATCCATCACCCAAAATGGATTAGATTCCACATAAACTTTATTTCCAATCTAATCCAAGATATCTATCTAGTCTATTTCCACTTTTAGCCACAGTGACGTGCAGTTAGTCAGTTTTTCTACACATTATTTCTTGTTAGCTGTAGATTACATACCTTATTTCGGAGTTCGGTAACTTCGTTACAATATGAATTATTAAGGATTATTATATTTAGGCGAAGGCACATGAGTGGCGTGAAAATTGTATTAGAGCGACAAAGTTTCATATTATGTTAAAGTATATGATCCAATATAAACTTGTCATATAGTATACAGAATCTTAACCGCATTGCTCCCTCAACACTGATTATCTCCAAGCGTTCATCAGCATATTATACTCGTACGAAATATAGACGTAGGTATTAAGTAAGTTTTAATATGTAAAATTTTATGAAATCTACAAACTTTTATTTCCTTTCTACAAAAAAATATTTTTATTAAAATAAATTCATTTATCCGGTAGCTCTCACCGTTTCAGGGAAAAAATGTGTCATTTTATCTCGGATAAAAGAACAACGCACAAGTGGGATCGATGGGGACTTTGTCATAGCATTTATTAGGACGTATTTAAAACCTATACAAAAATGTAGCTTGTTGGGAATTAATGCAAACTGAACGCTTGTTTTTGTTTATTTCGACTTGACTAATTGCGTTACTCAGTTATTCGTATTTTGGACAAAAAATCTGAAAAAAAATTGAAATGTACCTAACTACGACCGGCATGAGTGTACGTAACTACTAATGAATGTTGTTGGAAGACATCTGTCACGATCGTGGCAAGTGGCAGACCCTGGTATCTGCCTACCCCTCCGATATACAGGCATGAGCTTATGCTAAATTTCGTATAAAAATTCTCAACATAATTTTGCATACAAATCAGGACCTTCAAGTTACAACATTTACATTCAGGTACATATATTGCTTCTGGCCCCACACTAGCATAACCTGTGTTGTGGGAGCCAGAAACAACGGATTCGAACCCGGTACATCTTGCAAGGATGGATGCAAAATATAACATTGAGAGTTTTGAACTTCTTTTCGTTCAATAAAACTATGAATTCATACTTTAGTGTTTCATAGATTTGCGCCATTTAGTAACACGTAGTATCTCAACAAATTTTGTTCAAAGGAATTCGTGCAAATTATATCAGGCCTGTGCTGCCACTTCAGAAAATAGATTACCGTGGCACCAGTAACTGTATCACTCAACTTCAACTGTTAAAGCAATGATAGGTACGTTTACATTGCTTCCGTTTTTTTCTGAAATGTGAGATGATTTAGGCGGGTGCGGGCTTGCGATTTTGAGATTGCAATATTAGCCATAACGCAGCAGCGTAGATTGAACGCATGAACAAGCCAACGTGCTATTGACTGTAACCCATACATTGTGAATAATTTGGTCAAAGAAGTAGTTTCAAGTGCAGTTTGCTTAACGCATCAGTTTTCTACTTATAAAGTATTCGTAGTGACTAATTAAAGTGAATTAAGAAGCGCTGCTCACGTTGTGTGGCATATATGGCGTGTACACTACTAGCGAGTGTATTTTGACATTTTAGTGGTTTTGTGTGTTTTGGTGATAAACGTACTTTCTCTTTCGACGACAGTTAACGTTGCAGTAAGACGGTGTGCATGCTAAGCTAAAGTACATTTAAAAGCGAAGAATATAAATAAACTTAATTTGACCAAATTACAAAGAATTTTACTCAGGGGGCATAATATAATGAAATAAAAATACAAAGAATTACAGACAGGGCATATATTTTGCGCCTTGTTTTAATTCTAGGTTTAGGTTGTCACCCTGAGATGAGAACAATGACGTTCAATTTGTTTTATTATAAGTTCATACAGGCCAACCGGGATTTGGTCCCCGTGGTGGAGTATGGCCTAAAATACCTGCGATGCAGGAAGAGACCCCTGCCCCAGCAGTGGGGACTTACAAGGGTGATAACGAAGTTCATACAAGTTTTGTGAGAAGTAAACACTTTAAATTTTCATAGTTGTAAAACACCACACCGTACTCACACTAAATGACGAGGCTGACGGAGGCAGTGTACTTAAACACTTACGTTGGCAGCCTATAAACGGCACGCAGCACAAAGGGCGAACTAGATAAGGGCGTACTTTATTCGGATTTAAGTGTTATCCTGAGGCGGTTATGCTTCATAAATAGTTAAAGCATTCTCAAGGATCGGGAAGTTCGGCGTGAGATCGATTTGGTGGCAAGTTCTGTTTGGGGTGCCCAATGATCGCGATCAGGGGTTTTATGAGCATATGTGCTATCAATGACTCGGTGCTTAACCTTCTTGTTTAAGAGGTACCTATACACCATTCAAATCTATCTATGGTAATAGATAGATAGATTTGAATGGAAATAGATCTATTACCAGTGCTTTGATTAGGCAGGTAACTTAAAAAAGCGGTGGTAGCAGATCGGTGTAGAACACCGACTTCTCAATCGGAAGGTCGTGGGTTCAAACCCAGGCTTGTACCAATGACTTAATTTTCTAAGTTATGTACATTTGTGAAATTATAGTAACAATACCACTCGCTGACGGTGAAGGAAAACATCGTAGGGAAACCCTTGTGTCTGAAGTGTTAACATGCCTCAGCGCTTGCTTACGTACAATGGAACAACTATGAGCCTAAGTGCGGAAATCTCAGGTCTAAATGACTAACTATAAGCAGGTAACTTTTACGTACTCTGTGTAATTTAATTTAATTTAAATAAGGAAATTTTAGTCCTGCCATGAGGCGTAATTTGTGTCACATGCAGTGGATACCGCATTTCACACGTATCTGATATGTGACAGTGATATTGAGTCATGGACACACACACACAAAGTCCAGTAGATATTTCGTTTTGGTACTACAGTTAGTATACGTGAAAAGATGCATAATCCAGGCGCAGAAAGTGATTTATTAGTTCGAACACAAGAAAAATGTTCACTTTAATATATTTGAGAATGTGCTTTAAATAAATGTTGAAACTCACTTTATTTTCTTTCATGTACATTGTACAGGCTATTTTATTTGGTAATTTGCCGCATGATCCATTTTCGCCCTTATGGGAGAATATTAGATTAAAGACAACTAAGTGCAGTTGACAGCACAAAAAGCTTTCTCTATATGGGAAAACTAATTAATTACACCATTTAAAGAACGGCTTGATTGATTTTTATCATGCTTGATTTTTCTCCGCTTCGAATACCAAAAATATTTAAAACATATGAAAATAGCAAAATTTTTTTGAAACATTTTTTGATGTGGAGACGGCACGAAGTTCATGCAGCCAGTACTATTATAGATGTATTAAAGTAGAAGTAATAACCAGCGATGTACAATGTGTTTTACATTATCTCAGCTAGAATCGATAGTGAAGTCAGCGAAGTAGATCAAGATAACTTGCAACGACCAAAAAATAAAGCCTAGATTTATATAATTTAGTTAAATTTATTTGGAGAAAATACAGACACTGTTAATGAATATTTTATTTTTAACAATATTGGTTATCAACTTATCTGTCCCATGGAATATTTTCCACTTATTTACAGGTACATGTTATTGTATTGCCTTTAGACCGTGTTGTGTAGAAACCTGAGTCTCCGAGGTGTACAGATACCTCAGCGCTTGCTACTGCCAATCCGCTGTGGGCACACGTAGCGATTAAGCCCATACTCTCTCTCTGAGAGCAAGGCTGTGCCCTACAGTGGGACGTTTATAGGCTACATAAATAAAATAAAACAAAGAAATTCTGAGAAAACGCAGTAACACTGTATAATACATACTTGCTTCGTTTCCATCTCTACCGTAATCCCGGCAAAGATATTGTTTTAAGAACGAACACCACTTACATTCACAATAATGTCGTAAGCGAATTGTCGCGTTTCATTTCACCATTCAAAAGCGGAGAGGCGTTAGAAATTAAACATTCATCCGCCGAAGAAGTTCCAGCGGAATCAACGCGAAATTGCTCGGAAATCCTCCGCGAGAGCGGTAACACAAGATTCCGCCGAAAAACCAGCACAAAGGACGTTTAATTTTAAGCAAGTCTCGTTGGATTATTAAAAGCAATTGTCGTGAGTATAATAAGAAGCCCCATTCACTCGCTATCTCGCTGGAAATGAATGGCCAGATTAGGATCAGGTTTGTTCTTTTCCCGCTAATCCTAATTGGCCAATAGAGTCGAGTCGATTCCGTTAATGCGGTTGCCTTCTCTGTGGTACAGTCTGACCATTATCTAAACGATCACCAATAAAACGGAAGCTGTGGAAATAAAGAGCACAAAATAGAAAGACAAATTAAGCAATGTTTATTCAATTTACCTACAAATAGTTTTGCTTAATCTTTAGCGCTGTAAGACATAATTCTTTACTGTTGTTTCGATTAAATCTTAGTACAAGTTATTCACATACTGTTGTACGTGAATAACTTTCGTTTTTAACCGACTTCAAAACGGAGGAGGTTATTTATTGACTTATTTTTTTTTTATTGCAATAATTACTTACATGAGTAAATGTACAAGGGCGTGCCTAATGCAAGAAGCATTCTTTTCCAGCAAACCTTTGGTGTTGAAGAGACTGGCAAAGGGTAGTGCAGGAAAAGAGGATATCAATTCGACGCGTATATTACTTATTTATTTCTTTACCTTTTCCTCTTTATTTCTCTTGCATCGTGTACTTACTATTTTACTTTTCGTGACTAAAACTAAACTATAAGATCGCGTTTCATAAAACTACACTCCATAGGTTGTTATGTAACTCCATGTACATTACGTAGTGGGTCTTCCTTGCTATTAATTTGTGGGTTGTTCAACTTTCTAATATACATTGATAATGATAAGTCATGGTAAACCATTACCAATACAATAATTGTAGTTGTATGAAATACTGCCGCAGCCCGGTCATAGGATTTTCCATCATGCCTATTATTCGGCGCCTTAACAATATCACTATTAAAATAGAATGCTTGAAATCATGATAATAATTATGTATTAAACGGGTCAAATCGCGATTATTTATTAGGTAAAACGTAATGACGTTATAAATAATCGCGACTTGACCCGTTTAATATATAACTATGTATAAGTATCGCGAATCATTAAGAAATACTATCATGATAATAATAATATCAAATGGAAGTCTTCACATCTCGAATTAGAGACATGGTGCTCGTAGAAAGTTCTCCACTTCTGACGATTTTGTTCGTTAATTTCTAGTTAATTCCAGCTGAGTCCAGTTGATGCAGTTTCATTCTCAATTGAGCGCACGAGGCGAAACTGCCATCTTGCCGTGTCTTTGCCGTGTTAAGCCTGATGCTATTCTATGTGTGTTACAAGGTAGATTAACCCTAAGATGAAAAAGTAGGAAGACACGACTATGCAACGTCATAATAATTTATTATAATTGATTATAGTTTAATGGACCGCATCCCTAGTTACATGGTTTGCCAATTATCGAAAATGAGAAGTAGCTACTTATTTATTATCGTTGTAAACATTTACATATTTCTTTTTTCGATTATTTGCGCGCACTCGCTCTTCTTTTTTTACGAGACAGAATGTATTTTTTTCTATTATTATTTTAATCTTATCTTTACTTTAGAAATAAACAGTCATTTAAATGCAATATAAATCATATCTTATGTTTAATACATAGACCTCTAGTTTCTCATAATTTCAAATGCAAACATTTTTTAAGGTACGTTAAACATCGGTTGGAGAAGCTCAGTGGTACATCGCTCTAAGAAAGGCGGTCATAGCGTGTTTTCGGGACATTTAACATTAAAAATAAGTTTAATTGTTCTCCAAATTAGTTTATTAACCACTTCCAAAGTAAATAAAACATTATTTTAATGAAACAATTAATCTTATTACCGTAAATAACAAATTTAATAGAATACATATGACAAAAAAGCCTCTAAAATCTTTTATTGCTGCGTAATAACTAAAATATTTTTAAGTACATACCTAGTAAGTTTAACACCTCTTTGGGAAACACAGACTTTTTCTTCTGAGGTAATTTTCTTAGGCTTGAAATAAATGGGTCTGAGTTGAGAAGAAGTCTGTGCAAAAGGTCGGTGTTAGTTACAATCTGAGACATCTTTCTAGTGTTGTCACGTCTGAATTGTTTCACCAACTTATTGCAGGATTCGGCAGCCTCTTCAGAGAGCTCTCCGATTGATAATAATGAGTATTCAATCACCTCCGACCCATGCACCAGTACCTTGTGTACAGATGCTGGCAAGTTGTACCAAGGATAAGCCTCAACAAGCTTTTTTGCCGTTTCTACTGCGTAATCTTTGAACGCAAGTGTGTTAATATTACATCCCGATGAAAGACATTGTAGTAGGCAACAGCATCTATCAATGAGATTTTTATCGATTCCAGTAATTTCTGCTGAAATTGCAGAATTAAGGAAAAAATTTCTCGCCGTGTTACCATCATTTGATGTGCCACTTCCTCCACTCCGCGGCTTATCAACAATCAAACCCAGCCGTTCCCTGAATTTTGCTGAATATATTGTTTCTTTTGTGCAAGAAGAGCTTTTTCTTCTGCTGATCGACATTGCCATTTTTAGAATTCCAATCTATATGAAATATGGATACAGTACTCAAAAAATCCTATCCAAGAGTGTAGAGGTGAGAGACCAAATTGATATTTACTGACATCTACGACTTTGTTTTGAGATGCTTCGATGTTATTCATCTCCTTTCGTGTTGCTCCACAAATGTAACATCTACTGGACGCCGTGTCACTAAGAGCACAACACACTTTGCCATCTCTCACCTTCAGATTTACACTCTTTGAAGGAGTACCATGATTTCATTACAATCATTCTTCTAAAAGTACAGGTGAAAGTCGAACCTATAAAGAAAAAAAAAAGTGTTTAAGTTTTAATCTCACGCGAGTAATAAGTTCGTAGACTAGCTACTGCGTGGCGTAGACCCTAAATATTTCAGCCATTCGCAGCCCATCGCAGCTGGAATTCTATTATTTACAAATAAGAAATCTAGATAGACATCAAGAATAAGTTTCATGTATGTCGCACTCTTGTAGTTAAAAGTCTCGGTAAATCAGAACAACAAATAAAAACTGTCTACATTTTATATATGACGTAGCACCCATATTAATCCAATAATATAGGTCTGTAGATTCAAAAAAAATAATGTATAATGTCATACATACCTTCTATTTTGATGTCCATTGCGAAACAAAATCGTATGCAAACAATTTTCGCAAATACAATAAATTATGTATCGCAGTAATTTGTGCGCGTAGACTATGGTAACGGGAACTGTTACAATGTATTCACTTCGGATAAAAAAAAATGTTTCGTTTCTTTAAATAAAATTTACTTTCTATCTCCAGTTAGTATGACTAACAGTAATCAGGCCAAACAGCAAGTCATAATTCAGATGTCTTTATCAATAGCCTATGACCTATGGATGTAGCGCTGCGAATAAAAATCAGAAATTCCAACAACATAAAAACAAAAATAGAAAAAAAACAAACATACACAAAAACACTCCAATAAAACGCTCATATCATTCCAATTAACAACACGAATAATTTATTATAACACACAACACCACGGCCCATTTTTTAACAGAAATAATAATAAATTTTATCCATTAGGTAAAATTCATAATAAGTAGTAGATACCTACTTAATATAAATTTAAATACCCACTTATTATTAAATTATAACCTTAGTTTAATTAAATCTTAGCTAGTTTCTCAGCAATACCCTATCTGACTTGGAACTTCCTGCAACTAAAAACCCGCAGAAGGCAGCCCTCAATACAATATTTACCTAGTGTGGAGCCTATCAGAGATTGTATACTGTCAACGTCTTTTTTTGTATATTATAGCCTTAGTTTAATTAAATCTTAGCTAGTTTCTCAGCAATACCCTATCTGACTTGGCACTTCCTGCAACTAAAAACCCGCAGAAGGCAGCCCTCAAAACAAGATTTACCTAGTGTGGAGCCTATCAGAGATTGTATACTGTCAACGTCTCTTTTTTGTATATTATAGCCTTACTTTAATTAAATCTTAGCTAGTTTCTCAGCAATACCCTATCTGACTTGGCACTTCCTGCTACTAAAAACCCGCAGAAGGCAGCCCTCAAAACAAGATTTACCTAGTGTGGAGCCCATCAAACATTGTATCATCATCATCACCAACCCATTATGACCCCACCGAAAGTCAAGGGTCTCTTCCCTGAGTAAGGTACAAGGCTTACCCACCACGGGGGCCAAATCCGAATTCGAAACATTATATACTGCCAGTCATCTTTAATTGAAATAAATAATTTTTACTTTTACTTTACCTAACTTTTTTTGTAAAGTTCCGTGTAAACATTTCCGTGAAATGTTGGCCAACTCTTCAGAGTTTCCATTTTAATATTGTCACGTGCTATAGTGTGCCCCGATGAGGTGTTAAGCACGTAGTGCGGTTATCGTAACCGCATCCACTGGAGTAACGTGAGCTCTCGACGTGGCACGGGTTTTGTCACAGCACCTGTGGTTTATTCCTCATTGATCTCATCCAGCCACCACCCACGATAGGTTGTCTTATTTTAACACGCGTTTAGAAGATTTCTACTTGATATTGTTTAGATTTTAATCTAATTTGACAGGCACCGCTCGTGGCCTAATCAGACCGAGTGATAGGAATCAATCACTTGAGTTAAGCAATAACAGGCGCGGTTAGGTGCAGGATGGGTGACCGTCCCATGACTATTTATGAACATATTTTATTTGTTATCGAATTCATTATATATTTACGTGCCTTTGATTTACTAGGTAGATCAATGAACTCAGAAGCGAGAGACTCAGGTTTGATTCCCAGTGCAAGCATGCACCTACAACTTTTTTTCAGAGTTACTTACATCTGCATATTTGTAGTAGCAATACAACATACTAACTGTGAAGGAAAACTTCGTGAGGAAGCCCGCGGCTTGTTGGACTCCGTACGTATTGACGTGTCTTTCCCGTGGGCAGGGCTGACTAAGCTGCCAGGATGCTGGGGAAGCTTACTACATCTAAAAAACAATGCCGCAGGTACTGCAGCTTCTGAGTGGTCCCTTCACCCATTTAGTGTGAGTGAAGTTGACACTGGACGACGCTGTAAAATTCGTCTCATTACGTAGATGCAGAGGTCAAAGGCCAATGTCGTAGGAATAGCCATAATTATCTTGATATACTTATAGCTTAATCCATGGTGTTAGTCGTGTATTCACTCCGTTGGACAAATTATTAAGGAAAATAAGTGATCCTGATAGAGGCAGAGGTATCGACATATTTTTTTTTCATTTTTTTTTTCGACATTTTTTTTCAAATATTTTTCTGCCTGTCTCAACCAGGTCAAACTTACTATTAATACAGTTGCATAACCAAATACATCATTAAACACAAAAATATTAAAGTATTTGGCTAGCATGTACCGAAGTATACGTTAATAAGTGAACATTGTTTTATAAGTATACGTAAACGTACTTCTTCTCCTTAAGGCTATATTAGTCCACTGCTGGACGTAATACGTATGTGTACATTTGTAATTATTTTGTATTTGTGGTTTTTCCAGTGCACAATAAAGACTATTCTTATCGTATCTTATCTTAAGTATTTAGTAAATTGTAATAAGACAACATTCTCTTAGAACTTTTCAACCAATCAGCCGATATTTACAGATAAGTTCTCAACCGATTCGTCGTTAAAACCTTACACCAACATTAGGAAATACTGTCACACAATATAAATCTCTCAGTGATATGTTGTTTAACTAGATGTGCGCTACAGAGGGCGCCACTACTACAGAGGGCGCTACTACTACAGCGGGCGCTACTACTACAGCGGGCGCTACTACTACAGCGGGCGCTACTACTACAGCGGGCGCTACTACTACAGCGGGCGCTACTACTACAGCGGGCGCTACTACTACAGCGGCCGCTACTACTACAGCGGGCGCTACTACTACAGCGGGCGCTACTACTACAGCGGGCGCTACTAATACAGCGGGCGCTACTACTACAGAGGGCGCTACTACTACAGAGGGCGCTACTACTTTTAAAATTAAGAAACATTTTGTCACTGGCCGTCGGTTTTCCTGTAATTTTCTTCAGATGAAAGGTTACCAAATAACAAGCACAAACCACCAAATAACAAATATAAATGCTATTATATGGAGTTAGGTTGGATCGCGGCGAAAATTAGCAAAAAAGGAAAATAAAATTGTAAGTAGTGGCGACGGTTCAACGAGTAAGAACCATTGGAAAATGTTAAATTTGGGAACGTAGTAAAGGATTTCTGGAACAACTAAAAGTGTACGTGTGACGAGATTACGCTCTAGGTGCTTAAATATTAGTGTTCACTTGGATGTTATAGTTACAATTGTAGGTTACAAGATAAATTTTCATTGTATGCAGTTGCCTTGTATATACACAGGGGACGTGTAGGCGCTTCTTTCATATATAACATCAGAGGTTTCAAAAGTGTGCACAGTGGAGCCCAGGGATGTCGTTGAAAGTATACAGGTGTTGAGTTGTAAAAATTTTGTAAATAATGAAACTGGAACGACTTCAACTGTTGCTTTATTTGTACTGTTTATTTTATAATAAAGCAGAAAACTGGATAAAAACGGATAAGCAGGTAAAATAGCCAGATCTAGTCAATGTGTGAGGTGAGACATAATTTAAATATTTGAAAATTATAGATAGAAAAAGAAATATAAAAATTAGTGTAAAGCGATTTGCACCGTTACAGAAGGACTACACTACTCAAATCTCTCATCTTTGGTACATGTGGATAGTAATACGCATAAACATCTCTATCCAATGTTTTATATTTCTTATCATCATCATAAACCCATTTTGTCCCCACTGAGGGGCACGGATCTCTTCCCTGAGAAAGGTATAGACCATACTCCACCACGGGAGCCAAATCCGGATTGGCGGAGGCTTGCAAGACTAGTGGCTTGTCTTACTGTCAGAAATTTCGAGCCTCCCTAAGGCCTCTCTTGGCTTATCGACTGCAATCTATCGACGACAGCCGGGACCAACTGCTTAACGTGCCTTACAAAGCACGGAACCGCTTGGAAAAATGCCACTAGCGTTAGTCATAGACGGTCACCCATCCATGCACTGAACGCGTCCTATGTTGCTTAACCTTTGTTTCGATCGTTTAAGATCACTCAGACAGCTTTCGAGAGCTACCAGCTATATTTCTAATTACCATAACATTAAACATGTCTGTACCAAACATGGACTTAAATAATGATATACATAAAAAACGTTGTGGTTTGGAATGTTTCTGCTTGACACGGTCAGTATAAAGATGAGTCGTTGATAATTTTTTCGACAACGAAACAAATCGATTTTTTTAAGTCAACTAGTTACAGAACTAGTTACGTTGAAACTGCTTCCGCATCGACGAGCGAGTACGGAGTCGCTGAAGTTAAGTCAACACTACGTTCAACAGTTTACAAGTTTGTTTCAACTATTTTCACATCTACGAACAGTTTTGGTGGAGTTGCAGATGTATCTTCTTAGCTTGTGCGCTTAGCCGATGCAGCTACTAACAATTTTTGGAAGTTTAGTCTTATTAGGTTTACCAACGTTTCAACAACTCGACGAAGGTTTTTCGAATTTTGATGTGAAATTTTGAATGTGTAACGCCTGCTCGATTTCTCAGGCGAAGGAAAAGCAGATTTTCGAAGCTGAAGCTCGTTAAAAACGCCTCCATAATTGTTTAAGAAATTAATGTAAATAAGTATCTATTGTTTACTGTCTTATTTACCGTACGGCTTTTAACATTGGTCTTGATGAGTAGGTACTGTAGCGCTGTAGTTATTAAAACTCTTGATTAGCGATAATACTTACTTTTTATTAACTTTTTTTATCACAAAACCTAGCCCAGCTGAGAGTCTCAACACGACTGACACCTACATAGACAAAACGTAACGATATTCTTCAAATTATTCAAACTCTGCCTAGACGGCTACGCCAGCCAGCTACTATAAAGACGTATCGTTACAGTACACATCGAATCATAATGAGAATATGTCAAATTTCTCTATAAGAGTCTAAAGTCATAATTAAAATTCGCAAATACGTAGCCGACTCGCCGGTGAGGTATGTTTGAAATCTTCTTTTGGCTCGTTAAACCTGGAGTTACAGTTATTGTGTTGCTATGAATTTCTGTTCAAAAAAATAATTCATTATACTATTTTTATTTTTAATGCACTAACCCGTGCTAAGGACAATTTTAAAAAACCTATTTAGAGACTAAAAACGTACTGTACGTAATACAGAGAATTGTGTATAGAGGTTCGAAATTTCACCGATGCCGGTGAGTCACCCATTAGCTCAGTTGGAAAGAGCGCTGGCACGGATAGCCAGAGGTCGCGGGTTCGAATCCCGGCATGGGTGGAATTTTTAGCCTCTAAATAGGTTTTTAAAAAATAATTCATGTTTTGACTAGAACGTCAAATTGTACGTGCGCCGTGAACTCAAAAAGTTTGGGGATCCCTGCACTAAAATGTACACTTAAGGTGCTAACAGAATAGCTAATCTGTTTGCTCGAAGCAACTTTAGTGGTGTAAAGCGCTATAGTTTGTCACGAAAGAGTAGACTAGAATGTCAGTGCAAGGTAAGCGAGTAGGCGGTAAGTATGGCTATACCTATATTTTTCAGCTTTCTTACTACTATTTTTACACCTTGTAATTTCATAGGTATCCAAAAGCCGTAAATTGTTTTATGGGGATTTTGGTTTTCCCTTTCTGCCTAAACTGGGTAAGTTCAAATTTGGTAGTTCTAGACACTTTTTAAACTATTTTAAATCAAATCAAAGTATTTTATTAAAAAATACAGGAACGGTGACTTAATTAACTAAAACTTAAATGTACATTAAAGTAATGTCCATTTCAAAGTTTAGGAGATTTTGGATAAAAAAATTGTCAAATTAACTAAAAAAACTCCTTCAAACCCATTGAACTATCACAAACATAATATTGCAATCCAATAGTGTTCATCCATAAAAAATAAACGCCAGGGAAAGCGCATAGCAAAAATAATATACATATAACGTATTATGGTACGTATTAACGATTTTTGGATTTCGTCCTTCACTATTGCTAAACAACTTGCCAAAATTCACGACTACACAGAAAAAAAGAAGCACACTAGAATTTGCGGAACCATATCAGTATTAATTGCAATATTAGTATTTAAACTGATATCCTAAAAGAATACTAGCTTAGGAAAAAATCTTTAACAATAATAATATAGTCCATCTTTATTGTTTACTACTGTACAAGGGTAAAGGTGGGCTAAAGGTTTTTTATTTTAATACCGATAAATGGCCTCTGCATGGTTAAGGTGTTAAGAGAAGCAATCAATTTACATTTAATAGCCAGAAGCACATTAAAAGTCTCAAATAAGAAATAAAATATTTAAAAAGACGCTACATCTTGTCATTTTACGAAATACGAAATAAATTTTGTATTTCTTTAAGCAAGAGTGAAACAATATCGAAGTATCGAATAAAATAATATTAGGACAAAAAGGCACAAAAATCTAAAATTTATGGATTGAAATTTTGCGCATTTGTAGTCGCAATACCACAAGCTAACAGTGAAGGAAAACTTTGTGAGGAAACCCGCGACCTGGTTGACTCAGCACGTATTGACTAGTCTTTCCTGTGGGGTAGGCCGATTAAGCTATCAGGATGGTATAGGTGTTGGGCAAGCTTCCACCATCTAAAACCATGTCCCAGGCACTGCGGCAGAGTGGTCCCTTTCAGCCATCTATTGTGAGTGAAGATGCCACTGGACGCTGTATAAATCATCTCATTAAGTAGACGCAGGGGCCAAAGTATGGCTTGAGCGTCTTAGCGAACGCATATTGGGCGACAGACTCTTATTAGAAGACATTTTAAAATGTTATGGTACTTCCTGTCCCTCCGAATTTTATTCAGGCTATATTAGTCCACTGCTGGACATAGCCCTCCCCTAATGAGTGCCATAGCACAAGGTTGTGGCATCATTGGGGGGTAATACTCATAATCCCTACGCTGGGCATGCGGGTTGGGGATCGCAGATTGGCGAAATTGTACTGCAGGGGCCGATGCTGCCCACCCTCCGGTTTGTGTCAGTTAGTCGCCTTTTACGACACCCGCAGGAAGAATTTGGGTTGGTGCTATTCTCTAGGCCGACACCGCACAGCATCTCACATGTCTCTCCGAATAAGTATTCACAATTTGGAGCCAAAGTCGGAAATCACGAACATTTACAAATGTATACCACCTGTAATAATATTCCACATTATGTTCGTTTTAGAAGTGAAAACACCCTTGGGCGTGAACAAACTTTGCGTTCATTCTGAACAGTATACCTATAAAACTGGGCCGTCACGCTGTGGACAGTGACACTGACTTAAGTATTCTCGGACCCAGTTGGTCGGTTTAGCTGAAGTTTTCAGTTACTTAACTGTGGTTGACCTTCCTTACTAGAATGGATTTATCGTACAGAAAGTTATTATGGGCGACGCATAATTGTAGTTTAATTACTCTTCTTCTCCTGTGTGAATTCCAGGCTTAGTTGAGCAAAAGTATGTATTTCAGCATGAAGAGGACATTTAGATATAGAAATTTAGAGATATATATAGAAATGTTCACAATAGTTACGTAGCGACATTGGCCGCTAAGTAACTATCGTGAGACAAAAATACACGCCTTTTTTGTATCTTAAATTTTTTAAATCTTGTAAATCTTGTTTAATTAAATCTTGTTTAAATCTAGGCGTGACGACAGTATCAAATAATCTATGATATAAGGGGAAAGTACTTTATAAAAACGCTGATTTAGTTTAAAAATTACCAATTTGGATTACCAATATTCAATAAAATAAAAGATTATAATCGTGATAGTTCTTTCAGTCATTTTGACTGAAACACCCCTCACACTGCGTGTCGTCACCGTTAGGTTAATATTGGTAAACTTCACCCGTGCTTTGTTGTGATTACTAGTGATTACGATGTGGCGTGACATCAGATTCGACGCCATGACACTGTGAGCTGTTTTCACATAAATCTATAATATAAAAATGAATCGCTGAATGTGTTGGTAAGCGCAAATCTCGAGAGCAACTGAACCGCTAATTCACTTCTTCTTTCTTAGAATATTCACTTATTCTTTTTTAGAATATTCGTTTAAGTACGAGGATAGTTCTTACGGAGAGAAAAATAAAAAAAAATAAAGAACCTACTTTTAGGCGGTACGAAGTTCGCTGGGTCAGCTAGTTTAAAATAATTTTAGAAAAAGGACGTTAACCTTCCTTAAACTTTAGATAATTACTGAAATATAGGTTTTTTTTCGTAAATGTGTCTCCAGATTATGGAAGATGTTTAACGATCTTTGGTCGTGCCTATTAAGCTTTTAAAGACTTGAACCACTGAACTTTTTCACAAGATTGTTTGATAGGCAGGAATTTTTATAGAAATAATTTCAAAAACCTATTTAGTGGCTAAAAATTTCACCCATGCCGGGATTCGAACCCGCAACCTCTGGCTATCCGTACCAGCGCTCTACCAATTGAAATAATTTCACCTGTTTACTCGTTTCGCTTTATATAAATGCTTTTCTTTCTCTGTGCCCCGTACCCGAAGTTTTACTCGCGTGCACGACCTCTGCGGCGCAGGTAGTAGCGTATCTACCTACGCGAGAGGTCCCGGGTTCGAACCCCGGCTGGGGTAAAAAAAACCAGGTCTTGGATGTTTACATGTTTGCGATGTCTCTATTTCTGGTTCCCACGACACAGGGTATTCTAATGTGGGGTCAGAAGCAATGTATGTGCCTGTATCAACCCTTGTATGTTGATACAGGCACATACATTGCTTCTAAGCCGTGCCCCACTCCTGGGGCACGGGTCTCTTTCTGCATCGCAGGCTATACTCCACCACGGGGCCAAGTCCGGGTCGGTGGAGGATTGTAAGAGCAGTGGCAGGCCTTGTGCCTAGATAGGATAATAATCATATTATTTTGTGGCATATGAGAATTCTGGATAAGAAGCTTGAGTTAAGTTTGAAGATTTTGCAACCATTTGAGTACACAGCATTCTAAAGGATCAACTTTTACAATGCTGTTACAAGATCACACTTAAGGTACTTGATAAAAGATCAGATGTTTATTTATGTGAAATTTATGGTTAATACTTTGAAATTGTTGTTTTATCTATCGCACTAGGTTTAAGCCAGTAATGGTAAATGTAAACTTGTTGAAATAAATTTATAGATAATACTTTCGGAAATTCCATCTAAACAGAGAACACCTCTCTATATAATAGAGTGGAAAAATTATAGTAAGGAATATCTTAGCTCTTGTTATTGGTTTAATCTAGCAATATTAAACTAAATGACATTTTGGTAAGAGCTAACTTCGAATGAAACGGAACGTTCTCGTAGAAAAAATGCTCTAATGTAATACCCTCTTAAGACGGCATTTCCGGATGTGGCGAGCGTATCTATCTATTTTAGCCGGGTTCATATCTATTAAATATAAGAATTTTCCATCAATCTATGCTTGGGAAGTTTAAAAGAAGGAAAGTATTTTGCATAGCGTTGCTATGCTCGTCACGTAATTTACTCTTGTCAAGTTTATTGGAAATACAGGGTTAATAAATTGTCTTATTAAAATATTATGTATTACAGAGCAGCTGGTGATCAAAAACTGTAACATAATTCCGGGAATGGCAAATGTATTTCATCCGGATCGATTCCAGGGCAAGCGTATTTTTGCTGGCTAAATTCCTGGGGATGGCAAACGTATTTTAGCCGGATCGATTCCTGCGTGTAGCAAAAAATTAGTTGGAAAACTAGTAATGGCAAAAAGCTTTACATATAAAATAACCAAGAATAAAATAAAGGCCTATTCATTTAAGTATTTTCGGCTTCCCTGAGAATGATATCTCTTTTAACATCATTGGCCTCAAAATTATTGACTAGAAATACCAGAATAAAGGCCCACGTTCTTTCTCTTAATTCATTATGTTCCTCGTAAATATACCCGCCTTGTTTTAACAAAAACGAGTTTAGGGGTAATAAAAACAAGGAAATATTGTAATCTGTGTACACAAAACAATATCACGCCTTCATAAGTGATCCTTAGGGATGAGATTATGTAAAGAGTCTAAAGTAAACATAAACCAAGCCGTGTTCGTGAAGATAATAATTTAATATTCTTGGCGGCTTTTCGTGAGAACAATATCGTAATATCGCCAATGGGTAGAGTCTGGTGCTTGGATATTTGCTCCATTTATAAAACGCTCTTACGAAAGCGGTGGTAGCCCAATGGGTAAAGGAATGGACTCGCAAGCGAAAGACCCAGGTTCGATCTCCAAAACGTATCTTTGTTTAAGAGACTTTTTTTTTTAAAGTTACGTATATTTGCGAATTTGTAATCGCAATACCGCACGCTAATTGTGAAAGAAAACATCGTGAGGCAGCTTGTAGCTCCACACGTCGTAACTTGTCTATTCTGTAGGCTAGACCAAGCTGTCAGGATGATATAGGTGCTAGGTAAGCCTACACAATATAAAACAATGTCCCAGGCACTGCAGCGTCCGATTGGTTCAGTGTGAGTGAAGATGCCACTGGACGCTGCATAAACCATCTCATTAAGTAGATTCAAAGGCCAAAGATTTTTAAGGCAAATTTTATTCCTGGTTGTTGTAAAAAACCAAGCATGTTGACAGTGCACTCGAGCTCTTTAGCCTAATACAGGAAGTTAATTGACTAAAATTTACTAATTGACTAGAATTCCAAACACTCGGTTCCACTAGGCCACTGAACGCTTCATTTATGTAATATGATACTAATGAATATGACACTAAAACATAAGGCTCAATGTTTTTGAATGAATTTCGTGTCGCCGTTGAATATGGAACTCTAAAATTCGTGTGAATGAGGTTAAATTTATTCAACTGGCAGAGAATGGAGCTAACAAAATATTCTGTGCGCTGATATTTACATCGCAGCGAAGTTTTCGTAGCGCGCCATTCAATTGGAAACGGCAGAATATAAAAATGATTTTCAACGCCTCCTAAAGTAAGAATTTTCATAACGATTACTTTCATGGAAATAATTTATTTCCTCTGGATTCTTTTACGTTGCTTGGGCAAGAAATGTGTCTCTTTATCGTAATTTGATTTTTTCGTTCTTAATAATTTGTTTACTTTTATACTAACTTATTTTATTGTCCTATTGTTGTTAAAATTATGGAATCGGTAGCAAATATTTGTTAATACAAGGTTACTACTTACTCGAGCCTATTCTTACTTCACACTTCCTTATGACTTTGCTTTGGGTGACATTTGGAAGACACTAGGGCCCAGTTTCATAAAATTACAATACAAAGTTATATAGTCAACGGGCCTAATCGCGATTATTTTTGTAGGTAAAATTATTACTTTTTACGTTAATTATTTCGTAATTACTTCATTTGCATTTGACGTGGTCACGGGTGTTAAATGTATAATTATGTATGAGTATTGCGAATCATTAAGAAATACTGTTACAATACAAACTTAGTTTATTAACACAATTCAATGTACGTCGCGTAGCAGAGTCCAGGGTACTTATTCTTGCCCATGCGAATTGAAAGCGTAGACGCAAAATAGTCGAAGGCTTAGACATTTGTCGAATAAAAATAAGATAGGATAACTCGACAGAGTCATTAGACATTTATTTTCTCATTCGAATTCAATCTAGCATGGCGTTCATATTACAGATTTTGGCTGTCGACATATTTGCTACTGAAGTGAGAATTGGCACCCTGTTGTTACATCTGTGGGTTAATCGAGTTTACAATATACGTAAAATTGTCATAGTAAACAATGCATTGTAGTTTCATGAAACAGGCCCCTGCAAAGCAAAACGACAACGCTACTCATGCGTATTACGGTGGTTCGGGGTGCTTACTAGCGCCACCAATGGAATAAGATTCATAAGTTGTATATAATACGTTTTATCTAAAAGTGAACATGAGATATCTTAACAACTGCGACAACTATTTTTAGAACCAACAGTCTAGAATCTGGAATCAAAAACTAAGGAATTTATTCGATTAAAGTCCTAGTATATTAATACTACATGCTTGTACTATTAATATAGTAAGACTTTAATCGACAAAATATTAATCGCTTATGTTCTTAAAATACTTATCACAGATATTAAGAATTTTGATGTTTAAATATTGACAAAAACTAATTATAAACAAGTTATGATTTTAATTCCATTGGTGAAGCTAGCTAGAGCCCCTAAGCGCCTTAAATGTTAAATTCGTTACTTTTCAGTACATTTATAGTCAAATTCTGAAATATTAGCGCCACAAAACGCGCCTTTGTACTGGCTGGGTAGTACGATGTTACTAGTTGCGCTTTTCAAATGTGAAAAGTCGCGACTTTCCAATACTTAATACTTAATAGTGTCAAGTCCTGACGTTTTAGCGCAACAAAACGTGAGACTCGTGCCATTGTACTACTCATGCTGCTCGTGTCGGATGGCCTCTAGGATGGTGCGGATAATTATGTATGTAAACCAAATCTTTTAATTACATAGTTTTATTCCATGTTTTTGGTTCAGATATTTTATATTTATAATATATAATATGTAATCCAAATATTTTAATTACATAGTTTTATTCCATGTTTTGGTTCAGATATTTTATGTTTGTAATCACTAAAACATCAAATAAGTCTGAGCAAAATGTGATGAAAAACAATATTAAACATAAAACACCGTTTTTCTTGATTGTAACTTGATTTCTTTCTTCTGATTTCGGTAGGCTGGAATGTTTCTTCGCAATACGGTCCAATGAATGTGAAACAAATCAATCTTGCTGCCGAATCTAACAACTAAATTTAATATTGAATTCTTCGCTGTGATGTCTTGGTACAAAGATTTTTTTCTTAATACTACTATTAAACGTATATAAACGACTTTCAGAAGGCTTTCAAGACGCGTACCAACCGCAGACGGCAATTTCAAGCGCTGAGGTAGTTGATCACTAGTCACCCAGGTTTCCTCACAATGTAGTCCTTAACAGTTTACGAGCAGTTTTGCTACTATAATTTCACAAATGTACATAGCTTAGAAAACAAAGCCATTGGTACATGCCGGGATTCAAACCCACGACCTCCCGATTGAGAAGCCGGTGTTCTACCCGAACGGAACGGAACGCCGTTCCGTTAGAACACCGGCTATATTAGAATGCAATAGAATGGAATAGAATGATATAGAATGATATAGTGTCGCCTCGGGAAAAGACAGGGTTAGAAATAATAATCTAAAATACGTACAATATTTACCTGAATTTTATTTAGAAAAAGAAAAGAAGTGGGTTGTGGGAAATACGTAGGTTCGTGCCCTACACCAGTTAGTTGGTTCAGCCCGAGTTGCCGATAGGTACTTCCCTAGGCTGGATGCGATGACGCGCCGCCGTGTCGCCTCGAGAGCGGCGTAGAAGGCCGGCGCCGATTCCTCTGGGAAGCACACCAGGGCTAGGCTTTAAGTAGTAGAGGCGCAGACTGTAGCGGCCACTGAGATTCGTTCAAAATGAGTCCGGAAAAAGCTAGTCCGGACTCTGAATTTTCGAAGGGGACTTTGAACCCTGGAACCGATGTCCAGTATTAGAATAGGGCCATCACAATGCCCCTGTGCATCGCCACCCAATCCGGAAAGCACCAGCAAGGAGTTTAAAGGTGGCGGTATACTAAAATAGGCAGAACGGTGGATAGCGCACATGCAAAGCCTAAATATGAATAATATTTACACATATAAGAGAAATATACAGGAACACACGTACAATTTATTAATAAATAGAAACAGACAATTAATTGTTTACACTCACCCAAAAGCGGGGGCAAAGGGTCGCAGACAAGAAAATATAAAATACTGATTAAAAAATGGCCGCTAGGGCGGTTGGAGACTGGCGGCGTAACAGAGCGCACACCCAACTCCTTCCGTGGTCAAATTTCAATGAGCTGCGAGAGCCGAGATGAGTGAGTGAAAAAGTATTGAATGAGTGTATTGAATGAGTGATTGCCACAGATAATCACTCATTCAAAGAGAGCTGAAAATAATGGCCAAGAACGAGTAAAAGAAGAAAATAAACTAAAAATATGAATTATGTGAAACTGAATAAACGTAAAGTTGGAAATAGAAATATATTTATTTTAGTGGCGTATTTCCTTAAAAATAAATAACGCTACAATAGAATGGAATAGAATAGAATAGAGTAGAAAATATTTACCTTGCAAAGCTGCGGGCAAAAGGTAACAAACATGAAACCAAAACCACCACACCGGTTTCAGCGTGAAAACAAAGCGAAAGCGCCACACCGGAATAATAACAAACGGCCCCATCATTACCGCCATTATTAGCACAGCGGTAGCCTAAGGGGCACTTGAAAAACGATACACCAGACGGAATCGGTAAAAATTGCCTTGTAAAATAATATTTATTGGTAATAAACGCTGGAGTCATTGATCGCTTCGGCGATCTGGTGTGGGATGTGGTAATAAATTTAATTTGGCCGATGATCAACCGCGTCGGAAACTGCCACAGTCCTCCCTGGGGTGACGTTTCCCTACGCAGTTCGGTTTAATGATATTTTTTTCGTCCAATAATGGTCCAATACACGTAGAGGTTGTTTGCGTAGGTTGACCACACAGAAAGAGAAAAAAAGCGAGTCTGTAACTTTTAAAATAATGGAACTGTAACGTATTAATGTGCCAGCAAAATTTGCTACATTCCCGTACAATGTAACTGCCACAAAAGCGCACTAGCGCCATTTTTTGGTAGTCAACGAGGAACCCTTTAGTTTTGCCAGGTGCGGTATGTTTGTATATTTATCCGTGGCTTAGTTCAGCGGCGGTTTAGTACCAGAAAGCTAAAACATAGGGCCGGTTTCTGAATTATTGAGAATTTCACTAAGTACTAACCCCGTTATTCATAATGTTCCGCTAACTTAAAACAGCTGCTTAAGAGTGTTCTTTTTCATTCTGACTTAGGTCAATAGAAGAAGACAGAATGAGAATTAGCAATGCTTTAAGCTAGCAGACTATTATGAGTAAGGGGGTAAGTAATTTCACTAATACTTAAGTAACATTCTGTCACGCCCATTTCTGAGAAGGAGATTCAAAGAAACATCACTGTAGTTAAGTATTTAATAAGTGTAGTCAATTCGTAGCTCAATTCAGAAACTGGCCCACAGACTCGTTTTCATTCGAGAAATTACAATTTACAATATTACACTTTGTGTGTCCTTTTGGTGGTAACTTTCAGGGACCACGTTTACCTTTGGCTACACACGTTCTATATATACCGTCATCTACGTCAGCCGATTTCTAGATGGCAAGAAAAAACCTCGCCGAATCCCAACCAACTATTCGCCTAACTTTTCCATACGATAAATTGCAGCATTTGGCCGTTTTTATGTGACGTTTTTATTGCAACCTTATAACTTGGCAAGTTTTTGGCGTGGGACCTTCCTAAGCTATCACTTATAGATTAACGGCTATTGTATATATTCTGAAAACTTCTCCAGGTGCACTGTTTTGGTTCAAATATAATATATAAATTTGAGTAAGTAAAACCTTTTCATTCCGTTACTATGACCCGTTTTCATTACAAATTCACAAGGCTATTTATTCATAGATGGCGCTTACAGGCGTGGACATAGAAGAACATACGTGTTGACATACGTGTCCCTGTTCTTGTATGTACACGCCTATAAGCGCCATCTTCGAAGTGCTCTGTGAATTTATGCTGTAAACGGCAAATTGTGGTACGTATTAATAAAAATATACCATAAACGTTCTTACCGCCAATCTTGAATGCACAGCGCAAGGATTATTCGTCTTCGCCGTTAAATGCACATATACTATTATTATTATATAAAATACTTAACAATCCCTCATCCCCCGCCTACCTCAGAGAAAGGTTTCAGTACCTAGGGCACACTCTGGGGAAAAGCCAATTAGATCTGCCAACTCTCACCTTCTTAAAATCCCTGCTCATAATAGTGGCACTTACGGTGACTCCTTCACGGTCCATTCGGTCAGACTGTGGAACGCGCTGCCACAAAAGATATGCGCTAGTCCCACTGTTGGTACATTTAAGAAGCTTTTGAATGAGCATTATCTTTGTATCTCTGTCATAACATTGAGCTATATATTTTTAGTTTATGCAGTTTATTTATTTCTTTCTTTCATAGTTAGGTAGGTTATTCAATATTTATATATTTTGTACACGTATATAGACCCGCTTTTTACTGCTTCTCCAGCTCTCTAAGGTTTGCCGGAAGAAATCTCTTTCAGAGATAAGCTCGCCTTTGTATTTCTTATGTAATCTCTTGTTAAATGTTTCGTGTGCAATAAAGTATAATAATTGTTTTATTATACTAAAAATGGTATAATAAAACAATTATTACCATCTATAAAACCATGACCCAGGCACTACAGCGTCGGAGTGGTCCCTTCACCCATCTAGTGTGAGTGAAGATACCACTGGACGCTGTATAAATCATCTCATTAAGTAGATGCAAAAAGGCCAATATTATTATTATACTAAGAATATCGCGTCCCAAGACTAATACTCAGTGAATTACTAGCATATTTCGAAATTGGGAAAATTATATCCACTGTAACGTATATTTTGTGGTCATCTTATTGCTTATTGCTCTTCAGAATAAAACAGCTGAGTTTTTTCGGGATTTCAATTATTTTTACATACACACTTAGGCTCCTGTATACCGCAGGGATAGGTAGAGATACCAGTCTGCCACTTGCCGCGATACTGACAAACCTCTTAACAAACCCCTTTATTGATATTCATTAGTTGTTTGGTGATTCGTTTCATTAATATTATTAGTTGCTACATATTCGCACCTTGGTTTAGGGTTGCTAGTAGCATCGAATTTTTGTAAGTATAGAAACCCATTCCCACACAAGAGAATTGGATTCCAAAAATAAAGATAAAAATAAAACTATTAGGGAATCTAATAGAAAAATGCAATTTCGTTATTTCACAAAAAGAAAATTGTTACAAATCCTACCGACGAGTGACGTCAGCGCCAGGATCGGAAAAAGCTATTGAATGATTTTCTACGTTATCAACCCTTGTAAGTCCCCACTGCTGGGGCACGGGTCTCTTCCTGCATCGCAGGAAGGTTAGGCCATACTCCACCACGGGGGCCAAGTCCGGGTTGGTGGAGGATTGTAAGACAGTGGCGGGCCTTATTGTCAGAAGTTATCAAGCCGCCCATAAGGCCTCTGACATGGCTTAACGACTGCCATTATATGACAGCCGGCACCAACGGCTTAACGTGCCTTGCGAAGCACGGAAGCGCTCGGAAAAATGCCACTAGCGGTAGTCACGGGACGCTCACCCATCCCATACCTGACCGCGCCTGTTGTTGCTTAACCGAGTAATTGATTCCAATCACTCGGTTCGCCTAGGCCACGAGCGCTTCGAATGATTTTCTATCTGTATTAAAATTAAACGATTTTAGTCAAATTCGTAGACCCCGTCTTCGCTTATCAGTCGTGACTGGGGTACAGTGTAACCTGACTTATTTAAATAATTATATATTTTTCATATGTATTCTAAGCGGTTTGCTTTTATCGCTGCAACCTATAGCTATTCGAAAAGAGCACAGGAATACATTACACCCTATATAAGGATTAATTACCTTCTCTGAGCACTAGCGTAGGCACCAGTGGCGTAATTGACATAGACTCAATGAATATTTTGATTGATTATTACTGATTGGAATTAATATGTTCATGCATGAGATTTTGCGCGATAGATTAAAAGGTCCCGACTATAATAATATTAAAGTCAGATATATGTTAGATAAGTTTATTTAAAAAAAAGTGAAAAGTTGAATCAGGGCGGCTTGATAACTTCTGTCAGTAAGACCAACCACTAGTCTTGTAAGCCTCCACCAATCCGGGCTTGTCCCCCGCAGTGGAGTATGGCTTATACCTTCCTCAGGGGAGAGACACGTGCCCGTCGATGGTGAGATAATGGGTTCTTCTTCTTCTTCAGGCTATATTATGTAGTCCACTGCATAATATAGCTATAGCCCTCCCCTAATGAGCGCCATAGCGCCCTGTCTTCAGCTTGCCGCATCCAGAATCTGCCCGCATAATGGGTTGATGATGATGAATTAGGACTGGGGCCTTATAAGCAAACTTTTTTTGGTACGTAGCCTCTATTTTTGTGTCCCATTGCTGGGTAAAAGCCTCCCCCAATTAAGTGCAAAGTTTTCTGTCCTGGAAACTTTATTATTTCATTTAAATCCTTTGTGCCTAATGATGCAAGTACAGTGGACAGCACATCCTTCAAATGAGTAGACTCTGCTCAGATACGTTACGGGTAAGTTTGTAACGAAAATGTAAAGGTTGACTTAATTGTAGACTTTTAGTCCGGATTTACTTACGGGTGTTGTTATATCGCGCTTGCCCGTAGTGTGAGACAAGCAACCGACGACGCGAGCTCCGTCTCTGCTCACCATGATTAAGCTCTGCGAATCGGAGCGAAACCTGGTCGGACTTTTCCGATATAACAACACCCGTAAGTAAATCCGGACTAAAAGTCTACAATGTGTTGTGCTTACGAAAGTTTTAGTTCAAAAAAGGTTGACTTAATCTTGACTGTACCGTGATTGGAAACGTACCATAAAGTAGCAAAAGCGCGCTATTACGCGCGTATTGGTGAAATAGGGTGCCTTTTTAGGTACCTTTTTAAAGGGAATATCGCCAATATTGTCGGGCAAGCTATAATTATCAATACTTGCTATTAAAGAATGGTTGCGTGACGAACATCTAAACGAGAATTAAAACTGTAGAACCATTCATTTTGTGAGTTTTTTCCAAATCATTTTATTCATAACTAGCTGACCCAGCGAACTTCGTACCGCCTAACAGTCGATTCTTTATTTTTTTTTCTCTCCGTAAGAATCATCCTTGAAGTACACTTCAAGGAATATTCTAAAAAAAGAATTAGTGAAATCGGTTCAGCTGCTCTCGAGATTTGCGCTTACCAACACATTCAGCGATTCATTTTTATATTATAGATATGAATATTGTCTTGGTCTGCTCGTAATATTACGGATTACGGCTGGGAGTCAAACATAGAAAACATATATATTTTAAGGATTTTTATCTATCTGCCGATACAGTACAGTAAAGCGCTTTGATTAATCGTATGTCAAAAGTAGGTTTCTTCAGCTTAGCTTTTCCAAGTTATAAGCGTAAATTATTGACATGACAAACCAAAACAAGAAGAAATATGCAAAACCAAAGTGTATCCAAGAGTTATTTATATAAAAAGTAATCCCTTATTTCCCCAGACGAAATAGACGGAGACAGAACTAAAGATGGGTTTATATGAAGTCACTAGAAAAACTTGATCAGTAATGCAAACTCCACATACCTACAGAGTTTTTTAAATGCAATACGATATTTACATTAATAATACATTTAAGTAGTTAAAAAAATTCGTGAAATTATATTAGCAGTCCCGCTCACTAACTGTGAAGGAAAACATAGTGAGGAAACCTGAGCGTTTGCGGGGTTCAGAAACCTCAGTCCTTGAAATTGCCAATCCACAGTGGGCACGCACGGTGATTAGGCCCTTACTCTCTGTATCTGAGAGATGACGTGTGCCCTGCAGTGCGACGTATAAAGGCTATATAAAAATATATTTCTGATTTAAGACTTCTCGCTGATTTGTGTGTGATGTGTGACGAGATTATTGCAATTAGACTTTGGCAAAGTGTGTCCTTAGAGGGAATTGTTATATCTCATACCTTTGCTCACCGCGACACACTATATCTCTATCATATCTCGATCACCACTTGTGTCCTAGCTCACACGATGTCCAATCAACTTAGTGCGTGTGGAAACAAGAGACACAACTGGTGAGTCAGTCTAGTCTACCTATTCCCTACTTTATTCAGATCGCACATTTTTTGTGTGCACTTTCTCTCATGGCTTGTTGGATACGACGAGAAATGCGGCCGAATGTAACCGATGTCAGACGATGTTGATCTCGCTCTCGCGCATTGTGTGTGAGCTGGATAAAGTAGCAGGAGATGACTACCGTACTGAGTTGAGAGTATGTGTGAGGGAGCCAGATATAGTTGACATCTCTGGGATATGAATGGGACACACTTGACGGCGAGGGTGTTGTGTGTCCACTCATATCTGGCTCTTGAGTTACCCAAGGCTAATTGCAATTAAACACGTTCAGGGTACAATACTAATGAATCTCAGCCTGCTGAAAAAAATCATTGTTCAACATATACAAATATTCTATTCTATTTAAAATGTTTTAAAATGTTTATGCAATATACTAGACAGCACCATTCAAGTGACTAGAATTGAGACAGGAATGTTGCGTTGGTTTGGACAAGTGGAGAAGATGAAGGAAGAAAGATTGACGAAACAAATATATATTGCTAATAATAATAATAATAAAATATTTTATTTGTACAGTCTAAATTTTTTTATCTTAAGCTAAATACAAAGGTTGTTCGAACACAGTGTCATTGTAAAATTCGAACTTCTGACCC
Source organism: Yponomeuta sedellus (assembly GCA_934045075.1). Classification (NCBI taxonomy): domain Eukaryota; kingdom Metazoa; phylum Arthropoda; class Insecta; order Lepidoptera; family Yponomeutidae; genus Yponomeuta; species Yponomeuta sedellus. The sequence continues at coordinate 15,655,002 of OW203727.1, read as the reverse complement.
CTAAACTAGGTAGAAACCTGTGTCTTAGGGATCGTTGGTTCTCCTACTGGTATTAATAAACAACATATTTAACAGATACGTAACAGCGGAAAGAATCAGCGGACAGAATCATGCAAAATCAATAAAATCACATGCATAATTAAAATTTTAATGATTTTTAAGTTATTAAATTGAAATGAAATTTAAGTTATTAAATTTAATTTAAATGAAATTAAAAGATAAATTATATAATTGTGAACAATAAATTTTCAGTGCAGCTGTAATCAAGTTTCGGTAACCATTTTGATATTTTATTCTTAAGTTCATATTTGGTCAGTGTGTAAATTGGTGAAGCTTTATTAATTTTATTGTATAAAACGGTGCTAAGAGCCATAAACTGTGTGTGAATGTGAGTGGAAGGTCTGGTAAGGGATGTACCCGGTACCTGTGCGTGCATGCAACGACTTATGAACGTTGATGAAGCGAAGGTGATCTGTCAGGATCGTGGCAAGTGGCAATCCCTGGTCTCTGCCTACCCCCCTGGGATACAGGTGTGAGGTTATGTATGTATGTATGTAACACCATTCAAAATTTAAAAATCTGTGAAAGGAGACCTACTCATATTGTCTGCCCCTTACTAGCACCATGGGGACCACAAAACATCTCCACTTCAACCATCCACTCCCATCTCCAACTTGCGGTCTTGAACGGCAAACCCAACCCTAGTGCATTCGCCTCTAATGCCATTGATTAGCAGCGGGTGGCTAATCAAATAATCAAATTTAGTTTCCATATTACTTACCGCAATTCAAAACTAACCCTGTTGTTTTCATTCATCATCATGAACCCATTATATCCCCACTGACGGGCATGGGTCTCTACCCTGAGGAAGGTTTAGGCCATACTTCACCACGGGGGTCAAGTCCAGGTTGGTGGAGGCTTGTAAAACTAGTGGCTGGTCTTACTGTCAGAAATTTTCAAGCCGCCCATATGTCCTCTGACATGGCTTAACGACTGCCATTACATGACAGCCGGCACCAACAGCTTACGTGCCTTGCGAAGCATGGAACCGCTCGGAAAAATGCCACTAGCGTTAGTCATAGACGGCCTCCCATACATGCACTGAACCCATTTTATGTTGCTTAAACTTCGTCACTCAGGCTGGGGCAAAGAGTGATTCGTAATATCCCACTAAAATTAATTGTGTGAAAGTGCCTTTCGTTAATTCTCCGTCTCTTTGTCAAACCATATTCTCCGTCAAACCACATGTAAAGTGTAAGCCGAAGGTGACAACGTATTTTACTGTCTTATGGAAACTAGATACGAAATAAAACGACCCATATTTTTTTATTTTCGGAAATTCGATGATTTTCATTCATAATTTTCTGTTTGAATTTCGTCTTATTCTAAAAGGACGTAACCGCCAAATGACGTCACACATACGGCTTAATAATACTTACTGCCGCCTTTTTAAAAACCATTGGAATTAAGGAAAGGAAAAGCAATAAAATTTAATGATGTTGAAAATGACATCTTTCTTATCATTTTCAAAATTAGGCAACGGTACCTCCTCATTCCACCGTATGTGTGACGTCGTCACACAGTTTTTGGTTTTTATTTATTTTCTCTAAAATTAAGCAATAATAAAAATTCTAAATATTTTTTTCGTAATCATAGGTATTTTTAATTTTGCGCGTTGTAAAATATAAAATGTTGTCAATTCAACTTTCCTTAGAAATAAAACAAACAAAAAATTTTTATTCAAAGTACCTAGTACATAAACTGCGGCTTCATTACCGTTACAAGTTAACTAGGTGTCAATTTCAACATCAATATAATTTTGGAGAAAAAATGGACAGTAAAACTCCAAACTTAGTCTTTTCAAAGTCCTTAATTAACAGAGCTTCGATGTCAATATCAACCCTTTATATGTCCCCACTGTTGGGGCACGGGTCTCTTCCTGTATCGCAGGAAGGTTAGGCCATACTCCATTACGGGGGCCAAGTCCGTGTTGGTGGAGAATTGTAAGATTGTGTCAGAGCTTACATAATTATTATAAAACGTACAACTCATGCACTGTACTGGCTTTAATTTCAGACATCATTGTGACATTATTAACACTTTTAAAAACCTATTTAGAGGCTAAAAATTCCACCCATGCCGGGATTCGAACCGCGGCATGGGTGGAATTTTTAGCCTCTAAATAGGTTTTTAAAATTGTCCTTAGCACGGGTTAGTGCATTAAAAATAAAAATAGTATAATCATGTGGGTACAGCGATATCGTTCCGATGTAAAAACATGACTGCAAAGTAGGTACTCGGGGCTGTAAGTGATGCAATTTACTTCAGCCAGATGTCACTGCCTGTACGTAATACAGAGAATAGTGTAAAGAGGTTCGAAATTTCACTGATGCCGGTGAGTCGCCCATTAGCAAAGTTGGAAAGAGCGCTGGCACGGATAATCAGAGGTCGCGGGTTCGAATCCCGGCATTGGTGGAATTTTCAGCCTCTAAATAGGTTTTTAAAATTGTCCTTAGCACAGGTTAGTGCATTAAAAATAACACTGTACACGCCAGAGCTTTCCCCTCAAACTAAGAAAAAAAATCTTGTCGTCTACTTCATTTCCACCAGTGTCATGTGGCCCAAGATAAGATCCCAAGATTGTTGTAAATCTGCGAGTTTTGCCAGTCTCCTTGTGGATATGGCGAATCAACATTTTGCTTTGTTTAGTCGGAGGCAGCTTCGCGCAGAAATAGGAAATAATGTCACATTTAGCAGTAAATACATATGTCAGCACATCTCCTCTTTTTCAGCACAGACTTGTTTATATTGTCGGCTTATCGTCGCAGAGGCAACGTAGGCAGTTGCTACAGCCCAACACATAAGAGCGAAAGTTGAACAAAATAATATCGTTGTTGTACTAACTCCCTGCAACAGGCTTAAATAAACGAGGATAAGAAAAGGATTTAGCTGTCGTGGCGTAACGTTCCAACTCCACTATATTCTTGAGGAGATTTCACATTGTTTGTTGCGCTTCAATGTGATAGATTAGGTACTTTAATTTAATGCGAACAGTTTAATGACATTGCAAAGTGTACAAAGATACTGAATTAGTATTAGCTGGAACTAAAAAAGAAAACAATGTAAGTGGAGCGCTCGTGGTGTAGTGGACTCGAGTGATTGGAATCAATCACTTGGGTAAAGCAACAACAGGCGCGCTCATGTGCGGGATGGGTGACCATACCGTGACTACTGCTAGTGGCATTCTTTCCAAACGCTTCCGTGCTTCGCAAGGCACTCTAAGCCGTTGGTGCCGGCTTTCATGTAATAGGAGTCGTTAAGTCGTCGTCAGAGGCTTTATGGGCGGTTTTACAACTTCTGACAGTAAGGCCCGCCACTGTTTTACAATCCTCCACCAACCCGGACTTGACCCCTTGGTAGAGCGTGGCCTAACTTTCCTGTGACGCAGGAAGAGACTCGTACCTTAGCAGTGAGGACATACAAAGCGTTGATATCAAGTCAAACACGTGATCAACTCCAAAATGCTTAAGGCTCTATGGCTCTACTTTAACACGACAGGTACAGCTACGTAAGAAAGTATCTAGATATGATAACCAGGTATCCTAAATCGTATGAAATGAGTTGTTTGTTTGAGACAGTTCTGTGGTAAAGATATTTAAATTAATTATACTTTATTGCACACGAAACATTTAACAGGACATTACATAAGAAATAACATGTACAAAGGCGAGCTTATCTCTAAAAGAGATTTCTTCCAGCAAACCTTAGAGAGTCGGAGAAGCAGTAAAAAGCGGGTCTATATACGTGTACAAAATATACTACATAAATATTGAATAACCTACCTAACTATGAAAGAAAGAAATAAACTACGTAAACTAAAAATAAACACATAAATATATAGCTCAATGTTATGACAGAGATAGATAATGCTCTTTCAACCTTTTCTTAAATGTACCAGCAGTGGGACTTTATTATTATATTATTATTTTCATATTGTCCCAATATGGCGATGCAGAAGAGATTTCTTAGCCCTCAGTGAAAATTTCTGCTGTACCAGAAAAGTGAAATCACATCATCACAATTTTATAAAGGCGAAAGTTTGTGAGTTCGTATGTTTGTTACTTCTTCACATCTTCGGATTTAGCTATTTTAATAAAATTCGTATGGAGTTGGTTGGCACCCTGAATTAACACGTGGTCACGTTTTACTGCAGGAAAATATCAAATTCCCATAGGAAAATCGATAAAGCGCGGGTAACACCGCGGGGCACAGCTCGTAATAAAAATGAACAAATGAAACGAAGCTGGCATAACCGAGTATTGCGATCCAGCTTCTTTGTACAAAAAAGCAAGCCAATACAATGCCACAATAGATAAGAGGCCGATCACAATAATAAGAGAAAACTTAGGACAGAAATAAAAACTTGTAAAATCAGTGGTCGCTTTGCTTACAAATATTGCTTTTCGATTCTTTTACTATCAATCTAGGAGTTAATATAAAATTATTGTGTCTATAACAAACAAGATTTTCAATCCATCAATCCATTTCTCAGTCAGTTTAAAAAAAAAATTCATAGCGTTGGTAAGGTTTGTTGATATGCTGTTCGATTTTCAGTGTGGGCAGGTATGACCTACGACTTTTTTAAATTTAAAAAGTTACCTACATCTGCTAATTTGTAGTAACAATACAACTCGCTAAGCGTGAAGGAAAACATTGTGGGGAAACCCGTGGCTTGGTAGGTTTCGCACTTATTGACATATCTTTCTTGTGGGCTAGACTGACTACGATATCAGGATGGTATAGGTGATAAGTAAGCCTACTCAATCCAAAAACAATGTCCCAGGTGTTGAAATGTAAACTGAACGCAGTCTAATTTAGCGTAGATAGTTTTTTCCTTGAATGCATCCAAATGTCTGTCACACTCTTTCAGTCGTAGAACAAACGTGTTGTTTTCAAGTTGGCAAATAAATCTTTAATTACTCAAGTAATCCTGGTTTATTTGCTCATAATCCATCAGGTTATGGGCCCAGGACGGTTTTCAGGTCTCGGAAAATAATATTATTTGTTATTTTGAGAAAATACGAAAAATTTTAAAACACACGGGTTACCCTTAGCAACGGAAAAGAATGGCCGTTTCTGCAAGCAATGGAATTATCATTGACAAGCTTCGTGGTATGGAGGACTACAATAACTGGAAATTCATGATGCGGATGTTGTTGTTGCATGAAGATCTGTATGTCTGCGTGGAATCCGAGGACGGATGCAAGGATGATCGGAAAAAACAAAGGGCACTGGCAAAAATTTGCCTGTCCGTGGGTCCATCAGCCTTGACTCATGTTCGGAACGCTGGGACGGCATATGAGGCTTGGGGCAACTTACAACGTGCATACGAAGACAAAGGATTGTGCAGAAGGCTGGGATTGCTGAGATCTTTGTTCGGTACGAAATTGAAGGAGGGTGAGACCATTGATACATATATATCAAGGATAAGTGAGTTGTCACAGCAACTGAAAGATATAGATTCACCACTAGAAGACGAGTTCATCGCAATAATCATGTTGAGTGGCTTACCCAATGATTATGACCCCCTGATTATGGCGTTGGAGCACTCGGGCACAAAATTGTCCAGTGAAACCGTAAAGGCGAAGCTGCTACAGGAGAACATAAGGAGGGATGAAAAGATGGAACGACCGGAAGCCCAAGCGTTAGCTGTCAAGAAGGCTATAAGATGTTTCAAGTGTAAGAAACAAGGGCATTTCAAGAAAGACTGTCCGAATAGAAACTCATCTGTGAAATCGCAAAATGAGAAAGGCAAGAGCCATGCACTACTGACTGCATTGTCTGTCAACGTACAGAATCATCTGTGGTACATTGACTCGGGTGCTACTAATCATATGTGTAATGACAGAGGAATCATGAGAAAATTCGTAACGGACACATCTTTGGAAGTAAACGTAGCCAACGGCGAGAAGCTGCGCATTGGAGGTCGCGGCGTGGTATCTATTGATCTGAAAGACTGTGTAGGCACAATAACCAACGTGTTTTATGTACCAAATCTGGCAGCGAATCTACTGTCAGTTAGTGAACTGGTTCGTAAAGGTCACCATGTAACATTTGACAGCAAGGGTTGTAAAATTTACTATGGTAAGGTGGTTATTGGTACAGCGTCTTATTTGAATGGTGTGTATCAGTTAAATACAAATGAAAGGTTGAAATGTAACATGTCGTCTGAGATTGCCATGAAGTCTAGTGTCAATTCCGGTGCAAATGACAGGGAATCTGTTCAGGTTTGCAGGGATACGGGTAATGTATTCATGGAGGGAATGGAGACACAAGAAGTGTGGCATAAGCGGCTCGGACATTTGAATTCCAGGAGCATGAACCTAATGAAACAAGGAGTGGTTACAGGTATGGATTATTCTAATACTGAATATAAAAATTGTGTTGCATGTCTGGAGGGAAAACAGACAAAATTGCCGTTTCCCAAAAGAAGTAGAACTAGGTCTAAGGAGATATTAGGGCTAGTGCACACAGACGTATGCGGACCAATGGAAGTAACTTCCTTGGGTGGGGCTCGTTACTTTGTAACTTTCATTGACGATTGTTCGAGAAAAACGTTTATATATTTTCTACGAACAAAAGACCAAGTTTTTGACAAATTTAAGATTTTTAAAGCGTTAGTCGAAAATGAAACTAATAAGAAAATAAAAGTTTTAAGGAGCGACAACGGTGGTGAATATCTTAATGGTGCATTTCAGGAGTACCTGGCAAGCTGTGGTATACGGAGCCAAACTACGGTCCCTTATTGTAGTCAGCAGAATGGCGTTGCTGAGCGTGCTAACCGTACAATTATGGAGAAGGCACGTTGCTTGCTGCAGGGAGCAGGCTTGAGCAAAGCATACTGGGCTGAGGCGGCTAACACAGCGGTTTACTTGAAGAATCTTTCACAGACTGTAGCTGTCTGTGGCGCTGTTCCTGAAGAGCGTTGGTCAGGTAAAAAGGTAGATATAAAACATTTACGTGTTTTCGGATGTGTGGCCTATGCCTTACAGCCAAATCTACGTAAGTTGGATGCAAGGAGTAAGAAATATATCTTCGTTGGATATTGCGAGGGTACTAAAGGCTACAAGTTGATTGATCCGACGTGTCCGAAGAAAGTTGTCAAGGCAAGACATGTAACCTTCTTGGAAAATGTTTTTGTAAATGATGAGGTACTTCACAACAAGAATGATTGTAAGGTAATAATACCTTGTGAGAGTATGCTAAATAACTCTGATGGCACTGCTGAGCCTGATAGCAGAATTGTTCCGGGCACATCTGGCGTACAGCCACAGAACGTGAGCACACGTAGGGAGAATTTGTCTAGTTCAGGAGAATCTGAATCGTATGCAACAGAGGGGTCTGCTGATGAAACTTATGTTCCAGGTTCTTCAGACTATAATTCGGAAGACTCGAATGAAATAAGCTTTCAAGACATCTCTGATACGACTGAACATGCTCGGCTGGCTGGTATGATTAATAATGAGATTGATATTCCTGATACAGTGCAAGAGGCTTTGGAGAGCAGTGAGGCAGATCACTGGAAAGCAGCAATGAAGGAAGAGTACAATTCTTTTCTGAGCAACAAGTGCTGGACTTTAGTGGATCTACCTGAAAGAAAAAAGAGTGTAAAATGCAAGTGGGTATTTGCAAAGAAGAGAGGTCTTAACGGAGAGTTACTACGATATAAGGCTCGGCTCGTGGCAAAAGGCTTTACTCAAAAATACGGCATTGATTACACTGAAACTTTTTCGCCAGTGGTGAGGTATTCTACAATAAGAATATTACTAGCGATGGCCGCTCAATATGACATGGAAATTGAGCACATGGATGTAAAAACTGCGTTTCTAAATGGAGATTTACAAGAAACTGTTTTCATGGATCAGCCTGAATGTTTTAGAGAAGCTGGAGAAGAAAACAAGGTCTGTCTATTAAATAAGGCAGTGTATGGCTTAAAACAGGCGGCAAAATCATGGTATGACAAAATTAACCATGTTTTGACTGAAAAACTGAAGTTCAGAAAGCTGTTATCGGAGCCATGTGTGTTTGTTTATAGTGATGGAGTAGAGCTTATTATTATAGCTCTATATGTCGATGACATAATTTTATTTTCAACGAGAGGCTCACAAGTAAGGAAGGATTCTTTAAAGAAGCAATTAATGAGCGAGTTTGAAATGAAAGACTTGGGTCAAGCAAGTCATGTCTTAGGCATGAGAATCAGGAGAGCTGTTGGTAAAATCACTTTAGATCAAACTAACTATTTGAACAAGATTCTGGAAAGGTTTAAGATGTCCGATTGCAAACCGGCTCAAACTCCAATGGAATGTGGATTGAAGTTGAAAAAGGCTACAAACTCAGATTGTAAGTTAGAATACAGAAATCTGATTGGAAGTTTGATGTATCTGGCGGTCTGCACGAGACCAGATATTGCCTATGTTGTCAGTTATTTAAGTCAATTTAATAACTGTTATTCAGAAGAGCACTGGAAGTCTGCTAAGAGAGTTTTACGTTATTTAAAAGGTACGTCTGGCTATGGTCTAACTTTCGGGAAAGGTGAACTGAAGATCATCGGTTACACAGACGCAGATTGGGCGGGAAACGAAGTTGATCGTCGCTCATATACTGGGTATGTTTTTTCTCTTGGTAGTTCTGTTGTGTCTTGGGAAAGTCGCAAACAGAGAACAGTGGCTCTGTCTAGCGCTGAGGCTGAGTACATGGCAATTTCAGACGCATGTAAGGAGGGGTTATTCTTGAGAACCTTCTTAAATGAATGTTTTGGTGAAATACGTACTATTAACCTGTTTAACGACAGTCAGTCGGCTCAGAAGATATGCAACAACATATCGTTTCATGCTAGGACGAAGCATATAGACATAAGGCACCATTTTGTTCGGCAATTGGTTAACGAAAAGGTTGTGTCTATAGATTATACACCTAGTGCTGATATGGTGGCTGATGTTTTAACGAAAGCATTGACCAAAGAAAAACATAATAAGTTTACTACTGTGTTATGTTGTAAGTAGCTTGTATATTTATGTTTGTTCTTGTGTTCATATAGATTAAGTATGAACGTAGTCTTAATTTGGATAGTTTTAGTCAAGGGATGGTAAGGCAACTTGTCTGAAATTAGAATGTTTAGTTTAAGGGATGGTGTTGAAATGTAAACTGAACGCAGTCTAATTTAGCGTAGATAGTTTTTTCCTTGAATGCATCCAAATGTCTGTCACACTCTTTCAGTCGTAGAACAAACGTGTTGTTTTCAAGTTGGCAAATAAATCTTTAATTACTCAAGTAATCCTGGTTTATTTGCTCATAATCCATCACCAGGCACTGCAACGTCCGAGTGGTCCCTTCAACCCTGTAGTGAGAGTGAAGGTACTACTAGACGCTGTATAATTTTCGCATTACGTACAAGCAAATTCCGAAGTATATTCCGTCAAGAAATGTATTAGAAATGTATTATTATTATTTATTTGGAAATCCTCTTCTTCTTCTTCAGGCTATATTAGTCCACTGCTGGACATAGCCCTCCCCTAATGAGCGCAAGGTTGTGCCATTATTGGGGGGGTAGTGCCCATAATCACCACGCTGGGCATGCGGGTTGGGAATCGCAGTTTGGTGGAATTGTATTGCAGGGGGCGCTGCTGCCCACCCCTCGGTTTGTATCCCTTAGTCGCCTTTTACGACACCCGCGGGAAGAATTTGAAAAGATATCTGCAAACAATTATTGTGGCAATAAAGCCAAAAATAGATTTCACTTGTAAATATTGCTATACAATATCAAGCAGTGAAGAAAATTAAATATCAATATGTTATAATTAAATGGAATTGGGAAGTGGACGGAGCGAGGAGAGGGAGGGGTGTATAGTAGGTGTGTGTACGTGTTTGTGTGTGTGTATTTACTAAAAACTTATGGAAATACGAAAGCTAAGAATCAAATTAACCATCTATATCATCAGCCCACCTCTACCCACTGGTCTTTTTGCCAGATTTCTTGTGATCGCATTCATGGACCCTTTACATGTAAACCAAGGAGGAAGAATTAAACACAAATCAAGTTTTAGTAACGTGACGCTACGAGACTTACAAAAAATCTACTACCTTTGTTGACGACTTCATTGATCATAGTTAGACCTGAAAGGACATTGTCCATTTTGGGCCAAACGTGGACAAAATGTAAGAGAAAAATCGAAATAACCCCTGATTATAATTAATTTCAAAACGAATATTTTTGCTTATCTCGTTGTATCAATCGACATTTTAAACAGTTACAAACTAATAAGAATTGTATCTCAAATCCAGTCTTTATTTTGTCAACCAGCCTTGATTTTTATTTCAGTGTTACAATTTAAGGAATACAAATTGCACAGAAAACAATTTGAAGTTTCTAATGCATCGCGTTTTAGTATTATTTGGGTAAAAAATAATGCACACTATGACACTAATGCAACGGCATTAGAATACTTGCTAGATATGTCGTATTCAATTATTGGTGTGATAAAATGATTAAAAGAAATAATCTCGATTTGAGGGTAAACTATTTATTTATGGCAACACTAGACAAAAAAAGTTGTTTGAATTGTCATTGTCACCGGCTAAAAAAACAAAACGATTCATTCATGTCTAACACGTGATATTGGCGAAGTTGTACTGGACAATCAGTGCACTGAGTCCATAAAACAGAATTGAATTGAATGTTTTTGCTTGTTTCTTTGCTTCTCGTGAAAATTGTTTGTTTTATTACTACTTTGGCTTGTTAAAAATGGATCCCGATTCTTCGTTTATTGATGACCCCGGCTCAACTACGGATTTTGTACCGGACTTACTTCGTGGTAGGCAAATAAAGCAAGCAAATCATAGGACACCTTGCAGCAAAAAAACTCACAATGCAGGTATACTGATGCAAATTAATTACTGTAATAGGGTTCTTACTAACTCATACTACAAAACCTACTACTTAGTTTTAATTCAATTGACTGTTCACGTTTGGCCAAATCGCCCATACAAAGTGGACAATGTCCTTTCCGCACGTGCGTAGCCTCATTGTTGAGCCATTGTACAAAGCAAGCGCTGAGGTATAGTTACACTTCTTACACTTCTGATGTTACTGTCTTCACGACTGTTCTTTAGGGTTAGCGGGTGGTAGCCAATACATAACTCAGAAAACAATTTTAAAAACCTATTTAGAGGCTAAAAATTCCACCCATGCCGGGATTCGAACGCACGACCTCCGGTGCCAGCGCTCTTTCTAACTGAGCTAATGGGCAACTCAACGGCAACAGTGAAATTTCGAACCCCTTTACAATATTCTCTGTATTACGTACGAATTTTTAGCCTCTAAATATGTTTTTAAAATTGTCCTTAGCACGGGTTAGTGCATTAAAAAGAATATAATTAGAAAACAATGTCATGGTAAATTGATACATGCTGGGATTCGAACCCCCAACCTCTCGATTGAAAAACCTGCGTTTTACTGTTCCTCTACCGCCGCTCTGGTTTCACAAAACATAGATATCAATGACATGGACACTGACAAATGCGATCTCTAACGAGCTCATATTTTGTGTGCGAAAGCGTGCCCAGTTGGCGACAGTAATATATTGAAAAAGAGCAATTAAACCTTACTGTTATATATTTTAATCATAAATGAGTCCAAGGGATGCATGATAGGAGTCACCTTGAACGTAGTATTCACGACGTATTCCTTTCACCACGAAAGAACTGGTCTAAAATAAGGTAGGCTCATTTGTGCAAGTCTGCAGCTACTCTTCAGCCACTGCTGGGGTACGGGTCTTTTCCTGCGTCGCAGAAATGTTAGGCTCTACTCCACCATTACGGCCCAAGTCCAGGTTGGTGAAGGATTGTAAGACTATGGCGGGCCTTACTGTCAGAAGTAATAAAGCCGCCTATAAGGCCTCTGATATGGCTTCACGACTGTCATTACATGTCAACCGGCACCAACGGCTTAACGTTGCGAAGCACGGAAACGCTCAAAAAAATACCACTAGCGGTAGTCACAGGACGGTCATCCCTATCCTGCACCTGACTGGACCTGTTTTTGCTTAATAAAACTCAAGTGATTGATTCCAATCACTCGGTTCGACTAGACCACGAGCGCTTCAGCTTACTAAAGTTTAAATTACAGTTTACTCAGGTGAATCCACTCCACGTTATAATATACTATATATATGGTTATTATAATATTATAATATTGTTGTTTATCACTAAAAACAGTATCTTAATAGCGCTCTCACGATGAATATCAGCGGCGAGCGCGCTTTATTAGTACAGTCGAAAGTATCTCAACATTTAAAGCGGTGCACTAATCAGTTACGAAATTCATAAAGTATAAAGAGCTACCTTCTTTTAACTGTAGAGTGTTCTGTGAATACGTAGTACTTATTTATTTATTCAAAAGAAGACATGAAAAACCACATATAATTTGCCAAACTGCTCATAGAGTTTATTGGCAAGCTCTTGGTAACCATTTTTATACCTAATATAAACTTATGGGCGGCTTGATAACTTCTGACAGTAAGGCCACTACTGTCTTAGAACCCTCCAGCAACCCGGACTTGGCCCCCGTAGTGCAGTCTAGCCTCACCTTCCTGCGATGCAGGATGAAACCCGAGCCCCAGCAGCGGGGACATACAAGGGTTGATATCGATCGATCGAAACTTACAAAATCTACACAACCAACAGTATCGATAGTACTTTTTGAATCTGAAGCTTAGGATACTATGATACTCTATTTCATCGATAGAATCTAAGCTTGTGTTATAGCAACCAGACAAAGATATCATGGAAAAATCCTTACGAAGCCAAGCCTGGCCTCGCAATCACTTCTTCTCAATAAAAGGCAAAGAATAATGTAGCTCGGTTTGAGACTCCTAATTAAAACCAAATGAATGAAATTACAGAATCAACTTAAATCTTATTAGCCCTCGCCAGAATAAAAGAGCAGAAATTCTGGTAAGTTTCATCCCCATTAATCACAATATTTAAATTGGAGAAAAACTTTGGCTCTTATACCAAGGTCGCATTAGAGGTCGATCATTCTCCTTCGCGAACTTGTTTTACGAGGGAGAAACGTAAAAGTAACGAGCCCCATTAAGTCCAGCTCACTGCACCCGATCAGACAGAAACGTGTTTTAGGGTCCCGTATGCGAGGCTGTCAGTGGGAAGCCGACGCTGTGTGTCCGTTCTGTTTTAACTTCAGTAGGGTGTTCCAGGATGCACAAGTAATGAATGTTTATGAAGCGAAAGAAGTCTGTCAGAAATCCCTGTTATGTTACTGTTTGTTATGTATTCAATACAAAAAAATCACATATAAAATCAGAAAATTGAGAAAAAATACATGCAACAATCTCCTTTAAAGGTATCGTCAAGAACACAAAAATAATTTTAAAATTTTAGCAAACAGCGGCTCGCGGTGGTAGCTCAGTGGTTAGAACAATGGACTTCGAAGCGAGAGACCCATGCAGGTTCGATTCCTAGTGCGGGCATGTAACAATGAATTTGTTGTCTACAATATGTACATTTATACTATTTTTATTTTTAATGCACTAACCCGTGCCAAGGAACAAATTTAAAAACCTATTTAGAGGCTAAAAATTTCACCCATGCTGGGAGTCGAACCCGCAACCTCTGGCTATCCGTGCCAGCGCTCTACCAATTGAATCCCGGCATGGGTGAAATTTTTAGCCTCTAAATAGGTTTTTAAATATGTACATTTGTGGAGGTAAATTAGTATCACCACTCGCTAACTGCGAAGGAAAACATCGCGAGGAAACCTGAGTGTCCGAGGTGTACCTCAGCGCTTGAAATTTCAAATCCGCAGGAGGCACGCGTAGTAATTAAGCCCATCCGCTCTCTCTGGGATAAGGCGTGTGACCTGCAGTGGGACGTTTATAGGCACGATGAAAAAAAAAGCACACACAAAAAACCTTAACTGAACAAACCCCTTCGGAAAATATCTTAACCAAAGAAGCCCAGTACTCTGGCAAAACTGACACGCTGCACGTTTGAATATAACATCAACTCACTTTTTTATGCTAAAGAGGTAGGCAAGGACCAGGGTTTGCCTGAACGTTACGTAACCTCTTTTTTATGCAGCCTGTAAACTTCTCACAGGCCTTCTCCCAAAGAGAGAGTAGGAGCTTAATTACCACCCATGCCCACCTCGGATACGTAACCTCTAACCTAAAATAAATTATGAAAAAGAAGCCAAATATGACTCGGATTTACGATAGGAATCCTGTATTGATTGAATGAACACATTTTTGAAAATACGTAAGACAAGCGTATGGTGTCATATTACGGAACTCTCGGTGTCCAAAACCCACTCGCACTTGGCCACTTTTTATTTGAACGCCCGCCGAAGGTTTTACTAACTGGATCACTACGACACGCCTTTCTCGTTATCTTCCTTATTTATTGGCCACTAACACCTCGTGGTGTCGAAATACAAGCCTCACACACACCACATGCTTCGCTGACATAAAGCTTATTTTTCCCGCCATAGAGATTAAAATTGAGCGAGAAGTTGTGTACGTCATGCTATATTCTTTTCAATAGCATAGATTTCAATAAGGATTGCCAAACATAAATTTCCCATATCGGAGGTACAATAAATTACAGACGGAAATATCCCTACTTGACTTGAAGAGGCCTGGGAAAAAACCTCGTACACACGATATCAGAGACAACAGAAATGAAGATGGATGGTTGGAGTAAAGTGATGTCTGATGTAGCGAGTAAACTAGATATTACGTCATGTTATTGGTTTGCGTATGAACACCTACCTACTATGCCCGAATTATCAAAGTTTCCAACACTAGACTTTTTTCCCCGACTGTACTTGCTAAAGTAAAAAGAGTAAAATCGACTAAATAAATAAATATTCATGGATATATTACACAGATCTCGTTAGCCCTATACTAAGTACAACTAAATGACTTGTAAAATGACAACTAAACAACTGTTATAGGTGCTAACTCGACGATAGATTTAATACAATAAATACATAGATAACATCCAAGACCCGAGACAAACTAGAAAAGTTCGTTTCCTAGTTTAACCCATAATAAAGCATAAGTATGTATCAAAAGAGCATACCAGGTATCCTCATTTAAAACATGTAATCATCATCAGCATCATCAGGCTATATTAGTCCACTGCTGGACATAGCCCTTCCCTAATGAGCGGCATAGCGCCCTGTCTTCACCTTGCCGCATCCAGCATCTGCCTGCAGTCATGTTCTTGAGATTGAGCATAAATATCATCGATAAAAATCTTTTTATCCATAAATATCATCGATAAAGGTTTTTTTATCGTTGATAAAAACGTAATATCAGGTCCTGAGATTATTGATGCACCTTCTTCTTCTTTGCCTTTGTCTCATTGCATTATTTGGGGTCGGCTCTCCTCATTCTTTTGCTTCAGGATTTTCTGCCCTGGGTTGTCATTTCACTCAACCTGGTTCGCTCCAAGTCCTTTGCTACCATGGCCCACCAGATATGTAGTTTCTGGACGTTCTCTTCCTCTTTTGATGGTTGGGAATTGTAGGGCCTATATATTGATACATTTTAGGTCTCATATATTACTTCAATCTTTTGTATTTTTGTGAAAATTCGGGAGCCGTGTGCAGTCGATGGCCCGTCACGGCAACTAGCTTTTTAGTTTGTATGATCCTCCGCAGCCTGTTATAACTTAAATAGTTCATAACACATATTCTGTCATAACTTCTGCTGGGTACTTGTTACGTTTCTAAAGCTACAGCTCTTTAAGATCTGACCATACGGACGAACGTTCAGATGAAAGCACGGATGAACGGCTGATAGTCGGGTCCGGTAGGCTTAGTGATAGGGTTCCGTTGGTACCCTTTAGGCACAGAACCCTTAAGTCGTATCTCTTGCCAGTATTGTTTCGAAGCATTACACAGAAACATTGAAACATTGGGACGTGGCTGGTTATAAATAATCTATAGATAGAGCTAGAGAACTTCATTTTACATAAAAATGGAAATAACAGACGGCGGCCTTGTCACCAAAAGTGATCTCTTCTAGATAACCTTTGGACGGATTGCATTAATACATTAGAGAAGGAAGAAGATGTACAAACTTAACATACAAAATGATAATTTCGGAATCATATAAATACATGCTTAAATAACAGTGTGAATAAATTAAGTAGTCATCAGATTAGTGAATTTAAAGACATTTTTTTGAGGCTTATAGAAAACATTTGCCGCGTAGGGAAGAGAAAGGAAAGGTTCTAAGCTATTTCGCATACAGGTCTGTGATGTCACTTATTGTTCAACGAGTGTTAGCGTCATTTTATAAATTTTTAACTCTTTAATATTAAAATTATGAACCAGTAAATATGGCTAAAAGGGGTGGAATTTTTAGCCACTCAATAGGTTTTTAAAATATGGCTAACTCAAACTTTAATTTTTTTCCGAGATAATCCATCTGCAATCGCTAAAACCATCCCCCTCAGAAGTCATGAAAAAGACACAAAACGTTTTGTTTTAAACAGAAACATTTCGATATAACAGTAGAAGGTTTATGTATGGAACAAAGGTTTTTGTTTCTAGTTTTCACATTTTGATATAACAGTAGAAGGTTCCCAGTTTTCTATGTAAACATTGAAAAAACACGCACCTTAAGACTATAAAAAAACAGGACGTCATCTAATATCGTGTCGCCATACAGTTATCTTGGTAGACGTAGAAGTTACTGTAAAACATGCAAGGTGTAAAAAGGCGGTTCTGTAACGACCCAAGGAGATTCTCGCAAACTTGTTTACCGTACACACGTGAAGTCTTTAAATTAAAGGGAAATCTTATTAGGAAATTCCGACGTGCGTCGGTTGCCAGCTAAAGGGCACTGGGGAGGTATTCGTGTAGGGCCTAATGAACGTGCTCAAAATTTATAACACCTTTTACGTACGCTATGAAGGCACGAAAAGTCCACGGCCTCATATCTCATACCACCCTAATAAAGTCAGCTACCACCGAACCAACACTCGAGTAAAGATTTCAGAATGTTGGGTATTGGAGTGACTAATTTGGTGAACTGCCAGTACAGAACTACAGATACCACATACAGTGTATTAGCTTTTAGAATATACCTCGTGCTCTAGAGTCGGCTTCGGTTTTCGCCGAAAGCACACGAGTGTAATACTACTTCCTGCTCTGCATAAAACTTTTCTTCACTATTTTGAAAAGTTATGAAATTTTTTAAGTCATATTAGTTCCGATATTTCTATTAAACGAATATATCCTATTCTATCCAATAGTAGCCGAGGTATATTCTAAAAGCTAACAGACTACAGAGAGCTATTTTAAAACTGAGAGTGAAAAAAAGTTAAGCGATACCTTCCCTTTGGGCCGTTTGCGTCCTATTTACATCTGTTTCGGAAATTAAAGATTATATCAGTGACGTTGGAATATTTTCCCCTTCGAGATATCAAGCTCTGCTTGAGCTTATGTTTATTTATTGAATCTCGATAAAATAAGAGTAGAGTACAAAAAGAGAGATAAACTCTTTTAAGAACAAAAAACCGATTTTACGAAATCAGGCACGAAAGGGCGATGATTTTCTCGTGCATTTTAGTAACAGATCTAGACTAAGTTTATATGGTACCACCATTGAGTTAACTCCTTCCTAACAAAAACAGAATGTTGTAATCGAACAACATGGTACAGAACTATCGCTAAATATGCATAGAAAAAATTGGACTACTTGAGAACTGCCTCCTTTAATTTTTTCGGTTACATATCAAACACCGGTTAAGTGAAAGTAAGACTAGCTCAATGAGGGTTTTGACACCTACAGTGGTCATTTAATTGATGAAATATGTGATATTGAAAAATGTTTTATATTATTAAATTTGTTATACAATAACGTTTTCACGACAGTAATATATAAAAGGATCTAATTATTAAAATAAGAAACAATAAAATTTCCGAAAACCTGACTGCTGACCATTCATTATTAATCAGGTAACTATAATTCATTGCGATGTAACCGCAATGAGTCACATTATTGAATTTAGATCCCACCTGCCTAGTTGTTATTGCTCAGTAAGTCATCTATTTGGTTATTGATTATTTCAGTTTTTATTTTTGTCTTTTTATTGTCTTCTTTTGTGCCATGTAATATACTGAATTCATATTATATAAGCTTACGATACTGAGGCAGAAACGAAAACCGATTGAGGTCTTGTTTGTCAAAATCTGACTATGGGTTATGAGACAGAATCGTGGATACATACATACGAGTCCAAACATTACACTCCTATTAGGCTCTGCCGCAGTCGGATGAAAGTAGGTTGGTTCTTTTAATTGTTAATAGTTTCACCTGTCTATACGGATTCAGCAGAAAATACTTTTATAAGTCAAGCAGGCAGACAGACACACATACAAAGGTTATAGGCTTAGTATATTTGATACCGTACGGGTCTGAAACCCTAAAAAAGTGTGCGTTGCATTCTTCCGCTTTAACTATGAATGCTCTCGAACGTATGAAGTTGTTTAGTACAGTGCCAAGGAATCTAAATGTCTAGGGAAATTTACGCGGATTCCAGGGAGGCATTCGGATTTCCTAGGAGTAATGGAAGGAGATTTGTAAGTGACCTAATTCACTTTGATTTTATGAGTTTTCTCGCACAGTTGTGGAGTTTTACCGCGATGTTTCCGTTCTATTTCCTGTATAAGATAAAATATAATTGCATGCACTTAAGCCAGTTAAGTAAAAGGTAACTTAGCAACAAAGATTTAAATGTTGATCTGTTTACTTTATAAAACTGAGTTTGTTAGATTAAAAAGGTATACTTAAGCCTAATTTTTGCGAAACTAAGTTTTGTATAAAATTTTAGGGACATTCCTTTGGATTGTGTTTGAGCGTGAGTTGTGCAGACAATTTTTTACTTTTGACAGGTATAACACAAGAATTCTACGACGAGCGTTATCTCTACATTACGCGATTTCTAAAACGCATCAATTGAAATTTGTGTTTTACATTAACTTTTCTTGTATGACTATTCCTCGGATTGTTTTTTTCCAAAGATCAGGCGCTGAGACATTCTTCCACTGTCACAGCTTCCGGTAAATTATTATCGTAAACAGAAAAATGGCGATTCATAAAAAAATATTTTCAAGTAAAAAAACGAATGTTAGGTTTTTTCTTAGATTTACAAATGAAATGAAAACCCTGATGGTGGCGCTGTATGATCTAAAATTGAAACCGTAGAAACATTCTTAACACCATTTCATGGTTTTAAGAATGTCTCGTACGTCGCTGTCGGAAACCTAATGGTGGCGCTGTTTCAATTCTCTATCAAACAACTCCACCATTAGGTTCCCGACAGCGACGAGACAAATACAAAAAACTCTATATTCATATATATCTTTCTCTAATTTTGGGAATAGAACGTAAACTTTGCCCATTTTTACAATTCAAATATTTCGAAAATTTCAAAAAACAATTCAAAAATTTATAAATAATTATTTATTATATTGGGATATATCAAATATTTATAATATTTGCTATTTTTTGAAGAAAAATACATGAAAAAAAGTACTAGTATTTCTTCCTTTGACCATAATTTTGTTGTATTTTGAAGGCCTCATTAGACATTTTAGTGCACTTTTACCTTCTTAATATAAAAATACAATAAGACCGTCATCAGACATGTTTCAGATTTTGCATTAAACCGTGGAAAATTAATTTTATGAACTAAAAACAACCTTCCACTCCGTTGAAACCAGCTATTGGGCTGTTCCAGCTGTGCCAGAAAATAGGTAATTATTAAGTTTTTTAGCACGTTTTTTGGTTCTTTCGCTTCTGTAGCGTTAAAAATAGATCGAAATGCCAATTTATTTAATATTTGAAAAATTCCAAATATGTTTCTAACCCCCAGTAAGATGAATTTTTGAAGTCCAACTGTCGTGTCCACGGGCGTAATGCCCAAATTACGGACTTAAGAGTGTCCTGGTTGTTTGACAAGGGACAAATCCGGTAAAACGTATCCCATTTGATATATGTGTCGTCAATATAAGACTAACATGACCTTTTGTAACGTAAGTCGTCAATCCAGATGCGAACCGCCGACAGCGAAACGAGCTCTAAATTTCTCTATTACAGCAAATAAAATAAAACCAGACAGCGCTTATAGCGCTTACAACGCACTAAATCCTGAGCGAGTTCAATGGTATAACTGTCAAATTAGTATGAGATTTGACAGTTAAACAATTGGAATCACTCAGGATTTGGTGCGCATAATTATACCTCAGTTCCTACTTAAACTCGCGCACCGAGAGCTCCGTACAATCATGTACGCAACTCTCGATCGTCTTGCGTTGTTCCACGATGCTCTACTTATACTATATTGCGACTTCTCCCTTTGAGAAAGTCCAACTCACACTTAGCCATTATTCTTATAAGATAAAATTTTTTTTCTTGTACACTAGAAAAAAAAGAAATTTAAACTACAAACGTACAAAGATAGATTCATACAATACTTTCTTATTTGCTGTTGTAGAAAATTCACTAATAATAAGATTGACTATTTTATTATTGTTTTTAGTAATGAAGAGACAACCGGACAGATGGACGGGCGTACGGGTAGACAGATAGCCAAAATCCCAAAAAAAAAAGACAGGTCTTCTTTTGGGAATACAGAATTTACTACTAACCAAATTACTCACTCTTTCACAGTAGTCGGGTAAAAATCACACTGAAAACTACAAGCTTCACCCAACTACGTTGAAAGTAGTCTACAGACATGGAGCGCGTGTCTAGGAGATTATATACACCGTTCACAGAGGTAGCTTATTATTATCACAAGCAAAACTTCATTTAGATTTGCATTTCAAATTAGAAATTAAGTTCCAACAAGCTTTGCTTAATAATACCTTATGTTTACGCAAGCCTAATTTTCTTTTATTACACTGGTTTCGTGGCTATTAATGCAAACACAGAATGTTTCAACTTAATGAAGGTCTTCCAGCATTTATTCTGGATTAGTTAGGTAAGTACTTAAGGCACAGACTGAGGAGAAATTCTATACAGTTCTAAATAGATCTCATTCCTTTAATACTATGTTTGCAATGCTAAGGTTTTAGTATGTTTGTGATGTTAAAGTTGCAATATGGCTCACTGACTGTGAAGGACAACATTGTGAGGAAACCTCAGTCTTTGAGGTGTTCAATTAACTCAGTGGTTGAAATTGCCAATCCGCGGTGGGTGCGCGTGGTAATTAAGCCCATACTCTTTTTCTCTCTGAGAAAAGGCATAAGGCCTGCAGTTGGTCTTATATAAGCTACATAAAAAAATACAATATTTCCAGAGTTAGTGTCACTATAAAAGTTTTCCCGCATTATCGACTAGCGCCATCTTGCTCTATTTCACCGCGTGAAGCGAGATGCGGCTACCCGATAGTGGGATAAAACTTTTATCTCCACTGTGTGCTCCCCTAGCTGGGAGTGTATCACGACTCAAAGGTATTATATTTGATGCATAATATAGAACAATATGGTGGAATAATGTGGTGTCGGCCTAGAGAATAGCACCAACCCAAATTCTTCGCGCGGGTGTCGTAAAAGGCGACTAAGGGACACAAACCGGGGGGTGGGCAGCAACGTCCCTTGCAGTACAATTCCACTAAACTACAATCCTCAACCCGCATGCCCAGCGTGGGGATTATGGGCATTACCCCCCAAAGATGGCACAACCTTGCGCTATGGCGCTCAATAGGGGAGGGCTATGTCCAGCAGTGGACTAATATAGCCTAAAGAAGAAGAATATAGAACATAATATAATAAAGCCCCACGCACGAGCAATATTATAGCAAAGACGTCTCGCGCTCTGGACTTTGTGATGCGTAGCTCTTCAGATTTTAAACAAATCATACCCTTATATAACACTCCACTGTACCTTTGTGCGAAGAAATTTGAAGTATATATCACAAAGGGAATCCCATTTATTTTAAGTACATAACGCGTCAGAAAAGGTCCTTTGGTTGAATTTGGATGATATACTTTGAATCCGAATTTGTGATGCATATTCCAAATTGCTTTTGTTCATATTTCCATCATTGTCTTATGTGGTTTTACGCATTTTTCTGCTTTATCTATAGAATAATAAACGAAATGGATCAACGATCCGAATCCTTAATACTGTGTTATCAAAAACTATAAATAGCTTCTTTGTTGCTTTAAACACCAACTTATAGTTAAAACAGGTTTAAATTGGAATTACACTTTTTTAACGAAAACGAATTTACTTACAATCGTTTGCTAAGTATAACCTTCTACCGGATATTCATCACCTGCCACTGACAGGCCTCGAAAATTTCTAAGTTAATATCTAAAGTTCATCTTTCGTTAAGACAGAACATTGCCAAGTTCATCTTAATTTATTCCAGGAGCAGATTAATCAATAAGCAAGAAAATTGTTTTCTTAAATCCAAGTTCAAGCACCCCATAATAGGATCGCCGTTTTGTTAATGAACTGTCTCTGCATGAGATATGAATGGAAAGTGGTATAGTAGAAGTCTTCTCTTCCACATAATGGAAGATTAGATTGATATAGATACAGCAAAATATCAGCCACAATAATAACTGTTTCTTTGTCAACCTCGTCTTGTCTTGATTGATGAAGAACGTAACTATTGAAGAATAAGAAGATGATAAACATTAATTCAACGCCACATAGACATACATACTTACACTGAAAAAGGAAATACAGAATATAAAACAAAAGCAGAAGTAAAGTGCAACTACGAGTGAAAAAACAAAGCCTAAGGTTGGTATGCTGTATGTTAGTGCAGCAGAATAAATACCTAATGCTCAGTATTTGCTGAAAATTTGCACCCCTACCGCTCGTTGATTCTGAGGTAGATGGTTGTTAGTTTCCCTACTGCCCCACTGCTCGACTGCAGCGCGTCTGCCTACCATGCAAGAGGTCCCGGGTTCGAATCCCGGCTGGGGAATGAAAAAAGCCCAGGTCTTGGATGTTTACATGTTTGTGATGTCGTTGTTTCTGGTTCCCACGACACAGGGTATCCTAGTGTGAGGCCAGAAGCAATGTATGTGCTAGTATCTAAATTTTATGTTATGCTTTGGTGTTCAAAAAGCTAAGAATTAGTTTTTTTTTTCTTGATCTCGTTGAGAATAGACAGATTTTTGCGGCTCCCTACCCTACCGTTATGCATATTGCTCTAGCACCATGTCTCATATGCGCCTATCGTCTATGTATGCCTATCGTGTATGTACGTCCGCTAGCTCGGAGAACCAACTTGTTGCAATAAAATTCAGTTAGTTGGTTAATGATGCTGGTTTGTTACATTTCTGGATGAGGATAGGCGAAGATAGAAAGTGGGCGATAGTTGACGCGTGTGTACTAACAGTTTGCAACTATCATTAACCCACACACACTTTCTCATTTAACGTTTTCTGCAACAAAGCGAAATCAAGTTTTTACCTTGCCGATTTTAATCGGCTTAACTCATTCGCAGACAGTGAACGCCTATATCCAATTTAAGGACCTTCATTCCTCTGGGACATCCAGTCCTTAGGACTGCAAAGCTCGATGACGAAATACACACAAGACAAGACATTTCTAATAATAAGTGACATTCTTGAAAGACGTTACCGTGTTACTCTGCACCAAGAGTCAAGACAAGACACCTTGTTAATTACAACCGGAGCATTTCAAGGCCTAGATTGCCCCATCTGTCTTTTTGCTCGTCATTTGGAAACCCAAGGGCCGTTGCTAGGCAAAGGTTGGAAAAAAACAACACGAATTAGTTCTTTCGAGGCGTTAATTAAATTAACACGTAATTTCCTACCCGGCTAAGGATAAATTCACAATCTTTTGAGGTTCTTCGAGAAGCTTGAGCGGTTTATTTTTTGTTGCGACATTAAACCGTCCTACGAATTCCAGTTTTAATTATATCATCGAACCTAAATGTAAAAACTTGTCAAAACTTCCATCGTAGTTACAACTGCGTAGAAATTGATAAGTAGATAAATGGAGAATACAATTTCGAACTAAAACTTTCGTACGCACTACACATTATTGATCTTCTGGGTCGTCGTGAGCCTCCGGCGGGTTTCCGTTCGAGAGCAACCTTCGGAGTATGGTGATCGGGTCTTCTAAGGGTGTGTCCCAGCCAACGCCATTTGCGTTCTCTGATGTCTTTGGCTGCGAGTTTCGTTTTGACGGAAGACCGTCTCAGACCTGGCAAAGATCTGCTCTGCCTGAGACGAAGGAGAAGGGAAAAACATAGCTGGAGCTACCATCCCTAGCCATGAACATAGATAATTGGAAAGACCTCAGCCCCACTCTCCAGGAAGGAGTAAAGGGACCAGAGAAGAGAAGAAGATACTAGACTTTGTACTTGTTCAACACATTCACTTGTCCTGGTCCCAAACTAGGATCCCTTGCTATGGTAACTAGGCTAAGACGTCACAAACATGAAAAATAACCGAGACTGAGGCTACTTGTACAAATGTAGGGCGACCCCCAATCCCAATCGAACCCACGACCTCTGTCTTGGCAGCTAAGCGCCTTAACAGTGCTTTCGACCAGGTTTCGCTCTGATTCACAATGAAGATTATATTATTCGAATATTGATAATTGATCATTATTCATTCGGAGAATACATTATCGATCAATAAAAAAACGGAATTACAAGTGCACCGAAATCATTCCCTTTGTTCTGAATGCAAATGTAGACAAGGTATAAATTTGAATAGTCAATAGGTTAATTAACCAATGTTTGTATCCAATTCGGCAGCCACGGCTTTAGTATGTTGTAAAATAGTCTCTCAAAACGGATGAACGTCAATAAAACAAAGCTCCTGAAACTGGCACTACTCTTCGAGAACACATGGACCGGACTCTTTAGCATGTCACTGTTCCTTTATAACGTTATTTTAAATAATGTGTTCTTTTTATATATTTCAATCGGAATAATAATAAGATAAGATAACCTATAAAATAATCACAAACACAGCAATTAAGACAAGATAAGAATATTCTTTATTGTACACCAGGAAAAAAAACAAACACAAAATAATTATAAAGATACAGTACAATTGGCGGCCTTATTGCTTAGATCAATTTCTTCCAGACAACCTGCGTTGTCAGTTGCTGAAGGAAAAGTGAGACGGGTAGTTGGTGCAAAATATATGAATATCGATATACATATATTTTGTTGTCAATTTTTTAGTTCTAAAATAAATCACTAGATGGCGCTAGACGCGTGTAGTATCGCGGTACACCCGTGATACCACAATCGTTTAGCGCAACATTGTGAAATGAGATGAAAAGTTTTTATTCAAAAGGTTTTGGGTTTTGAAACACCTTGGTTCAAAAGGTTAATAAACGTTACAATTCAAACTAAGTGTCCATTTAAAAATTTAGATCCTTTTAGAGAAAAAATGGACAAAAAAACGCCAAACTTAGTCTTAATTAACAGAGTTTACATAATTATTTTAAAACCTAGAACTCAAACATTGTACTGGAGTACAACCAGAGTACAAGCACTTAATTGCAGTTTTCATTATGATATTAATAAAGTTATAATGCAGCCCATATACATTATAATGATTAAATTAGAATACTTTGTTTATAATAATAAATTGCAAGTCAGTAAATAAGGTAAGCGTAAAATTTCACTATCGTCCTATGGTTCCGACTCAAGAAGCCTACGTTTCAGTACAGTTTCGTATGCAGGGCAAACCTTCTCTTGGGTTTAATCACCACGCGTACCCAAGCACTGAGTTATGTGAAAATACGATCAAGCAACAGACAATGATGACAGACTTCGTTCGATCGATATCAACCCTTGTATGTCCACATTGCTGAAGCATGGGTCTCTTCCTGCATCGCAGGAAGGTTAGGCTATACTCCACCACGGAGGCCGTGACATCCGGGACAAACTTATTGGGTTCAAAGTTTCTTAACTTTCTGTAATGTTTATGAAATACTACTAAGTTCCTTTGCAATGATGTAGCTATTAGACGACCCACTGGAGAGAAAGTAAGGGCTTAATCACCACGCGAGCCCACCGCGGATTGGCGATTTCAAGCGCTAAGGTTTGTGAACATCAAACATTACAGACACTCAGGTTTCCTCACGATGATTTCCTTCAAATTGACGAATGTTTTCGCTACTATAAATTCACAAACGTACTATAAATTACTTAAAAAAATACGATTCCAGAGTTTGTACCCACTACTCTTGAATGTGAGGCAGTCGTTCTCCAGACACCTGATTCATAGAACTACAATCATGGGGTAATGACACTTCAAGGTACATTGGAATGACGTTCAACCCATAGATTCAATATCAACCCTTGTATGTCCCCACTGCCCGGGTCTCTTCCTGCATCGCAGGAATAACTCAAAGATTAATAGACAGAAATTATAGTTTTATGCGCTACCACATATACAACGCCTGCTTAGTATCCATTTGCAGTTTTTTCATCATGGTAATGAAGCAAAAAGCTTGCTACGGCCGAACCCGAGAGAACCTAGCTAAGAAGCCATAGAGATAACCATACAGAGGGTACAAAGAGAGTCAACAAGAGTGGAAAATACATTGTTGTAGTTATTTCAATTCCGATCAGGTGTATAAACTCGACAAAGGTTGCTTTATTGGCTCTGTTGTTTGCAGGCTCGAAACAAATATTCGTATTGAAATAGTACAAGGTGTTTCAAAACGGCCTGGTAAAATTTAAGGGGTTCGGTGGGCTCCGCACTTATAGGCTTGATTTTCCTGCGGGTTAGGCCGACTAAGCTGTCAGGATGGTATAGGTGCTGGGCAAGCCTACTCCACCTAAAAATTAATGTCCCAGACACTGTGGCGACCGAGTGGCCCGTTCATCCATCTAGTGTAAGTTAAGGGGCCACTGGCCGCTATATAAATCATCTCATTACGTAGATGCCAAATATTCCAGGGAGCAATACACAAGAGCCAAAAACTGTCGCTGTTCAGAAAAGTTTGGTATTAACTCCATTTTTTAAAAACTTATTTAGAGCCTGAAAATTCCACCCATGCCGTGACTCGAACCTGCGATCTCTGGCTTACCGTGCCAGCGCTCTTCCAACTGAGCTAATGGGCGACTCACCGACATCAGTGAAAATTCGAACCTCTTTACAATACTCTCTGTATTACGTACATGTAGCAACATCTGGCTGAAGAAATTTGCATCATTTGCATCCATACTTTATTGAATCCGTAAGTTTAGGAGAACCTTAAATAACAGGTAATATTTATTATTAGGCCCCGTCGGCCACCGCATAATCTATAAAATAGTGAATATTACGAAACAGCTGATATTTTTGCCTTAAATCGTTTTTAGGTTCGGCAATGATTGAATGAAAATTCTTTATGACACTAAAACAAATTTGTAATACTAGATAGTACTAGCTTAATACTAGATAGTATTTTCTTCCAGCTAAGCCACGTTAATAAGGGGCAATAGGGGGTCACTTGCTAAAACCACATGCAACGATAGCTACTAGAAATATATGTGTAATTTTTATGTACAATAAAGTGTTTTCTATCTATCTATCTATCTAATAAGTTGTTTGTATTGATATCTAGAACCCTAAGTTTCACCAGGTCTTTATCAAACACCTACTAGAACCAGTGCACCATTTGAATGATAATACAAAACTATTGTCTACACACTGGTATGAAATAAAAGCCCTTGCTGTAACTAATAAAAACAATATTTTATTCATTTGCTGAATAAAATTGCTTCAACAAAAAAAGACAACTGCACTGTTTTAGATTTGCATGTTTGGAAGGCAATCATCCTGTACTCGTCGTCCACTGCTAGACACAGACCTTCCTTTAGGGAAGGCACACCACTACTTTCTGTCCTCAGCTATCCTCATGCAGCGACTGCCAGCAATCTGACTCGAATCGTCAGTCTAGCAAGGCGATGTGACGCTTTGCCAGTTCCTGGTCTCCACACGAGAACCTTTGCAGTCCATCGAAAATCGGTTCTTGGGCATACGGCATACTTCGGCGTGACTAACCTACTGCCACTTCTGCTCGCTAATCCTATAGGCTATGTCAATCACCTTAGTGGGCCTATACAGAAAGGCAAACATGCCACTGAATGTGTTCCACGTAACGGTATAGCAGATGTGGTCGACCAAGGCGGGACGATTTCATATCCATGCAAAGAGGTTAAGAGATCGTCCCGAGGGGATGGTTCAAGACAGCAAGGTTGGACCGTGGGACAAGCACTTGTCAGGCGGTGGGCTACAACCAAAATAAACTAAAGAAAATGGACACTATTGATATCGATTGATATTTGATATTTTAGGCCATCGGAGGAGAACGCCTACAAATCTGACACATCCTACGTCGACACAGCACAGGCAATAAACATCGTCCGGTTCGTATTTACCCGTACGTTTTACAACCGCACGAATCCGGAGGGTAATGCTCATTAATGAGAATGTTAATGTTGGGCCCCTGTCATTTGGTTCCGTTAACACGCCCGTTAGTGCACGCCGCCGTTTCATCGCATGCGCGGTTATGATGCTATTTTTGTTTGGCTACTTTATGTGCGAGTTACAGCTCTTTTTTTATAAAAAAACATTACACCCTATATTCAATGTGTTCAATTCCATTTTCAATGTCCAAACATTAAGTACTATTAGTTAGCATCCCGTAAGGATGCGTAATGTTACACGTCAATTTCTTATACAAAAACGAACTGTAACTCTCATTCCAATACGAAAACATTATGGTTATGGGATGCAGAGTAAAGTACTTAAGATAAGATAAGATAAGAATATTCTTTATTGTACACCAGAGCACATAATTATAAAACATGTAAAGATACAAAGTACAATTAATACTTAATGTTTGGGCATTGAAAAGGGAATTGAAAATATTGCGTGTAAAGTTTTAATATAAAAAAAAATTATTATGTCCCCACCGAGGGGCACGGGTCTCTTCCCTAATAGAGGTATAGGCTATACTCTACCACGGAGGCCAAGTCGGTGGAGGCTTGAAAGACTAGTGGCTGGTCTTACTGTGCTTTCAGGCCGCCCTAAGACCTTTGACTTGGCTTAACGACTGCCATCTGGCGACGGCAGCCAGCATCAACTGCTTAACATGCCTTGCGAAGCACAAAAAAAACATTAAATATTTTCAATTGCCTTTTTAATGCCCAAATATTACGTACTATTAATCTGCATCCCCTAACGATATTTGGCGGATTGAAAACATTTTTTTATACAATATTCTGCTAGACAAGAGCTATGCTGTAGTTAAGGGAACAATATGTAGTGCTTCTGTGTTACTATTAATAAATTATTTGTATATGTCTGTGTGGCGATAAATAAAATGTATTTCTTCTTCATCCTCTTCTAAATCATTTATCAGAACATAATTACGTTTCGAAGTAGGGTAATGAATTACAGAAATGCATTGTATTTGTTTATGTCCAAAGAGGTACTCTCCTTCCCCTCACTTTTTATGTACTAATAGATTCCTACAGTTATTTACGGAACACTGAGACAAGCAGTTGGCGACGGCAGACTTTAATTTATAAGGAATAATTTGAGATGAAAGAAAATCTCATGAATATTGTGATGAAAATGAAAATCTTTCGGATCCCCGTCATTTTCAGTTAAAATTCACAATGTCGTCACATTGCTGCGTGGGAGGGGTTTGCGCATTTTTTTGTCAGGTCCTTTTCTACTCTTTTGTATGAAAGGCAGTGAGGCCTTGATGCATGATTACGATAAATGAACCGCGGTGGTAGATTGCGGCAGCTCAAAGATGTACAAAAGAATGTCGAGCTGCTATTATGTCGGTCGAGCAATATGGCCTCGACAGAATATCAGCGCTGTAGGCAGATACCTCGGTGGCTCTTACAACACATGCTGAGTCGGGAACCATTTCAGGGGATCCATAGTTTAAACTATTATTATTATTCATAGATTATTCGTTACGTTATCAACCCTTATATTATGTCCCCACTGCTGGGGCACAGGTCTCTTCCTGCATCGCAGGAAGGTTAGGCCATACGCCACTACGGGGGCCAAGTCCGCGTTGGTGGAGGATTGTAAGACAGAGGCGGGCCTTACTGAAATTTATCAAGCCGCTCATAAGGCCTCTGACATGGCTTAACGACTGTCATTAAATGACAGCCGGCACCAACGGCTATAGATTATTATTATTGTTCTTTATTTAGAAATCCATATTTATCTTATCCATGTTGGAACTAAACCTAAAACATTCTAATTTAAATAAAATATTTGGATAAATATTTAAATATTTTAAATATTTATCCATGTTTATATTTGTATTAGCTTTTTTTATTTAATTTAAAAATGTCTATCGCCCATTATTTATTTTTAATTTTCTTATTTGCTTCTCTTTTCTCTGTTTGTTTGTAATGCAGTGTAAACTTTGAGTATCTGTTAATGTTTCGTGAATTCGTTACTGTTTTGTTATGTTTTTTGTATTGTGCCGTTGAATAAATTATTTCTATCTCCCTCTCTCTCTCTTTCACTCTCTCTCTTTCACTCTCTCTCTCCATTGAAACATACTTATCTACGATTTTAATTCCGTGACCCCTTCTTGTAAGTTGCTTATAATGCATTAAATGAAAGTCACAACGTGATGTTTAGTCCTTAATTTTTTTTATTTTTTTTCGTGATATTCGATATCGTAAAATGTACCTAATTCTTGGCATAAAGATGTCAGGAAGGCTGTTAACATTATGTTCGAATATCAATATTAAAATTCGTAAATTATAAATATCTCTTTCTCTCTCTTCATAATAAAACAAAGTAGTCTTTACTATGATTCAATTACTGGCCATTAATTAATACGCCATTAAATTAAAATAGTCACGCCGGAACAAATATTTTCTGATATTTTCTACTGCGAAATGTACTAGGTATTATGTGATATTTTCTACTTCCGCTGTACGTGATTTTGGACAAACAAAGCTGTCAATGCTAATATTATGGGTTTCACCTCTATAGTATTTCCTAATGATTCGCGATACTCATACATAGTAATATATAAAAAAATATTTATTGGGTAAAATGTAATTACCTTATTTCTCGACGCTTCGGCAGCGTTTCAGTCTACCCGAGACCACGGCAGCTGA
The DNA here is from genome assembly GCA_934045075.1 of Yponomeuta sedellus. Taxonomy (NCBI): domain Eukaryota; kingdom Metazoa; phylum Arthropoda; class Insecta; order Lepidoptera; family Yponomeutidae; genus Yponomeuta; species Yponomeuta sedellus. The sequence continues at coordinate 15,623,796 of OW203727.1, read as the reverse complement.
AACGCTGCCTAAACGTCGGGAAATAGGGTACATAATTACGTTTTACCTCTATAGCCCTGACCTTTAAAAAAACAATGGAAAACCATTGTTTTCGTTCAAGTTTAGGACGTCAGAGGTTAAAGTAAATTACTTTTCTTTCGTATATTGGGCAGTTCAATCAATCAATCAATCAGTCAGCCAATCCATCACCCGTCCTCGTCTACTGCAAGATATATCTAGCCTATAGGCCTATAGGCCTCTCCAAGCCACTTCCTTCTGACCTCTCCCATCCTCATCTAGCCACCGCTAGCAATCTGCCTCAGATCGATAAATATGCACTAGTCCCACAATTCGTACATTTAAGAAGCAGTTGAAAGAGTATTATTTATGTCTATCATAACTTTGAGCTGTACATATAATATTTATTTATATTTACAGGTATTTAGTCTATGTAGTGTAATATTTCTATACTATTTTTATTTTTAATGCACTAACCCGTGCTACGGACAATTTTAAAAACCTATTTAGAGGCTAAAAATTCCACCCATGCCGAGATTCAAACCCGCGACCTCTGGCTATCCGTGCCAGTGGAATTTTTAGCCTCTAAATAGGTTTTTAAAATTGTATTACTTCTGCTTAGGTTATTGTTAAGGGTTTTTGCAGTCTATGTAGTTTATTCTGTACACGTATATAGACCCGTTTCTTACTGTTGCTCCGACTCTACAGGGTTTGCTGGAAGAAATCTCTTACAGATATAAGCTCGCCTTTGTACATGTTATTTCTTATGTAATGTCCTATTTAAGGTTTCGTCTGCAATGAAGTATAATAATCGTCGTCAGGCTATACCAGTCCACTGCTGGACACAGCCCTCCCTTAAAGAGCGCCACGTTGTGCTATCATAGGGGGCAATGTCCATAATCCCCACGCTGGGCGATCGCAGTTCGGTGGATTTGTACAACAGGGAGCGCTGCCCACCTCCCGGTTTGTGTACCTTAGTCGCCTTTTACGACACCCGCGGGAAGAATTGGGTTGGTGCTATTCTGTAGGGCGACACCACACAGCAGAAGAATAATAATAATTAATAATAATCGTTGTACCAGCGAGCTGGTAGGTATGACACGTTACGATTAGGCCTTTTTTATTTAGCCTACAAACGCCCCACTGCAGGGCACAGGCCTTCCCTCAGGGAGAGAGACTATGGGCTTAGTTACCACGCGTGCCCACCGCGGATTAGCAATTTCTAGCGCAGAGGGATTTGAACACCTCAGACACTCAGGTTTCCTCACGATGTTTTCCTTCAAAGTAAGCGAGTGGTATTGCTACTATAACTTCACAATTAGGCCTTTAACCAGATTTAATAACAATTGAATAATTTCTGATTTCTGAAGTGCTCGTGGCCTAGCGGAACCAAGTGATTGTAATAAATCACTTGAGTTAAGCAACAACAGGCGCGGTCCTGACCAGGGTGGGTGACCGTCCCGTGACTACCGCTAGTGGCATTTTTCGGAGCGCTTCCGTGCTTCGCAAGGCACGTTAAGTCGTTGGTGGCGGCTGTCATGCAATGGCAGTCGTTAAGCCATGTCAGAGGCCTTATGGGTGGGTTGATAACTTCAGACAGTAAGTCCCGCCACTGTCTTACAATCCTCCATCAACCCGGACTCGGCCCCCGTGGTGGAGTATGGCCTAACCTTCCTGTGATGTAGGAAGAGACCCGTGCCTGAGCAGTGGGGATATACAAGGGTTGATATCGAATTTCTGATTAACGGCCTCGGTTACAAATAGCATAAAAAGAGACACTTTGGCCTCAGGCGTTTTGGACCAAGTGAAAAATATTCCAGCGCGGTATCGTCGCAGAGTGTGCTCTGAAATGGCAAAGACAAGGTTGGGACGTGACTCAACGGACAGGGCAATAACTGAAACATACTGCAAGTGACATATGCGGCCTCCACAGGACGTCAGCTTGCAGTGTCTCATAAAGCATCATGTAAGGCTCACCCATACGAATAATATTGGGACCAAGCTGTGCGTTCCGAAATACTTTGAAGCATCGTTGGATACTTTGGAAGCTGTTTAGTAAAACTATGAATATTCAGCAGGATTACTGCATTGCTGTTTATTTTTGTTTTACGATTATTTGAAATATTGTTCCTCAAGATAATCCTCCCTGGTCTCCCCTGGCTAGCGAGATATATTGATACTTTAACTTTACAAACGTGGATAACGTTGTCGTAGGTAATTCTGAAAGAATGACTCAACAAATAGGAGGCATACGAAAACTACGGAGTTCGGTGACCTCGATGTCCAATTGCTCAGTGACAACAAAATGGCAAAATTTCGTAGTGAATCAAATCAGAAATTCCACCACTAATATGTTCAAGTATAACCTGACCTTTTATCGTATATCGTATCTTATATGAACCGCTTACTGCAAAAAGGAAACATGTACACAAAACAAAACTTTTCAGGAGACACAAAAAACTGTAACATCTGTAGGACATGTTGCCTTTTTGCAGTAAACAAAACTCTGAGCATGACGTCACACTATTAATTTTAGCGACAGTTGTTTCTTTTTTACAGTAAACGATGTAATTACCCTCTTAAAACATATTTTTGACAGAAACTCAATTTTGCCGCTGTCCGGACATGTTTCCTTTCTGCAGTAAGCGGTTCATATATTTTATAGAAATCTTTCGACATCTAATGAATTTCGTGTAAAATATTTGTTCGCGGAAAGATTGGCAAAAAGTGTGGTTACTATACTATGTCAAATTTATACGCAGAGAATGAGGTGACGGGCGAGGCACGTACCCTGTGCGTTGTGTGCAGGCATAGTGACAATAAACGTTGATTTTAGATATGATACCGCGGTCGGTAGAACACTTGCTTCACATTAAAGGCTCGTTGGATTAGAACTCTTTATTGTACAAGCCCGAAAACAAAACACATTAAAAGGCTTAACTACATATCTAAGTTTCGCCGTATACAATAAGTTACATACGTGCGTTCGTGAATTTGTAAAAGCAATCCCAGTCGCGGGTATTATGTTCGACATGAAGCCGCTGGACATTTTAAAATAAGTAGGTACCACAAATATGTTAATCAGTAAGAATTAAAATTTCCCCGAAGAAATTCGAATTTTCAGAGAAAATAAAAAATAGGAAACTCTGCGAGTGATGCTAGAAAGATCATATTATACAGGAAGAGTAAAGTTTAATTGTATTTTTAAAGTCAGTAAGCACCAACCTCGTACCTTTGATTTAAATTTGAGTTTTAGAGAGTCAAATGACGACCTCTGTGGCATAGCGGTAGCGCGTCTGCCTACCATGCAAGAGGTCCCGGGTTTGAATCCCGGCTGAAAACAAAAAAAAAACACCAGGTCTTGGATGTTTACATGTTTGTGATGTCGTTGTTTCTGGTTCCCACGACACAGGGTATCCTAGTGTGGGGCCAGAAGAAATGTATGTGCTTGTATGTAAATGTTATGTTATGTTATAAATAATGTAGGCTTATTTTGGCATCAGCTTTTAGGCTAAAATCACGAGAATTAAAAGCAATTATCTAAAATTCTTCATAAAAATATTAAATGGTGACTTTACATTAAGAACTTTTAGGAAATGGGGCAAATTGGCCTTTGTTGTGCAACCTACGGTTGTTGATAAAATAACTACTTGAAATACATTTCACAAAAAAAGCTACAAAGACGTGGTATCGCTATGTATCGCCAAAAACAAAGAGTGTAAGTAAATGCTACTTTTGGCATCAATTTTGGGGCCAAACTTTTCTTTCTTCAATAATAGAAAATTTATAGTGTACTCAACTGGTTGCAAGGCAACATTGTGTTCGTACAGTTAGCAAAAAAAGCAAGTTTCTTGAATTTCAGAGTTTTTATAAGTCATGACGGGCGACCTCATTCCAAATCATTGGGTATTTAAAAAACAAACTTCCTAAAAACACTTCTTAAAGGCAGTTTTAATAGTCTGTGGTCAAGAGAAAGATGTAGCCATAGATTATGTAAAATACCTCTAAGGAGGGTTTTAGTAAAATCATGTTTCTAAAAATAATACAGTTGTATTTCTATAATTTGAACACACATTACTGTGTGTTCAAATTATAGAAAGAAAAAGAGTAAAGAAAATATGTAGGTACCTAAGTATAATAACATTGTAAGCGGAACATAATATAAATTACTCCAATAAAAATGCCGTTTCTCAAGAAAACTGTTCATCTTTCTGTGCATAAGTCTTAAAGTGAAATATTGTTAGCTGCGGCAAACACAAACGAGACAACAGAAAAGAGTTATTTTACTTTTACGAAGAACTTTGCTTGCTAACGCTACGTCTCATTTCGCTTTTTGTTGGACATTTGTATGCTGATATACTGTCCGTAATAAAAATAAATGGATCCGTGCCTGATCTAAATATTAGGATACAAACTCGAGCGTAACAAATAGATCTCTTCGCTTCAAACTATAGGAATGGTAAGGTTAAGGGAAATTCTTTTGTTTTCTTCAAAGTTATTTCGTAGCTAGATAGATCTTTTTCTTCTTTGTATATCTGTGGCAAAAGAGGTTATGCGTGGTGGCAGTAACTAGCGAAGTGGTTTTATTTATTAAAGTGTCCTAACAACTATGGAATTCTGTCGACATTTATGTAAATTACTTTTTGAATTTTTTTAAAGATTGAAAATGAAAATATAGCAAAACAAATTAATACGCCAAAACAACATTTGCTGGCTCAGGTAGTTGACTTTAAAATCTGTAAAAGCTTATCTGAGTAAATTCTCGATCATAATCACTCTTTGAGTATACTATTTTTATTTTTAATGCACTAACCCGTGCTAAGGGTTTTTAAATAGGGTTTTTTTTACACTCTTTGAGTCCTAAAGAATCTTAATACTTTTAATAACATTAGAAGTGGGTAAATGAGCGTTAAAATAATTAAAGAGTATACGATTTGATTGGAAGCCCTGCGGCGTGCTCCGTCGCAACTTTACGGTGCAATAAAGCAAAACGTTGCATCAGAGATAACAAACAAAATGTAAATCTGGCGCTCATAAAGAGCGTCCTAGATTGTTGCTTGTCATTAAAAGGTAAATTAAACAGCCTTTAACTAACCATTGTTTACTTTGCTTGAGTTCATGGGGCTAATTACAGTAGAAGATGAAGTCGAAGTGCTACTTGGGATTCGGATCGACATGCAGATTGTGTGAAAATTCACTGATACAAAATTTATTCTTATTGAAATATTACCGTGGGCTTGACTGCCGCTCCGGTGCGTATTTTGGCCGAAGGGTCTTTTTGGCGGTGCAACGTGGCAATGCTGCCAGCGTATCCTTTGGTTCAGATATTTTCCGGAGTGGTTTGCACAGTTCGGATTTTTTTTGTATACTAAAATTACTTTGGTTTATTGGTTCTGTGTTCTTAATTAAAATTTATTGGATATTGTACGGTGCGTGTTTTTTATTTAACATGAATTTTAGTTAACTTACGTCTTAGATTGAAGTGGCATTGCTATTATATCATAGAAGACATACAATACTCGATAAAAAAAATTACCACTAAAATATTTTTTCGGGATTTTAGGGGTCTCAAATAATGCGAAAAATAAAGATACCTACTTGAAACATAATTACACACAACTATATTGTAAAAATACATACAGCTATTTAATTTTTTTATTTTGATTCAAAGAAATTTGGTAAAATGGTCGAAAAACTTAGAAAAAAAATTACATTAATCGCTATTTTTTTATCTTTGTGTCAAAAAAATAGCACGAATGAGTCAACAGGTGACCAGTTTCAAAGAATTTAACATAATTATTAAAATTCTAAAAACCTATTTAGGGGCTAAAAAGTCCACCCATGCTGGGACTCGAACCTGCGACCTCTGGCTAACCGTACCAGCGCTCTCACAACTGAGCTAATGGGCAACTTACCGGCATCAGTGAAGTTTCGGACGTCTTTACAATACTCTCCGTATTACGTACAGGCATGGGTGAAATTATTAGCCCCGAAATATTTTTTATTTATTGTCTCTAACACGGGTTGCACTAACCCGTGCTAAGGGCAATAAATAAAAAATATTATAAAAAGAACATAATCTTAAAATTCGTTATTCAATATGCCTCTACTTCGAAACTATAAGATAAGATAAGAATATTCTTTATTGTACACACCAGAAAATAATTACAGAGACAACAGTTACAAAAGAAGAGGTACAATTGGCGGCCTTATTGCTGCTAGCAATTTCTTCCAGGCAACCTTAAATCGGAAAGATTGCTGAAGGATAAATTGAGACGGGTAGTTGGTGCTCATCGAATATTTATATACATACGTATATGTAATAAAATAAACTTACATAGATAAATACTATTATAAACATACATAAACAATAAGTTATAATAGCAAGCGGGATTTATCTACAGACAAAAAGAGAATAAGAAATTATACTATAGGTAGCCTTGTAGAACCAACAGCCTGGTATAATGTAAATAATACTATAAGAATATGGTAAATTGCACTATTTAAGTAAACAGAAGAGACATAATATACCTAAAGAGTTATTATCAAGACATAATCTAAAAATGTTGACACAGTTTTGCACGTTTAGAATTAAAAGTCCCTTGTATGATGCAATTTTTTTCTAGGGCTACATTAAGGTAACAAATGTCTAACTGCTTTAAAAAGTATTGGATATGTGACACGAAAAGAGGCCTTAGAGTGTAATACACAAATAGTTTTTCTAAACAATTTCTAATTATAAAATTATAGTAGCTGTTTTTTCATTTACCTCTATTTGGCGGCCTACTAAATAATGGCAGTACAATATCGTTAGTGGTTTTACCCGCACAAATTAAATAGGCATCTCTCGCGAAGAAGATTGTACCGCGCAAGGCGCCTAGTTAAGTTGCACGGGTAATGCGATTGGTTACTAGACTACCAATAGTGTTAAAGAAGCAATAATTACTGAACTATAATCATTATGCTTCTCGAGAAGCACCTTACTATGCAATTTCGACTCTGCGCTGCTTAAAACCGTATTAATAAAGTGTGAACGTTCTAAAGCGCGTAAAGTAAGAAAATGCAGTTGCCAAAATAGGTACCTATTTTGTTGACGTATTATTTGCTAGCCGTTCTCCATCCTTTCACGACTTAAACAATAGGCCGACGTGAGCTTGCTAGAAAACTACAGCTGAAAAATGTACCAATTCTGTAGCATAATAGATCTACGTCATTAAAAAGAAAGGATTTAAAAGGAGTGGCTGAACAACGCGTTTTCTTGTTCTTCGCAATATCATTAAAGTGAGAAGACGCGATTGGCGCTTGATTTCATTTAGGTTCTTTAATTCCATAGGTTTCATTTCATTGCCGTTTCGATAGATGTGCCTGTAACTTTTTGATAACGACACATAACTAGAATTAGTTGTTTAGCAGTATACTTATACCCTGTTTATACCACTGTTATTCTAACTTGTGTCAATTTTTTACTGATAAAACTATTATGTAATACATTTTTTCTTTAAATAAGGCAAGATATGAATATAGAAAAACAATTTAAGCCAAATAATGTTTTCGATTTTACTTTTTATCAATATATATTTTAATTTAAAAACCTATTTAGAGGCTAAAAATTTCACCCATGCCGGGATTCGAACCCGCAACCTCTGGCTATCCGTACCAGCGCTCTACCAATTGAGCCAATGGGCGACTCACGGCATCAGTGAAATTTCGAACCTCTTTACAATATTCTCTGTATTAAATTTGTTCCTTAGCACGGGTTAGTGCATTAAAAATAAAAATAGTGTAATCATGTGGGTACAGTGATATCGTTCCGATGTTAAACCTAACTGCAAAGTAGGTAGTCGGGGCTGTAAGTAATGCAATTTGCTTAAGTCAGATGTCGCTGCCTGTACGTAATACAGAGAATATTGTAAAGAGGTTCGAAATTTCACTGATGCCGTGAGTCGCCCATTGGCTCAATTGGTAGAGCGCTGGTACGGATAGCCAGAGGTTGCTGGTTCGAATCCCGGCATGGGTGAAATTTTTAGCCTCTAAATAGGTTTTTAAATTTGTTCCTTAGCACGGGTTAGTGCATTAAAAATAAAAATAGTGTAATTATATTTTAATTGTTTGCGTAGCGGGTTTATGATTTTAAATGGCGTTTTCCACATAGAGAAATGATTTTCCGAAGACCGCAGCTATTTTTAAAAATATAATACTGCCTCGTTGCTTGTAATTCCCATTGGAGGCCGTGGTATTTGATTCATAAAAATGGTCTGGGTCAACCAGGCAAGGTCATCACAAACATGGAGATACCTCCATGTTTGTGATGACCTCTCCCGGTTACCACAGCACACTGAGTATCCTAGTTCAAGACCAAAACAAGTGATTATCATAAATCTGAGAAAAATATCGTAGAACAAAATATTTTGTAAAACACAGACTACAATTGTCTGGCTGCCATAGCAAAAGGTATCCTAATTCGGGACCAAGACAAATGACTATCATGAATCTGAGAAATATATCGTAGAACAAAATACGTTGTAAAACACAGACTACAATAATATTGTCTGCCTGCCATAGCAAAAGGTATCCTAATTCGGGACCAAGACAAATGACTATCATGCATCTGAGAAATATATCGTAGAACAAAATACGTTGTAAAACACAGACTACAATTGTCTGACTGCCATAGCAAAAGGTATCCTAATTCGGGACCAAGACATTGACTATCATGAATCTGAGTAATATATCGTATAACAAAAGACGTTGTAAAACACAGACTACAATAGTATTGTCTGGCTGCCATAGCAAAAGGTATCCTAATTCGGGACCAAGACAAATGACTGTCATGAATCTGAAAAATATATCGTAGAACAAAATACGTTGTAAAACACAGACTACAATTAGCACTGAAGTCACCAAGTCACACGACGAGGTTCTTCAGTAGCTCGTTTACCGTAAGGGCCGCCCGGCTGTGGAATGACCTGCCGGTTGCGATAAGACGCTCCCCATCTCCGGCTATATTTAAAACCAGAGTAATGGAATTCCTTCTCTCTAAGTAACTTATTTTGCTGTAAATATTCATTAATCTTTCATATATATGTAGGTATATCACCTGTTTCTAACACACTTGTTATATAAGTCACTATTTATGTAAGTATGTGTATATAGGTATTTATAGTATTCAAGTATGATTTATGTAAGTTTATTATTACGTATGTATACGTATGTTTATTAATACTTATTAATATTTTTACCGACTACCCGTGTCTATTTCTCCTTCGGCAAATTCTCCGATTTCAGGTTGCCTGGAAGAAATTGCTATTAGCAATAAGGCCGCCAATTGTATCTTATCTTCTGTATCGGCTGTTCTGTATCAATTTTCCGGTATACAATAAAGAATATTCTTATCTTATCTTACAATAATATTGTCTGGCTGCCATAGCAAAAGGTATCCTAATTCGGGACCAAGACGAATGACTATCACGAATCTGAGATATATATCGAGAACAAAATACGTTGTAAAACACAGACTACAATTGTCTGGCTGCCATAGCAAAAGGTATCCTAATTCGGGACCAAGACAAATGACTATCATGCATCTGAGAAATATATCGTAGAACAAAATACGTTGTAAAACACAGACTACAATTGTCTGGCAGCCATAGCAAAAGGTATCCTAATCCGGGACCAAGACAAATGACTATCATGCATCTGAGAAATATATCGTAGAGCAAAATACGTTGTAAAACACAGACTACAATTGTCTGGCTGCCATAGCAAAAGGTATCCTAATTCGGGACCAAGACAAATGACTATCATGCATCTGAGAAATATATCGTAGAACAAAATACGTTGTAAAACACAGACTACAATAATATTGTCTGGCTGCCATAGCAAAAGCTATCCTAGTTCGGGACCAAGACAAGTGATTATCGTAAATCTGAGAAAAACCTCGTAGAATAAAATACGTTGTAAAAACAGACTATAATAATTATTCCTGACCACAATTATTGGGGTAAGGAATTGCGCATTTTAGGGGTAACCCTATGTAGCCCTTGGTAACCAATGTGTAGTTTGTCACGATGAAACAGCTGTAGCCGCCTAGGCAACGGTGGTTTTACGAGGAAATGGCAGTTGGCAGGGCGACCGCGCCGAAACTGTGTACACTTTGTCCACGCCGGTGTAGCGAAGGCTTTATCACTGCCAATCGAGTGGTTTTATTAAACCCTCGGTGGGCTACTGTAATTTAACTGTAGTTCCAATGTTGTCATAAAGTTAACCTAGAGTTGTCACGAAAATAAGTTATAAACCCAATAGTGTAGCCACCCTAAAAAGAAGTAAAGGAAAACATCGTGGGGAAACCTTGAGTGTTGGCAACCGTTAACTGCTAATACGGGGTGATTAGTTATTTCCACTATGGACTTCTGATAGATGTTCATTAACGGTAACTAAACATAGCAACAGTAATTAAACATATTTAATTTTGTAAATAAATAAAATAAAATAGCAGAATATTTTTTCAGACTTTCGTTCGGCGCGGGAATGTTTGTATATAAGGCAGCAAATCGATTATTTGTAAATTTTTTGTAAAATCTGGTTTGCAATCTACAAGGAGATGTAAGTTTCTCAAAACATAATTTAACATTAAATTATTCGAAGTCGAGGCCGGCCTAGAAGACAATGGAGAGTTGATCTTTACCAACATCTGCCGACTATGAGGTTGCCCAGGACAGAAAACCATGAGCTGAATTTTGGGGCCTTTTCCCACCAGTGGGATACAAACAAACACAGAGCCCACGTAAAAAAAGATCCTTAATTTTTCGTATCCGAAACTATGTGTTAATTAGCAACGAATCGGTGATTTGAAGTACTGACACGTCAGACCAAAACACAGCAAGTGGCATTATTAATCTCCGAATAACGTCCACAAAATCCCCTTTTGTGCACTCACTGATCCCCTCTCCAATCAATGGCGCTGTTATAACTACAATAACGAAAGGTTATTTGAATAATATGCGTGTAATAAAACAATGTGTAAAGGGACGTCCTTTTGCCCATTGTTTGGCACAGTTATCTGGATCCCGTAAGTAAAAGGCATTAAAATGGCTGATATACGCCGAACCTTCCAAACACAATACGCTGGGTTTTCCTTTAGGTTAATGGGGACACATATTAAATCACCCAGTGAAGCCTGGTGAGTGAGGGTGATCAGACCATACAGATGCCAAAAATATCCTGGAAGGAGACACCCTAAATACACATTTATGAATTGTGCTAGATCGTATTGTATTGTGACTGTAATTTTGTCTGTGTTTGTTCTGTGTTTCTTTTGGCTGATACAGATAAGTAGGTATTTGACTTTTACTGAAAAACCAGCAGAATATCAGAATACATTATTAACCCGGTTACTCATTTACGTTAACAAAATTTTGAAACATAAACTGAAAAAGTTAAGATTGTGTTGTCGACTGAACGAAGTTTATCTTTCAAAATATTAGTGCTGCGGTTGGTAACTTAAACATAGAATTTGCTATTCAATATATTGATTAAAGCGGGGGTTGAACAAACAGAATATCCTCGAACATTCTCTCGAATTCTACAAGATCCCATGTTACGAAAATTCACTTAACAGATGAAGTAAACAGCGCTGCCTTCAGAACTCAGTTATTTGATTACAAGTTAGAAGCATATCCTTGGCATGAATTCCCTTAGTTTTGAACACCTAAACTTAAAATTTTACGTTTAGCAATGGCATAAATTGTTTGATTGGCGTTTTCCGTGCCAACAAAGAATCTAAAGTACACAATATTTCTCGCGTTGGTGCCAGGATAAATCGTGAAGAGAAAATATTATTTCCTGTCAACATAAAGCAGGTTGAAAGTTGACAGCAAACACGAGAAGAGAGCGCAAAGCGTAAACTTGGAAATCGAATTTTATTGTTTGAGCGGCATGGCTAGTGTGCACACAAACATTGAACCGATTAAGTTGGGCCTCAGTAGACTGTTGAGCCGTAACATACTTCGGCCTTTAACTCTGTATGTATCCGATTGACCAGCCTCAAACCAAACAGCCTCAATTTGTGGCGAATTATTATGGAGGCATTTGAGGAACGTGTTCCGGAAAATTGAAAATGTGTCTCTGAGTTTTTGGTTCGATATTCGTCCTGTATCATTTTGCGTTTCCTTAGGGGTAGCCGGCATTGAATTTAAGGTGAATTTAAGCTACATACTCAAATAATTACGCAGAGTGATAGACTCTGAGGTACGTTTCAGCTCAATTGAGGACTGACGCAACTGGATCAATTGAATCTTCGATTAGCAATATTTATGTTAAATTTATTTGTGTACAAGTACCTACCAGTTTATATCGGCAAGTCCTGCCAGAACCAAACTCATAAATTTATAAACTATTTATTTATACTTATGCATATTTATATATTATGCATATTATATAAACATTATATACTATGTAAATATGTATTTCGATGTCATGTTTATTAACATTTTGCTTTGTAAAAAAATCTTTGTAGAATTAGTGTACTCTTTGATCTTTTGTAGTTACGTACATACTTTATTTTGTGCACATTTACAGACAGGTTTTTCAATTCTTCTCCTGTTCTGTTAGGTTTGCTTGCAAAAAACTTTTACTGATTAAAGACGGAAAAACTCTCCTTTGTGCGTATTTTTTCTTGTGTTAGATGTTTGTGTGTGTAACAAAATGTATTAATAAGTGCGTCATATAAAAAAAATATTTCTTAATATGACGTACATTGTTGCTTTAAAAAATATATTTAAACCGGTAGATCGTTCTTTAAATTGTTTACATAAGTCACTGATGTAACCGAGTACCTAGAGTCTGCGCATGTTAAATTTAAACTCAAGTCGACTGTACACACCTTTTAACGGCGTTGATTATCTAGTTCTGTTTTGTATTTGACCATTCTGTATTTTCTATATTCTCTTTTGACTAAATTTATAGATCTCGTATATTTGATTGTAAATTTGATTCACTTCGCAACTAGATATTTACTTGCATCGACATTACATTGATATTAAAAAATTGCGATAAAAGTAACCTATCAGCTATTCTAGGATATAATCTATCTATGTGCCCAATTTCATCCCAATACGTTCAACCGTTCTGGTGTGATTGAGTAACAAACATCTATACATAAAAAAAAACTTTCACATTTATATTATACGTAAAAACGTGATTCGCTTTTTCTTTTCTTATTGATGGCCAGCCATCGTGCTGAAAGGATTAACATTTACATACAAGCACATACATTGCTTCTGGCCCCACACTAGGATACCCTGGGTCGTGGGAACCAGAAACAACGACATCACAAACATGTAAACATCCATGACCTGGGTTTTTTTTTGTCCCCAACCGGGGATCGAACCCGGGACCTCTTGCATGGTAGTCAGATGCGCTACCGCTGCGCCACAAAGGTCGTTAGCCAATCAGCGTTACGGAATCGCTGATGGTTGCCCAGGGTACGCCAGACGTATACGGGGTCACTTAGTACGTTGTTCCGGAAGGCTCCTTTCAGATACTCCAGAATAATATGATTCGATAAATATACCAACCTGGACTAGGCCCCCTGCTGGAGTATGACCTAGCCTTCCTGGTACAAAGGGTTAATATCTTTATCATCATCGTCAAAGAGATGATTCACTGGACAACCGATAGGAGTTTGGCCTCTGGAATCTTGTTGCAAATTCGTCTTTACCGCATTCGGAATAGAGTGCACGCTTGTAACTCTGCTATAAATTTCGATAACTGTTTACAGTTCCGTGCTAGAGGAGCTGATACATAAACGGATTGAAAACGGCGGGCGGGTAGTAAAGTTTTGTTTTTCAGGTTTACGGCAGCATGCAAGCAGATGCATCGAGCTGCTATGATTGAACACATATTCTTCTTGAAAGTAGTTCATAGATGGTATTGAAACTGAGTACAAACACAGTGCTTTGGACGGCTAGTTTAAAATCTTTTTTGTCTTTAGAAAATCGTTGACAGCCCAGTGAGTGTGGTGCTGTGTGGTGTCGACTTAAAGAATAGCACCAAACCAAATTCTTCCCGCGGGTGTCGTAAAAGGCGACTAACGGACACAAACCGGGGGGTGGGCAGCAGCGCCCCCTGTAGTACAATTCCACCAAACTGCGATCCCCAACCCGCATGCCCAGCGTGGGGATTATGGGCATTCGGTTTTACAGTCAGCGTGCCAAACCGCTGCGCCACCGAGGCCGTCTAATCGATTCTAATGCTAGATATTGTCCTAAAAATTACAACGAAATGTGTTTTCAGGACGTGTGTTTTGTTACAACATAGGTAGCCGTTAAACGAACATACTGCATTGTGCACACAGTGTCTCGACCGCGTCGCTGCATATTAAAGTTTAATTTTACCGGCAAACAAGAGTTCTTTCCAGGAACAATATTAGACTAGTATTATCCAGTGATACAGGTTTATTGCCGAGAAGCGGGCGAACTACCACCATGTTATTTAAAAAAATCGGCTAAGTCTATGCCAAGCCAAGCGCAGTGCTGGGTTCCGTAGTTGCTCGTCAAAGTATACAAACCAAGAAGGAGGGGTTTTGATTGATATTAGGATTTTATTTCATTAACTGCTTCACGCGACTTCACCAAAGTTTGTTTTTTAAATGGTAATTTGTACTAAGTTTTTAGGCTTTATACGTTGGTTAACTATCATTCGTTAACTTCTAAAGCCTACTTATCCATGACAATTTTCCTTTTAACTTCAATAATTACGTGCTTTAATATACTGCCCTGATTGTTTTTAAGTTTCTACAATCAACTTAATCTGTGCAAAATCTAATCATACTCTCTGTAAAAAAGCCTATTTTAGCATTAAGCTTTATAGGGAACATAAATGTATCTGGTATTTAAATAATATTAATGATAATGTCTAGTGTGACTTTAATTTAAAAACTCTGCTAATTAAGTTAAAACCAGTTTTGAAAAGATTAAATGAAGAGTTTATTTGTTAACTTTCTTTCCCACTTAATCTACTTATTGTGAAACAAACGGTTTATAAACAAACATTTGTTAAACGTTTTGTTTTTATACTAAATTAAAAAAAAAAGTTTTTGAGTTTTAAACCAACTTTGTAGCGAAAGGAGGAAGGGAGATAGGCACCCTACTCTTATTATGATTCTTGGTTTTAAATCTTTAAAACAGATTTTATTTTAGCAAAGCGGAAGATAAAAAGTACCCGGAACCGCCGTTCGTGCATGTTGATGAAGCAAAAGTGATCTGTCATGATCGTGGCAAATAGCAGTCCCTGATCTGTGCCTACCCTTCTGGGATATAGGCGTGAGGTAATGTTTGTATCTACGTTTATTTTACCGTTGAAGCGGCGTGATCGATGTGTATAACTATTATACTATTTTTATTTTTAATGCACTAACCCGTGCTAAGGACAAATTTAAAAACCTATTTAGAGGCTAAAAATTTCACCCATATCGGGATTCCAACCCGCAACCTCTGGCTTTCCGTGCCAGCGCTCTACCAATTGAGCCAATGGGCGACTCACCGGCATCAGTGAAATTTCGAACCTCTACACTCGCTGTCGCTGCCTGTACGTAATACAGAGGATAGTGAACAGAGGTTCGAAATTTCACTGATGCCGGTGAGTTGCCCATATGCTCAATTGGTAGAGCGTTGGCACGGATAGCCAGAGGTTGCGGGTTCGAATCCCGGCATGGGAGAAATTTTTAGCCTCTAAATAGGTTTTTAAATATATAACTATGCCAAATACTTATGTGTGCCAGATGAATCGTAAACTTAAAGGTGGCGTCGAAAATGATAGTACAGTGTGACCTAGTTTGATTTTCGACATGTCATATATTAATAAACATACATTTTTGTCACACATTACCTATCTGTAAAAATAATGTTTGTACTTTAAGAAGTATGTAAGATGTTCGTCTAAGTAATAAATTTCTTTATTCTTTATAAGTCACAGCATTGTAGTTCTAAAAACTATAAGGGTTGCTTGTAAACTACGGAACCCTAAAAAGCAATATGTTGACATTGTATACCTCTATAAAGTTTGCATTTTAAATTCGCTGCAGTTTCACGTATGCAGATTGCAGATCAATGCTAACTCTGCGTCAAAGGACCAATAAACTAAAAGTCTTTTGCTCAGTGATGTCCAAAGACTAGGAAGAGAAAAAAGTGTGTATATAGGAAAAAAATGGTCATCATTTACCCGTGAAAAGGGTTCGCCTTCTATCACAGTCACATAAATCTTCGAGAGGGATAATTGGGCCGGGAGCTGTGGGCATTATCTTTAAGTCAGTGTTGCAGTTCTTAAAAGAAGCTCCGTGTTTAATTGGACTCAACGCTTCATATACTGGTGAGCCGACGAATAGGTACTCGTACAGTAAATACAACGAGACAGTGATAATACCGCCAATTGTATGACATCACTTA
This sequence comes from Yponomeuta sedellus, assembly GCA_934045075.1. Lineage (NCBI taxonomy): Eukaryota > Metazoa > Arthropoda > Insecta > Lepidoptera > Yponomeutidae > Yponomeuta > Yponomeuta sedellus. The sequence continues at coordinate 15,607,357 of OW203727.1, read as the reverse complement.
GATTTAAGAAATCATGGTTGCAATTCTTTTTTTTCTGGTTGCGCAATAAAGTGTTCTCTACCTATCTATCTACTGTAGCCTAACTACTTCCCACTGTAATTTAAAAAGTGAGAGAATTACCACCCGTGCCCACCGCGGATGGATATATCAAGCGCTGAATTAGTTGAACACCTCAGAAGCACAGGGTTACTCACCACCTTTTCCTTCACAGTCAGCGAGTATAAAGAATATGTACGAGAAATTTGTGAGACGAATAGAGGGAGTTCGAAGCGAGACACTTAAAATGAATAATCCACACTGAAATTAATAAAAAAACTGTAATGAACCAATTCTATAATATAAAAATGAATCGCTGAATGTGTTGGTTAGCGCAAATCTCGAGAGCAGCTGAACCGATTTTGCTAATTATTTTTTTAGAATATTCCTTGAAGTTGAGCATGGTTCTTAAGGAGAGAAATTAAAAAAATATATAAGTTAAAGAATCGACTGTTATGCGGTACGAAGTTCGCTGCGACAGCTAGTAAGTAATAAAACTGCAGATAATTTTTTACAATATCGAGATGAGTCATATTCTGTTACATTTCTTACGTCGCTGAGAAAAATCAATAGACTAATCTAGATCTTGATCGGCTTTCCCGCCTTGCTTCTATCTGTATAAATGTGTGTATAGTCGACAGCCGATACACCTTTGCCTTCTTGTTGCAAAGTCTTCCGTGACGTGACCGAATAGATCACGCATTTTAAGTTTCTAATAATAATAATGCCTTTATTCAAACAAAACATGTACATAAAGAAAATTGCAGAGGCCTCCTTTTAAGTAAATATTTACCAGTACTAGGAGGCTCCGCTCTTTCTATACTATAATCTATTAAGTGTGCTTAATAAATTCCTTCGTCGTCAGGCTATACTAGTCCACTGCTGGACATAGCCCACCCCTAATGAGCGTCATAGCGCCCTGTCTTCAGCTTGCCGTATCCAGCATCTGCCTGCAGTTTTTCGCAGATCGTCATCCCACCTAGTCGGAGGGCGTCCTACACTACGTTCGCGGTCTCCACTCAAGGACACGTTTACTCCAACGGTTGTCGGCTCTTTGCGAGATACGGCCAGCCCACTGCCACTATAGCTTGCTGGTTCTCTGAGCTATGTCAATCACTTTGGTACCTATGTTACATTATTTAACACAGCTATTCCACCCTCAGACGTCGGCAGAAGGCTTGAGATTTTCGACGTCCTAGCAAATGATAAAAAAAAAACTTAATGAAAATCTTTTTTTTTCCGCTACGAAACAATGTGAATGTTAATTTCTCGACGTTGAATAAATTTGAATACCCAGCTCCCTGACTAGTCTGTTTGAATAATGTCAAGGGTTACCGTTCAGGCTGTAATCGTACACTAGCTCTACTAGACTGTGAAAAATGGTATTGGACGAAAAATATAGGTAAACAAACACCCTTGTTTGTATCTCGTTTAAGCAAGTTCAGTTACAAATTTTCGTAAAATAGTTTCATACTCGGTGACTTCATCATCAGCCCGGTAAGCCCCACTGCTGGGTATAGGCCTCTACATTTCCACGCCAGCCAGCACGGTCTTGCGCTAGTCTCATCCACTGTTTGCCGGCCACTTTACTTAGGTCATCTGACCATCTGGCTGCTGGTCTGCCCACCGACCGTTCCCCCTCCCACGGCCGCCACTCTGTCACTGCCTTCGTCCATCTGCCATCATTCCGCCTGGCCACTCGGTGACTTGAAACAGAAAATTTTAAGTTTGCATGCTTCATTTTTATAGGTTCCCATATTTATGTTTTAATTCTTACACATTAGTAGATATAACTGTTTGTTGTAAATATTTGTTAATTCATAGTAAAAACACCGCTCGCTACTTGTGAACTGCGACTAATCGTTTAGTACTACGGATTCGCCTACGTACTGAGGTTTCGGCATTTCAAGCGGTGTACCAGAACTCCAGACACGAGCGGTGTTGCTACTAAAAAACCGGCCAAGTGCGAGTCAGACTCGCGCACCGAGGGTTCCGTACAAACCTGTATTATAGACCTGAGTATTTGGTATGAATTTCAATTTAATACCTCTACGCGTTTATGAGGAAATGGGTAGTAAATTTAAAATTATTAAAAAAAATATATATTATGAGATGTAACTAAAAATTTATGGTTTTCGTAATTTTTCCTTTATCTATGCTATAAGACGTTGCTTCGTACCAAATTTCAAGATTCTGAGTTTACGGGAAGCACCCTGTAGGTTTTGATTCCCTTGCAAGTGTCGAAAATTTGCGGCATAAACGGCTGTATCTTTTGATTGCGTTGGCTTAGAAGTTTGATTTTTTCACAGCTTCAAGGGACAGTAGACCTGAGTAATTGATATAAATTTCAGCTTCATACCTCCACGCGTTCCTGAGAGAAAGGGTCTTGACAGACGGACGGACGGACAGACGGACAACAAAGTGATCCTATAAGGGTTCCGTTTTTTCCTTTTGAGGTACGGAACCCTAAAAATTAAGAAATATTATAAATAAATATATCTACTAATGTATACATTGTTACATTAGTAGATATATTTATTTAAACATAAACATTGGAAGCATGCAATTGCATACAGTATGAAACAGGAATTAGGAACCAGTAGACACTTAAACTTTTCTGCATGTGGCTTATCCAGTCACTAATAGTTTAGTACCACTGGGAGTTGAACCACCTAAAATATGGCTGCCAGAACTTTTCGACAACAACAGTACAATTCCTTTTATTCTCCAAATACACGATAAAATACTGACTACAGTGTTATAACTGTCACAATTAATTAGGGTCAACGAGAATAAGCTGTAGTAAATCTCCAACTTTACTGAGTAACTATTTTCATTTAATTAAAGACCTTATAGCGTGTGCAATAAGAGCTTTGTGGTTATCTTGTTCATAGGTTATGTAGGCGTTGGTTATCCGGGCATCAAAATAATTGTACAGTACATCATAAAAGTCCCTTCGGGAATCTACGTTCGCGCAGACTAGAAGTGTAACGAAAGTACCCGAAGCTATAAGTACATTCAACATGATCTTTAACCGATACGGTTAAGGTGCAGAATTGATTGCCGCAGTAGCGCTACCTATTTCGCTCACGCTAATATTGCCTAATAACTAATAGTCACATGCATACTCGTAGATGACGTTGAATCAACCAATAGCAACAAAGGCGCGCGGCCTGCCATAAAATGAAACTATCTGATTGGTCGATCAACTTGCCGCCCACCAAAAATTTGGTCATCTGCGCAGGTACATCCGCGGGACTTATTTCTTGTGTAGCACTGTACAGTTGCTGGGGTCATCTGTAAGCATTTAGAAAATTTAAACAACGATCACAGATGCCCTAGTATCCTGTATTGGTTATCCGTGAATCAGAAGAATAGTCAGTAAGAATGGGGTCACCGTAAGCATTTAGAAAAACGACCATCACAGGTGCTCTGGGAAGCTCAGAAATGGAGAAATTGCGTCAAACTTAGATTGAAGTGTCATTGCTTTATAGCACAGGAGACATAGAGAATATGATTTTCGGAGTCCAAAAAACGCAAAAAATCAAGTTTATCTAAGAATAGAAAACATATTGGAATTACTTTTTTCATTGAATTCAAGCAGTTTTTAAATGAGCCCGAATGCATAAAACATAATTTGTGAGATAACTCAAATATTTATAAACGCTGCATACGTTATAAGGCCTTATAAGGAAAACATCGTGAGGAAACCTCAATGTCCGAGGTGTGAAAATACCTTAAAGCTAGACTGCCAATCTGCGGTGGGCACACGTGGTAAATAAGCCCACTCTCTCTCTTTCTCTCTCTCTGAGAGACGCCTGTGCCCTGCAGTGGGCCGTTTGTAAACTACATAAAAATATCTTATTCCAAAGAATTGTCTCAGCAATGTCTGGTTTTACTTTTACAAATGCAAAGTCGACCTATCCATTAACAACAAAAGATATGCGCTAGTCCCACTGTTGGTATATTTAAGAAGCGGTTGACAGAGCATTATCTATCTCTGTCATAACATTGAGCTATATATTTATGCGCTATAGAAGCGCTCGTGGCCTAGGAGAACCGAGTGATTGGAATCAATCACTTGATTAAGCAACAACAGGCGCGGTCAGGTACAGGATGGGTGAGTGTCCCGTGACTACCGCTAGTGGCATTTTTCCGAACGCTTCCGTGCTTCGCAAGGCACGTTGAGCCGTTGGTGCCGGCTGTCATAGAATGGCAGTCGTTAAGCCATGTCGGAGGCCTTATGGGCGGCTTTATAACTTCTGACCGTAAGGCCCGCCACTGTCTTACAATCCTCCACCAACCCGGACTTGGCCCCCGTGGTGGAGTATGGCCTAACCTTCCTGCGATTCAGATCCGTGCCCCAGCAGTGGGGACATACAAGGGTTGATATCGATAACGATATATTTATAGGTATATTTATTTTAGTTTATTTATTTTATTCATAGTATGGTAGGTTATTCGATATTTACGTAGTATATTTTGTACACTTGTAAGGACCCGCTTTTTGCTGCTTCTCCGACTCTCTAAGTTTTACTGGAAGAAATCTCTTTCAGAGATAAACTCGCCTTTGTACATGTTACTTTTTATGTAATGTCCTGTTAAATGTTTCGTGTGCCATAAAGTATAGTTATAAACATCCATAGAATTATTCTCAAAGTAAACAAACTCTGTTTCGCATCAGTAATCCAGTCGTAAAGCATCACAAATCCATCCCGGCTCTGCAGTGAGCAATCATAATAATTGCACAATGAAAGTGGCTGTATTTTCCATCCTTCATTAACGGCTGGGTGTACTTTTACGTCGTCCCTTCCCTTATCTGCCGCTCTCAGGGTCCGTTTATTAATCATACCTCATCAGCTCAGGCCCTTACTCGGTAACCTAGTAGAAAACTCCGTGAATTAGTTTATCGTTGCTTATGAAATAATAAGACGAAGATGGTGGGACGCTCTAGATGCATTGTTGATTAGTAATATGACTAGTAATTGTAATATAACTTAGCCTATATCGACTGAAGCTACAACAAACCATAAATAAAAAAAATACATTTCGATCCATACGTCTTCGAGTAAACGGAGTTAGTTTTAAGTTTATTAGTTTTAAGCTAAATGGTTTTTTGTTTTTCAATTTAATTCAATTTATAATATTTATTTGAGACATACGCCTTTATTGAATAAAATAAATTCACACACAATATTTTTTAATAGATAATAGAAACAATAAATACATTTAAATTTAAAACCAGTAAGTAAACCATTTTGGAGAAAAAATGGACATAAAAACTCCAAACGTAGTCTTTTCAAAGTCCTTAATTAAGAAAGTTTACATAATTATTATAAAACATAGAACTAATGCATTGTACTGGCTTAAATTCCAGACATCACGGTTATCTAAATAATATTAAATTACCACCAACACAATTTGTAATATAAAAACCTATTTAGAGGCTAAAAATTCCACCCATGCCGGGATTCGAACCCGCGACCTCTGGCTATCCGTGCCAGCGCTCTTTCCAAATCAAATCAAATCAAATCGTTTATTTTGACAAAAACTAACATGACATACTGTTTCAGAGTATACCTATAACTAAATTACATTTTTTTCCAACTGAGCTAATGGGCGACTCACTAGCATACGAGTAAGTGACTGTTCAAACCTCTTTACAATATTCTCTGTATTACGTACAGGCAGCGACATCTGGCTGAAGTAATTTGCATCACTTGCAGCCCCGAGTACCTACTTTGCAGTTAGGTTTTACATAGGAATGATATCGCTGTACTCACATGATTATATTTTTTTTATTCTTAGCCCGGGTTAGAGCATGAAGTAAGTAATAGACGAGGAAAATAGAATCTATATCCTTATCTGCAGGTTAGCTAAAGGTCATTTGTATGGTCGCGTGGTGTTCGGGTCATCTATCTCCCTCCAAAATGGTTGAGACTGATGATGGCTGACCCCTGCGTTATGCTCGTGAACGAGTATTGTTCCTGTGCGTGCACTCTTAATTGCGCACAACACACTATTTGAAAGCTTAAATATCTATATTATTACACATAGTATACAATTGGCGGTCTTATCGCTAAAAGTTCTTCCAGACAACCTTAGGATGGATAAGAACAAACGTCATGAAATACGTAAGGTTATAAGTACATAGGCGCGGTCCGGTGCAGGATGGGTGACCGTCCCGTGACTACCGCTAGTGGCATTTTTCCGAGCGCTTCCGTGCTTTGCAAGGCACTTAAAGCCGTTGGTGCCGGCTGTCATGTAATGGCAGTCGTTAAGCCATTTCAGAGGCCTTATGGGCGGCTTGATAACTTTTGACAGTAAGGCCCGCTACTGTCTTACAATCCTCCACCAACCCAGACTTGGCCCCCGTGGCGGAGTATGGCCTAACCTTCATGCGATGCAGGAAGAAACCCGTGCCCTAGCAGCGGGGACATACAAGGGTTGATAACGAAGTACATAGACAAAACGACTTACCTAGGTATATTCTATTAGTATTCTTCGGCTCCAGCGGAACCCTAAAATACCGGCCTAAATTTTTCGTATACCAACAATTACTGTGCTGAGTAAAACACAGGCCTTAAGATGAAATCCGGTTTTGCTAGCCATATCTTCTTGTTGGTGTGTCACTGGCAAACGAGGTTTGCCATCGTGGTGAAATGATTTGCCAATCAATTATTTACAATCATTGCAAAACAGACTTTAAGGGGGAATTGCAGCCTTTTAAATTCAAATGGGCACTCCGTTGGCATAAGTGATATAAGGGGTACCTAAATATCGATTCACCTCTAGCACAGCCAGTAAATACAATGGCAATTTTGTTATGTTTTTATGTAATATATTTAAAGCTTTCACATGCAACCTAGTCCCATTGCACAACTTAGGTGGATTAAAATTTTGCAGTAGTATTACTGGAGCACCCACTTTAAGGATAAGTGTGTGAGGCTGTAGACCAGGTGGGTTCAGGGTATTTAGGAACTTCACGGGATAGTGTACTGCATCATCCATATGTACTAATCCACAGGCTAATGAAGAGTTCTGGGAAGAGTTTTCTATTATGAGACCACGGATTACATCCGTGTATGAGACATAATGGAGAACCCTTCCCAGTTGGCTATAACATGGCTAACGATTTGCTCACGTACCTCCCTAACCATCACCTGTGTGTTATACAATAGATATGATATGGCCCGAAGCAGACAGGCTCCGATAATAGGAACACGGTGTGGGGCACCATAGATTTTTAATAACTCATCTATAATTTTATGTGAGGGATAACAAACAATAAGTAAATATCAAAGGTTCCACTCAACAACCAAGAAATAAAAACCCCGTGAATCAACGAAGAGTAATATTATGCCAATGCCAATATAGAATGGCTTCTACGACGGCTGTAAAAGGTAATATTGCCCAACAACATCCAAGAATACACAGTCAAGTAAAAGCACCGAGAACCAACGAATTTCTAACGATATTACCTGCCTGAATGGCTTTTATGATGAATACAAACTATTCTTACGGTCAGTACTAACCATAACAAAACTAATTGCTAACGATATTTCATTATTGAATGGCTTCTATGACGACAACAAACTACTCTTTTTTTTACCCTATAAAGGGCACCCTCCGGAGGACACGGGGGAGGGAGGTGGTGAATGCTCATGCATAACAGCACGGACCCGGCCGTGCTGCCAATGTGGGACTCACAAGAAGTGCGCCTACCCACTAAACACCACCTTGGGACTGGTTTTGGTCCTAAAGACCCCTAAACCCACATCGGGAGCGACCCCCCTCGAGGCCACGTATTTCACCGTTTATGTATGGAGTGAAGTTAAACACAACCATACCGTGATGTAGAATGAACTGGCCGCCATCTAGTGGCGTTTGCACAAATTAAGAAAACAGAAATTCAATTTTGGAAAAGATTAAAGGAACAAAATTTTGCAACGCCTTAAGGGTAAAATAGAAAAAACGACGAAAACGTGTTCTATCAATTGTCTTAAATTTATGAAAAATTTATAGAAGTTTCGTATCTTTGTAATATTTTACTATATGTAGGTTTAATTAATTTTAAATATAGTTGAGCCATATCATAGTTTTGCTGTATGCACGTTAATTTTTATTTTGATTACGGAACAATTACTTTGCTGTGATACATTTAAGTTCAACCCGAATGGAGAACTGTGCCCCAAGATACAATTTAATTTAGTTTGGGGTTCAGAGTTACTTTATACATTGTTATGTTTTATTCTGCTCAATAAACATTTTTCATTTTCATTTTTTATTTGAAGAATATTTACTTTAAGTTTCAAGAAAATTAGAAAACATTCTTTACACCCTTAATACAAATTTCGGCAACTCTTTTCGCCCCCTGTGGGGTTGAATTTCAAACAACCTTATTTTATTCCTTACCTACGTTATATACCTACAGAACCCCTGTGCAAAATTTCAGCTTCCTAGGTCCAAGGGCTTGGGCTGGGCGTTGATGAGTGAGTCAGTCAGGAGAACAAAATTTTGCAACCCCTTTCACTCCCTTAAGAGTTAAATTTAGAAAAACGGCGAAATACGTGTTCAATCGATTGTGTCAAAGAGCATTTATTTTAAGTTTCAAGTATATAAACAACATTCTTTATAGTTCCCAGAGAAAAGATTCAAGGAAAAAAAAGCTTGCAACCCCTTTCACTCCCTTAAGGGTTAAATTTTGAAAAAACGGTGAAATACGTGTTCAATCAATTGTGTTGAAGAGTATTGATTTTAAGTTTCAAGAAAATTAGACAACATTTTTTTTACTTCCCATACAAATTTTAGCATCCCTTTTCACCCTCTTAGGGATTGAATTTCAAAAAATCCGTTCTTATTCCTTGCCTACATTATATACAGACCTCTGTGCAAAATTTCAGCTTCCTAGGTCCAACGGCTTGGGCTGGGCGTTGATGAGTGAGTCAGTCAGCCAGGCAGTCAGTCTGTCAGTCAGGACTTTGAATTTTATAGGTATAGATTTACATAAAGTGGACACTTTTCTGTGTAGGCCAATGATTTATCGGAGGCTCTACATTGGCTCAAATATAATAATAAATTAATATTGTAAAATAATCTTACGCCTGTATCCCAAAGGGTTTGCTACGACCCGACCCGACAACATGCATACTCGTTTCGGGTTATTACAGTCAAAAATTAAAAAAACTTTTATATTTCCTGATTGTGGAGAACTCCTCGCTGTTTGCTTATTAAAAAACGTTAAAAACGTTTGGTTATCGTTTTTAAAAAATAATAAATTCTTTAATATGTCAGTTGTGTTTTGAAATATTTTTAGTCATCAAGTAGCTAGCGGTTCTATGCATGTTTTAAGTTCATTAAATAATAATATCACGAAGATTTCTACGTTTTTGCTAGCATTCATACAGTCCGTTTGATTCCATTGTTTTCACTGCTAATACAAAACAAAGAAAATCACTTCTAACGTGTTTCAGGAAGGAATAATTGTGCATTTTAGCGATAACTTTAAAACGGCTTGTTCAGTAAAATAACATTGAAAAGGACAAACTGCATTTTAATATAGGGGCTAGTTCGTTGAGGTTTTTAATGAGAAATTGTCTCGGTAATTTTGGAAAGTGACTTCTTTATTGTATAGTTTTAACGGAAGTGCTAATTGACAGCAGGAAACAGAAAGTATTGCTAATTTAGAAAAACCTTAAAGCTACGTTCAATCTAAAGTATTATTGTACTGAACAAACATTTTACGCTGCGATGGATAAGATACACTTTAGACAGTGTAGATGTGACATTAGAAGTTCTATCAAGTCGTATACCAAGTGACAAAACTGGCACGTTATATAATTAAGACTCTCTACGGGCGTTCCTTCATTAAATTTTACGGTCTCGCGAATAATACACGTAATTCTACTTCATCTGAGACGTTAATTCCAAAGTTTAACTTGCCTTAACGTGTGCTGTAACAACAATGAATTGGCTTACGTGTGTGTGTGTAATGCTAATTTAATAAACGACTGTAGGGAAATTCTAACTCGCGTTGAAGTTTGTATAAAAGAGCGATTAAGTTCTCCGTTTCGAAGTTAGTTTTGATGTATTATAATCTACGGTAATTTCTTAGCTAAACGGATCAAGTAACTGGCGTTTTATTCGGACACAATGGCTTTGATAAACAAAAGACTTTTAAAAAACCTATTTCGAGGCTAAAAATTCCACCCATGCTGTACGTAATACAGATAATAGTGTAAAGAGGTTCGAAATTTCACTGATGCCGGTGAGTCGCCCATTAGCTCAGTTGGAAAGAGCGCTGGCACGGATAGCCAGAGGTCGCGGGTTTGAATCCCGGCATGGGTGGAATTTTAGCCTCTAAATAGGTTTTTAAAATTGTCCTTAGCACGGGTTAGTGCATTAAAAATAAAAATAGTATAAAAGACTTTTTGATAAAATGATGATAAGGCAGGGGTGCTGACTAGCCCCACCAATGGAATAAAAATCATAACTTCTTTCATAATTAGTTTTTTTCTAATACTAAACATCACAAACTTTAACAACTGTGACAACTATTTTTAGAATCTACAGTCTAGAACTTAGGATCAACCACCTAGGACTTTAATCGAATTTCGCTAAAACGGCCGTTTTCAGTAGGATATTGATGCTACGTTCTAAACCGTATGTTCTAAAAATAGTTATCACTGTGCTTGAGTACTAGCCACGTCGGTAGTGCATAAAATATCCCAACAGCACATTATTATTTTAATCCCAATTTCCCGCCTACCGCAGAGCTCACCAACAAGATTTTGGATAATTACTTTTTGAAAAAATCTATTATAAAAAAAGTTATGATTTTTATTCCATAGGTGGCGCTAGGTGGGCTGCAGTACAATTCCACCGAACTGCCCCAACCCGCATGCCCAGCGTGGGGATTATGGGCATTACCCCCTATGATAGCACAACGTGGCGCTCTTTAGGGGAGGGTTATGTCCAGCAGTGGACTAGTATAGCCTGAAGACGAAGGTGGCGCTAGCTAGCGCTAAAAACCTATATCATACATTACATAGTATTGTACCAGTATTATGGATGTCCCACCGTACAGTAAAGGTCTTCGTTCTCTCTAATCGATCGTCTGACAACTTTGACAAACATAAATTTAGGGTGCATTTTCTTTTAGGAGGGTAGGAGTCATGCTGCCAAAAAAGCAAATTTTAATGAAAAGAACAGTTTTATTTCTTTGTGCAGTGTTCTTTGAGTCACAATGACTGCGGCCCACGGTACAAAACTCCCCGCATAGTTCATAATATACAGAATAGGCTCACCTTTTCACGCAGCTTGAGGCGTTGGCTAACAAGGCTACAAAGCGTGCAGACCACAATTGAATGAGAGAAAACATTGCTTGAAAGCATTGTTCGTATATGTACTCAACTTTGATGGCCTGTTTGGATGGAATATTTGTGCATGGTTGTGTATGTGCTACACAGCCATGCACAAATATTTAAAATAATTTATTTTTTTAAAGTTCCTAGAAGTACTAAGCTGCAAAAGCTTAGGCTTTAATCTTACTGAGAGGCGCGTTTTGACAAATTTAAGTCTTCATAATTATGGCTACCTTTTGACGACCTCTGTGGCGCAGCGGTAGCGCATCTGCCAACTATGCGAGAGTTCCCAGGTTCGAACCCCGGCTGGGGACAAAAAAACCCCAGGTCTTGGATGTTTAAGTTTGTGGTGTCACTGTTTCTGGTTCCCACGACTCAGGCTATCCTATTGTGGGGCCAGAAGCAATGTATGTAAATGTTATTATTATTATTATTTTATTACAAAAAAAAATATCCTGATTGGATTTATTTATAATTATAGCTTATTTTGTCGAACAGTGCGTAGATTAAATTACAATGTAAATTTGCCAGTTATCCCGAAAGTAAGCACAGTCTGTATCTTGGACTTATTTGCACAAGTAGCGGCTACTCAACACGCAGTCAAATTATACTTTTTTTATTTTTAATGCACTAACCCGTGCTAAGGACAATTTTAAAACCTATTTAGAGGCTAAAAATAGTATAATCATGTGGGTACAGTGATATCATTCCGATGTAAAAACCTAACTGCAAAGTAGGTAGTCGGGGCTGTAAGTGATGCAATTTACTTAAGCCAGATGTCGCTGCCTGTACGTAATACAGAGAATAGTGTAATAAAGAGGTTCGAAATTTCACTGATGCCGGTGAGTCGCCCATTAGCTCAATTGGAAGAGCGCTGGCACACATAGCCAGAGGTTGCGGGTCCCGGCATGGGTGAAATTTTTTGCCTCTAAATAGGTTTTTGAAACGCAGTCAAATGCTTTCATAAATGTTTGTAAGTGTGATGAAGCTCGCGCACTAGCAATAGTAACAACTAGTGACGAATTTTTCGTCACATTAACACTCAACTCGCCCGACGCAACGAATAAATGCCTGCAAGTGCGTTTAGTCCCTTAGTTTGGAATGTTGTATATCTTTTATAAAATAAAATCTGGAACGACTTTAATTTGCTGCTTTATTTGTAGATTGGTAGTATTATATTATAATAAAACAGAAAAACTGGATAAAAACGGATAAGCAGGTAAAAAGTCAGATCTAGTCGATGGGTAAAATTGTAATGATGAAAAATGAGTGAAATCGAAAAATGTGTGACGTAATTTAAATATTTGAAAATGATAGATAGAAAAAGAAATAAAAATGGTGTAAAGAGGTTTGCACCGTTACAAGTTGTTGAAAATGCTTAATTTAGTCAAGCTACGTGAGCAGAGTACGAAAAGTCCGTGTTTTCAGTAGCAATAGAAATTAAAAACCAGAATAACATAGAATACAACTGTGCAGTCTCCATTCATAAAGTGGTACGTTTGTGTCGCCGATGCTTCACTCTGCGTATGCCTGAGGTTTGCTACTAATCTAGACACGCCTCTGTGTGTTATCTATTAGTGAGCGCAGTAATATTAGCAGATACAACCACCAATTACTTGTGATTGCTGAAACAGTACATTTTATTGTTGAATAAGGAACACAGGAAAAATATATGACACTTTTAAAAACGCTTAGCCCCTGTTTCACAATGTTCAAATAACGTTCCAGATGAGCTATCCGCAACCAGGGCTGTCGTTTGTTCTAAATTTAAATAAATATTTGTATAATGCGTGTGTTCGTTTATGGCTTCAAATTTAGAACAAACGGCAGCCCTGGTTGCAGATAGCTTATCCGGAACTTTATCTGCAGTTTGTGAAACAGGCCCTTAGTGGAGTAGGAGAGAAACTACTTCACTACTTCAAAATGAAGCAGTTTCTCTTAATTCGTTTAAATAAAGATTGAAATAAAATAAGGCCTTATGGGTTAGCATATTGAATACTCTAAAAAAAATGAAGGAATCCGAATACTCTGGAAAGGTGGAATCAGCAATTAGAATATGTGACGTTTGCTGAACTTGTAACCTTGATTAAATGGTTAAAAGATGTAAAGTAGCTACATATTAGCCATATTTTGTTTCATTGCAAGCGCGTAGTATCCAAATGGTTACAAAACTTAACATACACAAAAACAGAAAATCTTCTTTCGGTTGTTGAAATAAAATAAAACTAAACTTTGCATTCCATTTACACACCCTCTTTCATACACTCACACACTTTTCACTCTAAACACACCAAGAGGACCAAACCAGCACACTAGACACGTTTTATATTTAATTGATACAATGGTTTATATATATATATTGCAGTTAAGCTCTTAAACTTTATTATTAAGGCATTAAGAGCTTAACTGAGCTTCATTGCCCAAGACATGGAGACCAGAAGAATTTGGTCAAAGTGTTCAGTGACCCGAGAGCTGATATCTACTTGGGCAATGAAGCTCAGTTAAGCTCTTAATGCCATCAATTAGATTTGATCACATAAGAAATCTTTATTGTACACTCATAAAATTTACATACAGGCACATACATGGCTTCTGACCCACTCTAGGATACCCTGTATCGTGGGAACCAGAAACAGCGACGTTACAAACATGTAAACATCCAAGACCTGGTGCTTTTTTTCAAGGCTTACCAAAGTTTTGCGTTAGCATATCTAAGTTTTGCCGTATACAATTGGAGGTTTTATCACGAAAAGTGGTAAAACCTTCTATAATCTATAAAATCAAACTTAAATATTTGGTTTAATATTATCTAACGTTGTACTTAAAACTGCCAAGAAATTGTAACCATAACATTTGAAGATACTCCGCATTTACGCCTAAAGTACAATGACCGTTCCTGTTTACTGTTTACTCCTCAGCGACATTGATAGCCCTAAATCACCCCACGATAGAAATCTCTAATAAATTTCGCACAGTACTCCGCAGAAGACGCCTGAGATTAACGAGCGATCCGAGTAGACAGCTCGGGTCGAGAAGGTATTCCACTTGTCAGATTGTGATACAGTAATAGCTAGGCAACAACTTAGCTGAAGGCAGTAGATAGACTGTTTAAAATCCAACATTTAACTGTCAATTCCGTTTACGGGCTAATCAGTTTGTGATACAGTACGAGGGTTAAGTAAGCTAGGATGAACAGAAAGATTAACTAAGCTTCGACCTGTATAGATGAAAAATCAAAAAGGAAAAATGTTCAAAGAATTGCTGGAAAGAAGGAGAATAAATTAAGCCACACCTGCCCCTGCTGAAATATAGAAGATTGTTTCAGGAGGCATTTGTAACATAGTATATTTTATTTGTGTGCTAAATAGACAAGTTTCAAATGTTAGCACACAACTAATGTCATAAATTGTAGACTTGATGTTTATAAAACCCTTCAAATTTTCGATGGTAACATAATAATATAGGTAATGTACGATAATGGTGCTTCACTAACAGACACAAATAAAAATTAAAACTATACACGATACAAAAACAACTTCAATACCCAATTAACGCCCAACTATAATATTCTCACCTGTATATTGAAACTTTTTATGTCTACTCTACAAATACTCAAAGGTTTATATATTTACAGAAATGGTGTCAGTTAAGATACAAATAAGCATGCATTTTCGATATTTAATAAAAATAACTTCAGATCGCTCGCGGCCTAGTCGAACCGAGTGATTGGCAAAATCATATTACTATTCACTAATAAAATTGAATCCACCAAGAAAAAGTTTCTCAAATTATTGTACCTGATGACCTCTTGGTAAAGGGTACCTCAGTAGCATTCAAGGTGCTTTCACACTAACTGCCTGGAATTACGTCCGATGACAGACCACCGCATTCCGGCTCGCTCAACCAGATCAAAGGCTCTTTTCCACCTTGGCCCAGTGATGAAAATTAAGTTTGAAGTTAAATAATTAACGAAACGAATACCGTCCGAAAGTAGGGGTCCTTTTCCAGAGTGTTATTTTCATAGTGTTAGTTTCTAATTACTGATAACTACATTTCAAATTACATTTGAGACTGATTATATACCTGTGATGATTAAGTATATAGTTGAGACTAATAATAACATAAATAAACAAATTACATAATTAAATGTCTTCGATTTATTTAAACTATTCCTTAAGTGTCCGAAACCGGGGGACCTCCCATTACGTTTTACCTAATAAATAATCGCGATTACACCCGTTTAGTATATAACTATATCCCGCACCTAATCTGCCCTTAAACCGCCAAGGAAGTCGAGTGAGTGAAAGAAGAATATACCCCTAATTACTCGTTGTGTGTGTGTGTGTGTGTTTGTGTATGTGTGTGTACGCGCGCGCGTGTGTGTGTGTAAAATACAAAGCTTCTTGAGTCTTGGTTGAAGTTAACTAACTGTTCAAACTATACGGGTGGCTATGGCAATGCTTCAGTAAATGCTGGGCACATCGATGGCTTTGTTTCATGGTAGGATAAGCACGGCTGATGGAGATGGTCAAAGCGGTAATAGATAGCTTCCAATGCGTTTAGACCTTACAGAGAAATATAGTTCGTTTGAAATCCTTTGCGAGTACTAGAACAAAGTTCCCCAACTTCTGACTGAGAGGTGACTCAGATGCAGTAAGTGTTACCATTATCACTATAGGTGTAAAAGGTGGCATTGAGGTATAGCATTACTAAAAGTGACAATACCTAGCAGTAGGCAGTAGTAGGCTGATAAAGATGATGTTGATGATTATTATTAATTAAATTGTCAACAATAATTTGTAATCCTTCTATGAACTCACAGAGTGGTGACTAAGGTTAGGTAAGCGATCGTCTTGGGTCGAAGTCATTTCAGACTATTGGAAAGCAAGGAAGAAAATAAGGGCAAAAAAACTGCACTACTAGCAGTTCATTAGTTTGGGAGTTACACACAGACCAACAGGCAGAGGCCCCAAACTTATAGCACTCTCAATTTTTCAGTCCGAGGTTAATACAATTATGATATTTTTCGTGAATAAAGAGAAATTTAAGAGAAAACATATTGTGAAAAAAGTGTTGTGAAAGTTTGCGCATTTATAGATTTGTCCATTTTTCCACATGGGTGGAAAAGTTTTATAGACCTATATAGCGGGTTTGCCTACGCCAATATTTGTATGTACCAATATTGGCTTGGATTTGAGCAGATGTTTGCAAATAGTCGGTTTGTCTAATCGGTCTACAAAATCTTCGCCGATTCCAACAGTTCGATGAAACGCAGTAATGCTTCTGAAATCAGCATTATGGAGAGCGTAACCCAACCACGATACAATATGAAAAAAATTGCTGGCCGTGCCTTTACTATTATAGAGCCATCGCCCACGACGATTTCTGTACGCGGTTCTAAACGCGTTTTGGGGGATATTTGAGAAACAATGCATATTTTAAAAATGTGTTTAGAGCCTAAAAATTCCACCCATGCCGGGATTTGAACCCGCGACCTCTGGCTATCCGTGCCAGCGCTCTTTCCAACTTTACAATATTCTCCGTATTACGTACAGAGTTAATGTTATAAAAAGTATATATCGAAATTGCGAAGTAAATCATCTAATATTCCATACTTCAGAGTATTGATTGACAATGATTCGCGATTTGATTATTGTTCTTGGAAATGTAGAACGCCACTCAACTCTTGGGTTTTTTAGAAGAACGTTAAACAACATTTACTTTTGTCTTGATGACACGCTTATTTCTCTATGGAAAGGAAAATCGATATCGTTTTAATTGATAAAAACTTTCAATCAATCGGTCTCTTGACCCAAATATCGGTCAGGTTGTTCCCAAGGCATCAGAATTTTTAACAAACTTAATTGATTTGTTACTAAGTATTTGTACTCAAAAACAACTTATTAGATACCTTTTAAGTAAGTTCATTAATAATTTAATATTTCTCTAAGATATGCTCGCGCTTAGAATTTATTTGAAACTAAATTCATAGTTTATTATAGGCCGGTTTTTTAATTAAGAATTTCACTAAATAAATAAGTAACTGCAGTGTTGTGCCTTCAAATTTCCCAAAAGAGAGCGTGAGAGCGTTGCTTCGAACTTCAATTCATGATTCACTACAATTCGATACAGCCTAAATCTATCACCGATAATGCTAATTGTGTGATGAAATCCTTTATTTTAGTGGCATATTTGGGGGCTTAACCTAATTCACAAAAGCTTTAGCATCCATTACGATTGACATGTTTCGAATAATGTTAATCCGTGTCCCTAAATTTAAGGCTCATTCACGACTCCGAAACGGTGAAACTTAGAGGGTTCATAAGGACCATGCCGAATTCCACTTCACAAAAAGCCTTTCCCCA
The DNA here is from genome assembly GCA_934045075.1 of Yponomeuta sedellus. Classification (NCBI taxonomy): domain Eukaryota; kingdom Metazoa; phylum Arthropoda; class Insecta; order Lepidoptera; family Yponomeutidae; genus Yponomeuta; species Yponomeuta sedellus. The sequence goes on along the minus strand of OW203727.1, from coordinate 15,589,593 downwards.
TCGAAAGTCTCTTCAAAAAGGGGGCCTAGCAATAAAAACTCCGTAACAAGTTCTTAATTAATTAACCACAGTAGTACGCACTCGTAAACCCCAGGAATCCGTGTTCGCTGTTACGCAACAGAGCGGCAGGTGCGAACGTAATAATTCTTCCCCGGGCAATAACTTGGGGCATATCTGCCTGTTTATAGCGTTTATCTGAGCACTCGCCGCTAGCACACAGAAGGAATAATGCAGAGGTTCCGTCTGCAAGAGGCTTGAGGCTGGTCTTACTGACAGAAGTTTTCAAGCCGCCCTAAGGCCTTTGAATTGGCTTAACAAACGGCAGCCGGTACCAACTGCTTAACGTGCCTTGCGAAGCACGGAACCGCTCGGAAAAATGTTACTAGCGTAAGTCATGGACGGTCACCCATCCATGCACTGAACGCGCCCTATGTTGTTTAACCTTCATGGTCGATTAAGATCACTCAGGCAGCCGAGGCTACGTGCTACGGGCACTGAATACAAATAAGTTGGCAATGGCTTAAGTAAGAGAAGTATTATTATTATCTATGGAGTCAGACTTCTTCTGTACTATACTTGGTGGTTTATCATACACTGCCGCTGGTGGCAGATGAAATGGGTCTGATAGCTGCCTGTGTGCTCAGTCTTGCGGCAATTTAGAACTCGAACGATGGACCTTTGTAAACGAGCTCGTCTCCGCTGTAAGTGTTTGCTTTTGTGTACTCTGAAAATAGTATTAGCGTGTTTTTGTTTATTTATGTAGCATGAATTCAAAACCAGGATAAATAAGTGTAAAACACTTATTTCCTTCAGCAACTTTTAGTCATAAGGTTGTCTGGAAGAAATCGCTTTGAGCAATAACGCCGTTAATTGTACTTTGTATCTTTACATGTGCTCTGGTGTACAATAAAGAATATTCTTACCTAATCTTAAAACAGAGAAAGTTTGAAATAAAGCAAAACTATGAAGCTTGACAGATTCAGAACGATGTTGCACTACAAGTTTCAAGTGATAAATGGATTAACCTGTAGCCTATATACAGTCGCGTGCACTAACATGTAGACACGTTGGAACCTTGTCACATTAACCTCTTCTAGCTAGATGTATGAGAAAGTGACTATTTTTAACCGACTTCAAAAAATGAGGAGGTTATCAATTCGACGCGTATATTACTTTTTAACCGACTTCAAAAAAGGAGGAGGTTACCAATTCGACGCGTATATTACTTTTTTTTTTTTGACTATGCTTTCGCATAACTTCGTCAAATCTTAGCGATTTCGAAGAATTTTTTTTTGTATGATTAGGTATAGCGTTCCATTGGTCCCATTTTAATTTGGTGAAGATCTGATGAAGACTTTCAGAGCTGGAGAACGGATCTCTTGAATGGTCCGCAGCAAATAAGGCCTAATAAAGCCTATCCATTAGTAATATGCATATATTTCATAAGATATAGCGTAAGTTTGGTCCCAGGGTAATATGGTGAGGTTCTGATGAAGACTTTCAAAGATGGAAATTGAGAATTTTAAATTTCAAAGCAAAAAAATTTTAAATAAAAACAGACTTCTGCACCCGAGGCACTAAAAACGCAGAAGTAATTTAAACATAGTTATGTGATCTATAAATTCGAAATTCTTATATTTCTAAGTATTGTAGAAGGATATCTTGGAGTCGGTGCCAAGTTTCAGACCATCACATACATTTTGGGCACCGACTCCAAGATATCCTTCTACAATACCTAGAAGTATACGAATTTCGAATTTATAGATCACATAATTATTTTTAATTTATTTCTGCGTTTTTAGTGCCTGGGGTGCAGAAGTCGGTTTTTATTTTTTATTTAAAAATTTCATTTCACGACTTTTAGTGCATAAAAAATGTGGTTTTAATAACTACGCGTGGCTACAGTATATTTTTTATTCGCTTCATAGGCATTCAATTAGTAACTGCATTGAAGCGCTCGGTTTGGATATTTTTTATCTTGGCCTTTGCTAATAAATCCCCTGTTTGATCGAAATATATTTGCCCGAACGTCCCTTCATCCTCTCGATATGTTCAATCAAACGCAACATTCCTTTCTCAATAATTCTAGTCTCATCTCTTTTAGTTAACATGTTTATTAAAACGCTTGTGGGCTAGGCGAACCGAGTGATTGGAATCAATCACTTGGATTAAGCAATAACAGGCGTGGTCAGGTACAGGATAGGTGAGCGTCCCGTGACTACCGCTAGTGGCATTTTTCCGAGCGCTTCCTTGCTTCGCAAGGCACGTTAAGCCGTTAGTGCCGGCTGTCATATAATGGTAGTCGTTAAGGCATGTCAGAGGCCTCATGGGCGGCTTGATTACTTCTAAGAGCAAGGCCCGCCACTGTATTACAATCCTCCACCAACCCGGACTTTGCCCCCGTGGTGGAGTATGGCCTAACCTTCCTGCGATGCAGGAAGAGACCGGTGCCCCAGCAGTGGGGACATACAAGGGTTGATAACGAACGAACGTTTATCAAAACACTACTAAGTAATTCCGAGAAGATACTTAATTTACGTACATTGCCTTTGCATGTATGTAATGATTAGAGAACGTTGTGGACTGAAAAAGGATGCAGTGACTAGAATTCAGAAAATAATGTTGCGTTGGTCATGTGGAGAGGTTGAAGGAAGAAAGATCGACGAAACAAATATATTTTGCGAATGTGAGTGGAAGGGCTGGTAAGGGACGTCCCAGGCGGACATACATCGACCAAATAGGGGATGTATTAGCAAAGGGGAAGATAAAAAGTAACCGGAAACGGCGTGAGTGCTTGCAACGACTTCGGAACGTTGATAAAGCGAAGGTGATCTGTTAGGATCGTGGCAAGTGGCAGTCCCTGGTCTCTGCCTACCCCTCTGGTATGTATGTATGTATGTATGTATGTATGTATGTATGTATGTATGTATGTATGTATGTATGTATGTATGTATGTATGTATGTATGTATGTATGTATGTATGTATGTATGTATGTATGTATGTATGTATGTATGTATGTATGTATGTATGTATGTATGTATGTATGTATGTATGTATGTATGTATGTATGTATGTATGTATGTATGTATGTATGTATGTATGTATGTATGTATGTATGTATGTATGTATGTATGTATGTATGTATGTATGTATGTATGTATGTATGTATGTATGTATGTATGTATGTATGTATGTATGTATGTACGTATCTACGTAATGAGATGATTTATCCAGCGTCCAGTGGCACCTTTACTTACACAAGACGGGTGAAGGGACTAGTCGGACACTGCAGTGCCTAGGAGATTGTTTTTTTATACATAAACCTTAATTTATTGATTTAGATATTAAACATGAGACGTTTTAGTTATGCCCCTGAGGTCGAGGTAAAAGGAAAGAGGTTTTAAAAGTTTTTAGGTAAAAGGCTAGAAAATATACTTAACTTCAAGTAAATATTTTACGGTTTTAATAGCCATTTGTGTGGAATCTGACAGATGATTGGTATGACAGTGAAATTAAATACTCTAAAAAAATCTATTTAGAGGCTAAAAATTCCATCCATGCCGGGACGACTGCCAACATCAGTGAAATTTCGAACCTCTTTATAATACCCTCTGTATTACGTACAGTTCAGTTAGCTCAGTTGGGAGAACGCTGACAGGGTTAGCTAGAGTTTGTAGGTTCGATACTCGCGGCTGCAAGTGTTGCAAATTACTTCAGCCAGATGTCGCTGCCTGTACGTAACAGAGAGTATTGTAAAGACGGTCGAAATTTCGCTGATGTCGGTAGTCGCACATCAGCTCAGTTGGGAGAGCGCTGGCACAGTTAGCCAGAGGTCGTTGGTTTGAGTCCCGGCATGGGTTGAATTTTTAACCTCTAAATTGTTTTTTTTTAATTGTCCTTAGCACGGGTTATTAAATATTTTAGTGAAAACGGCATATTTCTATCTAGAATAGAAGCTTAAAACCTCTTGAGAACGACATTCGAGCTGATGATCTTCGGCATCTGACTCTTAATATACCTAGTGTAGCAAGTGATAGTGAAATTATACATTCGAACTTTAATTCCGGGTTCCTAGTATAAGACAATCAAACTAGGGGATAAGTTTCACAGTATTAGATATAATCACAATCATATAAGAGGATACTTCTCGTTTTATCAACACCGATTCCACACATTAGACACCGATTCCCGCCATAACATGACAGTCCACCAATGACAGTTCCTTCCAGTATTGCCATTTTTTGTGATTGCTAACAGTCGGCCATCCTGATATCTGCCTGTCCTCAGGCACATCATTAATAAGTAAATACCTGGACGCACTAATTTCAATCTTAGTAGAGACTATTGCTTAAGTTTTGATTTCATGGATAGCTTCATGTAGGCACTGGTCAATAAGAGGATACATGAATATTGATTTTAAGCAAGACCCCTGAGTCCTAGGTACATTGAAGTAAGTATTCAACAGGCAATACTGGAACGAAACTCGTTCACTTCAATAATTTACATTGCACATGAATTTCACTTAATTTCAATACACAATACTTAAATTCAGGTACTTAAATATTAATAATTATTATATTTACTAAATTCCTTCATTCTACTGAATTTCGTCGTAGACTGTTAATACAATAACAGTCTTTACATACTACAAGTAAAATATACATAGTTATCATTAAATACATAGCAATATCAGGTGCGTGTTCAATTTAGGCTTAACTTAAGCATACAAATTTAAATAATGGGGAATTTGACTTGCGTCCAACCTTGATTGGAACAACATTGATTTTGTACCATTGAAAACAATAAAAACTTAGGAAAAATAAAACTTATAAATTATCTTCCTGGGGTTTTCGGGGTTACAAAATAACAAGTTACAAGAAAAATTAAGTTAGTCTACTAATAAAAACTTACAGAATTAGGTCTTATTCATTGAATTCAAAAAGTTTGACTACAAGAGTGTATATGCGTATAAACATTATTTTACGGGAACCCCAAATACCAATGAACGTTTCATACGTTAAAAGCGTTACAGACAAGTTTTCAATTACCCATTATTTTATTTATTAGATACACAACATAGTGTTAAGGATGCAAATTACAAGGATTAAATGACACAAAAAAAAACTCAAATCAAAGCGTAACCCTAAGATATATGCCAACATCACGATTGTAATTTACATTACGATTACATTCTTACAAAGTGATTATTCCGTAAAACAAGACTCTTCTGGAATTCAGTAAAGTACTTCAAAGAGATAGATGAATTGTTGCCGAAAAAAAATGTGCATCACACCGGAGAGCACACTATTTACTTTTATATCACACTTCGCTCACCGGTGAGTGCTCGCGCAGCAACACCAACAATATTCCACGTGCAACAGGCGTGACGACAGTATCAAACAATCAAAGATTTGACGATATTAGGGGGAGCACATATTAACAGGAATACAAAACATTTAGTCTTATAAGGAAAAAGAGATTACCAATATTTTCAATGGAATAAAAAAAAATATAATACTGCTTTCAGCCATTTTGACTGAAACACCCACCACACCGCGTGACGTCACACTTAAGGCTATCATTGGTTACTTCACCGTGCTTTGCTGTGACCACAGTGATTACGATGTGGCGTGACGTCAGACTCAACGCCATGACACTGCGAACTGTTTTCCCACAAAATTAAAATAATATTAGAAAAATAACTTCAACCTTCATTAAACTTTAGTTTATTACTGAAATATTGGTTTTTTTTTATAAAGTATATGTGTCGCCACATTATGGAAGTAGATTTAGAAATCTTTCGTCAGACCTATTGCAGTACTTTTGCGAGCGTGGACGCAGAGCGACCGAAACTGTTTAGCGGATTGTGGTACCAGTACTACAAAGGTTTTCTGGATGTGTAAGATTATATTCTATAGATTAAACAGTACAGAGGAATAATTTATAAGGGCATATGCCTCCACCGAAGGTTGTTTAGTTCGGCCATCCCGTGGCATGTCAATGTCCTCATTCAACAATATGCGAAAATCTGATTAACTTGATAAGACTACATTATTCCACCGCTTACACGCCCCAGGTGTGTCGGTAACTCGGCGTGTCTAGTACCTACCAGGCAGTCGCTACGGGATATTTTCAACGACATAGGAATTGTAACGCTGGCCTGCCAATATATATAAAGAATAAAGAATATTTATTGTGAACATATATTCGATAACACAATGTACCTACGTACGAAAAAAACATAACAACATCCAAACTAAACAGGGATATCCATAACGTCAATACCAGAAATAGAAACAAAGTTGCTTTATCTCAATTCAGATTAGTCAAGGTAGGTAATGCATCTTTTGTAGGAAAAAACGTACGTTTTTACAACAAAATTCCATAACATATTCTATCCCTGTCTGAAAACAAATTTAAACATTTCATTATAAAGGCGCTATGTAAAAAGGCCTATTATAGAATAGTTGATTTTATAAATGATATAGGCCCTTGCCAGTAGACTAATTCCAAAACGAGTCAATCATAGTTATTGAATAACAATTATATTTATATGTAGCAAACAGCAGTCGAATCACTGCGATTCTCAGTGTCAGTTATATCGTATTTAAGTTTGTACAGACGACGTAAATATGTCATACATTCTGTAACTGACAAGAACTCAATCTGCAGGTTTGCTCAAGGTCATACGAACGGTGGCGTGGCGGCCGGGTCATCCATCTCCCTCCAAAATGGCTGAGACTGACGACGTCCGACTCCTGCGCCATGCTCGTGAACGAGCGCCGCTCGTGTGTCCGGCCGCAGCACCTGCCATGCTTTCACGACCTATTTGGAATTTAAAGTCATTAATGGCAACCATGGAACCCTATCATACGTTATCAGATCTGTATGTATCCGATGTAAATAGATTCAAGAGGACTTGAGAAAAGATGGCCAGAGTGGAGCTTTTTCCCCGCTGCCCCCCACTCCACCACACTACGGCCCGAAGGCAGCGGCTTTCACTTTTATGTTACATTGTACTTTGACATTCAGCAAATAGATTGTAAATTCTTTACGTTGAAATAAATTGAATTGATTATTAGGTAATTGCAGCATCAGCTTAAGAACATCCTTGCATCAGGTCCACCGCGTACACACACAGGGTGTATCGGCCTCGGGATATCACGTTGGGGCAGCCGCAGGTCCACCGCGTACACGCTCAGGGTGTATCGGCCTCAGGATGACACGAAGATGTCGTATCGAGTCCACCGCGTACACACACAGGATGTATCGGCCTCAGGATCTCATGTAGAACGTAGCATCGGGTCTACCGCGTACACACACAGGGTGTATCGGCCTCAGGACCTCACGTAGACCGTAGTATCGAGTCCACCGCGTACACACACAGGGTGTATCGGCCTCAGGACCTCATGTAGAACGTAGTATCCAGTCCACCGCGTACACACACAGGGTGTATCGGCCTCAGGACTTCATGCAGAACTTAGTATCGAGCCCACCGCGTACACACACAGGGTGTATCGGCCTCAGGACCTCATGTAGAACGTAGTATCGAGTCCACCGCGTACACACACAGGGTGCATCGGCCTCAGGACCTCATGCAGAACGTAGTATCGTGTCCACCGCGTACACACACAGCGTGTATCGGCCTCAGGACCTCACGTAGAACGTAGTATCGAGTCCACCGCGTACACACACAGGGTGCATCGGCCTCAGGACTTCATGTAGAACGTAGTATCCGGTCCACCGCGTACACACACAGGGTGTATCGGCCTCAGGACCTCATGCAGAACGTAGTATCGAGTCCACCGCGTACACACACAGGGTGTATCGGCCTCAGGATCTCATGTAGATGTGAAGTTTTCAGCAGGCTACCGCTTACACGCACCGGGTGTATCGGCCTCGTGATCTCTGCCTGCTGATCGAGGATGCAGCATACACTTACTAGGTACCTGGTATTTCATCATTGTAACGCAGATAAGATTGTAATTGCAACCTTTCTAAGGCATGGACAATTCACTGTCGCACTTCTGAAATATAAGACAATCAAACTAGGGGATAAGTTTCACAGTATTAGATATAATCACAATCATATAAGAGGATACTTCTCGTTTTATCAACACCGATTCCACACATTAGACACCGATTCCCGCCATAACATGACAGTCCACCAATGACAGTTCCTTCCAGTATTGCCATTTTTTGTGATTGCTAACACTAGTTGCAACGGTGCCCTAGATCTGGGTGTTTTTGAGCTGGTCATCATCAGACGTCCAAATCTTCGGCTGTAGAAAATTACAGTAAATTAAATACTTTAGTGAAAACGGCATATTTCTATACAGAATAGAAGCTTAGAACCTGTCAAGACCGACATTTGGGCTGATGATCTTGGGCATCTGACTCTTAATATTCCTGTGGTAGCAAGTGATAATAAAACTATACATTCCAACTTTAACTAAGGGTTTCTAGGTGCAACGGTGCCCTAGATCTGGGTGTTTTTGAGCTGGTCATCATCAGACGTCCAAATCTTTGGCTATAGAAAATGACAGTGAAATTAAATACTTAAGTGAAAACGGCATATTTCTATATAGAATAGAAGCTTAGAACCTCTCAAGACCGACATTCGAGCTGATGATCTTCGAAACAATGTCCACCAGATATCAGAAAAATAGTTACTGAATGAAAGTATTTGATGAACAAAGTGTTTGTAACATCAAAACTTAACTTAATTTATACTATTTTTATTTTTAATGCACTAACCCGTGCTAAGGACAAATTTAATTTAACTTCATTTTTTGCTGATATTTTCAATTTCCATCTTTGAAATTCATCATCAGAATCTCACCATATTACCCTGAGACCAATTTTACGCTATATCTTATGAAAAATATGCGTATTACTAATGGATAGGGATCATTAGGCCGTATTTGCTACTGTCCATTGAAGAGTTCAGTTCTCCAGCTCTGAAAGTCTTCGTCAGATCTTCACCAAATTAAAATGGAACCAATGGGACGCTATACTCAATCGAACAAAAAAAATTCATCGAAATCAGTTAAGATTTAACGAAGTTATGTGAAAACATAGTAAAAAAAAAAGTAATATACGCGTCGAATTGATAACCTCCTCCTTTTTTTGAAGTCGGTTAAAAAGTAATATACGCGTCGAATTGATGTGAGACTTGTTTGAAGTCTGTTAAAAATTAAGTTCAGTTTTCATGTTACAAACGTTTTCATGTTTATCAAATACTTTCATTCAGTAACTCTTTCTCTGGTGTCTGGTGGACATTGTTCCCAAGATCATCAGCTTAAATGTCGGTCTTGAGAGTATCTAAGCTTCTATTCTAGATAGAAATATGCCGTTTTCACAAAGTATTTAATTTCACTGTCATTTTCTACAGTCAAAGATTTGGACGTCTGATGATGACCAGCTCAAGAACACCCAGATCTAGGGCAGCGTTGCACCTAGAAACCCGAAATTGAAGTTGAAATCTATGGTTTTATTATGACTTGCTGCACTAGGAATATTAAGAGTCAGATACCCAAGATCATCAGCTCGGATGTCGTTCTGAAGAGGTTTTAAGCTTCTATTCTATATACAAATATGACGTTTTCACTAAAGTATTTAATTATATTCTTTTTAATGCACTAACCCGTGCCAAGGCCAATTTTCAAAAACCTATTTAGAGTTTAAAAATTCCACCCATGTCGGGACTCGAACCCGCGACCTCTGGCCCACCGTGCCAGCGCTCTCCCAGCTGAGCTAATGGACGACTACCGACATCAGTGAAATTTCGTACCTCTTTACAATACTCTCTGTATTACGTACAGCTCAGTTAGCTCGGTTGGGAGAGTGCATTAAAAAGAATATAATCAGGTGGGTGCAGCGATATCATTCTGATGTAAAACCTAACTGCAAAGTAGGTAATATAGAGTACAGAGTAATACAGAGAATATTGTAAAGAGGTTCGAAAGGAGATGGTATCAAAATTGACCCAGAAATCGATACGAACGATCTGTATGCCAGTCGATTGCTTAGAAAGAGCGAAATAACTCTACCTAAGTCACAGACCCCAAATTTATGGGGTATCGGAGCTACGCGCTAACAAAATCTGCACGAAAAATAATTATCTACTAAGGATTGTCTTAATACTAGTACCATAATCAGTTATGCTGGCGACTGTACTGACACACTGATGACACTATAGAAGCTATAGATATTAAAGGCACTAAAAATATATATTGGTGAGCTGTCGACAGCACGTCTCCGCTACAGGTTGCCCCCATTATTAAGAGTGAGATGTGATTTTATAACTCACTGCGCTACACGGAGGGAATCGAGCCCAGGTTAACAACCAGATTATTTACAAATAGCAACCAGAAAATGATAAAAAAACTCTTAAAACCCGGGTTTGATTTTATAACCCGGGTTTTTAGCGCGCGAAAACCCGAGTAAATACGGGTTTTTCAGGTCCGCTAAGCCCGGGCTCGATGCCCTAGTTCCTAAGAAAATTAAAGGATTAATTCATCACAAAAATATATTATCTACTAAGGTAGATAATGGATTTTCGTGCATATTTTGTCAGTCCATAGCTTCGATACCCCATCGATTTGGGCTCTGTGACTTGGGTAGGGTTAGTTTACTCATTCTTAACAATCGATTGGCATAAAGCTCGTTCGTATCGATTTCTGGGTTTTTGATTCATACATTTTGGACCTTGTCCTTTCACTGATGCCGGTGAGTCGCCCATTAGCTCAGTTGGAAAGAGCGCTGGCACAGATAACCAGAGGTCGCGGGTTCGAGTCCCGGCATGGGTGAATTTTTAGCCTCTAAATAGGGTTTTTAAGTATTTAATTTCACTGTCACTTTCTACAGCCGAAGATTTGGAGGTCTGATGATGACCAGCTGATGAGGATTCTGATGAGGATACCCAGATCTAGGGCACCGTTTCACCTAGAAACCCGGAATAAAAGTTTAAATGTATAGTTTCATTATCACTTGCTACACTAGGATATGTTTAAGACGCTGGACTGGGAAGGAAAGGACATTAATATAAACGGCGACTACATCTCACACCTGCGATTCGCAGATGATATAGTCTTAATGGCGGAGTGGCTAGAGGAGCTGAACCACATGCTGACCGACCTAGCTTCAGCCTCGCGACGTATCGGTCTTGGCATGAATTTGGATAGTACCAAAATCATGATAGATGGCCACATTGATCCAAGACTGGTCGTCGTATATGGTCACCTTCTCGAAATCGTTTCCAAATATACTTACCTGGAGCAGATTCTGCAGTTAGGTAAAAACAATTTCGAGGAAGGAGGCCACGAGGAGAATCCAACTGGGCTGGGCAGCGTTTAAGAAACTACACCGAGTCTTCTCGTCATCCATACCGCAGTGCTTCAAAGTCGCTCAGCGAGCTATGGAGAGAGCTATGCTCGGAGTTTCTCTGAAGGATAGGATTCGTAACGAATGCATCCGACGGAGAAGCAAAGTTATCGACATAGCTCAGAGAATCAGCAAGCTGAAGTGGCAGTGGTGTGGCACCGACTTCTGCACCCCGAGGCACTAAAAACGCAGAAATAATTTAAACGAATGTGATCTATAAATAAATGTCGGTGCCAAGTTTCGGACTATCACATACATTTTGGACACCGACTCCAAGATATCCTTCTACAATACCTAGATATAAACGAATTTCGAATTTATAGATCACATTCGTTTAAATTATTTCTGCGTTTTTAGTGCCTCGGGGTGCAGAAGTCGGTTTTTATTTTTTATTTTAAAATTTTGACTTTTTCAAGGTACTAGAGTGCATACAATGAGCTCGTAACCGTACATTCTAAAGGTCTATTTTAAATGCTGATGAAAGAAGTTGTAAATCGGATTAGCCCCAACACACTTACACATAAGCTTACAAAATGTTTCCTCTTTATAATGAATTATATAAGAATTTCAAAATAATTTATTTGTTAAATATGGGGAAAATATAATATTGGCCTTTTCGCATCTACTTCATGAGATTATTTATACAGCGTCCAGTGATATCTTCACCCACACTAGATGGGTGAAGGGACCAGTCCGCCGCTGTAGTGCCTGGGACATGGTTTTATAGATGGTGTAGGCTTGCCCAGCACCTATACCATCCTGACAGCTTAGTCGGCCTAGCCCACAGGAAATACTAGTCAATACGTGCGGAGCCAACCAAGCCGCGGGTTTCCTCACGATGTGTTCCTTTACCGTTAGCGTGTAAATATGGGTAAGTATATAAAAACAGATGTTATGTACAGCAAAAGATTGTGCTCCATATTTTGCCTTACAGCATACAAATTATCGAGTATTCGTGTCATGATATTTGTTATTGAACTCCACCGAAACAGCTATACCGATATTTATGATTTTTTTTGCGTGTAGTTGGTAGGACTGAAATTAGGTTTGGCTTATTAATGTCGCAAAACCACGTTTGCATGGTCAGCTGGTATTAAATAAATGAAAGTATAATCTCTCGTTTTATGTTTCTAGTTCAAAGATTTTTTTACTTGAAAGTATACGAGTAGCAAGGGCGTACGAGCCTTGATTTGTGAAGAATGTAAATCTGGTTACATTTTAATTTATTTTAATAAACTGAACTATCATTACACGAGCAGGATAACCCCGTTATGTTTCACCAATGCCCTAATTCATTATATTATATTGGCCTTTTTTTGCATCTACTTAATGAGATGATTTATACAGCGTCCAGTGGTATCTTCACTCACACTAGATAGGTAAAGGGACCACTCCGACGCTGTAGTGCCTGGGACATGGTTTTATAGATGGTGTAGGCTTGCCCAGCACCTATACCATCCTGACAGCTTAGTCGGCCTAGCCCACAGGAAAGACTAGTCAATACGTGCGGAGCCAACCAATCCGCGGGTTTCCTCACGATGTTTTCCTTCACCATTAGAGTGTGGTATTGCGACTACAAATTCGCAAATGTACGTAACTTAGAAATTAAAAAAAGTCATTTGTACATGCCCGCACTCGGGATCAAACCTGGGGCTCGACCTAATTCATATTATGATACTACAATTCATTTGTTTACTACGACTATTCGATTTATGAAATATTTGAGTATGACAAAAGAATCAAGAAAGTAGAATCATGCAGTAGAAATGAGGTTGTTAAGAAGTGTGTTGTGTAGTAATACTTTGAATGAGAATGCAATGTTTGATTAGAGAACAATGTGGACTGAATGAGGATGTAGTGACGAGAATTGAGATAGGAATGTTGCGTTGGCTTGGACTTTATAGGGAGGGGAAGGAAGAAAAATTTACCAAAGAGTATCGTATAAATCTGGGTAGAAAGACGTCCCACGTAGACATAGGTACTTTGACTTGATAAGGGATGTATTAGCAACGGGTAAGTTGATATTATGTACTAAAGAAAAAATAAAAGAATTACTTTAGGTTATTTATGAAAATGCATTTTCGTGACAATATTTTGACGTAGGTACATTTCTCTGAATATTTTTATTGATTGTTTAGATTTTGTTTTGTATTATTCTAACCTATTACTTATTTATTTAGATGTTGGATGTCATTTTTAATCTATACCACGACCTTTAGATGTCAAGACATTCATTTTCTTAACCATTCGAAGCAGTGATGGTCCGACTTCGAGACATTTTATGTGGAGTACCATCGCTTTGACGACAGTTCGGCACACCGTGTTTGCTGTCGCGGCGTAAGATGTAACAACTTTCGATATCATGTAGGGAACCCGACAAAAAGTACTCAAAACTCGACAAATTAGTGTTGATGAAACGTAAAAGGTATGTCAGGAACGTGGTAAATGGCAAACCCTGATATCTATCAAAATCTACTGGATATAAGTGTGAGTATTTTTTTATTTAGTCCCACACGGAGGAGTGTGGAAAGCAAAAGGGGTGGCCTTTGACCAGGGGTGAGTTTATCTAATGTAATTCGATGGATATTATAAACTCGATTAACCCACAGATCAACGAAAGGGGGGTCACGCAATTTACAAAGCCATAGGGGCCATACAAGTGTGTATGGCTCCTATGGCTTTTTTAAAAACCTATTTAGAGGCTAAAAATTCCACCCATGCCGGGATTCGAACCCGCGACCTCTGACTATCCGTGCCAGCGCTCTTTCCAACTGAACTAATGGGTGACTCACCGGCATCAGTAAAATTTCGAACCTCTTTACAATATTCTCTGTATTACGTACTGGCAGCGACATCTGGCTAAAGTAATGTGCATCACTTGCAGCCCCGAGCCCCTAAAGCTGTATTCATTATATAGGGCAGAGCTAAGTAAATATTCAGCTTTCGCACACATGTATACGTGATGATCAAGGCGCTGGGCCGTACTTCATAGAACTCCTATTCATAGTTTACTAAGTCAATTCGATGAACATTGTAAAGGCGATTAACTCGCTGATTAACGAGTAGGAAGACTCGGCTGTAAAGTGTACATACAATTGTCATAAAAAAAACTATGAATTGACGATCTCGGTGGCGCAGCGCTTTAGCCCGCTGGCTGTAAAACCGAAGGTCTCGGATTCGATCCCCGACCGGGTCAAACTAGGAAACGAACTTTCCTAGTTGGGCTCGAGTCTTGGATGTTATATAATTATGTATTTATTGTATTAAGTCTATCGTCGAGTAAAAACCTGTAGCACAAGTCATTTAGTTGTACTTAGTATACCTATTGCTAATAAGATCTGTGTAATATGTCGATGAACCTAAGACCGGTCAGGCACCTTTTGTATCATTCTAGAGGTATTAAACTGCGGTCCCCTTGCGCTAATTTGAACTTTGCCAAACTTGGCGAGTCGTATTAATTTGCTTTGCCCCATCCGAATTCTTTTGAAGGAAGATCAAAGTTGATTGTTTGTTTAAATTAATTGGAATACTTTCGAGAGTTCTTTTGTTCTTCTTACGCCGAAGGATGGTCTTGTTAATCATAAGCAACAACTATACAGTTGTTGTCGATGTCTTAATGATTCGCGATACTCACACATAGTTATATATTAAACGGGTCTATTCGCGATTATTTCGTTATCAACCCTTGTATGTTCCCAAGGTAGGGGCATAGGTCTCTTCCTGCATCGCAGGTAGGTTAGGCCATACTCCACCACGGGGGCCGAGTCCGGGTTGGTGGAGGTTTGTAAGACAGTGGCTTGCCTTACTGTCAGAAGTTATCAAGCCGCTCACAAGGCCTCTGACATGGCTCAACGACTGCCATTACATGACAGCCGGCATCCACGGCTTAACGTGCCTTGCAAAGCACGGAAGCGTTCAGAAAAATGCCACTAGTAATAGTACGAGACGGTCACCCATCCTGAGTTAAGCAGTTGAGTTAAAATCATTTCACATCACTCATACATCATTTTTCTATTCACCCTCAAACTTTATCTTTAGATTTTGCTCAGCAATAGTTTTCTACAGGTAACCAGCTCAGGGGTCGGTCTTTATTCTCCACTTTATCACTGTCCTATATCCTTCACACGCTGGAATTACGACCAAGAGTGGTTTTGTTCCACCCACTGCCGATACCGCACAACTCGCGCTCGAACACTTTTCGTTATACACGAAAAACCTTTTATAATCCCATAAAACTTACTATCAAGCTATCCTCGCTACTGTATTGGTGAGCTATGTAGAGCAGAAACGAGAGATAACCAATATCACGGGGCATATTGTCAATTTTACCACCAACATTTTCAACGGAAAAAAATCTCAAGAATGTTAAAAGTTAAGAAACGTTTTATATGTAGACTGTAGACCCGTTCTAAACGTTCAGTTTAGAACGGGTCTACAGTCCAAAATATAGTGGTCACAGTTGTTAAGACTTCTCATGTTCACTTTGAAATAAAAACGTATAATAACACCGGTTGTAATGGTGCAAACCTCTTTACACCATTTTTATTACTTTTTCTATCTATCGTTTTCAAATATTTAAATTACGTCACACATTTTTCGATTTCCCACATTTTTCATCATTACTACTTTACCCTTCGACCAGATCTTACTAATTTACTTGCTTATCCGTTTTTATCCAGTTTTCTGTTTTATTGTTAATAATACTAATCTACAAATGAAACAACACCTGAAGTCGTTCCAGTTTCTATTATTTATCAAAGATATACTACATTCCAATGTTATGGTTTTTCTTCCATTGGTGGCGCTAGGGAGCTCCCCGAACCACCTTAAGAAATGTTGCTTTAAAGTATCATCTATCTACCTAAATATCGTAGATGATAACGAAAGTAGTGTCCTTTCTTTGTATCCGCATCGACAGGGATAGCAGGGGTAACCAATTTTGTATGATTAAAAAAAACTGACAAGTGCAAGTCCGATTCGCCCATCGAAGGTTCCGCTTAAATTTGTAGGTACTTACACTATTTTTATTTTTTAATGCACTAACCCGTGCTAAAGAACAATTTTAAAAACCTATTTAGAGGCTAAAAATTTCACCCATGCCGGGATTCGAACCCGCAACCTCTGGCTATCCGTACCAGCGCTCTACCAATTGAGCCAATGGGCGACTCACGGCATCAGTGAAATTTCGAACCTCTTTACAATATTCTCTGTATTACGTACAGGCAGCGACATCTAACTTAAGCAAATTGCATTACTTACAGCCCCGACTACCTACTTTGCAGTTAGGTTTTAACATCGGAACGATATCACTGTACCCACATGATTACACTATTTTTATTTTTTAATGCACTAACCCGTGCTAAGGAACAAATTTAAAAACCTATTTAGAGGCTAAAAATTTCACCCATGCCGGTATTCGAACCCGCAACCTCTGGCTATCCGTACCAGCGCTCTACCAATTGAGCCAATGGGCGACTCACGGCATCAGTGAAATTTCGAACCTCTTTACAATATTCTCTGTATTACGTACAGGCAGCGACATCTAACTTAAGCAAAATGCATTACTTACAGCCCCTACCTACTTTGCAGTTAGGTTTTAACATCGGAACGATATCACTGTACCCACATGATTACACTATTTTTATTTTTTAATGCACTAACCCGTGCTAAGGAACAAATTTAAAAACCTATTTAGAGGCTAAAAAATTTTTGGGTTAGTGCATTAAAAAATAAAAATAGTGTAATCATGTGGGTACAGTGATATCGTTCCGATGTTAAAACTTAACTGCAAAGTAGGTAGTCGGGGCGGTAAGTAATGCAATTTGCTTAAGTTAGATGTCGCTGCCTGTACGTAATACAGAGAATATTGTAAAGAGGTTCGAAATTTCACTGATGCCGTGAGTCGCCCATTGGCTCAATTGGTAGAGCGCTGGTACGGATAGCCAGAGGTTGCGGGTTCGAATCCCGGCATGGGTGAAATTTTTAGCCTCTAAATAGGTTTTTAAATTTGTTCCTTAGCACGGGTTAGTGCATTAAAAAATAAAAATAGTGTAATCATGTGGGTACAGTGATATCGTTCCGATGTTAAAACCTAACTGCAAAGTAGGTAGTCGGGGCTGTAAGTAATGCAATCTGCTTAAGTTAGATGTCGCTGCCTGTACGTAATACAGAGAATATTGTAAAGAGGTTCGAAATTTCACTGATGCCGTGAGTCGCCCATTGGCTCGATTGGTAGAGCGCTGGTACGGATAGCCAGAGGTTGCGGGTTCGAATCCCGGCATGGGTGAAATTTTTAGCCTCTAAATAGGTTTTTAAATTTGTTCCTTAGCACGGGTTAGTGCATTAAAAAATAAAAATAGTGTAATCATGTGGGTACAGTGATATCGTTCCGATGTTAAAACCTAACTGCAAAGTAGGTAGTCGGGGCTGTAAGTAATGCAATCTGCTTAAGTTAGATGTCGCTGCCTGTACGTAATACAGAGAATATTGTAAAGAGGTTCGAAATTTCACTGATGCCGTGAGTCGCCCATTGGCTCGATTGGTAGAGCGCTGGTACGGATAGCCAGAGGTTGCGGGTTCGAATCCCGGCATGGGTGAAATTTTTAGCCTCTAAATAGGTTTTTAAATTTGTTCCTTAGCACGGGTTAGTGCATTAAAAAATAAAAATAGTGTAATCATGTGGGTACAGTGATATCGTTCCGATGTTAAAACCTAACTGCAAAGTAGGTAGTCGGGGCTGTAAGTAATGCAATCTGCTTAAGTTAGATGTCGCTGCCTGTACGTAATACAGAGAATATTGTAAAGAGGTTCGAAATTTCACTGATGCCGTGAGTCGCCCATTGGCTCAATTGGTAGAGCGCTGGTGCGGATAGCCAGAGGTTGCGGGTTCGAATCCCGGCATGGGTGAAATTTTTAGCCTCTAAATAGGTTTTTAAATTTGTAGGTACTTACATATTACAAATAGTTCAGGAATCGAGTCTTGCAGTTTTTTCCGAGCTTTCTCAAACTTAAGACAATTTTTTCATGATTTAATCACAACGTTTTTCGGATTTTTCCCTGTATTTCTAGTATAAGATAATATAACTTGCCAAATGTTATTGATCTTGTTCGTCGAAAAGAATCCTTTAAATGTTGATTCCCATTAGTGTCGAAATGTAAGTTATCTGTGGCGTTAAGCCAGCCTTATATTTTTTTACGTGAATGTAGCGGTAAGGTAATATTTTTCACAGCTTCAGGGAATTGAAGTATAAAGTTTTAATTTCAAGTCGACACATACGTGTTCAACATATTACAAAGGGCTTTGACATGTAATTGTGTGGATGCGTAAAATGTATATGTGTGTAAGTGTAAATGTGAACATCATATGTGTGTATTTATGTGTGTGTTTGTGTGTGTGTTTGGTGTAAAGAATATTCCTTTTTTCATTCTGTTTGGGACCCGACTTATTTTCAGTTTCTTGAAAGCGTTTCCACATCAGGTAAAAGACTGCTTTGCAACTGTTCATTTCACATTTCAACAAACATATTTCCAAAAACCTCCTTTAACACACGTCTCATTATTTATATCCCACCTTGACTTGTAGCATCGTTTCAAGCCAAAGTTACCTCGTTAAGTCGTTAATGCAAAGCTTTGAACATTTCTCTACCAGGATGTGCTGGGGCAGAGAGCCGTTGCAAGTTCCGTGATGCATTTGAAAACAACCCTAGGTGATGTCGGCTCAATTGATCTTTGAAGTGCTGTTCGATTGAGTTTCAGCTTATTGATTGGTGCTATTTGTATGTCGACGGTGCTAAAGAGAATACTCATTTTCTCAGTTCACTTCGCTCCATTTTCGTAACTGAATTAATCTGTTTCAAACATCGGCGAACGTTAATTAATTACGGGCATCTGCCCTAGGTTGGATGTTGCAGCTTTGGACTTTAAAAATTTAAGAAGTACGAGTAGAACTTATTCCTAGAGTAACTTAAAAAGAAATGCATGGTCTGAAAGGAAATAAATGGTCTTCAATGGCATCCACCTACAAAAGTAATTTTGTGAATTTTCAAGATTATTTTCTGTGTCCAAAAAATTTTTAGGCAATTAATAAAGATATTGTGTGAATTGTCAAAATAATGCCAATAAGTATCAACTAAATAAGAAAAAATCCTACGTACATGACGTCGTAGGCCCTTGCTATTATTCTATATACGAGTATGTATCGGATCTACCAAAAAGTTAATCTGGTTTTAATAGATCCGATAGATAATTCGTTTTAAAAGAGAATACACAAATTCCATTAGAACAAACATGATGCCTACTTAAAAATATGACTATCTAAAAATAAGACAACTGGTGTAATGTAATGAAATTTATTTAAAATTGATATTTTTAATAAAAATTCAAAATCACTCGAAATATTTTTTTAAGTTTATTATTACAAAACTTTGCTGTTATTTTTTTGTGAGATAATAAATATTTAACGCTCTTATAGGTATTGTGTTATGTACCCTTAACAAATTACTATTACCATCTGTAAAACTGTCATGACTTAATAATAAATAATTGATTGACCATAAATAAACATAATATATATTATTTATGTTTAATATTTCAAAGATTTAGTTGTTTTTTTATATTGAGATAAATATTTATCGCCCTTACGTGTAACCTTAACAAATTACATTTACGAGCTGTAAACCTGTCATGACTATAATAATTGATTGATTGACTACAAATAAATTCACTGTTAAGTTTGCCTTCGTTATCAACCCTTGTATGTCCCCACTGCTAGGGCACGGGTCTCTTCCTGCATCATAGGAAAGTTAGGCCATACTCCATCACGGAGGCCAAGTCCGGGTTGGTGGAGGATTGTAAGACAGTGGCGGGTTTTACTCTCAGAAGTTATCAAGCCGCCCATAAGGCCTCTGACATGGCTTAACGACTGCCATTATATGACAGCCGGCACCAACACCTTAACGTGCTTTGCGAAGTATGGAAGCGCTCGGAAAAATGCCACTAGTGGTAGTCACGGGACGATCACACATCTCGTATCTGACCGCGCCTGTTGTTGCTTAACTCAAGTGATTGATTATACTATTTTTCTTTTTAATGCACTAACCCGTGCTAAGGACAATTTTAAAAAACCTATTTAGCGGCTAAAAATTCCACCCATGCCGGGATTCGAACCCGCGACCTCTGGCTATCCGTGCCAGCGCTCTATCCAACTGAGCCAATGGGCGACTCACCGGCATCAGTGAAATTTCGAACCTCTTTACACTATTCTCTGTATTACGTAATCAAGTAATTGATTCCAATCACTCGGTTCGCCTAGGCCACGAGCGCTTCACGCTTCGCTTTAAGTTTGCCTTCACTTTTTAGTAATCATGGGGCCGGTTTATGGATGGAGAAATTCGCTAAGTAAATACTTAAGCAACATTCTGTCACGCTCTTGACAGCACTACAGTTAACTATTTACTTAGCAAAATTCTTAATTCAGAAACTGGTCCATAAGAGCGGGAGTCCTATTCGCACTTTATCCGGTTTTTCATTGCCCATTTTAATTGTGTTCATAACAATGCAAGTTCTGATTTACACCCATAGATCGTTCCAGGCGAACACGGATAGAAAGAAAAATAAATACCCGACAAACAAATCTCGCCAAACAAATTCAATGTATCTCAGTCACAGAATAGATGAATAACTGCTGGTCTCTCCTCCTCCGGGTAACTTTTAACGATTTATTATTCGAAAAGTGATACGTTAAAACTTTTCTACCACAATTCGATAGCTGCCTCTACTTCCGCACTGTATTGGCTTGGCGTGTGCATTTGCAGACTCAAAATTTAGCACCACTTCAGCATTAGTTTCCAACAAAATTATGGGCAGAACGATTCCATCTACACGATTAAGATTTTCTTTATTTTTTTAATGTTAACGAAAATCACATACTAAGTTATAAAATTAGTTTAATTTGACAGGCCCCTGAGAGGAGGAGAAAACGACAATCCTTTATGCAAAATAATGTTTTTTTGTAGCCTAAAGACGTTCACTGCAGCGCATAGCCATTCTTTTAAAGGCCTGTCAAATTAATGTAATTTTGAAGTTTTGTATGTGATTTTTGTTAGCTGCCTTTAAAAGCAGAGTTCGTGATCTTCATTTATTAGTCTAGTCATTAAAATGTTGTCCTCTTGTGTATAGGTGTTATTACTTTCCTTGTCTTGTGTAGAACTTTATTATAAGATATATATGTATGTTTATAATAAATTATAAGTTTATATAAGTAACGGTATGTAAGTGTATTATTATTAAGTATAAGTATGTATCAATATTCAAATTTGCACTGGCTACCCGTCTTTCTAATTTCTTTCAGCAACTTTCCATCGTAAGGTTGTCTGGAAGAAATTGCTCTTAGCAATAAGGCCGCCAATTGTACTATGTATATTTGCAATTGTTTTGTATTTGTTGTTTTTCCAGTGTACAATAAAGAATATTCTTATCTTACATCTAAAACAATCCTTACATAGTCACAAACTGAAAATTTGTGTAAAAAAAGTCTGTTCGCGTTTTGTGCTTGTCGGCTGACCATCAATCGCACCGCAAGTGACTAGGCCTTTTTTTGCGTTAGTATTTTAGCCTCTAACCCTTATAGTATTTAAGGTTTAGTTTAGTTTGTAACGTTGCGCTGCACGTCGCCGGCCCGTTAATATAAGCATAGTCCTTAACACTTTGACGGGCACAAGTATATTTTTTTCATTGATTTTATTTTGACTTTATTAAGGTAACAAGGCGTAGAGGCGGCTCCTTAAGGTGCGATTCCCATACAGGTATCGTCGTCGTCGTCGTCAGGCTATACTAGGAACTGGAACACCACTCTCTAGGTAACTCAACCCACGACACATTCTGCCATATCTGGGCTAGGCGATGTTACAGTATTACGTACGGGCAGCAACATCTGGCTGAAATAATTAACATCACTTGAAAGCTTATGTTATGTGATGTGGGCTTCCAATTCTTCAATCTGGCTGTGAGTAAACCTCTTCAAAATATCGTCGTCGACGTCGTCAGGCTATACTAGTCCACTGCTGGACAGAGCCCTCCCCTAAAGAGCGCCACGTTGTGCTATCATAGGAGGTAATGCCCATAATCCCCACGCTGGGCATGAGGGTTGGGGATCGCAGTTCGGTGGAATTTTACTGCAGGTGGCGCTGCTGCCCACTCCCCGGTTTGTGTCCCTTAGTCGCCTTTTACTACACCCGCGGGAAAAATTGGGTTGGTGCTATTCTCTAGGCCGACACCACAAAGCAATACGTATATTAGTTCTTATTTGCAAGCGACATCGAAGCCGGATCGTAGTCAAACTTTGAAATAAAATACGTTACAAATGGAGGTTTGATCGTGCTTAGAAATGGAACTAAATTTTCTAAAAAGAAATTGCAGCCTTGAGAATAGTTTCCATGAAAATTTTTATGAGGCTATCATAATTTTTTTATTTTGTTATTCTATTGTCAGTTTTAAGCACAGTCAAACCTCGATTTGGGTCCTTTTGACGTATTGGCAAAGTTTCATTGCGATCCGACAAAGAAAATAAAATGGTTTGTAAATAAAAACTAAATTAGGTTTATATGGAAATTGCTTTTTGGGTGACACTCCTAAGTAGCAAATTCAAAGTAGGACCCCGAATTCCCGATGCAATTTAAGTCCATCTCTGTATTTTGTTCGGTTATGAAATTTAAAACTGTGCAAAAATAAGTAAAAGTTCAGGCATTAATATACAGCAGAGTTTGGTTGAGTATTTATATTGCGCATTGGTTGCGTGGGCAACGGGCCAGAATGAATATATTTTTCGGTTTATTCAAATTAGTTTCTTACGAAGTCACCATTCGTTACTGTTACGGAAACGAGATGAATACACCCAGTGGGCTTGTTAAAATTCGCGATGAGATTTATTATTTGATTTTTGAATTGGGGCAGTAATTAACATGTCGATTGTTCGATTTGCTTTTTCATAGCAATCCAATGAAGCGTAAGGATAACTACGTTACAAATTGCTTTTGCATCGAGCATCGCCCCTGAACAGGGAAACATCTGAAATCCTCAGTAAACAAACAATTTATCTCCAATCTCTACCTTGTCAATACATCACGCTTGCATTTTATTAATAAAAATGTCCCTGTTGAATGATAACCGGCCAAGTGAGAGTCGGACTTGCGTACCGAAGGTTCCGTACATATTTTTAGGTAGGTACTTACGTACTATAAATAGTTTAGGAATCAAGTGTCGCGGTTTTTTCCGAACCTTTCCTGATCTTAAAATACAATTTTTTCAATTAAATTTTAATAAAAATATAGATTTGTTTTGCATTTGTATTCCAAAAAGATATTACTTGCCAAAATGTATAGTTCTAGGACACACAGGAAGTACCCAATTAGTTTTGATTTCCTCGAGTGTTAAAAAACACGTTTTTTGCGGCATAAAGAGCCGTAATATTTTGTTGCGTTAGCACAGGAGTTCAAATTTTTCATCAGTATACAATCAATTTCAACTCGATACCTTCACGCATTTCCGAGAAGGGTCTTGCAGACCAACGGACGGGCGGACGGACAGACGGACGACAAAGTGATATGATCCTATCCTATCAAAGTGATCCTATAAGGTTTCCGCTTTTCCTTTTGAATTACGGAACCCTAAAAATGTCCCTATTGAATAAAAATCATCAATATCTCGGCGAGAATGCTTGCTAACCAGTGTCGCTCGCCTCATCAATCATAAGCAGCACAAATATACCCGGGCCCCTTTGATGTATTTGGGTTACGATTATACCTACTCTTATCCGATCCATCTTCGGCAAAGCTTTAGGTGGAGAATATGGGTGGATAATGAACGGTTTTAAAATTCAAAAGACTGTTGGATTGCTGCCGTTTAAGGCGCTAGGCGATACTAACTGGCGCCAACATTGGAATAAAAAGATATATTTTTTAAAGTGTACATCTAAAACACTCGTGGCCTAGTCGAACTGAGTAATTGGAATCAATCCCTTGAGTTAAGCAACCACAGGCGCGGTCAGGTGCAGGATGGGTGACCGTCCCGTGACTACCGCTAGTGGCATGTTGGCATCTTAGGCGGCTTGATAACTTCTGACACTAAGGCCTGCCACTGTTTTACAATCCTTCACCGACCCGGATGGGGGAGTTTGTCCTACCTTTTCTGCTATGCAATAAGAGACACAGTCCTCACAGTGGGGTGGGGACATACAAGGATTGATATCGTACATCATAAATCTTAACAACAATTTTTAGAATAAACCGTCTAGAACTTAGGATAAACCTGGGGGCTGGGACTTAAATCGATTTCCGCTAAAAACAACCCTTTTTGGCAAAATAGCTTTAAAATTCTAGATTTTTGGACCTGTTTGCATGCAACGACTTATGAAAGTTGATGAAATGAAGGCGTGTGAAGGCACAGGCGTGAGGTTATATTAATTTAGGTTTATTTTTGGACCTACATTCTTGTCACAGGTTTTAAAAAAGAGCTACATACGAGATTTCTGCTGCTCGCTTTTTCCAATGACGCGTTATTATAAAACATGGTGATTTTTTTTCATTGGTGACCGGAGCTAGGTAGCACCTCATAGCGCCTTAAGTGCTCGGGTCCGTGATGATCAAGGACCGATCGACTGTCGCCTAATATGGATGCCCCTTTGAATGTATTACTTTCACTGCTTTGTTTTTGGACACATTGGTTAGTTTACAGTAATGTTGTGAGGCCCTATTCCTCAGTTTCCATACTTTTTTACAGAAAAAATAGGCGTCACGAAAGAAACAAATAAAATAAGATAAGATAAGAATATAATTATTAGGTAATACATTCTACGTAATACATTCATTACTTTCACCGCTTTGTTTTTGGACACATTGGTTAGTTTACAGTAATGTTTTGAGGCTCTATTCCTCAGTTTCCATAAGGTAAGACTTTAGAGCTTGTCTGTTCAAGCATTTTTTGTCGGCGTAGTACGCCGACCGATTTGAATGCCTTACAACAAATGTCTTGCTGTGGTTCTACTAATAATGAACCTAGCATACTGCATTCTACAAGATTGAATACAAGGCTCAAGATAATTAAGCCCCTTCTCCCAAGACTACATACCACAAAGAGCGCCGACCGATTAGAATGCCTTATAAAAAATGTCCTGCTAATAATAAACCTAGCATACTGCATTCTACAAGATTGAATACAAGGCTCAAAATAATTAAGCCTCTTCACCCAAGACATTCCACAAAGAGCAGGTTAGGTAAGGCTTTAGAGCTTGTCTGGCATACTTTGTTCAGGCGTAGTGCGCCGACCGACTTGAATGCCTTACAACAAATGTCCTGCTAATAATAAACCTAGCGTACTGAATTCTTCAAGATTAAATACAAGGCTTAAGACAATTAAGCCCCTTCACCCAAGACTACATTACACAAATAGGAGGTTAGGTAACGCTTTAGAGCTTGTCTGGCGTACTTTGTTCCGGCGTAGTGCTCCGATCGATTTGAATAACTCACAACAAATGTCCTGCTAATAATGAGCCTAGCGTACTGCATCCTTCAAGATTGAATACAAGGCTCAAATTAATTTACCCCCTTCACCCAAGACTACATTCCACAAAGAGCAGGTTAGGTAAGGCTTTAGGGTTTGTCTCGCATACTTTGTTCAGGCGTAGTGCGCCGACCGACTTGAATGCCTTACAACAAATGTCCTGCTAATAATAAACCTAGCATACTAAATTCTTCAAGATTGAATACAAGGCTCAAGACAATTAAGCCCCTTCACCCAAGACTACATTACACAAATAGCAGGTTAGGTAACGCTTTAGAGCTTGTCTGGCGTACTCTGTTCCGGCGTAGTGCTCCGACCGATTTGAATAACTCACAACAAATGTCCTGCTAATAATGAGCCTAGCGTACTGCATCCTTCAAGATTGAATACAAGGCTCAAGATAATTTAGCCCCTTCACCCAAGACTACATTACACAAATAGCAGGTTAGGTAACGCTTTCAAGCTTGTCTGGCGTACTTTGTTCCGGCGTAGTGCTCCGACCGATTTGAATAACTCACAACAAATGTCCTGCTAATAATGAGCCTAGCGTACTGCATCCTTCAAGATTGAATTTAAGGCTCAAGATAATTTAGCCCCTTCACCCAAGACTACATTACACAAATAGCAGGTTAGGTAACGCTTTCAAGCTTGTCTGGCGTACTTTGTTCCGGCGTAGTGCTCCGACCGACTTGTATGCCTTACAATAAATGTCCTGCTAATAATGAACCTAGCATACTGCATTCTACAAGATTGAATACAAGGCTCAAGATAATTAAGCCCCTTCTCCCAAGACTACATACCACAAAGAGCGCCGACCGATTTGAATGCCTTATAACAAATGTCCTGCTAATAATAAACCTAGCATACTGCATTCTACTAGACAAGATTGAATAAAAGGCTCAAAATAATTAAGCCTCTTCACCCAAGACTACATTCTACAAAGAGCAGGTTAGGTAAGGCTTTGGAGCTTGTCTGGCATACTTTGTTCAGGCGTAGTGCGCCGATCGACTTGAATGCTTTACAACAAATGTCCTGCTAATAACGAACTTAGCATACTTCATTCTACAAGATTGAATACAAGGCTCAAGATAATTAAGCCCCTTCACCCAAGACTACATTCCACAAAGAGCAGGTTAGGTAAGGCTTTAGAGCTTGTCTGGCATACTTTGTTCAGGCGTAGTGCGCCGACCGACTTGAATGCTTTACAACAAATGTCCTGCTAATAATAAACCTAGCATACTGAATTCTTCAAGATTGAATACAAGGCTCAAGACAATTAAGCCCCTTCACTCAAGACTACATTACACAAATAGCAGGTTAGGTAACGCTTTAGAGCTTGTCTGGCGTACTTTGTTACGGCGTAGTGCTCCGACCGATTTGAATAACTCACAACAAATGTCCTGCTAATAACGAACCTAGCATACTGCATTCTACAAGATTGAATACAAGGCTCAAGATAATTAAGCCCCTTCACCCAAGACTACATTCCACAAAGAGCAGGTTAAGTAAGGCTTTTGAGCTTGTCTGGCATACTTTGTTCCAGCGTAGTGCGCCGACTGACTTGAATGTCTTACAACAAATGTCCTGCTCATAATGAACCTAGCATACTGCATTCTACAAGATTGAATACAAGGCTCAATATAATTAAGCCCCTTCACCCGAGACTACATTCCACAAAGAGCAATATCGTCGCCCGCGTCATCCTTTAACTAATAACTCCGAGGGATGTAAAGGAGGTCTAATCTCGTAATTTGCTCTAACAAAAGCGTCCTCGAGAAAGCTAATATCACCCTAAACACGAATTTTGCCCTATTATTTACCCTTAATACACTGTTTTCTTATGAAATAACGACTTAGGGGTGGTAATGAAAGATATTATTATATCTCAACAACGCCTCCACGCGTTTAATTACTACGAGTAGGTCATTGTGGGGTGTAGTGAAAGAAATATTATGAACTCAGAATAATTGACATCATAATACCTTGGTTCTATTGGCGGTGAAAGCGGAGCGGTAAAACACCGGGTTCTCAATCGGGAGGTGGTGGACTCGAATCCCGGCATGTACCAATGACTTTGTTATCTAAGTTATGTACATTTGTGAAGCTATAGTAGCAATATCATTCGCCAGCTGTGAAGGAAAACATCGTGAGGAAACCTGAGTGTCTGAAGAGTCAACAACCTCTTTGGCATAGCGGTAACGCTTCAATTTCAAGCGCTGAGGTATGTGAATACCTCAGATACTCAGGTTTCCTCACTGTGTGAGTATGTCATTCGAGAGGTCTTGCGGTCGACCCAAATCAAATTCAAATTTTAAGGGCCTAGGTAGATACATGAACTAACATTACATGTAACAGTTACATACAAGCACATACATTGCTTCTGGCCCCACACTAGGATACCCTGTGTCGTGGGAACCAGAAACAACGACATCACAAACATGTAAAAACTCAAGACCTGGGCATTTTTTTCTCCCCAGCCGGGACTCGAACCCGCGACCTCTGGCTATCCGTGCCAGCGCTCTCCCAACTGAGCTAATGGGACCTAAATCAATGAAATTTCGAACCTCTTTACAATACTCTCTGTATTACGTACAGGCAGCAATATCTGGCTGAAGTAATTTGCATCACGTGCAGCCCCGAGTACCTTACTAAACCGTGCTAAAGACAATTTTAAAAACCTAACTGCAGTTTTTGAAATTGTCTTTAGCACGGGTTAGTGCCTTAAAAAGAATGTAATAATATCGTTGTAGCAAGTATCGCAAGACAGAAATTCATTGAATATTAACAGCAGTAAGTCTTCTGATGAAATGCTGTATATTGACGGCGAGAGCTCTGTAACGGCATATAATAATATTGTAGGAAAATAAAATATTATGCGTTGATACAGGATTTCCTTTTTTTCTTCATCAAGCATTTGTTATAAGAAACCTTGTAATTCTCAGACACTGTAAGTATATTAAACCCTGCAAGACTCGCCTAGAATGCTCGTGGACGTAAAGTCAGGCGATTCGTTGAACAAAATGTAACAAAGGCTACATGAAGGCGATAA
This sequence comes from Yponomeuta sedellus, assembly GCA_934045075.1. Lineage (NCBI taxonomy): Eukaryota > Metazoa > Arthropoda > Insecta > Lepidoptera > Yponomeutidae > Yponomeuta > Yponomeuta sedellus. The sequence goes on along the minus strand of OW203727.1, from coordinate 15,560,605 downwards.
ACGGTGGCAGGGCGCTTAAATAAACCAAAGGTATTCAAAAATGTTTAGGGAGGGAAACCATCCGATCTAAATGAGCGAACTTAAAAAGGGAAGGAGAAAAGATGTGCATTTTTAAAGCTATTTCAATTTCTATCCGAGACATATTTTTTGCCGCTTCCCGGAGGGTGGAAAAACCTTAGTTGCAAAATTAGTGTCGTCGAGTCCGCAGCAACACTTTTTCTCTCGAACATTTTTCTCATTTTTAGGGTACCGTTGTCAACAAGGTTTCGCCATGTCTGTCTGTCCGCGGTCTGGCTCAGAGATAATAAGCACTAGGAAGCTGTAATTTGGCGTAGATATAGATATTAACCACGCTAAGATAATGGTAGAATATAATCTTTAAAAAAAATTCGTTTGTGTGCTCCGAGGTTAAGGCCACAATTTCTATTTTTCTCCTACCATGGGGCATCATTGAATTGATTATTTTAAAATATTGTAAGTGTGGGAATAACCATATTTTCATTCAAGAAATAAGCATAGGTTTATTAATCAAGCTTTAAAAAGGAAATGTATGTTTCAGTCCACCCCCCTCTCCCGGCAAAAAGGTTGTTTGTGGAAACGTGAAACAATTCCGGGCAGTGGTATTTATAATGAAATAAAAAGAAAAACTATCACACCTAAGCAGGCTTGACCAGTTCGTGTAAATTCCATTGAAAATTATTTCGATGAAACTGTCAGTCCTGTAAAGCAGATAAAAACCCCTACTTCTTCAGAACCCTACACTGCGCGTGGCCTGACAAGCTCTCTTCGTTGGTTAATTTTTTGGTTTTCACTTTACTTTTTAGTTACTAATTCGTTACAGGGTTAATGAAGATTTATGTTGCTCTAGTTCGTTAAGAGCACTCAACTACTTTGTATCAAACTTTAGCGTCTTCTTAAATATATAAATCTTTTGGGACCGTCTAGAATTCCAACTTCGGGCAAATTACTTAACCTAATACGGTCATGTTAAGGTGATAGTCTCTTAAAACAGCAAATTTGAGGATTCTCTTGCAAGCTCTTACCTCTCTCTTTAGAGGACTAAGAAATTAAAAAAGCACATGATTGTGTTGTTTCTAACGGTAAAGAAAAATCATCGTGAGGAGACCTGAGTGTCTGAGGTATTCACATACCTCAGTGCCTAAAATTGTCTATGATCGGTGGCACGCGTGGTAATTAACCCCACATTTGTCTCTCTTAAAAAGACCTGTCCCTGCATAGGCGCTTTAAATAAGCTACACAAAAATATAGTTATCACTTTTGTATACTCGCTTTCTTCTTTCAAGACAACGTAGTTTAAAATATTTTTTGCTAGCGCCATGTGAGCTAGTGTTGCTATTATGCTTCTTGCGGTCCGAAGATTACTTTCCATCTTTATTTGTACTGTTTATTCGTACTGCTGGCTCAAGTTCTAATCGTCCTTGTCCACTGTTTTATTTACAATCAAATAAACCAAACAGTACACCAACCTTTACGTGTGTGTACATTCTAATCTGTTACCTTACAGGTGACTTTGCAGTTTTAATCTGAAGGTTGATCAGGTGTGGGTACTGTATAATAGTTTTGAACCACCGTCTAGACTTGAGTCTAACAAAGGTCTATTTAGCACAATCTCTTACCTCTTTAGAAGGGATGGCCTTATAAAGGGTGTTAATAGATTGACGTTCGACCTGAAAGCTACGAACGATCAACTTTCGGTATTCTTTCTTAGGGTACGTAAGCTTTAACCAGCGCGACGCTTGTTTTAAGATAAGTACGGTGTTTAGAATTGTGTTGCATTTTTAATTATCCTTCTGATAGAAAACTTATTCATTTGAAATTTAAAAACGTATTATTTCATTTACTTAAGTAACTAAGGCAAGCTTATTAAGAGTTAAACTATTTTTGGACATTATTATTGCATTTCTCACTTCTAATGGCGTCTTTGGAAAAATTGTTTACGCTGAAAGAAATAACGCAGGGTGAAAAAAAAAGTGAGGTAACCTGAGTGCTTAGTGCGAGTTTAACAGATCCAATCGAATAACTTTACTACCGCGTTAATCGAGCATTGAGTAGTGAGTATGAGTAAGTTAACCGTTCGAACTGGCAAAACGCTGTCACAGTACAACTCGCACTCGCGTTTATTCGTGTTTTGGTTGGTAAACGCGATCACTTCTCAACGTAAACCATTACAACTCGCACTCAGCAATTTTCATTTCCATACTTGTCGCTAGGTGGCGCTTGCTCGATGCCATAGAAATATGAGTTTACGTTAACGCGATCGAGTAGTTAAAAAACTCGCACTAAGCACTCTGAGTTTTCGAGTGTTCACTTTTAAAAACCTATTTAAAAGTGTTCACTTGTCACAGAGTTAGAAATTGCCCACTTACGGGCACGCGTAGTAATTAAGCCCATACTTTTTTGTTGAGTAAAAGTATGTGCTCTGCAGTGGGCCGTATATAGGCTACAAAAAAACCCAGAGTATAAGATTATAATATATTCTTTGTCCAAAAAGTGAAAAAATTAAGAGTAAGATTTTGCTCAGACTTTTTGTTTGTGTTAGTTAATTTCTTGCACTGAAAAGCATTATAGAAATAAAAACTACAGTCGATTCAGTAAAAAGGTGTATTGTGCTTAATCAAAGGTAGTAAATGATGTTTAGAATAGAAGTTTGGTTTTGGCAACACTGTACTTGACAGCTGTCAGATGAGTTGCACACTTTGTCCCCTTGTAGTTTGCTTGTAAAATGTGTGGCCAACAAACGTGGCCCAAATTGGTGTGGCAATTAGATTGCCGGGCTTGTATCTTCGTGGGAAGGGTCCTGTGTTAATACTTTTGGTTGTGGGCGACGGATCGCCCAAAATAGTGGACATACAAGTGTGGTGAAACGCGGTGTCGTGCAAGTGCACTGCAGGTACGTAACTTTCTGGGGAAAGAGCTCTTGGGGGTAGACGGGGACGTCTAGGGATCCCCAAATCTCAGTGCATCCACCCGGGCGGCGCCGGCGGCCAAGTCGAGAGGCGTCGACGCGGACAGAATGTGTAAGTTTTAGTATTAGTTTTTAGTATTAGTTTTTAATTGGGTCCTTTACCCAACAAATGGTCTAAATTTTTGATAATACCACTAATAAAGTTTCACTACAGGTTTCCTGAACTTTTGGACAAACTGTAGGTGTCAGATGACTGATGACCGTTGGGGTGAAAAAGTTCTGTCCTGGCGACCGCAGACCAGACGACGCAGCGTGGGCAGCCCCCTCACTAGATGCCTGACGACCTGGCCCTAGATTCTGTTAATGCAATGTAGTACAATGACAACTGTATGGACGCGGCGATTTCATTACATTGCTGCTTACAGTCTAAGCCCGCACACGTATCCCACCTTCTAGGCAACAATGGTATAAAAAACAAGTCACGTTACCCGTCCATTGATCTGTCAATGTACTGTAATGCAGTACGAGAATCGAGGCCCTGGTGGTGGGGAGTCGCTGGATGCGGACGGCACAAGACCGAGAAGCTTCGAAAACCATGAGGTTTCCCTATGTCCTTTAGTGTACGTTGAATTGCTGATGTTGGTGGTGACAGCTTTTACTACGGCACTAGTTTATGAACACCCGATATACGTCGATCCTGACCAAGAAGGTGTAAGGTGAGATGATCCCTTATACCGTGTTTACCGTTTCTTGACTTGTGGAGAGTACTTTGTTCTGAATTATGTTGTTGTTTTAATACGCTTTTACATAGCTTCAAATTGTATGTAACTGCTTAAATATGTAGATAGATAGGAAGAGAACACTTTATTGCGTATGCACAACCATAAAAAAACAATAACAATTATTATTGACTAAGCGTAGCATTAACTTACTAAATTTTTTGTCGGAAGCATGCGGCTAGGTTAAATCCAGTAAGTTAATCCGGGTTTAAGTTACTAATGTTACGCTTACGAAAGTTTTAGTTCAAACATTACAAATTAAATTTATTAAATTTTAGTCGTTGTCAGGCTATACCTACTAGACCACTGCTGGACATAGCCCTCCCCTAAAGAGCGCCATGTTGTGCTATCACAGGGGGTATTGCCCACAATCCCCACGCTGGGCATGCGGGTTGGGGATCGCAGTTCGGTGGAATAGTATTGCAGGGGGCGCTGCTGCCCACCCCCCGGTTTGTGTTCCTTAGTCGCCTTTTGCGACACCCGCAAGAAGAACTGGGTTGGTGCTATTCTCTAGGATGACACCACACAGCAGTGATTAAATTTTATAAATTGTAAATTTTAGTAATGTATACAATTGGCGGTCTTTCTTAGAGCTATCTTCCAGACAATCTTTGGAAGAATATTTCAGGAAATATTTCAACATTTAACCTTTTGAACCAACTTGTAACTGGCGGATCGACGTGATACTTTGCCAATAATAATGTTTAACTCGTATTTATGTAAGTTTGTCCTATTCCATGTTGCCTCCTAACTTCTTAACCATTTTTTTAAGTAGGACAGGTTAAGTATAAGGTCAAGTATGACCTTAGTCAGGATGGTAAGCGAAGACGGGATCTACGATGTTACGTACTTGCCTGTTAAATGCCGGTTAACTCTACTTTTAAAGACACCCAGGTTATACACCAATGGTCAGATTTTGATAAATAATCGCAATTGATTGGTCGTATTAACGCGAGTGTCACTGGCCACATGAAATCGGCATAAATCCAACAAATAAAATAAAATAAATACAAAAAATAACGGTACCAACCACTGGAATAATAAAAAAATCAATCACCCAAACACTGTTGAGCTTAACTACTAGTAGGCGGGACCTAAACTCAATAATGTAACTGTTGGTCCCACCTGGCCCTAGAAACTAATACTTACACAGATTTTCAATAGAATGGTATAAGCACGACAATGGTAGTTATTTCCCTCAATTTGGTTGTCTACAAAACAAAAGTAATACAATGGGTATATGGGTATATCCAGGGGTATAACTCGCGCAAATTAAATAGGCATCTCTCGCGAAGAAGATCAAATCACGAGAGGCGCCGAGTTAAGTAGCACGGGTTATACCATTGCAATGCGATTGGTTACTAGACTACCAATAGTGTGAATGAATCGACTGTTACCGGACTAATTTTGGAATTTGGACTAATTGAACTATTACGCATTTGAAATAAAATGAAATGAAAAGGTTTTATTCAAAGTAGCGCAGAAGCTGCGTCTTAATGAACGTTACAATTCAAACTAGGTGTCCATTTCAAAATCTAGATCATTTTGGAGAAAAAATGGACAAAAAAACTCCAAACTTAGTCTTATCAAAGTCCTTAATTAACATAGTTTACATAATTATTATAAACATAGAACTCATACATTGTACTGGCTATAATTCCATTGTGGAGACCCGCCCCTCTGCTTAGTAGTTATTGCTCAGCAGTCGGATTGTTAATTATTTTATTAAGCTACAAGTTTCGATTTTGTTTTCAATATTGTCTAGAATACTTCAACTCTCTGTCTCTGTAATGTTACACAACAACTAAGACAGAAATCCTAAGCTATTAGTACAGTCTGTTAGCCTTTAGAATATTCCTCGGGCTCTAGAGTAGGCTTCGGTTTTCACCGAAAGCACACGAGTTTAATACGAGTAGGTACTACCTCCTGCTCTATATAAACCTTTTATCCACTGTTTTGAAAAGTTGCGTAAAGTTATGTATCATATTAGTTACGATACCTCCTGCGGTTGACTGTTAGAAAATGTTTATGTCATTAAGTTCACCGCATTGTACGATTTTATGGTGCAATAAAGTATTATTAATAATAATAATAATAATATTTCTATTACACGAATAAATCCGACTCTATCCGATAGTAGCCGAGGTATATTCTAAAAGCTAACATAATTCATTATTAGGGATTATTGTACAAATTACGCACCTAAAACAACACCGCAAATCAAAACTATTCAAGTTCTTGGTATCTCGATTACCTACTGCAGATTATGAAAACACAAGCTCAAAGTTAAATGGTCCATGTTGGCATGCACTGTTATAGATAAACCGACGGACTGTGCACAGCTTAGTAGAGATATACAAAAGCTTTACTCAGTATACAGTCTGTTAGCTTTTAGAATATACCTAGGGCTCTAGAGTAGGCTTTGGTTTTCGCCGAAAGCACACGAGTGTAATACTACATCCTGCTTTGTATAAAACTTATTAACTTAACTTAAACTCGAAATTAAGTGTCATATTAGTTCCGATATTTCTATTACACGGATATATCCGATAATAGCCGAGGTATATTCTAAAAGCTAACAGACAGTTACAGAAACGAGCAAGAACGGCGATATGCGGCAGAACGCCGGCTTATCAATCGGGAGGTCGTGGCTTCAAACCCTTCGAGTCTCCTGAAATATGTACATTTGTGAAATTATAGTAGTTACACTACTAACCGCTAACTGTGAAGAAAAACATTGTGAGGAAAGCCTAGTGTTTTAAGCGTTAACGAATCTCAGCGCTTGCTACTTACAATGGCCCAACTATGGGACTAAATGCAGAAATCTCAGATCTAACTTAGTAACTACGGTAACGGGATTTCTTGCGCGATTATTTTTCGGTGACTCGGTCGATCGATATCAACCCATGAATGTCCCCACTGCTGGGACACGGGTCTTTTCCTGCATCGTAGGCTGATTAGGCCATTCTCCACCACGGGGGCCATGTCCGGGTTGGTGGAGGATTGTAAGACAGTGGCGGGCCTTAGTGTCAGAAGTTTTCAAGCCGTCCATAAGGCCTCTGACACGGCTTAGCGACTGTAATTACTTGACAACCGGCACCAACGGCTTAACGTGCCTTGCGAAGCGAAACGCTCGGTAAAATGCCACTAGCGGTGACCGTCATCCTGCACCTGACCGCGCCTGTTGTTGTTTAACCCAAGTGATTGATTCCAATCACTCTGTTTGACTAGGCCACGAGCGTTTCTGTGACTGTAATTGGATAAAAGCTCTTCCAACGCTTCGAAGCATAGAAAATCGAAATCGGTTTGCTTGTAGTTTTTTCAAGAATAGAACGGCATTTTAATCGCAGCATGATCATAGTGGACTATAAGTATCTTTTTATTTTGTGCCCTTGCGCCCGGTCTCGCGAAATGGAACGTAAACCGATAAGGGTCAGAAGCGCAATGTAACTTAACCACTAAATAGACGCAAGTGAAGGTTGAGATTATTTTATTGCGTTTTGACGAGATAAGATATTATTTGAGATCCTAATAGGTGATGTTTTAATGGCGTACATTTTCTTCCAGAATGTATTTAAGTGAAAAATAAAAAACGACATAATTTTTACAAGTCAGAGCCACCAACGAAAAACTACAGAAAATATGAGTTTCTTAACATCTGATCGACTTCGAGGTGTAAGAAATCGGGACCATAATACATTTAGTAAGGACTGACGGTTGAGTTCACCACGACATACAATTTTACAGTATTAAAATATAGATTTACAATAGCGTTGAAATGTGAAAATTACTTTGCTAAATTAATTTGCAGGCTCACAGTCACAAGTCACTTGTGAGCCTGAGGATGCCGCGTGTTAGAGGCGAAACGCGTCGCACATTTTCTCACACAAATATTGGTGCCGGTTCTTGGTTCTGCTTGAAAAACTGGAAGGAGGGCGGTGCATTAACTAACCGCATGGTGCTTGTGGGATTTTTGGCGGAATTTAGCAGAGTAATTTTCACATTTTAATGCTATTATGAATTTCCGGAAAGTAACGCCTCATTCCATGGACAGGACGGTTGTACCTGAACCCCCAGCTTTATGTTAATGGCCGTATTTATGGGTTAGTATAAGCTATTGTCGCGGTTCTATCCCGAACCATCTAGAATGGAGCCTTCTGAAAGCCTATCGAATAGTCGCCGCATGCTGCGTTTTAGTAACACTGCAAGCAATAATGACTCGTATGTCCACTAGCGTAAGGCTCAAAATTCTATAAAATTCAAACTGTTTTGGAGTCGTTGCCGCGTGCATCGGAGTAGGTACGTACGGGAATGTTCGAGAACCCTTGCCGGCGGATATAAATAGCGGCCGCCGCGGCGCGCAGTCAGTTCCGTTTGGACTAGCGAAGAGTGAACTTCGAGCGAACATACCTGCGATATGAGTGATAATATACGACTTCAGCGATACTATTGGAATTCGATTGGACCTGCGATTTGGAATCTTCGTGTGGACTTAATGTCGTAAATACCTGCAAACCAGACCCTGCGTGAATAAATCCTAAGAAGTTGTCATTGGCGTTTTACCTCCAAATATAGAACCCTAGCCCGTAACGCTATTTTAGGTAAATTTAATAATAAAGTCCCAAAAAATTATCTAGTTTGTATGTTATTTATTTGTTGTAAGGCAAAAATGTGTTACGCTGGCAATATCAACGATTTAGTCAGTTGTGGTTTAGTCTTGGTGTTGACAGCGTTTGTGTGTCTACGCTTTAAATAGAAAAAGGTTCAGATATTTTAAATAGATTAACTTTCATACATGGAGACTTTGGATTATAGGACACGATTAAATAAACATTTCCATTATATTTAATTCGCGCTTGCATTTTCAAATTGAATTTAATTATCAAAGTTGAGTAATTCACGGCTTCAACTCTTTGTATCTAAGACTTTTGCTTAGAAATTCTTAATTTTTATCTGTTCTCTAGGTTTTTTTACTGTTCTATCTGCCGCGAAAGTATTCAATTAAGTTAAATTAGAAATAATTAGGGCCGTGCTCAGGCAAGGTCACGTTCCGAGGGCGCTGGCGCCAGCGTTTTTCAATTTCTTATTATTACAAGCCGTGGAATTACTGGGCGTAGAATAACAACATAAAATAACGTTTGCCGTTAATATAAGATAAGAATATTCTTTATTGTATACACCAGAAAATAATAATTGATACATATGTAGTATATGATATGTAGTTATTCTACGCCTTGTAATTCCTCGGCAAACGTAGTGTAGGACGTCCTCCGACCAGGTGGGATGACGATCTGCGAAAAACTCCTGGCAGATGCTGGATGCGGCAAGCTGAAGACCGGGCGCTATGGCGCTTATTAGGGAAGGGTTATGTCCAGCAGTGGACAAATATAGCCTGAAGAAGAAGATATACTAGTGACTGAATTCCGGAGTGGTTATGTACTCGTATCACAGAGGAAAAAGTATGAATATTTTGAGGAAAATTGATATGGTAGAATATCAAATTTTTTCTGGCACTTGGTTGCTATTTTGCTAAATAAAATTCCCAATCAATTGTGTGTGAATACTTTGACAACAATCTCAATGTAAGTAGTCTATTTCGGCTGCGGCTCACCTTACTCATGCTGTTCTCTTGTTTTAATAAGTTTAGCTACATTCTATGTTTTATAAAGAGAAAATGAGTTAGGATCGTGGGAAGTGCCAGTCACTGGTCTCTGTCCGCCTCACGGGTATACAGACGTGACTTTATTGTATGTCAAGTTTGTCGATTGAAACCTCTACAAGATGTAAGTCAAGTCGAGAAATTACCTGTACCGAGCTGTGTGTGAGCAAGGAGCAAGTACGAGCTTCGCTATGTTTATATTTAGTTTGAGTATTTGTACTATAATCCACATATTTATTCTTCTGCTCTTTCACTTTTTGGTGTGACTTTGCTTTATACGCACTATTTATTCCTTATTAGTGTATTGAGAACGTTTAAAAAGAATTATGCAAGGTTTTTCGGTTTCAAATTAATGTGACGGTTTCAAGACTGAGAATTTTATTTATAATGAAATGAAATGAAAAGGTTTTATTCAAAGTAGCACAGAAACTGCGGCTTGATGAACGTTACAATTATAAATACCAGATTCCTTAAAACATTCTTCAACTGCAATTTAAATTAGTCTTCTGGAGTAAACATCGTTTCGTTGAAATCCTAATTTTAATATTTCTATATTGCACCGACTACCCGTCTCTAATTTCTTTCTTGTCTCCGTCTATGGTTGCCTGGAAGAAATTGCTTTTAGTAATAATTTCTGTTACTGTAATTTCTGTGTACAATAAAGAATATTCTACCTATCTGTCTAAGCCGCAGGCAAATAAAACTGCATTTGCGGAGTGTTTTAGTGGACTCATATTTCTATAAGTAACACCATAAGTTTTCAAAATTCTACTTTTATATTACTACAAACACTAGTGACAAGAAATCACACGCAATAGTTTTGCACGAAAAATCTATAGTGTCACAGAGAAAAAGCACAATACGAGTAACTAAGCATAGTCTCGAAACTAATATAATATTTTTTGCACGCGAAGTTCCTCTGAGCATCGCACGGGGACTCAAGGTGGAATTTTCTAATAACGTTTCATTAAACCTGCCGTGTATGATAGAAAAATATCCTAGCGAATTCAGCAGCCTATAGAGCTGGTTGCTATATTTAACTCTGCCCTAAGACGGAGTTTACACATTCAGTCTGGCGTCCGTCAATTCCATCAGTCTGGTTAGACTGACGGTAGACTGATTGTCTATTCAGTGGACTTATTGACCAGACTGGTGGATATTCGAATATTTTGATTCTTCATCAATCCGAGCTTGATCAAGGTCACGGACTGAACTGACGCCGGACTGAATGTGTAAACTGCTTCTAAGTTCGGCCTCTATACTACGCGCACCAATTCCTGAGCAATTCCATACTATTTAATATGGCAAAAAACAATATTCCGACGGGATTTCGTTTGCGTAATTAGACGCCAAACCTGCCTAGAATTTGAGGAAACGAGAATAATATATATATGAGAGGCAATGCTTATCATCGAGGACGACATTTAGACACGCACGGATAACCTGTCTGCTTTAATACGGATTCCTTTAACCTACCTATGATTAATGTGATTCGCTTAAGTGAATTGATTTATACGTGTGATATTACCAACACGGTTCTGTCTTGTTCTTTTTAGAGTTCCTCAGTCAACAAGGAAACTTATCGCCATTGCAGTTTGTGTGTCTATCCACTGCTTGGCATAGACACGACAACTACCAGAAAGCTGAAATTTTGGTAGAAGATGTACGTATTAATCACGCCAACAAAACGATATTAAGGATATAAAAAAAACAATTCCTATAATACTCTACGTACATACACTTAAACTAGGGACGCATTTGAAGCTTCCGTACCGCAAAAAAGAACGGAACCTTTATAAAAACACTTTGTTGGCTGTCCGTCCGTCTGTTAGTCCGTCTGTTAGGGATTGTAAGTCAAGGCCCTTTATCTCGGTAACACGTGGAGGTATCGAGTTGGAATTAAAACCGAATTTCGTTTTATTTTATTGTTGTTATTATTATTATTATATTAATAAGTATTCATTTTTAAAACATTCAACAGACTGAATACTTCAGAGTCAACTCTGTTGAGTGTGTTAAAAATCAACCGTCTATGTTGATGTAAAAATCTTATGGCCGTTATGCCGCAAAAATCGTAAATTTCTATACTCAAGGAAATCAAAATTCATAGGGTACTTACACTTTGCGTTCACCTGGAACCCCTCTGTGATGCAGGTGTGAGCTTATATTATGTTTTACAGAATCGTAAATAGGTTGTGATATTGAAATAAATAAACTCACGCCTGTGTCCCAGAGAGTAAGGCAGAGGCCAAGGTCTGCCATTATCTTCAGCTTCTGTTCTTAACTTTTTGCAAAAAATGTAGAACGTTGTTTTCATTGGTGACGCTTATTAGCTCCAGATAGCCGCGTAAGTATGTACTCGATGAAACTCTTAATTCGGAAACCGGTGCTTAGAAATGCATATTTCTGCGGAAAGAATAAAAAACATTTTTCTTTTTCACCCCAGGTGGACCTCGGGGTCAATTTACGGTACCCTTCTTAATGGATGCTTCCGACGACATCTTACGGGCTTGACTGAGACCCCTGAAATGTCATATTTTCGGGGAAAAAGGGTGAGTGAAACTTAATCAGTGAAAAAAATGAACTGAAATAATCTCTTTCACTTCCTCGTTAACTGTAAAAAAAATGAGCTTTTGTGGTAGCTAAATACCTCACCGCTTGAAATGTATAATCCGCTGTGAGTTCGCGTGGTAATTAAGCCCATAATCTGTCTCCGAGAGAAGGCTGGTGCCTGCAGTGAGACGCCGGTGAAACGAAATACTCGTAAAAACTGTTTTTTCATAGATTTTACTCGTTTATTTTAAATTTTTTACAATTTTCCGTTTTCCGACGTTTCGGCACTTTTTCAGGTGCCGTGGTTTTAGAAGACTACGAGACCACGGCACATGAAAAAGTGCCGAAACGTCGGAAAGTTGTAAAAAATGTAAAATCCGTATAAAAACAGTTTTTATTATGTCTAGTGCTCGTGTTAACCTTAGAAAATACTATGCTGGTGAAACGGCTGCAAAAAAAACTCAAAACAAATAAAAACTGCTTATAATTTTCTCTTTCTATGCCCATAATTTATTTTAAAAACTTTAAATTAATTTATGGCTTTCTATACGCCTTTCTCTATAGTTTTTATACGGGTGTGCAAAATATATTGCTAATACTTACATATTTCTACGTCTTGAAACTTTTTCAAAGTATGTTATAAAAATATAGTACTCAAAAATAAGTAAGTAAATGGAAAAAAATAAACTATTAGCCTTGCAGTCGAGGACATAATAATAGCAAAGTAACAATATTTACTTAACACCCTTTGGTACATTATATTATATACCTTCAATTTCCGCCAATACACGCTGAAAACGTTCCCTTTTTGTAGTTGCACTTTTAACCTCATATCAATCAACTATAACTATCTATCTAAAAATACCACACTTCATTATTTCTAGGAAAAAATCCAGTCGTCTTAAATCCTCACCCTTAACGGCATTACGATAAGAACTATATTTGCTTTAGTAAGCTGCCACCCAGAGAAACATGGACAAAGCGGTTCCAAGGGGATCAACTTGCCCTCCAAAGGCTCTGGAAGGCTTTAGGTGTCTGTAGCACGTTGGAGATTGACAGAACAAATCTAACCCGATATCTCTGGTAATATGAGCACGCTAAAGTAGTAAACCTACTAAAGAATTAACCTAAATTATACTGGCTTTACCTGTCTATATCAGCAGAGGTCAGAAGTAGTAATATTACAGTCAAAACTAGTTTTGACTGCAGTAAAATTCTAGTATGTATTTAACAATGTCCACTTGGTTTTCGGTCTTACATGTTCAACCTAACACGCTCCTTCGCGCTCCGCTACGGTAGCGGAGCGCGAAGGAGCGTGTTAGGTTAGGTTTGCGTGCGTTAGAGCGTGTTGGTAAAATATAGGTGCGACGAAGCGCGTAGCGTACGTTCTTTGTAGTGATCTTACTTATAGCAATAGCTACATATGAGCCTAAGTGTAAAAACCACAAGACAAACTAAATTAAACCCAGTATAATATGTAGGTACCTACTAAAAGGTATGAATAATAATTGTCATAAAGGAGAAAAATACTATAAGTAGACATAATACTAAGCTGAAGGTTGGTATTAATAGGTAAAATATTCTTAAAAAACCTATCCGAACGTAGTCTTTCTATTTACAGAGAAACCTTTTAATAATCCTCTATCAGAGATTAAACATTTCCCCTCCGTGAGCATAAAGGCCGTACGTGACTCAACGAAAGAGATCAAGATCCTTACTTACCCGAGCAAAAATTAAATGAAATTGTTTCAAATCAAACGAGACATCGTGCCTTGCCACTGAGTCGCATTCATTATAATGAAATAATAATAATAAATATTATATTGAAATTGTAAACTTTTTTTCTTCTTCTTTAAGTAGGACAGGTTACACTTGAGCCCAGTTACAAAATGAAATTAAGTGAAGTGAAGTGAAGTGAAGAGAAGCGAGGCGAGGCAAGGCGAGGCGAGGCGAGGCGAGGCGAGGCGAGGCGAGGCGAGGCGAGGCGAGCGTCCATTGTCCATTGTGAAAGTGTCCATTTTAAAATCTAGATCATTTTGGAGAAAAAATGGACAAAACGACTCCTAAAAAATGGAGAATTTTCGGGGACCCCCCCTACACCTAAAACGAATGCATTTTTTTTTATTTTGCAATTTCAAAAAAGATTAGTAGTTTATAATTATTAAGAACTAGCTGGTGCCCGTGACTTCGTCTGCGCAGGATTAGAATTTCGACTAGCTTATATTAGCGTGGCGTAGGAAAGAACTAGCTTTATGACATTATAATTATCACATAATATTTTCTTGGGTGGCATTTAAAAATATCACACAATATCTTTGTAAATTGTAGCCTATGCACTATTCTAATGTATAAGCTATATTATTTTAAAATTTAAATCTCAGATAGGGGATGTATTAGCAAAGGGAAAGATAAAAAGTACCCGGAACCGGCGTGGGTGCATGCAACGACTTATGAACGTTGATGAAGCGAAGGTGATCTATCAGGATCGTGGCAAGTGGCAGTCCCTGGTCTTTGCCTACCCCTCTGGGATACAGGCGTGAGGTTATGTATGTATTGTAAAATTTCTTTAAAATCCATTCAGTAGGTTTTACGTGAAAGAGTAACAAACATCCATATTTAGCCTCTAAATAGGTTTTTAAATTTGTTCCTTAGCACGGGTTAGTGCATTAAAAATAAAAATAGTGTAAACATCCATCCATCAATACTCACAAACTTTCGCGTTTATAATATTAGTTTTATTTTATTAGTATTATTAGTAGGATGTAGGCCTAGCCACGTGGTACAAAAACGCGCTATACATTAATTTATCAATATTTAGGTTATCTCGTAAGGTAATGTTTTTATGCATCTACGCCCTTATTAGATTCGAAAATTCACGATAAACATGTTTGTAAAAAGGCCGTTGAAAATACAAAATCTTCAAAGTTTTTAATTATTACAGTAATTTGCTATTTCACATATTTTGGGACTAGTCAAAACCCAGAGAAAAACTGTTTGTGTGGTTTAAAACAACGTCGCAGCAGTCTTAATTTGATGCAAGTACCCCATTAAAAACACTTCCCTTATTCAATTGAAATTTTGTAATACTCAAATAAATTATACCTAAGTTAAAACTTTGTAACTCGATATGGAAGCCTTTTATGTAGTTTGTGTTCTGGTGTGTACAATAAAGAGTTCTAATCTAATCTTATCATTATATAACTCGCTAATTTCACAAGTATATTGGTATGTTAACTACGATCAAGATGACTACCTCACGTTGCTATCAAATTTTAGTCTCGATAAAAAGGGTCCGTGTCGCTGCCGACATTGGAAAATATAATTCGGTTTGGTATACATTACCAGTAACAATGTTACATGCGTCACTTGAGAGGTTTTCGCAAATTTTATCGACGGATGCTGTTTTAACGGGTGGGCGTTCAGAAATCTTGCATACTCGGTTGGCAACTTGTACCAACTTTAGTGCTAAACATGACGCAGCCAATTGAAATAACCATGATTCACCGAGACTGATGGCATATCACGAAAACATCGTTTTCAACCCTTGGATGTCCCCACTGCTGGGGCACGGGTCTCTTTCTGCATCACGAAAACATAGAGCCCATTTAATGGCAGTTATCGCCATTACGTATCGGAAACTGATCGGTGCTAGCGTTGGTAATAGTTTCCGAGATAGCTAAGTTCCTAATGGGCCGGATGCCTCATTTATTGGTTTCGAAATTAACGAAGTTTTAGACAGTTCATTATGATATTGTGTGTTATGAATGATAAGAAAGCGCGTGGTTGGAATCAATCACTAGGATTAAGCAACAACAGACGCGGTCATGCTGGATGGGTGACCAAACCGCGGCTACCCCTAGCGACATTTTTTCTAAGCGCTTCCGTGTTTTGCAAGGCACGTTAAACCGTTGTCGGTTGTCATGCAATGGCAGTCGTTAAGCCGTAACAAACCCGGACTTAGCACCCGTGGTAGAGTGTGGCCTAGCCTTCCTGCGATGCAGGAAGAGATTCATGCTATGGCAGTGGGGACATGGAAAAAGGTTGATATCAGATAATTTATTGACAACTAAAAAAACAGTCTTATTTACAAAAGTCGATTTCGGTCAAACACTCTTAAGAAGGTTATAACAGGAATTGCTTTTAGAAACCTTCTTTAACTTTGTCTTATGAGTGTTTTAGTGCAATGTACTTTTGGTAAATAAGACTGTAGTTTTGTGATTTGCGGCAAATCCGTCCCTTCTGGACAATGTCTCACTGCGGTTCTTTTACAAGCCGACAACAATTGTGGTGCGTGATACGTTTTAAGTTTCAGTTTTAATGCACCATACTTTCTAACTGCGGTCGGTTCGTGATGGGGTTACAGTAAGTTTACAAGACGTTGCTGTTTCTACACTGAAACTAAGGTGGACGTACGACTATGGTTACCGCAACTGAGCTGCGGTAAGCTGGTACTTAGAAGACGTATGGTGCATGGTTAAGCAGAGCTTCAGCTTGCCATAATATGGCACGTTTACACTTAGTCCAGTGTGTGGTAGGTACTAACAAAACATTTTCCACATACTGGTACTTTTAAATTTTTTCTTTAATCGTTCTTACTGCTACTTGAATCCTTTTTTTGTAGCATAATTAGTAGTTATTACTCAGCAAAAAATGATCCACCACTCACGATTTACAACGTGCTTTCATCTACCACAGCAAAACATTTATTTAAAAACCTATTTAGAGGCTAAAAATTTCACCCATGCTGGGATTCGAACCCGCAACCTCTGGCTATCCGTACCAGCGCTCTACCAATTGAGCGGTATATTGAGAATAGGTTTTTAAATTTGTTCCTTAGCACGGGTTAGTGCATTAAAAATAAAAATAGTGCAAAACATTTATGTCAAAACTTAATTACTATCTCGAGTACTTTGAATGTTCTAAGAATGTTCAGGCACAGCCTGTTGCATTGTGCAATATGGGATAAATCTTCTAAAAGTGTTCCCGTAGCTGAACACTTCTTTGCCTTTCTAGGAGCAGTAAACCAAATGGAAGGCTTAGCAAAGTAGTGGGGCCAAATCGAGACTACATAAAATATATATAGGGAAGAGCGGGTGATCGTGCTCTTCCACTATAAAGGGAAATTTCCCGCCAGGCAGATCGTATGCCTAGGGACGGCCGGTCCAAGTGTTGTTAGTCGGACGTTCTATTTATGGTATGTCATTGTAACACTTTGATTGCGCGATGCAGGAATGTTGGAGTTTGTAGTGCGCGCGCAGAGTTGACCTTTGCCACAAATATAATACGATATATTATATAAACGATCGGTTGATTTATATCCTTTTTATTTAGTTTTGCTGCTATCATTTTGTGGTGCTTTGGCTGTCGCCACTTAGGGTAGCAGTTGTAAGACACTGAACCTTTTCTTTACGTATGAATATTCCGTTTTACCGTGAGAAGAAAATGTTAAATATTTTATTCCGAATTGATTCCTTCGTCGCGAACACCAGCCATTCTTTATGTACATTCGCACAACAAATAGAAGAAGAAAACGAGTTCACACGTAATTTTTTCGAAAGTAATTTTCTGGAAAATTCGTACCCGTTTCTTGTGCCAGTTGTTTTTTTCAGCGCTCTTTGTTTCATTCGTCTTTCGATATCAGCCCTTTTTATGTCGTGTTTATGTATTCCGATTCCAATGGGATGGCAAGTTTTGTCTTTGAGGGGTTTAACGTTGCTAATAAAAGAGGGATCGGGAATCGTGGGGCCTTCTAAATGGCGGTAAATACCTGCTTAGTATTCCGCATTTCAATTTAGGGCGGAGTCGCTGAAGGCTCGAAGGGCCCGGAAACGTAATTGAAAAAAGCTGGCTCGATATAACGTTGGTCTTGGCCTTGGTTTGCTAAGTTCACGATCCTCGGGATGTTTTTCATAAATTTGAACTTAAGTTTTGTTTTATATTTGATGTCATGGACACGCCACTATGACCATACAAAAGTTTATTAAAATCGCTCGAAGAAGTAATTAATATTAGTATGACGTGATGTGAAGTATGATGTGATGTGATTAATATATTTGAAGTGAAGTGTGAAGAAGCTCATGAGAATTGGAATGGCTATGGGCTATTAGCATTATCTGATTTGACATGGCATTTTGGTCATATCAGATTTCAGGCTGGTATTCTGATCATACCAGATTTGAGGTTGGTATTCTAGTCAAATCAACTAAAGAACCGATAATCAATGAAGTAAATGAAGACCATGGATCGGCAATCGCAGCGTGGGATATCCACAGGGCCCCGTTTTATAAAACTACAATTCATAGTTTACTAAAACCCTGATTCTTGTAGGTGAAAGAATCAGAAAACCATAGCTTGTGTAAAAATTAAAACATTATTTTCCGATTCTATGTGGGCACTGTAGTTTATGACAAAGTAAAAAAATCTGTATTTAAATATTAAACAAACGTGAAGTTAAAACTACTGTTAAGTAATTATTACTAAGCAAAGTTAGGAAACCAAGATCATACTGAGTTTTGGTACGTATCTGGTTCATTTGCGCGAAATGTCTCGTCGCTAACATGGCGACCGCGATGGAGTCGACCGAGACTTGTCTAACACTGGGTAACATGGCGGCATTGCCGAGATAACTTCGCCCGAGATAGACACTAATTTTGACGTATGAGTCCGACACATGTCTGATACCCACGGAGGTGAAGACAAGGCCTCGAGAGCATATATTTGATAAAAAAAATTGTGTACTTTCTGTACAATTATGTTTTTTTAGTTTCTTAATTTGACCATGCTTAGTACATATTCGTAGAACTTTTTATCAGTAACAATTTTTAGAGTTTTGTCACATAATAAAACACTTGTATAATATGGCAATAACTACTTTTAAGTAGACAAGACCGTAGTCTATTGGCTATATCGAGTATCGGCTGCTTTAGTCGTACTTTCGACATGACAAGTACTCCTAAGTCTCTCACTCGACATGGAAAGAGAGTCAAAACGTGCATGCTAAGCGTATTGGATGTAATTATTGACATATTCACATACGCATACTTACATAATCATACACTCAGGGCTTGTTTCTGAATCGAGAATTTAATTGTTGTATTGTCTCTTTGACTTTCTCAGCAAAAAGCGTGACAGAACGTTACTGAAGTATTTACTTAGTGAAACTCTCAATTCAGAAACCGGCCATATAACAGACTCACAAAGTTATTTACTTATTTATTTTTATTTATTAAGGAAAACAAACAAAGACACTTTAACATAAATACTTAATTATTTAAGGTATTAAATAATTGTACCACCAGCACCGATAACCACAGATTAAATACTTTGAAAAAACAAAACAGGGAATTTAATATTGTATTCTCGTGCCTTTTGAACATTGCTTTAAACCGTTCATGCTTTGCGTTATAGCCGAAATTCTAAACACGAAAAGAAAAATCATAACACTTTTGGGGATAACAACATAAAAATACTGATGAACATTTGCGAAAAACTACAGTTCCATTTCAAAACATTCCATGGCCAGAGCACGGAATGTGGGAAGTGACAACGAAAATATGTCTAAATTATTTAAGTAGGTAATGTAAGTCTTAACTATTCTGTTCAAGGGGGCCTTTCACCCGCGTTCGTTCTGCAAGGATTCTGTGTTATACACTACCTGTGTACACTAACTTACATTTTCTCCTCCGATTAGTATAGAACCATACACAAAAAAATTGAATGTAATAAAATAACTAAAGTAGATGAATCACGACTATGACAAATTATTATGTTAACAGAAAAAGGTTAAAATCATAGCTCAAGTAAACCATCGGTCAGTAAAGTTCCGATGGTTTACTACGTGGATCAGCATTTGTATGGGCTACGTCATTTTGGTCTTTCAAACACCAACTTCTGCGTTCACTTGAATTCACACTTTATCATTCTTACCCGAGTGGGAATAAAGGATAATTTGGCATGCTTGGAATTAAGGGACACGTTTGCATAATGTGGTTTCATTCTCACAGGATTGCCTTAATGCTACCTGAAAGTTTACGATCCCAAGCTTATGTCACTAACTCTCGCCTCAGAGAACAAAATTCTGTGCTGACTGGGAATATAATTAAAAATTTTAATAAGGTATGTACTTATTTGTTTCAAGGTGACTGTAGGGATTACGGAACCAGTTTCCACTGTGCCAGAGCATATAGGAAAAATTAAAAGTCGCTGACATCAGGCAATAATTTACGCACAAGCATACATAAGTTCATGCCTATATGCCAGAAGAGTAGGCAGAGACCAGGGTTAGTCACTTACCATGATACGATTAACATCTTTTGCTCAGTCGCTGCACGCACACTCGCTAATATTGGGTACTTTTTATCTTTCCCTTCGATAACACACATTGAAGTAAGTAGAAACAGATAAGACAACTAACACTTCTTAAAACGACAGTGTATATATTGTGTAGCGACAGTGTATAGTGACAACAGTGGTTTAATTTACTATAACACATTTACAAAATGTAAAGTAAAACAAAATTTTATTAAGTATATATCAATCCTTTGTCGCCACTTCTGGGGAATGGGTCTCTTCCTGCAAGGCAGGAAGGTTAGGCCACACTCCACCACGGGGGCCAAGTCCGGGTTGGTGGAGGATTGTAAGGCAGTGGCGGGCCTTACAATCCTAGTAGTAATACCACTCTTGCTAATTGTGAACGAAAACGTGTTGAGGAAGCCTTAGTGTCTGAGGTGTTCACGTACCTTAGTGCTTGAAATCGCTAATCCACGGTGGGCACGTGTGGTGACCAATCTCATATGCTCTCTCCGAGAGAAGGCCTGTGCCCTCCATTATTTTTATAAAAGTATGAAGTGTACGTCACTTAAAAAACTAATTTCTTGCTGGTCGATTTGCCTGCGATTTGAACAAATTAAGAACCACTTACAATTAACTCAGAGCTTATTTCAACAAACGGTGTTTGCTTTTCAGAAGATAGAACTTCAGCGTTTATGAAAGCCTCAATGTTCGAGGAGTGTTAATTTCAATTAAACCGTTCGAGGTTCTTTAAATTTTCATTAGGGAAAGAATACTTCACTCATATTTAATCAGGAAGTTAGGTCAGAAATCTGCGGCGGTGATTTGGCTAGGCCACCCGTGCAGTGGCTGGCTTCAAAGGGGAACTTTGCCTTGTAATTTGTGTGGAGCAATACCGAATTCTCGCGCCCAGACCGCTTTTCGTAACGCGCGACCGCCGACTCGCTACAAGTTACGTAATGTGTTACTCATACCTATGTTTTGTTAATTAGTAAGTAGCGGCAAGTTATATCTCAGGAGAGTAAAGTGAAATACGCGAAATTTCATCGCTGCGAAGATTATAGATCCGCTTTCAATGCGGTATTGGAATGGATTGTGTGGAAGCTACTTATTGACTAGCTCGACCCGCAACTTTCATCATAATAACATAATTATAATTATTTGGCATGCAGATATACAAAGGTCTGAATTGAGACATCTCAATTCAGATCGAACTCTTCACAAACTTTCACACTCATAATATTATAGTATCGTTATCAACCCTTGGATGTCCCCACTGCTGGGGCAGGGGTCACTTCCTGCACCGCAGAAAGGTTAGGCCATACTCCACCATGGGGGCCAAGTCCGGGTTGGTGGAGGATTGTAAGACAGTGGCGGGCCTTACTGTCAGAAGTCATCAAGCCGCTCATAAGACCTCAGACATGGCTTAACGACTGTCATTATATGACAGCCGGCACCAACGGCTTAACGTGTGTTGCAAAGCACGGAAGCGCTCGGAAAAATGCTACTAGCGGTAGTCACGGGACGGTCACCCATCCTGCACCTGACCGCGCTTGTTGTTGCTTAACTCAAGTGATTGATTCCAATCACTCGGTTCGCCTAGGCCACGAGCGCTTCATAGTAATATCAAAGTAATCAACGCTAAACATCATAGTATACAGACATCTAAAACTTACTATTTTTATCAGGAGGTGTATTAGTTATGTTTTGTAACAATTGCTATAACACTTTTTAATTTTAATTATCGAGAGACTACGATCTAAGTTCGCTCATTCTGAAAGTTTTGGCTCAGATACAGAACCAGTCATATAAGGTATTACTACGTCCTTTACTAAGTCCCTTTTCTCCTTTGGAGGAAACTAGGTCTGTGGAACTATTAAATTCATTAAGCGGCTTGTTTATTTCAAAGCCGGTGTACAACACAAAACAATCTGGCAGCCAAACTTTACTTAGCTCTAGGTACCTACCCCTTAAACATAGTGATAAAGATGTTCAAACTATCCTTTTGTGTGAAACTATCTACTCAAATAGGAAACTGAACTCCGCAACTCGGCTTTAGTTTTGCAATTAAACTACATTCATAAATGAATCATCAACCACTTTAAGGCCACATTTTCATTGGGAGAGCGTCAGCGGAAAATAAAAGTAGGTAAACATAGAATAGTCTTTCATACATAGGTGGGTAAAGTAAACGATTGCATTTAATTGAGTTTATGTTTCTAAGATAAAACGGCAAAAGGATAGTAGTCCAATAATTCATTACTTTTACAGCATCTGTACGAGGTTCACAAATGTTGTACAATATGTAAAATAAGTGTAAAACGTGTTTGTTATTTTATTACAAAGTTAAGTGATATAGAAGTGGAAATGGGCAGGCCATATATGCCGTAGACAAGATAAAAGATGGGGTGTAAAAGTACTGGTTTGGAGGCCTAGAGAGGGGCGCAGAAGTGTGGGCAGGCAACCAACAAGATGGACTGACGACCTGGTCAAGGTGGCAGGAAAGAACTGGATTCGAAAAGCCCAAGACCGAAATAAATGGCGTGCATTAGAAGAGACCTACACTCAGCATTGGGTGGCTATGGGTTGAAGAAGAAGAAGAGAAGAAGAGAAGTGTTATAATTTACCGTTTTCTTTACATCCTTTATTTGACAGCACATATACAACAAACTTTAAACTTTTCACAAAAGTTTTATTTGAAACATTTATGTCATGCATTGGTTGGTTTTCCACGTATTCTAGCAGCAGCTACGTGTGAAGGTTAATAAACTTTTTCTTTGCTACATATTCTACAAAGGAACTATCACTCATAGCATTTCAATCGTTAGATCGATGTCCCATTTCAAAAACAGGTAACAGGTCCTAAAGAGAAATAATAATTACATACTGAAATAAGAGAGTCTTGACCCCATAAAGGGACTTTGAGTGTCTGTTTGTCAATGGGCTTGAAACGGACATAAGTAGAAACGTACATTCAGCGTCTGTGTGGTAGGGTGATTTCACCATGGGCCTCGATTTCGGTGCATTGCACAAGAATCCGATAATAGGCTCTTAGCTCAAGCGCTTGCTGCCCGCTCCCGCCGCCATCCGAAAATGCAGCCAAATCGCTGAAAAGGCAAACAAAGCGTTTGAAATAAGAATTTGCATAACTGAAATTATAGTTTTTGTTCGTTTTGCCGAATTAGCATAAAGCGAGTGTTAGTATTGTATGAATGTGGGTACTATAATAAAATCAGTCTCAGCTGACCACTCGTGTTTGATTGATGTCGCTCCCGTACTTTACATGGCGCAGCCGGTAAAAGATAAAACAATAGCAATGGAGTCCGTGCTACAACCCCCAAAACCGTTTTATTTCGAGAACAATTTAAGTAATGTGACTACGGGGAATCTGAGTGCTGAGTGGCAAAAGTGGAAAAACGCATTTAACATTTACTATGAAGCTTGTGAACTGTCTAAAAAACCTGAAAAAGTGCAGATAAACATACTTTTACATGTTATTGGGGATAAATGTCGTGAAGTAAGTGAACAATTTCAAGACGAATTTAAAACACTGCAGGAGTTATTGAAGGAATTTGATGCATTTTTCATACCAAAGAAGAATTTGGCGGTAGAGCGACAAAAATTTTTCAAACGAGAACAAAGGGAACTGGAATCGGCAGAACAATATGTATACGAGCTCAACAAAATAGCGTCCAAGTGCGAATTCAAGGACTTACGAGACGATTTGGTGTGTAGTAGGCTAATATGTGGCTTACGAGAAGTTACTCTTTCTGAAAGATTGCTGAGAGAGCAGGATATTACTTTACAAAAAGCCCTAGACATCTGTAGATTGGCTGAAATGTCTAGAATGCAGGCTATAAGCATAAAGACCGAAAATAATGAACAACATATTAATCAAATTGCGCAGACAGCTAACAATGAAATACTGAACGCAGATGCATCCATTCATCAAATAAATAGAAGGTATAATCAAAAACCGTCCCAACGGCAATTTCATCCGCCATCGGCACCATCACCACCAAATGGCAGACCTTGGTCCCACCAAAACCCAAATAACGGTTACACGTCTTCGTCGGCAAGATCACCATCGCAAAATCATCATGGTAACGTTGTTGCAGAGCGCGCAGCATACAATCATAGTAACGGTTGTTCAAACTGTGGAAGAATGCATAGAAGAATGGACTGTCCAGCTTTTGGCGTAAGATGTAATAAGTGTAATAGGAGCAATCACTTTGCGAGAATGTGCAGGTCGGGTCAAAGGATTTATGCTGTGCAGGGTGACTCCACGGACCAGGTAATTTTTCACGTTAACTCTAAAAATGATTGGTCTGTCGAACTTAACATACACAAAGTAAGCGTAAGTTTCAAATTAGACACTGGAGCTGATGTTAACGTGTTACCATTACAGTGTTTACAAAAACTTAACATTACGAAAGAGTCTTTAACACCAACTTCATTAAAATTACGAGGTTATTCAGGAAGCGACATATCGGTAGTGGGAAAGTGTTATTTAAAAGTAATTTATAAACAAAATCACTACTTTGTGCAATTTATCATTGCTGATGTAGACTCGCCGCCGATATTAGGCAGAAATTCATGCGAGGAGCTAAATTTAATCAAAAGAATAATGTCGGTAGGTCATCATAAAGTAGAAAGTCAAACTATTTTGGAAGAATTTCCAGAAGTATTTACAGGAATAGGCTGTTTGCCAGGCGAATATGAAATTCAAATCAAAGAGGAGGTTTGCCCGGTAGTGCACGCACCGAGAAAGTTGCCAATTGCCCTCAGAGATCAAATAAAAAATAAGTTAATAGAAATGGAGAAATTAGGAATAATAGCGAAAGTAGAGGGGCCCACCGACTGGGTTAATAGTATGACGGTAGTCAAAAAACCGGATGGGGACTTGCGTATTTGTCTAGATCCACAAGACCTAAATAAAGCAATTAAGCGTGAGCATTTTAAGCTTCCAAGTTTTGACGAAATAACTACAAAACTGTTAGGCTCAAAGTATTTCAGCACACTCGATGCTAAGCAAGGTTTCTGGCAGGTCAAACTAGCATCAAATTGTACAGAATTGTGCACATTTAACACAGCGTTTGGAAGGTACAAATTTTTACGTATGCCTTACGGAATAACATCAGCATCAGAGATTTTCCATAAGCGTTTGTATGAACACTTCGACGATATAGAGGGTGTAGTACAATTTGTTGATGATTTATTAATCTATGCACCGAACAAAGAAATTCATGACCAAAGATTGAGAGCAGTTTTGAAAAGATGCCAGGATATAAATATTAAACTAAATAAAAAAAAGTGCAAAGTCGGCTTAACTGAAATAAAATATCTTGGTCACAAAATATCCAAAGATGGTATAAGTCCGGACGATTCACACATTATTGCGATTAGAGATATGCCTACACCGAAAAACGTTAAAGACGTTGAAAGATTTTTAGGTTTGGTGACTTATGTAGGCGGGTTCATTCCTAATTTGTCACAAAAAACCACAATATTACGAGAGTTATTGCAGAAAGACATAATGTGGCACTGGAATGAAAAACACGAAAAGTGTTTCCATGATATAAAAAAATGCCTAATTAGCCCGCCCGTGTTACAGTATTATGATCCAGAGCAACCGGTTGTTTTGTCAGTGGATGCGTGTAAGAATGGTCTTGGCGCGTGCTTGATGCAAAACAATCTACCTGTTTGTTATGCTTCCAAATCACTAACTAAAACAGAACAATCATACGCACAGATTGAAAAAGAGCTCTATGCCTGTGTCTATGCGTGTGAAAAGTTTTACACATATATATATGGCCGATCAGATGTTACCGTTGAAACGGATCATAAACCACTGATAAGCATTATCAATAAACCATTAGCAAGCGCGCCGCCACGATTGCAAAGAATGTTAATGCGATTGCAACCTTATTCATTCACTCTTGTTTACAAGCCAGGTAAATACTTATTCATCGCGGACACACTATCGCGTGCAGTCGCACCGAGCGAGAACACACCTACACAGCCGCGCGATCATATTGATGCGCAAGCGCAGGTGTGTGCGTTGTCAGCTACTAATGACCTTACTGATACGCATTTCTTACAAATTCAGCGACACACAAAAGAAGATGAAGAACTACAAAAGCTAATAAAAATAATAAGAAAAGGGTGGCCAAACGAAAAATCTAGTGTCGAAAATGAATTAAAATGTTACTGGAATGTAAAAGACGAGTTAACATTTAACTTTGGAATGGTCTGGAGAGGTTGTAGAGTGATTATACCAAAAGTAATGCGTCGTGAAATGCTAAAAAAGATACATTCCAGTCATTTAGGCTTGGAGAAATGTAAGCTCAGGGCTAGAGAAACCATGTTTTGGCCAAACATTAACGCTCATCTACAAGATTATTTATCAAACTGTCAGGCATGTCTCACTTATAAAAAACAAAATAGCAAAGAGCCCCTTATTCCACACGAAGTGCCCTTCAGGCCATGGTATAAAGTTGGTACAGATATATTCCATTTCAACGGTTATTCCTACATAATTGTAGTAGATTACTACAGCAAATTCGTAGAAATGGCAAAACTAAACTCTTTAACTTCTGAAACTGTCATAGGAAAACTAAAACAAATATTTAGAAGACAAGGCATACCAGAAATAGTCATGTCTGATAACGGGCCTGAGTTTTCGTCAAACTCTTTTCGTGAGTTTGCCTCAAACTGGAGTTTCCAGCACACCACTTCATCACCTAGATATCCTCAATCAAATGGGCAAGTAGAAAGGGCTATACAAACTGTGAAAAATATTATGAAAAAAACATTATACGATCAATCAGACTTTGATATAGCTTTACTAGAATATTTAAATACACCAATCAGCAGCGTAATCCCATCGCCAGCAGAAATGTTGTTCAACAGAAAACTACGAAGCATAATCCCGTGTAGTCCCGTTTTGTTAGGTTCAAACGCACACAATAACATTTGTAGGAAGTTGAACGAAAGGCAACACCGGGGAAAATTGACACATGATAAGGGGTCAAAGATTCTAACACCTCTCACGGCAGGACAAAAAGTGAAAGTACGAATAGATAACAAGTGGATTTCAGGAACAGTAAAAGGGTCCGTGGGACCACGATCCTATTTAATTTTAATGGAGACAGGTAGAATTATCAGGCGTAATAGAAAACACTTAATCGAAGACTCAAATAAAAGAGATGAAACCACGCCATTGATGCAGTATTATGACGACATAGTTGTAGCTAACAAAAACCAGCATTGCCAGGGACCACTCCTCGCAACTGTCCCTCCTCCACCGCCCCCACCGCCTCCATGCGTCGCCATTAGCTCCAGTGATCTACAAAACCCGCGATCAGCTGATATACAGCCTAGCAATCAATCTAATTACGTAAATCGCTTTGGCAGGACAGTGAGGCCTCCTGATCGGTGGGGTTATCCGGCACCTTGAACTCGACGCACGTGAGGTCAACCTTTGTATAATTTGTAAATAAAACCTAATTTGTAAAGTTTAAGTTTAAATCTAGAACAAAGGTTACTACTAATTGTTTTGTAGATAAAGTAAATTATTAATTGTTAAATAATTATTAGAAATTTGCATGGTAAATTTGTCAATAAATAAAATAAAATATAAACATTTATTTATGTGCCAAGTACCAACTCGGTTAAATATTATGACAATTAGAAATAAAGATGTAAAATTATTGTCACATGAAATACATAGAAATGTACATAAAATAAATTAGCTATTGTAATTAAGGTACATAAATACATAATTATAACATAATAAATCTCTGAGCATGCAAAATGAAAAAAAAGAATAATAAGAAGGATTTATATATTACTTATTATTAATATGAATTATTATTATGAATTATCAAGCATGTAAACTTTATAATTTAAAGCATGCTAATGAACAATGAATAAAGCAATAGCTAGTAATATTGAAGTAAGGCAATGTTATTGTAATTTTCTACTTTTATTAAAAAGGGAATTGTTAGTATTGTATGAATGTGGGTACTATAATAAAATCAGTCTCAGCTGACCACTCGTGTTTGATTGATGTCGCTCCCGTACTTTACCACTTTAGGGAACCACATATATCATCCTCTTAATTCCATTGTACAACCTTTTGGTCGTTCTCTCTCGTATTTAAAAACTTAAGTTAGACCTTGCAGTCTAGGACTTCAAGGTCCAACTTAAGTTTTTAAATACTAGAGATGTTTCTTAAAAGCGTCTGCGAATTTCATTTTATACCAAGCGTAATGCGATAAAATAAAAACAAGAGAAGTTTTATTTAAGTAGGGGAAGCTGGGTATGGTTGTAACAGGTACAAGCTGTAACACCTTCAGTACAAAGGAGAAAGTGAACATCTAATAGGTGTAATAGTTAGAAGATTTAACAGTTGTCGTGAAGCAATGTTACAATTGCTTCTTGTCGATTGTAACGGTTTCCTTTTCCAAAAGTCTCAATGTACGTCCGTATACTTTTTTTTTATGTAGCCTCGATTGTGTCCCACTGTGTCCTTTAAATTTTATGTTTTATATTTAATATTGGAATTTATGTCTACGGCAACTTTTTAGGAAGTCTTTAGTGATTTACATAGTTTAAAGAGCAGCGCTATGTATTTTGAAGAAATATTGCTTAGACCGTACCCAAACTCCCCTACGGAAACCGAGAATACTGCCTGGTACAATTACTGACATTAGTAACAGGGATACCTTTTTGTTCGGTAACAAGCTTTATGAGCCGAATATAAACTGCAGAGCAAACTGTAAAGGATATTGACCATTTTGTTTGAGCATCAGGCTAAACGTGAACAGATTATCAGTAAAAAGATAACTTGGTCAATAATTCTTATTTACTTTTAAACAAATAATTTTGCTTTCTTCGTTGTGACCATTGAACGTAAAAATAAAAAAAATATTTTGCTGGATCGACATTCTTGTTGAGATAAAAGACGCCATTGGCCTCCATTTTTAAAAGTTTCAAGTTTTTTAGTTACGTACATGTTTTAAGACTAAAAAAATGTGACTGACATAATCACAAAAAAAAGTTTTTAAAATATGATTACCTACAGTGCGTTCACATTAACTTGACGCGTGAGAGAATTGGTAGCACTGAGATGTTTACTGTTACCATGTTAAATAAGAAATCATTCCCATTACTTGGGAAAAATAAAAGGATGGAGGGCTTGTTTTACCATCTTCCGATTAGGTCCAAAAGCTAATTCACATGTTATGTCCTTGTTACCAATTCTCTCACGCGTCAAGTTAATGTGAACGCACTGTATCTTATATTATCACAAGCCAAGTCGTTAAAAGATGAAAACAGCTAAAGAACATATTCATGCCGCACGAAGACGAAGCATAATAGACAAAACAGTTTGTGATTGACACTATTGACAGCTTTTTTTTGTTGCCAGAAAAAAGTAATCGATTTCCGATTCGATTCTTGTCGTATTTTTTTTCATTTGCTCGTGAGAGGTTTGTGAGAAGCTAAAGATATTAATTGATACACTTTTGCCTATTTATTCATTCCACACAAAACATTGTTTACAAAACACACCTCATTGTTTACAAAACACACTAAAAAGAACATAACATAAATCATGATATGAATTATTTCCCAATCGATAATAAATTAATAATTAGTACTGGCAACACCAAAGCCGAAAGTGGCAAAAAAAGACAGGAAGAAAACTTATTAAATTGATTGTTTTTATCGTTTAAATGGTTACTCCGAAAATATAAAAAAATATTCGTGTTTTTATTAATAATGACCATTTATTACTGTGTATCATTATGAACATGCTGTTCACGCATAGCCAAAAGTGGTCAATGTCCTTTATTTTTGCTGAAGAGTGCTATTATGAAAAGTGGATGTTTGATTACAGTTTCTTAATAGATTAAACTAAGTGACATTGTCAATTATTGATATTGTCAGTTAGATTAATCTTAACTCGAGAGACTCGAGAATAAATAACATGTCATCGTATGAAATATAAAGTGATGTGATGCGATGCGATGTGATGTGATGTGATGTGATGTGATGTGGTGTGGTGTGATGTGGTGTGGTGCGGTGCGGTGCGGTGCGGTGCGGTGCGGTGCGGTGCGGTGCGGTGCGGTGCGGTGCGGTGCGGTGCGGTGCGGTGCGGTGCGGTGCGGTGCGGTGCGGTGCGGTGCGGTGCGGTGCGGTGCGGTGCGGTGCGGTGCGGTGCGGTGCGGTGCGGTGCGGTGCGGTGCGGTGCGGTGCGGTGCGATGCGATGCGATGCGATGCGATGCGATGCGATGCGATGCGATGCGATGCGATGCGATGCGATGCGATGCGATGCGACGCGACGCGACGCGATGCGATGTGATGTTATGCTTTTTATACACTAATGTGAACCATATTTGATACCTACTCTTATGCCGCAGGTTTAGAGAACTACCAAAACATCACTTCAAAACAAAACCCCGTAAAAGGAAATTCAACCAAAAGTTACCTGCTCTAAAGACCACTCCAATATCGCAATACTATTGGTGAAATCAGAAAAGGCCCACAGTTCAATCGATAGGTACAGTCAACAGATGACTAACCTTTACGTTTTTGCAGTCGCCCTTAACGTAACCCAGCAGAGTGCACGTGTATAGGTCTATCTGTTGTCGACTGTACATTTTTGCAGCGGTGGGCGTCTCAAGAGAGACTGGAGTCCATTGGTACTATGATCCCGATCGAATTACATATTTTATGTTGCCCTAGAGGATTCACGCTAACAAGACGGATCTATCGCTGTGTTGCGTGTTGAAATACGGCTGATTCGTGGGTGTAGCGGCAACACGGTCGATTGCGAAGATAAAAGTTACAGGTTTGATTCCCACTGCTATTGGAGGGCGTCGTAGCCGTCCGTTGTATAAATAATAATATTTTTTTAATACAGTTGCTCAAAAAGTGGCGCATTACAAGGACGTATAGCGTGCGGGAAGTGGGCTATTACACACTCGTGCTTTTTTTTACCTTTCCCGCACTCGTGCGTTTTCTTTCCCAACTGTCAAAATAATCTCTATTAAAAAGAAAAACAAACCATGAAGTTATTACTAAAAAAAATCATAGAAGTTTTTATGAGCTACTAATTTGTTTCAATATCAGATTAAATGATTTGTCTGAATGAGTTAAGTTAGGTTTCATTTCATTTCATTTAATTTCATTTTCATTTCAAATCAATAAAAAAATTTTACTGAAGACTTGGCTGTATGGGCATATTTCCCTTTGCCTACCAAAATGGGTGAAGAAAAAAAATCTCTGCTTATATTCTTTTACCGTTGATGCCATTTTCCAAATATTTTTTTTATTAAATTGCTTAATTTTTCGCAACTGTATTAAAAATAGTCGTTCAGTACACGTGCGGAACCGTCATTGCAACTTGTTTCAACTGTCAACCCTCACCTTCGTCTGCGCATCGGCTCGGGTCGACATTTGTCGGAACTCTTTGCTATGACAGCCTTTCCGCACTTGTAATGAAATAGTACATTACACAACTAGGGTGGTAATACAAAGAAAGGCCGAGATCGCAGAAGTTTGCGGCCCGAGCTGCAAGCGAGGGACGTAAATATGCGATCAAGAGCTTTCTTTATTACCTCCCGTGTTGTGTACATCTTTTTATGTCTACACTTGGCCAGAAGGCGGCTTTTTCCGTACGCGCAGCGTGCGGAAAAAGCCACTTTATGGCCAGGTGTGGCATAATATACTATAATTGATCATGATAATAACAATATCTTTCACACATCGACTGGAAGATCAGCACGCTTCTTGTTCACATCTGAAGTACACATTCATCACTCTAATATTTTAACGACGAAAGTTGTTAATAAATGTTGTTAGTTTACTTGAATTTAATGTAGATTAGATAAAATGAGCACACTTTATTGCACAACCAGAAAAAAATACAATTTCTTACATCTAAGTAATTTTATACGTTTGGCGGTTTTATCGGTTGTTCTTTTGTTCATTTTACTTTACTTCACTCAACTTAGGGCACTCACTTTTCTTGAAATGGCCCCTGTCTATAAATATTGAGGTGTATGTCAAGACGTATGTTTTTGTTCAGTCGCAGGGAAACTACAGAGTAACATTGAAGTCTTAATCAAACTGCAAGGGGAAGTTTTAGTCGTTCTTTTCATACCATTCCATGGCCCAAATTTAAAAACGGGCCAAAAATTATGCCCCACGAATATACAAAATATAAAGAAGTCTATTTTTAGTATTGGTGTACATTACTTACAAACCGAGGCACAGGCACACCTTTTTGTCTTCATTTGTTATTTATACGCTGTTAAATAAATGTCTCTTTAAATTGTCATTAATGCCTCTGGTATAAGTAATTGTTGTGTCTCATTTCGCTTGAAGACAAATAAACCCCGAGTTCGAGTCCCGGCGTGGGTGGAATTTTTAGCCTATAAATAGGTTTTTAGAAATTGTCTTTAGCACGGGTTAGTGCATTAAAAAGAATATAATCATGTGGGTACAGCAATATCATTCCAATGTGAAACCTAACTGCAAAGTACTCGGGGCTGCAAGTGATGCAAATTACATCCTATTTAGAGGCTAAAAATTTCACCCATGCCGGGATTCGAACCCGCAACCTCTGGCTATCCGTACCAGTATCCGTCTGGTACGGATAGCCAGAGGTTGCGGGTTCGAATCCCGGCATGGGTGAAATTTTTAGCCTCTAAATAGGTTTTTAAATTTGTTCCTTAGCACGGGTTAGTGCATTAAAAATAAAAATAGTGTAATCAAATTACATCCGCCAGATATTGCTGCCTGTACGTAATACAGAGAGTAGAGGTTCGAAATTTCACGGATGGCAAGTAGTCGCCCATTAGCTCAGTTGGGAGAGCGCTAGCACGGGTAGCCAGAGGTCGCCGGCATGGGTGGAATTTTTAGCCTTTAAATAGGTTTTTGAAAACTGTCCTTAGCACGGGTTAGTGCATTAAAAAGAATATAGACAAATAAATATTTTCTATTTTATTCTATTCTACTTTTTCCAGAATAGCCGCAGGATTTTTTTAGTTCATTCACATTATTTAAATATTATTATCTTAAGCAACCTTGAATAATTACTTAATAAAATATATATTCGACACGGCCACTAGACGACGATGGCCCGCCTACCTACCTATATACCTACCTATACAAGCTTACCTAGAACACAGCTATAACGTTATACTAACTTGCACGTGTTTGTTACCTAGCTACCATGCAGAAACTTATTATAGTTACACTAAGATCTGTCCATTATGTAAGTTTCGAGTTTCCCAAAAAATTTATAAAATAATCAAACCTGTCTACCAAGCCAGTGTCAGATAATTCATAACGTTTCGATTTCTGCAAAATTACATTCCTGTTCCCTCTTACAATATAGATTTCTACAAAATCACATTCCTATTTCATCAGATGGAGATATCGACACAGAGCGACTTAAATTTAGGGAAATCCTTGAGGCACGTTTCCAAAACCACTTTAGCCGCGCAAGTTTTTCCTGTTTCGCAACCGGAGACGCTACCTATGTTAGCGAATATTTGCTTGAAGCAAACTTGGGAGAGGACACAAAAAGTCCGACCGATAGTTGGACGTTTGCCATACAACTCTTGTTAATGAAATATCATTATCTGGAGTTGTATACCAAACCTTTTCCATAGTAGCGAATTGTTCGTACAAAACAAACATATCTATTTATAGTGTTAAAAAAGTGTAAATATTTAGACTGTGCTATTGGAAGTTCGAAGCGCTCGTGGCCTAGCCGAACCGTGTGATTGGAATCAGTCACTTGAGTTAAGCAACAATAGGCGCGGTCAGGCTTAGGATGGGTGATCGTCCCGTGACTACCGCTAATGGCATTTCACCGAGCGCTTCCGTGCTTCGCAAGGCACTTTAAACCGTTGGTACCGGCTGTCATGTAATGGCAGTCGTTAAGCCATGTCAGAGGCCTTCTGGGCGGCTTGATAACTTCTGACTGTAAGGCACGCTACTGCCTTACAATCCTCCACCAACCCGGACTTAGCCCCATTGGTGGAGTGTGGGCTAACCTTCCTGCGATGCAGGAAGAGACCCGTGCCCCAGCGGTGGGGACATGGTTGATATCGATTGGACGTTCGACAAGTTTCAGAATCTCACGGATCTCACTAGTAGAATAGGATAGTTAAGTAATAATAGAATATGTCGTGACAGAAGTTGGGCCTTTATAGAATTTTCCATTGTAAGAAAGAGTCCTTTGTAGATGCTTTGGCCGTTTTGAAATTAACTAATTCTTCGGGTTTTTGTTTGTCACGAGTCCCAAGTACAGCGAATAAGTATTTTTCTCATATTAGGCCTATGAATAGACAGAGAGAGAGAAAGATAAAAAGTAAAGCACATCCACCAAAGTCAAATGGCTTTTTATTATGGTGAAAAAATTATGTTGCAATTTTTCTTCAGCAACTCTAATTATCTTCGATTTTTGCTTGGAATGCCAGAGTCGAATTAATTTCTCAAAGGTAAACCAGACCTTCTGCATCGGTTTAGCTAGAGCTGAGAATTTGTTTTCGCAACGACCGAACATCGGATAGTCGTGTGGGTACGCTTGCCAACGCTTGTTTGTTCACCCAATTCCGCTTTTAGCCCAATTAGTAATCCGAACCCAATCTAAACTTTCCAATGAAAGGTTTCATTGCAAAGAGTTTCGTCACGAGAATTTGGTTTTAATGCACTTTGTAAGATGTGAGACTTCATGTTATCCAAAATATTAAAAAGATCTAGTTAAATTACTTACATTTTGAGCGAAAACCAAGCAAACAGGAGGGGGAGTAAAGTTTTTTGTAATATTTTTTTCATGTAGTCCCACTGGAGGGCATAGGTCCTTAAGTTTGGGCTTATCTACCACGCGTGCCCACCGCGGATTTGCAATTTCTAGCTCTGAGGTATTTAAACACCTCAGGCACTCAGGTTTTCTCAAGATGCTTAGATAACGTAGAAAACTAAGTCAATTCGCACTGAGAATCAAACCTGGGACCTTGGCTACCACCGCCTGATAAAGAAACTATACAAGGAGTAAAGTTAACAATTACCTTGCAACATGCAGGACAAATCATACATTGTAAAATAAACACTTAAGTAAAATCGGTGCAAAACTTTTGTGCTCTTCCATTTGACAAAACTCTTTTGCTTCGCACCTTGTTTCCGCAGTATAAAACGCTGCCTAGGCAGACTTAGGAGTGAAATAATTTATAGACTCATGACAAGCCCGACACGAATTGTAAGTGGGGTCAACAAAAGTCACCGTTGGCTTCGCAGTGCTCCAAACAGCATTGGATATGGCGTTGTGGAAAGTATTTTTTTTTCTCTCCGAAAAATATGGCGGCCATGCTATTGTGGATGACATGGAGCCGGCGCGTGATGGATGATGGAGATTTTCTCTTGTAGTGCTTCGTTGCGGATTCATTTGTGCACACTTGGACGTTGTTTATGGTTTGTTGACCAATAGGCTGGGACAGCACCGTGTCCTTTATTTTTCCGTAAATATTTTGGCAACTATTTTTTATGCAAAATTGTGTTTTATTATAATGTTTGTATAGGGTTTCGTAGATAAAGAGAGTTTCTTTATAGAATCGTCACGTACATTTGTCTGTCTGCCGCGGCCTAGCAAAGAGACGCTTAGTCCTAGAAAGCTGAAATTTAGTATAGATATACAGTCGAGTGCGCTAATAAGTAAACACGTTATCACCTTCCCACATTAACTTCTTCTAGGCTGATGTATGAGAAATTGACTATTTAAACTTTGACAAGGTACTAATTTGCACACATGTTGTGCACATGACCTTTTTTTTCCTCTCTGTATCTGTCACCAGTCCTTGTTTGGCTATAATCAGATGGTTTCTGGGTAGATCTGGCGTTAAGAGTATAGTGATTGAAATTTAACTATACATCCTCAGTAGATTTGTCATCAATGAAGTGTTTTCGCTTCAGTCGCCTGACATTGTGTCTGGTATCAAGCAGTGCAGCAGCCAGTGGATTCTTGTGATAGGCCAGTCGTTCTTTATACCTAAGCCCATACAATTTTAGTTCTTCAACCAATGTAGGAATCTCAAGGTATTCATGTATCTCAAGGT
The DNA here is from genome assembly GCA_934045075.1 of Yponomeuta sedellus. Lineage (NCBI taxonomy): Eukaryota > Metazoa > Arthropoda > Insecta > Lepidoptera > Yponomeutidae > Yponomeuta > Yponomeuta sedellus. The sequence continues at coordinate 15,524,265 of OW203727.1, read as the reverse complement.
GTTTATGTGTCTCATTATTCCTGGTATACCACGCTGCGTTGGAGATAGATCGTAATTTTTTTTGGGCACGCTGTATTACGAGAAGATTCGTTTTACATGTAGAGCGCCATGGCATCCATACGTCCATATAGGTTTTAAGATTGTATTGTAGACCAAACGCTTGTTGGAGAGTGACAAGTGAGATCCCCGTCCCTTGTACATGACCGTAAATGTATTTTTAATTTTATTTTTGGTAGCTTATAATAACATCCCACTGGAAGAAGGCGTGCTTCTTTCTGAGAGAGACTACGGACTTAATTACCAAGTCTGCCTACAGTGGAGTGGCAATTTCAAGCGCTGATATAGTTGAACACCTTAGACACTCAGGTTTCCAAAGATATAAATGTTAATACATTTTTTTCGTTTACTTCCCCTAGTAATATAAGGTACGTCGGAGAATTTAGCTTTAACCGTTTTTAAACCTGTTTTAGCGAATAATGAAAACATCTGGTATTCTTGTCACTATGAAAGCGTTCATATTTTATCGTACATTATTCGCTTTCGATGGAATGTTAGTTACAGCGCATACGTATTTCGCTTACGGGTCTATTCGTCCGGTTATAGGGGAAATTCAATGTACCGTCTACGCAATTTCGGTTTTCCGGTTTACCGCCTCGCGTAATAGGCTGCGTTATACCGCAGCCATAGGGCTCAATATCTACGGGGTGATATCTGGTAAGTTGACTTAAACTCCTGGCGACAGTGATTTTACAATATTTTGCTAGAATTTTTAAATATTTTATTGATGTTGATGCCTACTGCGATGGAAAACTTCGTAAGGAAACCTGAGTGTCTGAGGTGTTCAAATTGCCAATCCGCGGTGGGCACGCGTGGTAATTAAGCCCATACTCTCCCTCTCTCTGAGAGAAGGCCGGTGCCCCGCAATAAGACGTATATATGCTACATTACGCTACATAAAACAATGGTGTACAATTTTTTCGCGTATTTGTAGCAGTTACTATTTGTTGTCGATATAACAATCGAAGAAATATTGGATGAAAGCAATAATGGAAAGTATAGAGCATTATTTATTGGTCTCACTAAAGACCAACGCCGTCTTTTGGTCAATAAGGGGCAACAAAACCTGCCAAAATCGTAGCAATGGGGCAGACCCCAGTCTCTGCCCACCCCTCCGGGATATCGGTGCAAGCTTATGTTATTAAAAACCTATTTAGAGGCTAAAAATTCCACCCATGCTGGGACTCGAGCCCGCAACCTCTAGCTAACCGTGCCAGCGCTCTCCCAGCTGAGCTAATGGGTGACTCACCGGCATCAGTGAAATTTTGAACCCCTTTACAATACTCTCTGTATTACGTACAGGCAGCAACATCTGGCTGAAATAATTGACATCACTTGAAAGCTTATGTTATGTCATGTGGACTTCCAATTCTTCAATCTGGCTGTGAGTAAACCTCTTCAGAATATCGTCGTCGTCGTCGTCAGGCTATACTAGTCCACTGCTGGACACAGCCCTCCCCTATAGAGCGCCACGTTGTGCTATCATAGGAGGTAATGCCCATAATCCCCACGCTAGGCATGCGGGATGGGGATCGCAGTTCGGTGGAATTGTACTGCAGGGGGTGCTGCTGCCCACCCTCGGTTTGTGTCCCTTAGTTGCCTTTTACGACACCCGCGGGATGAATTGAGTTCGTGCTATTCTCTTTTGGTCAATAAAGTGCAACAAAATTTGCCAAGATCGTAACAATGGAGCAGACCCCAGTCTCTGCCCACCCCGGAATATAGGCGCAAGCTTATGTTATGTCATGTGTACTTCCAATTCTTCAATCTGGCTGTGAGTAAACCTCTTCAGAACACGGCACACCGTAATTCTATCCCACCGCAGCCTGCGACATTTCTCACGAACACAAATCGACTTAAAAAAGTCAACAAATAGAGCTGACGTCCTGTTTTCGCCGGCTCGACTCCCAAATTTATTCCCAGGGTTGTACCAATTTATCCTTTGAAAGCCGATATACTGACAACGCAGTGGCGAGCTATCGCCCCCTTTCGTTTTAGTCGAGGTTTTTGTGTATAAATCGTATCGGTTGCCTTGCTTATCCTGCGGGAAAACACTCCGCTCTTGGCATAACTTTTTTTGGCGTGACTATTTTGACGAAGCCTATTTTTTGTCTTTTGGCCATCGGTGGCAGCTCAGTGTATAGAACCATGGACTGGCAAGCGAGTGTCCCAGGTTTGATCCCGAGTGCGGGCATGTACCAATGACTTTGTTTAATTTCAAAGTACATTTGCGAATTTGTAGTCGCAATACCACACGCTAACGGTGAAGGAAAACATCGTGAGGAAACCCACGGCTTGGTTGGCTCCGCACGTATTGACTAGTCTTTCCTGTGGGCTAGGCCGACTACACCATCTATAAAACCATGTCCCAGGCACTACAGCGTCGGAGTGGTCCCTTCACCCATCTAGTGTGAGTGAGGATACCACTGGACGCTGTATAAATCATCTCATTACGTAGATGCAAAAAAGCCAATCATCATCATTTTTTTTTGTCTTTTATCGTGGCACTGTTGTAACTTTAAGGAACAAAATGCCCTAAAAAATAAGCTCTTATATAAAAATCTTAAATAAAAATACTCTTAAAAATAAGAGGCTCAAAATTCCACTCATACCGGTTAGCCAGAGGTCGCGGGCTCGAGTCCCAGCATGTGGGTGGAATTTTCAACCTCTACCTAAGTTTTTAAAATTGTTCCTTAGCACGGGTCAGTGAAGTAAAAAAAAGAATAAAAAATGCCCTTTGATTTTAATTTTCTCAGTCAGCTGGAACGTTGTATATATTTATAATAATAAATAAACTCTGGAACGACTTCAGGTGTGGTTTTATTTGCAGATTTAGTATAATATTTTAATAAAACAGAAAAAACTGGATAAAAACGGATAAGCAGGTAAAAAGTCAGATCTGGTCAAAGAGTAAAGTAGTAGTGGTGAAAAATGAGCGAAATCGAAGAATGAGTGACAAAATTTAAATATTTGAAAATGATAGATAGAAAAAGAAATAAAAATGGTGTAAAGAGGTTTGCACCATTACACAGCAAACTGTAGGTAAACTTGGTTTAGTTCGTTAGTTGTCACAGGACTCGACCATAGAACTGTTTTTCATTGAACGCCAAAATTCCAAACTGCAAAGGTACGAACCACTGCGAATTCGCAATGAATGCAATTGCTCCGACAAAAAACACCGAGACACGGATTTGCCATACCACACGAGAAAAGCACTGCTTTAGTTTTTGCCCGACTGGGAAAGCAAAGGTGTTTTATGTTTTTTGCACGTTGTTTGTAGGTTTTGCCTTGGGTTGCGCTATTTTAAGAATAAAATACATAATAATAAATACATCATTTCATCAAATAAACTGTCAAATGGCGATTGCCGAAGCGGTTTGTTATCGACCCCTCCCCCCACTGCTGGGGCAGGGGTCTCTTCCTGCATCGCAGGAAGGTTAGGCCATACTCCACCACGGGGGCCAAGTCCGGGTTGGTGGACGATTGTAAGACAGTGGCGGGTCTTACTGTCAGCAGAAGTTATCAAGTCGCCCATAAGGCCTCTGACATGGCTTAACGACTGCCATTATATGACAGCCGGCACCAACGGCTTAACGTGCCTTGTGAAGCATGGAGGCGCTCGGAAAAATGCCACTAGCGATAGTCACGGGACGCTCACCCATCCCGTACCTGACCGCGCCTGTTGTTGCTTAACCAAGTGATTGATTCCAATCACTCGGTTTGCCTAGGCCACGAGCGCTTCGCTGAAGCGGTAAATTGGGCTATTGTCATTTTATCGCGAAGGGATAGAGATGATACACGATTATTCGTAAATGTACCTGATGATGATGATGATGTCCTCTTCATCGAAATCCTACGACGGTGACCTCAAGGGTTGGTAGGACTTCGGTGCGCTCGGATGTGACTCGCGAAGCCCAGCTTGTTTTTAAATGTTCGGTTACATTGGCCGCAGTAAAGCTCACCACGGCCATTGTACGTGTAACAGTATGTGGGTTTCGGACGTGTTTTTTGCTGCTGTCTGTTAGAGTCGAGAGTCTCGAGCCGGGTATCTTCGAAATCTCCCACTTTGTTGTGAATGGTGGAGCGCCAAATGTACCTGAAGATTGATTATCTGTCGCTATGTCAGAATGTGAGTACACAAGTGACGTTGGACTCCCTGACTAAATGAACCCGTCCTAAACAACTTCATAACCTACAGTAACTTTCCATCGTAAGGTTGTCTGAAAGAAATTGCTTTTCGCAATAAGACCGCCAATAGTACTATGTAATTTAATTTCAGTTCATATCATCTCATCTCATCTCGTCTCGTTTCGTCTCGTCTCGTCTCGTCTCGTCTCGTCTCGTCTCGTCTCGTCTCGTCTCGTCTCGTCTCGTCTCGTCTCGTCTCGTCTCGTCTCGTCTCGTCTCGTCTCGTCTCGTCTCGTCTCGTCTCGTCTCGTCTCGTCTCGTCTCGTCTCGTCTCGTCTCGTCTCGTCTCGTCTCGTCTCGTCTCGTCTCGTCTCGTCTCGTCTCGTCTCGTCTCGTCTCGTCTCGTCTCGTCTCGTCTCGTCTCGTCTCGTCTCGTCTCTTTTAATTTCATTTCATTCCATTTTATATATTTGTAATTACTTTGTATTTGTTGTTTTTCCAGTGTACAATAAAGAATATTCTTATCTTATCTTAATACCTTTAATACCTACTTTTCACCGCATTATTGCAACTATTATGGGACTCATACAACGTGGTACCTACTGAAATCAATTAATTCAAACGATCTACCTACCGAACTTATTCAAAAGTCTTGTGTGAACCAAATAAGTGCCGAAATGCCCTAAATGCTAATCGTAAGTATTGCAGCCATATTTATCCCTTTTCGTTATTACAGATGGCATTGTATAGAAAGACTATATAACGCAATGTATATACTTTGTTTAGTTATATATGTCACCGGAAGATAACAAGATCCGCAAGTTTATAAATTACCTAGAAAATTTATAAACTTTCGTAGGATTGTAATCGAGAGATAAATTGTATTATTTTACGCCCACATTTTCGCAAATTAAATTTGCGAGGTCTCGTGGTAAATTTATAAACTTACGAATATCCATTCGTAAGATTCTAAACAGTTCAACCAACCACAGAAGAGCTTTTAATTTTACGCTTTTATAAATACGGCAAATAACACACTGCTCTCTGATTGGTCGATGTCGACAGTGGCAATGCTTGTGTCCATAGACTTAGGTACGATAGTCAAACTTGCCAAACTAGTATAATTTTAAAAACCTATATAGAGGCTAAAAATTCCACCCATGCCGGGATTCGTACCCGCGACCTCTGGCTCTCCGTGCCAGCCTCGAGTACCTACTTAGCACGCGTTAGTGCATTAAAAATAATATAATCATGTGGGTACAGCGATATCATTCCGATATGAAAACCTAACTGCAAAGTAGGTACTCGGGGCTGCAAGTGATGCAAATTACTTCAGCCAGATGTATATGACAATAAAACAGTGCGTTCAGTTATGGATTCAGTGTATTATTTCTAGTAGCTATATTTAACCAGTCATAGGTAGGTCGGCGTCTGGACAGTGAGAAAAGAGTAACTCACGTCACAGATACGAGTAAACCTAAAAAGGTTTCAGTGACGGATCCTTCTCTTAATATATTTATTAAAATTTCTTTATTGAATAACTAAATAAAAAAGGCAACAATTCATCAATTTTCACTTACGCTGCAGGCGACTTCGAAACCGAAATGTTGCCAACCAACCAGCCGTCACATTATGCGTCCATGTTGTTACGTCATGACTGCTACATAGTAGCACCAGCAAAAAATCTTCAACGACATAACATTAACGTGTTCCATGCTTAAATAAATGGCGACATTTTTCACGTAAACACACGGATGGCGAACGCGGTGCGGCGATGAATAACCTATGATTCGACGCGTGGCGTTCACACACGATTCCGCCCAGTTAGCGTCAATTTATGTTACGCGTAATTTTCGTGCCGTAATTGTGTCTATTCGCGTAAATTTCGTGCCGTGATTGTACTTTAAATAGATACATAATAGATTAATAACCCTCACACACGATTCCTCTTAGTTAGCGCCAATTCATGTTACACGTCATTTTCGTGGCGTGGTAATTGTGTCTATTCGGATAAATTTCAAGCCGTGATTGTGTCTATAAATAAATAAATAAAATTGGGAAGTAATGGATTCCAATCCCTGTACGTACGAATAACTTTGTTTTTCAAGTTATGTACATTTGTGAAATTAAAGTAGCAATACCACTCGCCAACAGTGAAGGGAAAAATCGTGAGAAAACCCGTGTCTGAGCTCTGAGGCCTTCAAAAACCTGGGCGCTTGAAATTTCCAATCTGCGGTGGGTTGACAAGCGTGGTAATCAACATAGCTAGATAAGTAGAGAACACTTTATGTATAATATACAAATGAATCGCTAAATGTGTTGGTAAGCGCAAATCTCGAGAGCAGATGAACCGGTTTCGCTAATTCTTTAGAATATTCCTTAAAGTACGAGGATGGTTCTTACGGAGAAAACACGGAGAAAAAAAAATAATAATAAAGAATCGACTGTTAGGCGGTACAAAGTTTGCTGGGTCAGCTAGTTGTACATAAAAATGGAAATTATAAAGATATTTCTTAACCTAAGAGTATTGACGGGCGGCCCTATTACTCTTAAGCCCATAATGTATCTTTCAACATTACGTCATCACCACAATCACCTTGTCCCAAGCTATACTCCGTGCTATCTATTTTGACATAAAGCAGCCCGTTGCTTTTCCGCGCTCTCTCAGTGAATGGTCACGTGGGCGGGTGTTTCCGCTTCTTTGAGGCTTCCCGGAAAATCGGGCTGTCGGATAGTACCGTAGTCCCAAATTGCACCTTTTTACCTAAGGGTACAAACTATTTTACTGTCAAGTAGGCACTAAAATATAGTAACTATTCGATCCTCCTCCGGACTCGTGGTCCCTCTAAGATGTTCCCCTTGGGGAGGAATTTGCATTTACTCGACTCCCCGTTGATTCATATTTGAACCTAAGATTCAATGTTTCATAGGTCCGGTACAAACGAGCCATCGACATTGGTGACCACCGACACCGACACAGCTACTGGTGGCTGTCGCGCGCTTCAGCCACGTTTGTTATAACTGACAAAAACTTAACTGCAGGTTTGCTAAAGGTCATTCGAATAGTAGAGTGGTGTTCGGGTCATCTATCTCCCTCCAAAATGGTTGAGACTGATGATGGCTGACCACTGCGTTATGCTCGTGAACGAGTGCTGTTCGTGTGTCGGGCCGCAGCACTTATGTTTTCCCCTACTATTGTGAGACATTTGACTAATGCTTTGGCATTTAGGGTTGTTAATAGCAATCATGAAATCTTATTATGTTTACGTATGACAACTGATGTATTTGGTTTAAGATGACTTGAGAAAAGATGGTCAGAGTGGAGTTTTTTTTCCCGCTGCCTTTTTCTCCACTACGATACGGCCCGAAGGTAGCGGCTTACATTTTACATTGTACATTGACATTCAGCAAACAGAATGTAAATTCTTTACGTTGAAATAAATTGATTTGAATTTTTGAATTCAATTTGAATAGCGTCAGAAGCGAGCGACGCCACCGGTGATCGGAAGCCGCCACACTTTATAACCTTACGCTGGATTCCTTCGCTCGCGCTATGTTAATACGCAGGCGACGTTGACGACGCCGTCGCCGCTTATATTGGGTACATACATCTAATTTAGTGACGCGTGCCATACCAGTTAACTCTGCTGTGTGGTGTCGGCCTGCTTTGTGGTGTCGGCCTAGAGACTGCTGTGTGGTGTCGGCCTAGAGAATAGTAACCCAAATTCTTCCCGCGGGTGTCGTAAAAGGCGACTAAGGGACACACACCAGGGGGTGAGCAGCAGCGCCCTCTGCAGTACAATTCCACCAAACTGCGATCCCCAACCCGCATGCCCAGCGTGGGGATTATGGGCATTACCCCACAATGATGGCACAACCTTGCGCTATGGCGCTAATTAGGGGCTATGTCCAGCAGTGGACTAATATAGCCTGAAGAAGAAGAAGAAATCAGTTAATTGCGCATGTCCGTATACCCAGCAGGACCCTACGTCTGATTCGATTAACGATTAAAGTTTCACTTACGTAGTAATTAGTACCTTCTGAATAGTATAAGTAAAATAATAGTACCTTAACAGTTAGCCAGAAAACTTACATGTTTTGCCAGCAGGACCCTCCGTTGTTAGAAGACAGCGGTCAATTAGTACCTTTAGATTTTCTTCCTTTTCTTAGAAAAAAGTTATTAGTTTATCAGAAATATACCTACCTAGAAAAGATTTATTTTGCCAGCCGGGCCCTTTTTTGTTTTAGGGTTTTCAGTCCAGACAATCATATTTCCGAACAGTTTAATATTAGTACCTTTAATGTTTATGAGGTACGTAATTAAATATCATCGAAATAATTAAAAAAATTGCTTTTAATTTTTAGGTAAAATTAGACAGAGCTAGTCTATGCATATAAAGAATTTAAGGGCGTGTAGCTTCTTAAAACTGGTTGATCTATGAACTGCTGTGAGTGTTACCAGTATACTCAGTGTTACCAAAGGAGTTTGGTGGAGGACTCTACGATAGTCGCGGGTCTATCTGTCAGAAGTTATCAAGCCGCCCATACACATGGCTTAACGACTGCCATCACACGACAGCCGGCACCAACAGCTTAACGTGCCTTGAGAAGCACGGACGCGTTTGGAAAAATGCCACTCGTTGCGGTTTTATTAAAATTATCACCACGTTCGACGCGACAGCGAAAGCCTTAGTTAGCTTGAGGCAGTAGCGGGCCTTAGAAGGTGAATCAAATACTTTGTTTATCAGTGCGACTTACATAATTTTCGATGATGTATAGACGTACCGTCCGATGGGTATCTGTAGGGTAGTGCCACAAAATATCCAATTTCATGGAAATTTCATATAGCGCTCAACGCCCGGCGCCCTACAGGCTGTTTCATTAACAATATTATGGTTCAGCTGCTGCCGGCGAAGATTTATTAATATGTCAGACTAACCTAAGCCCTGCGAGCCAAATTTTAACATAATGTGACTGCAGATTTAGAAAAAACGGGCCAAGTGCGTGTCGGGACGCGCGCGGTGTAAGGTTTCGTAGAAAATTACTTTTTTAACTGCTTTACAGAACTAACATCTTCATCCAAGTCAAGTTTGAAGGATTTGTATAATTTAAAAAAACCTATTTTAGAGGCTAGAAATTCCACCCATGCCGGGATACAAACCCACGACCTCTGGCTATCCGTGCCAGCGCTCTTTCCAACTGAGCTAATGGAGGACTTACCAGCATCCGTGAAATTTCGAACCTCTTTACAATATTCTCTATATTACGTACAGGCAGCGACATCAGCGATTTGTATAAGTTTTATTTTTTTCCTTTTAAGCATTATACGTGCTACTGCTCCGTTTTTTTAACAATTCTAGATTATACTGTGTGGTCAGGACAGGACAGTGGGAGGACGAGGGAGCGACCTATTTAGACTAAAAATTCCGTTATGAAGCTCAATATTTCGCTAACGGAGCCCTAGGTCGTACCCTACACCCACTATAGAAAGGCCAATACAACGATACCCCACACTTCTGTGCAGGCGAGAAAAAATGCATCTCTGGTATAGGTAATCTAATCTGAAACCATTTTCCGAAATTTTAATCTAGTGTATTGTCAGAATATAAACATATGTGCAAATATTCAACTCTCTGGTAGTTATCGTCTCTGTGCTTAGCCGCGGACACGTGGACGGCCGGTCGGACGAAACTATAATAATTCTTTTTTGACTACGGACCCCTAAATACGCACCAATTTGTTAAGACCTTGCACAATTAGCCGCTGGTATAACACTTCTGCGCCAGTTTCGACACCTGGCCTGAATTTTTCTTTTTTCTCGTGAAGCGTGCGTTGCGTAACCGACGACACTGCCAGTATTTTTGCATTTAGATAATTTATTATTTTCGTTAATTGAAACAAAATGTTTCTTTGGTTTTACTTGTGCGAGAATAGTACATTATTGCGAAGGCAGCGAAATAGGCAATTGCAAGCCGAGTATGAGTTTGAAGGCCGAGCCGCAGGCGAGCACTTCAATGATACGAGACAGGATTGCCTTTTCGGCCGAGGCATATTATATAGTGCTTTTCTAAAAAAATGCAAGGAAATAAAAAAGGGCCTTTTACATAATAAATTTAATTAATATTAAAACCAAAATAGAATTTTAGCTTAAATTACAATATAACATAATTACAATTTCATATTAATACAAATAAATCTGTAAAATCAATTAATAATTAAAATAATGTATCGGTAATAATATAATGTCAACTAATAATGTAGCATACCCTTTACCGTCAAGACTTGCGACCTCCAAGTATATTTTTTCACAATTTAGCGCCAAAAAAACAGGACCTATACTGTTAAATGTTTCGCACGCAATTAAGTATGATAGGAATAATAACTCCACCGGGATACAGGTTTGAGTTAATGCATTTACGCATGATTTGACATTGACATTTAACGCTTTCTTATTATTTATAGGTATGTATACCCTGTGACGTTGTTAAGTTATACAAATTATCCGATTTCCGAAACTGATGGCGACTAGAGGGCATGAATTTTGCAGCAAAACCGAGTGAAATGTGTTAATTTTTTAAAACCAGTACCTTCCAGGTCGATCCAATATTCAACGTAGGTAGTGGAGCAAGCGTTATCAACGTTATGTTAATCTAAGCTGCACCAGCTACAATAGCACTCATACAAATTGAGTTTCCTTTCCTAGAGAGGCTAACTAAACATTGCCTGTTGTTCGCTTCAGTTTATTAGTGCAGTCTATTTTGCTTCCATATAGAGTCTTGTTTTTAGAGTTGTAAGGTGCTAAAAGCTAATCTAATCGTGCTAAATAGAATATGCAACTCGTACGCCATTAGCGAAATAGAATCATATAGTGATATTGGGCACTACCCCCCAATGATGGCACGACCTTGCCCTGTGGCGCTCATTAGGGGAGGGCTGTGTCCAGCAGTGGGCTGGTATAGCCTGAAGAAGAAGAAGAAGTGATATTGGCAATTTAAATCAACTGTAGTTGTTAGTAGGTAATCATGGGTTGTTGAGTTATGGGTTGTTAATGTTTACAGATCCGAGGGCTTGCTGGAAAAAAATACTTATTAGTTTCAAGCTTTCCTCTGTCGTGTAGGAAAGTATTCTTTAAATTAATTCACTAAAATTACTCAAAACTACCGTTGTATTGCTTACATTGATCATCTTAATGTTTGTGCTGCTTTTGAGCCGCGTTGTGTATTTTTACAGTCGTTGATGAAAGAAGTGAGAATAAAAAATAATTTATAGTTTCAAACTCTTTACTGCACCACACCAGATGTATAAAAATAGCAAAGGTTTCACGGTAATTCGTATTTTATTCTAGCAATAAATGAGTGATAGGAGCAGCGTGGATCGCGCCATTGATAAAGTAGATAGATCGAGCTATTGATAACACAATAATGTAGCATATAAAAAAATTAAATGGGTAATTTCATAAATGACTAGTGTATAAATAAACAGTATGGTATGGTACGGTGGTACCCGCTACCACCGGTCTGTTTTCACCATACCTAGCTTGGAACCATTCTGATCGAATCTACTTTCAAATAAAAAAAAACACAGGAACCACCCGAGAGATTATTTCTAAAAAATAGCCGTCATTTTCGATTTTCAAAGTCGAGTAACATCAGAATTAAGCTAGATTGAGGATAAGAAGAAAGTGGCCTCACCTTTTCTGGTTCATTAATAAATGTCACACAGAAACTGTCCATCACATTACCGCAGCCGCCACTAGTGAACGGAGGTATTACTAACGAGCTAGCTTATCTCCCGATTCGCCAGAACCAATGTTGTAAAAATTGATGAAGCCGATGTCACCTCAGAGCACTCACTGGAGATATTCCATTAAACGGTAGAGGTGTAGGCAGCCTGTCGACGCATTTATGACTACAAAATATTTTTAAATTCCTACATCGCAGAGTGAAGATTTTTTCTTAGAACTAAAACTTTCGTAAGCATTCACTTCACATTCATTAACTCCAAAATGACATACGAGTAAGTGAACTTTCGCAAGCACTATCTTCACGTTCTTTACGTAATTCCGAAATCACTTACGAGTAAGTAAACTTTCGTAAGCACTATCTTCACGTTCTTTACGTAATTCCGAAATCACTTACGAGTAAGTAAACTTTCGTAAGCACTATCTTCACATCCGTAATGTAATTCCGAAATCACTTACTAGTAAGTAAACCTTCGAAAAAACTATCTTTATATTCTTAACGTAATCCCGAAATGACTTACGAGTAAGTAAACTTACGTAAGCACTATTTTCACATCCGTAATGTAATTCCGAAATCACTTACGAGTAAGTAAACCTTCGAAAGCACTATCTTCACATTCTTAACATAATTCCGAAATGACCTAAGAGTAAGTAAACTTCTGTAAGCACTATCTTCACATTTTTAAAGCAATTCCGAAATCACTTACAAGTTAACGTGTGACTTATTTAAATGTTTTTTTTTACCTAAACCACATTCGGAATTCAACGAAGTGTATTGATAACTACTAAGGAAAAGGTCTAAAAATAAAGGGTGGTCTATTTAATTGACATTTTTTATTTAATTAATGACATTCTTATTATATATAAATAATATTGTAAGTAATTAGTGATGACAATAAACAAATCCATATAAGCATATATACCATAAATATTAGGTTACCGGACAACGAAATATTTAAGATTACTAAAAGGAAAGTATCATATCAAGAGTGACCCTTTGGAAGGCTTTTCATTCGCGGGAATAGTTTGCTAGTAGAGGCTTCCCACTAAAAATAACACACTCACTTTATCGATAAAAGCGCCGCTTTTAGCCGATGCAGCGGCCTGTAAAACAAGAGTATGTTGGCTGGGATGCAAATAGGGATTTTTCAAACACTCTGTGGACAAAATATACGTCAATGCAGCGTCAAAATTAAAGTAAAACCAACAACATAGCAACCACTGTATACGTGCACTCTGGACACGAGTTTATCATAAGTTTAATAAGGTCTTGACTGAACTTACCTATATCAAAGATACGCTAGAACACTACGCAAGTCAGTACCGAGTTGCATAAAATGCATAAGTATTGTTTACTACATAAAAAAATAAATTATATATAACAATATTAAGTAATATCATTGTAGAATTAAAACTTTGGGCTAGTGAACAAGACAATATTATCTAATATATAAAATCTTCTGTCACAGTATTTGTTATAGAACTTCTCCGAAACGGGTTCACTGATTTTTATGTTTTTTTGTGAGTCTGAGACCTATTCTCAGACCCACAAAAAAACCAAAAAATCAGTGAACCCGTTCTTAGGCTATTTAATATGGAAAAATAATATTTGCGGGGTCAACTATAAAATCTATAAGAAGAAGTCTGAGAACCGACTCAGCACCGGAATACAAACGCAGGATGGCCTATCGGCACGATGCCAGTGCAACAGAAGCGGCGTCACGACTACTGCAATATAAGCTAACGGATTCGTAATTTGTTACGAAATTATTGTACTTTATGGGCCCGGCATTGGCAGTTGCAATTGGCAGCTTGCAACTTCTTTAATACTTTTATGTGGGAAAAATATTAAACCCCATATTTGGTGTATTACGTTACGGCTACGTCCTAAGTATGTACTTACTGTTATATTTAACGTTAGACTTAGAAACTCACTACTGTGCCCAAGAAATTAACTTTGCTTCAGAATGTAGTTCATTTAAGTTAAATTCGCTGGCATAGGAAGCAATACTATACTTAAGTTTATTATAAACTAGCTGTTTGTTATGGGAAATTAATTGTGTATTAACAGTAAAAGATATTTTCCCGCTATAAAACGTAGCCTATGTGATAATTCAGGATATCAGCTAACTTCATACCGGGGTCAACTATAAAATCTATAAGAAGTCTGAGAACCGACACAGCACCAGAATACAAACGCAGGATGGCCTATCGGCACGATGCCAGTGCAAGAGAAGCGGCGTAACGGCTACTGCAATATAAGCTTACGGATTCGTAAATTGTTACGAAATTATTGTACTTTATGGGCCCGGCATTGGCAGTTGCAATTGGCAGCTTGCAACTTTTTTAACACTTTTATGTGGGAAAAATATTATACCAAAATATTATTTGGTGTATTACGTTACGGCTACGTCCTAAGTATGTACTTACTGTTTTATTTAACGTAAGACTTAGAAACTCACTACTGTGCCCAAGAAATTAAGTTTGCTTCAGAATCTAGTTCATTTAGGTTAAATTCGCATCTAGCTAGCATAGGAAGCTATACTATACTTAATTTTATTATAAACTAGCCGTGCCCTCCGATGTTACCCGCGGTTTATTATGGAAAATAAATTGTGTATTAACAGTAAAATATATTTTCTCGCTATAAAACTTAGCCTATGTGTTAATTCAGGACGTCAGCTAACTTCATATCAAATTTTATTAGAATAGCTCCAGCCGTTTAGACGCCGTTTAGAAGTTACAAACATTGACACTCACAAACTTTCGCCTGTATAATATAAGTGTGATGTCATGATAACACTTAGAAACTCACTACATTTTATTCTTCCTCTCGGGCTTAAGGCGTAACAACGTGAAGTTCAACAAAATACATGACAATCTAACGTCTGACTTCATTCTTGCTTTATGACAAAGGGGTCGATCCAGCTACCAGTCTAAATGCTCCAAGCACCTCTTCTCATCTAAGAGGACCGATAATTGAAAACTTCTGAAGGTATAATCTGAATCTCCTTGCGTAAATTGAAACCCACCGATGCGGGAATAGGATATTGAAATTATTAAAAATCCGATGCGGATTAATACGCCGTCTCGGCTTTCACTTTGCATTTGTGGCTTCTTGCATTGGCCGGCTTGAGTATTATTTTACATTTTCTGTCTCCCATTATCCATTATTGAAAATGACAAAACTTAGAAGATTGCGGTTTAATGCTGAATCAGGCATACTGTAGATGTAATGCTGAATCATGTACCTACATACTGACTTTGTAAATAAATTAATAAATAAGTCAATAAATAAATCAATATTCATGGACACATTACACAGATCTCGTTAGCCCTATACTAAGTACAACTAAATGACTTGTGTTACAGGTGCTAACTCGACGATAGATTTAATACAATTAATACATAGATAACATCCAAGACCCGAGACAAACTAGAAAAGTTCTTTTCCTAGTTTGACCCGGCCGGGGATCGTACCCGAGACCTTCGGTTTTACAATCAGCTTGCCAACCGCTGCGCCACCGAGGCCGTCGCTGATACGATATTCTTACGATGTTTACTGATATATTCTGGTTTTTGAATCAGATATTCCCACCTGGGGATATCTGATTTGAAAAAAAAAATTATCCCTTCGGGGGTGAATCATCAATTATACTGATATATGGTATAATAAGGGCTGGCAATACAAAGTAATGAATATGAATAATTATGTATAAAATTATAAAAATATATACTTTGAAAATTTGTAAGACATTTTTTGTAGGTTTTTTATTTAAATAAAAGTTTTGGGGGCTAGCAAGATAAGATATACCTTTGTTAATGCCAAAAATACATCAAAATCCAGCCAAATGCAAGTCAGACTATTGTACCGAATGTTCCGTATAAATTTGTGGGCACAAACATATTACATTAGTATATTTTATGATTTAATTACAAATGTCTAGTTTTTCTAGCATAACACGATATCACTTGCCAAATTCCATTGTTTTAGGTTAATGAAAATTACCTTATGGATTTTGATTCCTTTGAGTGTATATAAGTTTATCGCGGTATAAACGATGGTAACTTTTTTTAAACTAAATCTTTCGTAAGTACTACACATTAGTGTACTGTGACCGATCAGACTCTTCCGACCAAAAGCCTAGTAAGTTTATCCAGTAACAATACAATAAGTCGTAACTTTTTCTTTGCGTCAACTTAGAAGTTTGTCATAGGCTGACATTCAGAGACGAAAACTAAGCTAAGACCGGTCTCAGAAATGTCAAAATCACGTACTTAGAAATATTTCGTATTCAGAATCGAATCTTATCAAGTTGAGTATGAAATGGTACTTAGCTAAGTGTAAGTAGCCAATATTGGTGACTTTACGGGAACTTAGAATTGTCATCTGTCATTTGGTTCCCTTCCTTTACCTACCTTTTTGTAGTGATTAGCATTATGTTTACTACATCACTAAAAATAATGGACAATATAGATGACTTCCTTAAGACAGTTCTTCTCTTAGCTCATGCTTAACTCCGGCTCCCGATTGAATGTGAATATGAAAATTTCGGCGCTTTACTAAGTATGAGTTTAGTTTACTTTGCTAAGACTGTTCTAAGCGTGAACTTGGGATTCGTCTCTGAATGTCAGCCTTAGTCGCAACTTCAAGGGACTGTAGACTTAAGTTAACTTAATATCTTTACGCAATTCCGAGTAAAGGGTCTAGACAGCACAGACACACATACGTACGGGCAGATAACAAAGTGATTATATTGTGGCTTCTGTTGTGCCGGATCGTTTTTCCTTATGAGGTACGGACCCCTAAGAATTCCTGCTGTAAATAAGGTTAACAAAGGGATGTAGGCTCAGCATGCTACGCATAATGCTCGGACGCACAGATTTCAGTCCGTTCCTATTTTACTTGAGCTTTAGTATTTTTTCTTTAACCGCACACCAACATATCCTGGTTTTTCGGATTAAAACAACAATTTTATTAAAACTAGCTTTGCCCGTGACTTCGTCCGCGTGGAGTTTAGTTGGTCCTCCCCGAACGACGGGGCCAGATTTACAGAGCCCGTAAATCTGGTGCACGCTGGGCAACAATCAGAGAATTTTTGACGGGCTATACCTTCATAGAAGTGATCTGAGGGCTAAACCTCGTTATATGGTTGAATCCTGCCTACTTAGTTGTTAATCGTCACCAGCAGGGTTGTTGATTACTTTTTGCTCCAGTTATTTTCATTGTTTTTTTTTTTGCTGGATTTATGCCAATTCCATATAGCACATGTGTAAATAAGACGAATCAATTGACATCAAATTAGATTCAGACATACTTACATACGTACATACATACTGTATCGCTCTAGGATTAAAACTATCAAATCCTGATGGTCCATTTATTAAATTGGTATTAAAATATATAATATATTTTTTATTATCTCTTCATCGAAACCCTAGCCTAGCTGGGTCTCGACTGACACCTAAACAAAACGTAAAGATTTCCTTTAAAACAATTCAACTAGACAATTCAATTCGACTAGGTGGCTGCGCCGTATTATAAAATAAATACATACACACAAAAATTCATACATCGCTTTCAACCCTTGTATGTCCCCACTGCTGGGGCACGGGTCTCTTCCTGCATCGCAGGAAGGTTAGGCCATACTCCACCACGGGGGCCAAGTTCGGGTTGGTGGAGGATTGTAAGACAGTGGCGGGCCTTACTGTCAGAACTTATCAAGCCGCCTATAAGGCCTCTTACATGGCTTAACGACTGCCATTATATGACAACCGGCACCAACGGCTTAGCGCTCGTGGCCTAGGCGAACCGAGTGATTGGAATCAATCACTTGGTTAAGCAACGACAGGTGCGGTCAGGTAGGGGATGGGTGACCGTCCCGTGACTACCGCTAGTGGCATTTTTCCAAGCGCTTCCGTGCCTTGCAATTCATACATACAAATACATAGGAGCCATATTAATTGCACATCAATATTTGTGCACCGAAATAAACACTAAGATAATTTGATATGCGACTGGGATTTATAATATCTAAAACCAGCCTTTGTAGTATGCAACAAGAGTTTTTTATAGTAAAAGCTGTTGAACCTTCCGCTTTTGGGAAAATAAGTGGACTCAATACACCCTGTATAAACTTGAAGTAAGAAATGTATACTTACTTTGCGAATTCACTCGTGCTTATTGAATTCTACCGATGGGCATTATTGCGAAAGTTTTTTCCATTACTGGAACTCGTTATTCTGAATTCGCTTGTCTGTAGTTATTCAGGAGAGAGTTCTCAACTTTGCTTTTGAAAGTTGAAAACTCGTATTACTTATATTAAACGTTTAACAGAAAACTAAGTTCTACGAAAAAAGAATAGGAGTAAAACTTAGGCCTAGAAATAATTTTTCGTGTGTTTTATAGAAAGTTATAAACAAATCTCAACGACAAACGCTTGAGTAAAGCAATAAGTACAGTCAAGAACAGGTCTGCTTTCGTTGCAAAGTTGCTCGTGATGTAGCGGAGCAAAATACACGTATGTAAAAAATGAGGTATATTGACAATATACTCACAAATAGAAAATGAAAACTGTTTCCAAGTATTATATTCCGATACTGATGTTTTTTTATGTAGCTAATAAACTTCCCATACGCTTTCTCTGTGAAAGAGAGAATGGGCTTAATTACCACGCGTGCCCATCGTGGATTGGCAATTTCAAGCGCTGAGGTATTTGAACACCTCGGATCAATCAGGTTTCCTCACGATGTATTCCTTCACAGTCAGCGAGTGATGCTCATCTTTATTGAAGATTTAACATTCCGAGACATACGTCTCCTGAAAGGTAATGAAAACGAGGCCAATTCGTTCCCGTTATAGTAAAGTAAGCAAAGGCGGTTCTGATTAATGTTCAAAAAGAATAATGAATCTGGGAGAGAATTCTATTACCTCCGGGCAGCGCAGCCGTGTCTTGAATTGGATATAAAGGGAGGCCTGCAACCACGAGGGGAATGAACAATTAGAAATAATATTATGAAGCATCGCCAATATAATTGGTCATGACAATGAGGGAGTTTCAAAGGGATTATAGTCAAATAAGTGCACGTCGGGCCCCTTACAGTGTGGGTTCCGTTAAAGGAAGGTTTTTAACGGCTTTGCAGAACTAACAATTTCATAAAAGTAATTTTCAAGCAGATGCTGGATGTGGCAAGATGAAGACAGGGCGCTATGGCGCTCATTCGGGGAGGGTTATATCCGGCAGTGGATAACTCTACTATAGCCTGAAGAAGACGAAGAAAAGCAATTCGAGCAAGATGGTTCTGTTTCTTCACCTTGTAATAAAAAAAGTGTACGTTGGCTATAAATTTAGTTCTATGAGTTTTCTTTTTATAAGTTGGTCACCTATTACTCGTTAACTTGTAAAGTCGATATCGTGATAGTTCTAAATTTTAAATTTAATTTTATTAATTTTTTTAAATTATTTAACCCTAAATTTTTTCACGTTTCTACAATCAGACGGTTAGGCAGGAGAGGTGGAAGGACGCCCTACTCTAACAAAAATCAATGTGCTTTAAAGCTTATTATTTCGCAAACGGATCGCAAAATCAAAAAATGGGTAAACTACACTTACAATTATGTTTTAACAAACAATACAACGATACTACTTACTTTGCTGTCGGTGTGAAAATAAAAAGTGATCCTAAAAAAAGAGAATTTTATCCTAGCGTTTTCTCAGCTTAATTATTATATGTATCTATACCACAATTCAGTACATTGGAACTTGTCTTCTTTATGCTATGCCGCGAACCGACAGATGGACGGATAACATAACAATTCGGAAACTTAAAAATTATAATCTAAGTCAGTTACAACGTAAGGGAACTGAAATGCAATGTTATAACCTCGAGGTGCACGGATATTGTGCCAACGTTATACAATGTCAGAACAAAACCTTCTCATTTAGGAAACCTCCCTATTTGATGGTGCAGTATTACGATTGCCCATTGCCTTTGAATCTAAGTAATGAGATGATAATATACATCGTCCAGTGGCACCTTCAGTCACAATAGATGAGTGAAATTAATGTTCACTTTCACCAAAGACGCGTTATAAAAGAAAATATTCTTCTATTGGTGGTATTAATTATCAACGCGTAGCGCCTTAATCGACTTTGCAATGTATATCGAATTGTCATAGTAAACCACGAACCCACTTGTACAGCCTAGATAGATATATCCTACTGCAATTCACAGGCCTTCTCTCTGAAAGAGAGAGTATGGGGTTTATTAACACACGTGCCCACCGCGGATTGGCTAATTCAAGCGCTGAAGCTTTTGAACACCTCAGACAATACGGTGGAGAGCGACTCTTACATTATTAAAAATTAATAAGGTAAAATAAAGCTAGGACGCTGCTGTGTTCTGACAGCTTTGTCGGCGTGGCCCACAAGAAAAATAAATAAATGCATGCGGGGCCAACCAAACCGCGGGTTCCCTTACGATGTTTTCCTTCACAGTCAGCGTGTGATATTGCTACTATAAATTCGCAGATATACGTAATTTTTAAAATAATATAGTCATAGGTACATATCTGCACTGGGAATCGAACCTTGGTTTCTCGCTTCCGAGTCCAATGCTCTATCTAATCGGCTACCACAGCTTATATTGCCAAAGACAATTACGTTAAATATTTGATGGTTCATAATTGGGCTGCCGACCTCCATTTGCATTTCGGTTACGTCAATTGAATTCTAAGTCGAATATTCAATGCTCTTCTATAGAAAGCCGCTGCCAAGTTGTCAAAATGAATGCCTGTGTTTGACAGATTTTGTATTTTAGCATGGAGTTCCATACGTAGTTACTATTAATTACAATACATTTTGATAGGGATTGCTTCTTGAGATGTGCTTGTTACTTTGAATGACAGGATACGCAATAGTTTAATTTGTAAACGTTGTGAACTAAGAGAGAATGTAAAGACGGGAATAGGGAACATTCAGTTATGGAACTATTGAACTTCCAAACGCTAACCTTTAATTGTAATTCGTTGCTTCTGATTTTTTTTGCTTTTCATGGAAATATTTGTTCATATTTGATGTTTAGAATAGAAGTTTGATTTTTGAACGCACCCATGACGGGCGGAACTACTTGACATCTGTCAGATGAGCTGAAAAATGTACCTCTCATTTCTTGGTTGTTAAACGTGTGATTTCCCAAAATTGTGTGGCAATTAGATTGCCGGGCTTATATCTTCGCGTGAAGTGCAAGAATAGTTCAGGGACGGATCCCAGTGTTGACAGTGTTTTGTTGTCGGGCGACTGATCTTCCAAAATAGTGGACATCTCCTGCGGTGAAAACGTGGTGCCGTGAAGGTGTATTGTAGGTAGCTTTCTGGGGAAAGAGCTCTTTGGGAGACGGAGAAGTCTATCTCATGTATTATAGTATTATTGATATTTTGTTAAATCTTTATTATTTTTGTTACACTCCAGTGTTACGACGCCATTTGTACCTAGTCTAGTATTTTTCGTTCATATATTTTTTGTCTTCATGGCTCATGCTGAAAATTAATGATTCGGGTGGCATACTCGTATTGCTGTATTTTTCGGCCTTTGTCATCGCCTTTATGATTGAATATCTTTTATGTAACATTTTTCACAACGAAAAACGCTTACAGTCTTATGTAAATAATGTAAACTGTGTGTTTCGGTAATAAATGTAGTTCACTTTCACTTTCTAAAGTGAATTATAATCAGTCGGTGCCGGTCCACTGCTGGACAGAGGCCGCTTCTAAGACACGCTACTGAGTGCGATCTTCGGCTCTCCTTTTGCAGTTACTGCCCACAGCTTTGCAAATTGACAACATTTCTTATTTTACAACGCGCAAAAATACCGTTTCTTAATTTTGCTATCTTGATTACGAAAAAAATATTTAGAATTTTTATTATTGCTTAATTTTAGAGAAAATAAATAAGAACCGAAAATTGTGTGATGACGTCACAAATACGGTGGAATCAGGAGGTACCGTTGCCTAATATTGAAAATGATATGACAGATTCATTTTCAATTTCATTCAAAGGTCATGTCGGAGAAATTACTTTTCCTTTCCTAAATTCCAATGGTTTTTAAAAAGGCGGCAAGGGTGTTAGTATTATTAAGCCGCAGGTATGTGTGACTTCATTTGGCGCTTACGTCCTTTTAGAACAAGACGAAATTCAAACAGAAAATTATGAATGAAAATCATCGAATTTCCGAAAATAAAAAATATGGGTCGTTTTATTTCGTATCTTGTTTCCTTTAAGACGGTAAAATACGTATATATTCTATCCTTGCCTGAAAACAAATTTAAATTTTTTATTAAAAAAGCCTATTATAGAATAGATGACTTTATAAATGATGTAAGCCCTTGGAAGTAGACCAATTACACAACGAGTCAATCATAGTTATTGAATAACAATTTTATTCACATGTAGCAAACAGCAGTCGAATCACTGCGATCCTCAGTGTTAGTTATATCGTATTTAAGTTTGTACAGACGACGTGATTGCATATTAGTAAATATGTAAATATGTCATACATTCTGTAACTGACAAGAACTTAATCTGCAGGTTTGCTAAAGGTCATTCGAATGGTGGCGTGGTGGCCGGGTCATCTATCTCCCTCCAAAATGGTTGAGACTGATGATGGCTGACCTCTGCGTTATGCTCGTGAACGAGTGCTGTTCGTGTGTCTGGCCGCAGCACTTGCCATGTTTTCACGACCTATTTGGAATTTAAAGTCATTAATGGCAATCATGGAATCTTATCATACGTATGTATATCTGATGTATACAGATTTAAGAGGACTTGAGAAAAGATGGTCAGAATGGAGTTTTTTTTCTGCTGCCTTTTTCTCCACTACACTACGGCCCGAAGGCAGCGGCTTTCACTTTCATGTTACATTGTACTTTGACATTCAGCAAATAGAATGTAAATTCTTTACGTTGAAATAAATTGAATTGAATTGAATATGCTAAAAAATTTAAATGTTGTCAATTTCGGCGCTCCGCCTGGTCCGCCTTCTACGCTAAGTTTGCCGATTCCCGGTCACCACTTGTTATCAGTCCTGCGGAAAATATGACCCGTCCACTGCCACTTAGGTTTGTTAATCGCTGACCTATGTCGATCACTTTAGTTCACTGGCTAAGGCGAATGTAGTACAATTCAAAATATACTACTTTTTTGGATTTGTTGCTACTTTGAATGATAGAGTACCTACGCAAAACTTTGATAAGAACAGCTGTGCACTGAAAGAAGAATAAGGGCAGAAACCCGCCCTTATTCTTCAATTGAATTGAGAATTTCAGTAAGTTAACATTTAAGTAACGTTCTGTCACGCTCTCTTCTGAGTTATTCGAAGAGACAGCATTGCAACTATGTACTTAGCGCAATTCTTCTACAGGCTATATTAGTCCACTGCTGGACATAGCCCTCCCCTAGTGAGCGCCATAGCGCAAGGTTGTGCCATCATTGGGGGATAATGCCCATAATTCGCACGCTGGGCATGCGGGTAGGGGATCGCAGTTTGGTGGAATTGTACTGCAGAGGACGCTGCTGCCCACCCCCCAGTTTGTGCGCCTTAGTCGCCTTTTACGACACCCGCGGGAAGAATTTGGGTTGGTGCTATTCTCTAGGCCGACACCACACAGCTATTGGCAATTAGTAACTAGAATTGAGAAAGGAATCTTACATTAGTTTAGACCTGTGGAGAGGATGAAGGAAGAAAAATTCTTGATAGAAATACATGGAGAGAATGCGGGTGGAAAAGCTGGTTAGGGACATTCCAACCCATCCCAAGGGATGTATAAGCAAAGGGCAAAATAAAAAGTACCCGAAATCAGTTCGTTTGCATGCGACGTGTGGTGGAATGAATGTTGACAAAGCGAAGCGTAATAAATAAATATTAGTGGACATATTACACAGATCTTGTTAGCCCTAAACTAAGTACAACTAAATAGTGTTATAGGTGCTAACTCGACGATAGATTTAATACAATAAATACATAGATAACATCCAAGACCCGAGACAAACTAGAAAATTTTGTTTCCTAGTTTGACCCGGCCGGGGATCGAACTCGACACCTTCGGTTTTACAGCAGCGTGCCAAACCGCTGCGCCACCGAGGCCGTCAAGCTTCTTTGCCTACCCCTCCGGTATACAGGTGTGAGTTTATGTATGTTATCCATCAGACCTCTCCAGGGCACGCCACTTCTCTGTCCTCAGCCATCCTCTTTCAGCTGCTTCAGGGCGTCGGTTATGTGCGCTTAAAGATCGACGCTGCACACGCTTGCCACTCCATAATCTTTTCCCTATCGGTTTTTCCATAAATCGCTTTATCAAGCAGTGGTAAAAAAGTGAAATCTTAAGTGTCCAAAGGGTTAATATTACCAGCCCATTTATGTCATCTTTTGAATGAGGGCTTTTCAAAGCGCCATTAAAAACAAAAAACAGTACTGCAAGTTACCGATAGATGGTGCTGACGTCATATAATATGTCAAAATTTACATCATTTAGGAAAACGGAGAGTGCCTATGTTTTTACAAAAATGCTCAATGCACGTATGTAATGAACAAAGTAAAAATACTTCAAAACTTTCAAATTTCAACAGTTTCGAACCATAGTTTAGCTTGGATCACAGACTACAAAGAGATGTTTAGGTTATCACAAATAATAATCTGTGCGTACAACATAAAACGTGATAAAACTTATGATGGGTGACATTTGTTCTCCTTGCAGCGCCATGTTGTTTTTTTTTTAATGCAATCAACTCACAGCTGTCATTGAAAAGCCCTCATTAATAAAAAAAAACCTTCGAAATGTTGCTACTTCTAAATCACCCTGTAGATTGCCCAGGTGCCTCTTCAATGCGAAATTTTCAATCTCTTCAAAGGATAACTTTCTCGAAAATTTCCCCGCCTTTAGCTTCTTAGTTCTCAATTTTCCCTGAAAAATATTAAAATCTCAAGTTATTAGTAGCTAGATGAAGACTACCGCAGAGATTTTAAAGTAACTCATTAACCTTCACGTGATATTCGTGTTAAAGAAGAATTAATTTCGATCTACTTACTACGCTCATATATGTGAGCCAAATATTTTTAAATTTGAGATCTGCTAATTTTAGTCTACCTCCATTGTTATTGAAATAAAACGAAATAAATCGATTTCTAAAATATACTTAATCAAATAAATGACGTCAACAACAACAACTTATAAATATATTGTGTAACCTACAATTTAAATATATTAACTACACTACCTACATATAAAATCATCAATTTACCTCGTAAATTTTAAAGGGCAACATAAAAAGTACCCAAGACCGTCGTGCGTGCATGCAACGACTAATGAACGTTGATGTACCGAAAGTGATCTACTGTTAGGATCGTGGCGGGTGGAAGTCCATGTTCTTTGCCTACCCCTCTAGGATACAGGCGTGAGTTTATGTTATGTTTCTTTTGTAGAAATCGTCTAACATATGCTTTATAATTAAGGCTTAAACCCTATATTTAGGTCACCACCTCTTACCTTTTTAGAGCTATACACATTTTACGTTACATTTACTCAGTGGTCTTACATTCCAAAAGCAATATTGTAACAACTTTGGCGCGCTCGTTATACCTTCGGCCCTGGACCCTAATTTCTTTCACCGTTCAATTAAAAATCTCGCCACTTTCCGAGCGCTAAGCTTGCGGTCTGTTTGCGTAAACAATAGAGTGGGGACAATTTTTCGGTCGCGGCTCTGATTCAGGCTCGTCCTATTGCGACATTTAAGTGTATACACTTTTTAATTACTTAGATCCACAATACTTTTATTCTTGCAGCTTAGTCAGCTTAAGCAGCGGAAAAGACGATATCAGTGAGTCGCTTTTAGACACATCAAAAGTATAGATAGATCGACAGAGAACACAGAGAAAACTTTCTTGCACCATCATAAAAAAAGAATTACAACTACGTAATGTAGGTTAGCGTTTTTAGAATGCTTAATAAGCGTTTATACAACAATTATTTTGAAATAAAAATTACGTATAGTAAAAAAGACTTTATATTCGTTTACTTATTACCTACCCTCCAGTATTACTATTACAGAGATCAACGACCTGAAATGGAGTTCTAAGAAGGAGGTCCTAAAATCTTTAGCTCACTAACCTTCTTAGTAGTAGTACTATGAAGACATTAGTGCCACAGATGTAACACTCTAGTCTCATTGATCGATTAATGAGCTTTTCGACTGTTTGTTGATGTTTTTCAGATAAATATGTCTGTGTTCAGAATTGATCTCAAGAGTAGCATATTATATTTTTTTCACTAGTACTCGTTTATACTACCTAAATTTAGCTTTAAACATGCATACTCGTTAATAAACTTGCTTAATTACCTACTATCCGCGTTTTATGACGGCTGGTTTTTCAAATAACTTTATAACAAATAAAAGTATAAAAAAGAATGACATTACAGACTGATATGAATGAATTTCAAAAAAAAATATTCGCATCATAGAGAACAGTGACACAGTACATCAGTGATTTACCTAAGTGATACGTAGGCCCTCATTACAGACTATCGCTTTATAATATATTGGGAAGTCTCTTGCAAAACTTACATTACATATACCTAATCTGTGATCAGATGACTCTACCCTACTTAAGACGATCTGACTCGACTAGACGCCTGGAATAAAATCAACTACGAAACAAAAATGCTCGTCGCATCGAATTAACACTATTCGAGTCAAATAGTCTCGTGTTGACTGGACCCAACTCAGACAAGCTAAAGGCAGCTATACCTACTTAAAGTGACACTTGACCAGACTACTAACTAGCCCGTATCCAGAGATCATTGTCGGGCATAGGTCCCTCTTTTTGACCAGACTTCCATGAAAACAACACAAATCGAAATCACTCGAATAGAATCGACCGTGCTCAACACCAAAGAGAGAAACACAAATGGCGGTAAACAAGCTACAACAAGTGACATCCCTATTGTGTAAAGCGGGTAGACGTAATTTTTTTTATCACCGCCGCCGGTTTACATTTTTTCTTATTTCGGGCGCAGGGTTGGCAGCGGAGGCACGTCGAAAAAAAACCATTAATCGTCTACGTGTAGAGTCCTTGTATGTGTTCACATAGAATTTTGACACTTTAAGCCCTGATTTTTTTAAGAGCGTCGGAAAAAGGCTTCTATTGCCCGAATGCATTAATACGAAATAAGAAATAGCTTTCTAACTTATAAGTTTACTTTGTGTGTCCATGGCAATAAGAAAAAATGTCTTCTTTTTCTGTTCTTTCTCTATCTATTAGTAGATCGAACATTGAGAAATAAAACTGTGGTGAATATGAATAGAATCCAGAACAGCAAAAAAATTAGGAGTGATTTTTTTTCTTCTGCTCCTATAATTCGCCATTTACTGTTGCAATACATACTCAAAAATTTACAAGTCGAGTAAGTGATGAAATAATAATGTACAATATTTAAATACCTATAACTATAAGTGTTTAAATAATGTACAGTATAAAAAAGTGAAAATCAGAAAAAAAACATCTTTTTTTCCCATTAATACAAACTGTACCTATGACATTTTTATGGAACCTTAAAAGTTAAAAAAACAACATATAACATATAAAGACATTTAATTAAATATTAGCAGTAATTAAGGTTTGAAAGGCCTATGAAATAAAGTTGTGGTTTTGAAAATGAAAAGGATAAGCTAAGAAACTATTTTACTAACGTAAATATACTAATCAGTCCATTAATTACCGTTTTGTTATAATATTACCGTTTGGGACACTGGTGTCCCCACGGTCTTCAAAGGGTTAAAACTAAAAAATATTGACACCAGAAGGGTGACATCAGAAGCACCCGCGATCCAACCAGAGATAGCCTTAACAATTCTCACCGAACCTTCGTCAGGGCAAGGACACCGCAATAATGCCGACATCGGAATTTATGTCGACCCCAGACACCCCTTAACCCATCGAAACGGTCACTTAAAGTACCTGCCATCTATAAATGGCCTTACAAAGTATACCAAACACATATTAAAGCCTAATTAGATGTATGTATTTATAGTGTCATGAATCTCTCGACTGCCTGTTGGTTTAGCCGTCAAGGCGCTTGGGTACCAGACAGAGGTCGTGGGTTCGATTCTCAATGGGAATAGGACCAGAGGGGCGAGTCTCTAAAATGCATAGTTGTTCAATTGAGTCATATTAATCGGCTAAGGGTCGTTTTATTCAGACTATCAGTAGTCTAGTAACCAATTGCATTGCAATGATATAACCCGTGCTACTTTACTCGGCGCCTCGCGCGATTCGATCTTCTTCGCGAGAGATGCCTATTTAATTTGCGCGTGTGTTACGCCTGGAATGACATTATACTGCTATAAAAAAAAATGTTGTTTACGTTTTTAAAAATAAACCACAAAATATTCTAGCTCTGGAAGTTAAAAATCTTCTACATAAGATTATAGTGCTTCCAGAGGTTGCTCTATACTAAAGATAAAATTCGACAATCATTCCACTCCGCTTACACGTACTTTAACTTACGAGTATTAGTAAAAGTACGGGTATACCGAAAAAAATATACATGCAAGTGATTATATTAAATTATATTATATACGTAGGAAAGTATTTAGCATTATAGTATTATTATATTATTTTTAATGCACTAACCCGTGCTAAGGACAATTTTAATAACCTATTTAGTGGTTAAAAATTCCACCCATGTCGCTGCCTGTACGTAATACAGAGAATATTGTAAAGAGGTTCAAAATTTCACTGATGCCGGTGAGTCACCCCTTAGCTCAGTTGGGAAGAGCGCTGGCATGGATAGCCCGAGGTCGCGGGTTCGAATTCCGGCATGGATGGAATTTTTAACCTCTAAATAGGATTATAGCATTAGTAAGGGAAGTGGGACGCATTACCTTCCCTGTTGCTTTGTAGACTACCAAATTGAGGTAAATAACGACTATTGTTTTGCATATACGATTCTATTGAAAAACTGTGTAAGTATTAGACTCTAGGGCCAGGTAAAATGATTGTGTTATGTGGAAGTTATTCTTATTATTGTTATTTAACATATAAACTAAGGCACAAATTCATAAACCACTTGCAAAAAAAGTTTCGTTGCAGAAAAGTTTTACTTAGGTTCTTAGTTTTAGTAGTTAAGATATATTGTTGTCCTCAAGTCTAGATTGCTTTGGCTAAAACATTGTTGCCTCAAGTTTATCGTTCGTAAATCGCGACTGTCTACCCACATTCATTTTGAAAATACAGTCTAAAAGAAGGGGCTGGTATTATACAACATAGTTCTGTAGCCTACTATGAATATCAAGGCGTTATTACTACGCGTACCATGTACCTACTACTATATTAAGTGAGTCTTCTTACCATATTGATAAAGTTTCCTTGCGATCGGACATTTCGATTGTAAATTAAAAGTAAACTATGTTTGTATGGGAATTTATTGCCGAGGAACTCCCTTGAGGCGGCCCCTCAAGAAGCGATTCCCATACAAACATAAATTGGTTTTTAAATACAAACGACACGCCGGATTGCAATGAAACTTTGCTTTGGAGGACACGAGGAAGTTTGCGAAATTGTCTGGTTCTAGATACGCGCTCGTGACCTAGTCGATCCGAGTGATTGGAATCAAATCAATCACTTGAGTTAAGCGACAACAGGCGCGGCCAGCTGCAGGATGGGTGACCGACCCGTGACTACCGCTAGTGGCATTTTTTCCGAGCGCTTCCGTGCTTCACAAGGCACGTTAAGCCGTCGGTGCCGGCTGTCATGTAATGGCAGTAGTTACGCCCTGACAGAGGCTTTATGGGTGGCTTGATTACTTCTGCCCGCCACTGTCTTACAATCCTCCAGCAATCCGGACTTGGCCCCCGTGTGAAGTATGGCCTAACTTGCCTACGATGCAGGAAGGGACCCTTGCCCCAGCAGAGGGGATATGATATCAACCCTTTGTATGTCGGGAATCTTAGTGGGGATATACAAGGGTTGATATCGAGATACGCGGCAGGGTGCGTATCTAGAAATAGACAATTTCTCAAACTTCCACATTGTATCAGTGGGATTTCAGTGAACAGTCGAAACTTCTGTTGACTCAGTCAAACAAGAACCTAACCACGCTACACACAAAACAAATATTAGTTCCACACACATACAACTAAATTACTTGACGATCCTACAAACAAAATAAGTATAAATGCGACCGAAATAATATTTAAGATTGTTTATTGATTGCTTTGTCAGTCTAGCGGTTAACACGCTTGACTACTAAACAGAGGTAGTGGGTTGGATCCCCACTGAATGCCGACGTACTTGTGCAAATGGCCTTAGTTTGAGTGTACTTACCTAGGTGTCCCAGATATCCTAGTTGGACCAGTACAAGTGATTGTGTTGTGTGGAAGTTATAACGTAAAATGTTTATACGGGCATAACACCTAGATAGAAAGAATATAACATAACACAACACAACATTTACATACAGGTATCTACGTTACTTCTGACTCCACACTGGGATACCCTGTGTCGTGGGAACCAGAAACAACGACATCACAAACATGTAAACATCCAAGACCTGGGGTTTTTTTTGTCCCCAGCCGGGGTTCGAACTCGGGACCTCTGCATGGTAGGGAGATACGCTACCGCTGCGCCACAGAGGTAATACTTACTGAGGTACATACTTTAGAATATTTTTTATTATTTACCAAGTACCAAAAGCGGTGACAGCGCAGTAGTAGAACGCCGGCCTCTCAATCGGGAGGTCATGGTACGAATCCCGGTATGTACATCATTTGTGAAGTTATAGTAACAATACTACTCGCAAATTTTGAAGGAAAACATCGTGAGGAAACCCTAGTGTTTGAAGTGTTAATATACCTCAGCGCTTGCTCCGTACAATCGCCCAACTATGAGGCTAAGTGCGAAAATCCCAAGTCTAACCTAAAATATACAAATTTCAATTTGTATATTTCAAGAAATCCAGATTGATTGATTGTAATTTCGCCGAGATCAAGTCTTTAGGGTAACTAGCGCCATAAATTTGAAAATAAATCATATCTTCTTTTATAATAAGTCTCAGTAATAAATAACACCGTAACGGTCTTAAATACAAAACCACGATTCATCTAAAATATTCCTTAGAGGCAGTTTCAACAATCTGTGGTTACGGATTCGGAGCGGATGGCTGCTCTTGATAATAATAATCATCAGCAATCATAAGTCACTGCATGATGACCAAATTTTTGATGTGCGGCAAGTTGATCGACCAATCAGATAGTTTTATTTTATGGCAGGCCGTGCGCCTTTGTTGCTATTGGTTGATGCAACGTCATCGATGCAGGTGACTATTAGTTTGGCAAAATTAGCGTGAGCGAAATAGGTAGCGCTACTGCGGCAATCAATTCTGCACCTTAACCGTATCGGTTAAAGATCATGTTGAATGTACTTATAGCTTCGGGTACTTTCGTTACACTTCTTCCTAGTCTGCGAGAACGAAGATTCCCGAAGGGACTTTTATGATGTGTAGAACTGTACGCGAAGGGACTTTGAAAGATTTGTTTCACTATGGAAGTATGAAAATTTAATTTACAGAAAAATATATTCCCTTCAGCAATTTTATTTTTTCATGACGTCACTGACTATTTATCCTCATGAATGTATTTTCTCTGATACAATCATATTTTATCTAAATCAGTCAAACCGCTTGGCTTCTGGGTCATACAAAAGCATATATGGCGGCGAGAACGAAGATTCCCGAAGGGACTTTTATGATGTGTAGTACTGTACTTTCTTAAGCTATTTGTGTACATATCACAACTCTACGAATTTTAATTGCACTGAAGTAACTTTACAGCTCTGTAACATTTCACGTAAGCTAAATTTATATATCCATATCAACCCTTGTATGTACCCACTGCTGGGGCACGGGTCTCTTCCTGCATCGCAGGAACGTCAGGCTATACTCCACCATGGAGGCCAAGTCCGGGTTGATGGAGGATTGTAAGACAGTGGCGGGCCTTACTGTTAGCAGTTATCAAGCCGCCCATAAGGCCTCTAACATGGCTTAACGTTGTGTATATATGTATCACGGCTGCCACAAGCGGCCTATGTAATATATTTTGCATAGAACCTACCAGCTCCCATTATTTTCCACTGTCTCCCCGGGAAATAGTTTTCAATCGGGCTATATCATTTGGCATTAGACCAAATTGGAACCTACGGCGTCAGTTCCGCTTAAGACTGTAAGTGGTTTTTCGCCATTACTTATATTTAAGAGCCGTTAGACAGCGAAATTTATTGCATCCCCCACACATGATTTTCAAGGGGAAATCTCAAGTTTTATTATACAATAGCTTAGTAACCAACTACAAAGAAGCTTTAAATTTTTGTTAATTGCATAATTTTACCCTATATTATTTTAGTTATGTTAAAGGCTAACATGCTCTATTTATTATCATACAGTCCGACTTATATCGGTAGATAAATCACACAGTAACGTGCACACGTACGAGTATATACACAGTCACTCACTCATTCACACACGCAGATACACTCACACTCTCTAACTCACTCACTAACTCACTGATATACACACAATATACTTGATCTCAAGACTGATTTTTTTTATTAATTACTTTTTATTTATTTAGATTTTAACAGAAATGTAATTAATTACCTTCTTTTAGTTAAGTTGAAGTATAGACGTGTCCTAACTACAAACACTCCCGCACAACAACTCTGGGAATAGGGAACGACTGAAAATCAGCGCTGCACGCACCTTACGAGCCGTGATAGCATTAGCTGAGTCGTTCCCTTTCGCCTCACTAGACTAGTAATAAATAAGATGATACATAATGTTTAATGTTAATTTTAAGCTAGTTTGTGAGTGGCAATAAAAATATTAAAAATATTTATACTAAGCAGCCTAAATAAGTCCAACTGCCGAGGATGCAACTAGTTGAAAGCATTTATTACTACATTTGCAAATTTGTAGTATAAAATACCTATATGCCACACCTGGCAATAAAGTGGCTTTTTTCGCACGCTGCGCGTACGGAAAAAGCCGCTTTCTGGCCAAGTGTAGACATAAAAAGATGTGCACAACACGGGAGGTAATAAAGAAAGCTCTCGATCGCATATTTACGTCCCTCGCTTGCAGCTCGGGCCGCAAACTTCTGCGATCTCGGCCTTTCTTTGTATTACCATCCTAGTTGTGTAATGTACTATTTCAACACACTTGCTCATAAAGTGGCTTTATGGTTACTGCAAATAGGCACAGAATGACACCCATAATCAAACTGTGACTTTTTCATTGCTATAACTCACTAGTGAGTTATAGATATTTTATAAAATTTTATTGGTTGAGTTGCTTTGTTCTTAAAAAAGATTTATTCAAAAAAAAGAACGTGGGGAATAGAACAAATAAATTAATGTTCCTGTTGCTTCCTCATTTCATGCAACTTCTTATTGAAATAGATAACTTTGACTCGTACGTGTTTAATAAATAAAACTTTTACTCAAATATAACTTTTGTTTCTCTGTAATAAAAGAAAACTTTTAATTCCCCATTTTATACGTGGCAGAATAAGCGCAAATCCTATGCGCGGAAAATAAAAAAAAAAATCTCATCCCTTAAGTCTGTGGCCGATCGCAATGCGCGCGCATAGGAAAAGTGATAAATTTTTCCCGCCATCGCCATAGCAAAACATTTTTCACAACTCGTTTTCACTATTGAAATTATAATGAGTTTTTATTGTTATTTTATTCACGAGTGTCTTGAAAAACGTCGTATGATACACGTGTGTATTGATGATTACCGTCCTTGGCTCTCTCAATGGCGCCTCGGCGGTAATCAACAATGTTGCATACTAGTACCATAATGTGCTATTATAAGTTAATTAAAAACTTACATGTAGCTTTATAAGTCTTTTGAAGAAACAATACTTAAGGCAATAATTTGTTTTTTGGGGGGTTGTTTCTCAACGTGAAGAGGATGAAGGAAGAAAGATTGACGAAACCAATATGAGTAAAAGGGTCAGTAAGGGGGGTCCCAGCCGGACATACTTCGACCAGGAAATGTATCAGCAAAGGGGACATAAAAAGTACCCGAAACCGGCGTGCGTTACAATGACTAATGAACGTTGATGAAGCGAAGGTGATCTGTCAGGATCGTGGCTGGTCTCCGCCTACCCTGGGATAATTATGTGGTAATTAGTAGCGGAAAGTACCTAATAACAAACAAACAAACAAACAAACAAACAAACAAACAAACAAACAAACAAACAAACAAACAAACAATAACAACATAACATTTACATACAGGCATATACATTGCTTCTGGCCCCACACAAGGACACCCTGTGTCTCGGGAGCCAGACATAATGACATCACAAACATGTAACAACCAAGACCTGGGTTTTTTTGTCCCCAGCCTGGGTCCGAACCTGGGACCTCTCGCATGGTAGGCAGACGCGCCACCGCTGTGCCACAAAGGCTGTCGTAATAAAAATACATTAGTAATTACATTGTACCACTAACATAAAATAGGTACTACAGAAGTGTATCAGAAGTGCAACAAAACGGCAAAATAATAAAAAAAACCCAACGCAACAGTAAATTTAGGTCTTAAATTCAGAAGCGTCGTTTGCCAACCATATTGTACGTTTCTTCTTAAATAGCCGAGCGTATTGTGTGCAGCTACTGTAGCAATTTATTCCGGGGATATCCTCGAATATTTTACCCTAGATAGAAAGCCGATACAAAATAAAAAATTGAGGAAACCTTGCACAAACCCACAAGAGAAAATTAAACTAGAAGAAATACTATTTTGTACCGACATTAATATGTGATATAAACGATTGGGTCAATTTCTTTGACTTCGAAACAATTCCATTTAGTGGGACGCTACGTACTTACTTACATATTGAAGTGCTAAATATCGACGCCCACGTTACAGGCTCAGTCTAAGTGTGGGAACATCCTAATGTCGTACATATAATTGTTAATTTTGTTTTAAATTTTGCTGCTTTATAAGTATAAAAAGAAGAAAAGGATTGGAATCACTAAAGCAGACATTTTTTATGGCAGGGTTTAAAGGGTTTCCTGACATTTTTTAAGGCAACGCTTAGAGCCGTGATAAATTGAACCTCCAAAGATGTTTGTATCAACATAACATAAACTCAAACCTGAATCGTAGAGAGGTAGGCAGAGAACGGGCTTGTTACTTATCACGATCCAGACAGAACTCTTTAACTTCATCAACATTCAAAAGTCGTTGAAACGGGTCTCTAGTACTTTTTAGGGTTCCGTAATCAACTTCATGATCAGGAACTTGAAAAAATTACTTTCCCTACACCGAAACTGACATGAAACTTCTGACAGCTAGAGGAAAGGAATGAATTCCTGGCACATATTAACGATATCCTGGTGATATTCGAGAGTTACGTAAAAAGATAGAAGCGTGTTAATTAATGTTTGTTTTTCTAAATAAAGAACCATAAAAAACAAAAGGATATGAAGTGAAATAAATTTATTTCATCGTAATGAATTCTGTTTGTTGAATGTGTTGAGTGTCCGCTGTCTTTTTCTCAAGTGTAGTGGAGAAAAATACAGCGGGAAAAGAAACTCCTCTATGACCATCTTTTCTCAAGTCACATCAATCCTAACACATCAGTTGCCACCTGCATATGATAAGATTTTATGATTTCTATTAATAACTTTAAATGCCAAGTCATGTGTTAAGTGCCTTACAAAAGTACGGAAAAACAAGTGCTGCGGACTGACTCACGAACAGCGCTCGATCACGAGCATAATGCAGGGGTCAGCCATCATCAGTCTCAACCATTTTGGAGGGAGATATCTATCTCCCTCCGTGAACCGATGACTCAATGTTGAACTGTGCCTTGTTTATTAGAAATTAGATTTAAGCTCCACTTGCATTTAAAGGTAACCAGAAATTTGTTCGATTTACGTTGGATTACTATTTGACTTACGACTTTCTTTGACTATATTTTGTAAATTTTGAATTAAAATGTTTGCGAATTAAAAGCAGCTACACACGCAAACTCTGAAGGAAAAAAATGTGAAACAACCCGAGTGAATGCAGTGTTATTACACGATACAAGATATTCCCTCTCTGAGAAATGAAATGAAAAGGTTTTATTCAAAGTAGCGCAGATACTGCGGCTTAATGAACGTTACAAGTCAAACTAGGTGTCATTTCAAAATCTAGATCATCTTGGAGAAAAAATGAACAACAAACCTCCGATCTTAGTCTTTTCAAGAGAAAAAGTGTGTGTAGTATTAAAACCTATTTAGAGGCTAAAAAATTGCCCTTAGCACTGGTTAGTGCATTAAGAAAAAGAATTGTATAATAATGTGTGTAGTATGTTTATTTTATTACGCCCACATGTATTAAATTAGGATCTACAAAAATACTTTGGGTCTTACTCCGCTATAGTTGTATTGATAGAGCGAATTACGTATAACGCGTCCCTTTCAGAGATGTTTATTAGAAAATAAAACAAGAAAACCCGGGTAGCAGCTGCGGTCTGTGAACGGCGTATTGTTTGCTTTGTTTTGCTACATTTCAATCACACAATATTGTAACACCCCTGGCACAAATTGCTACTTCGCTTCAATACAATAACGGAATATGTACGCAATAAATAACGTAGGTTTTCGAGTAGAGATCCCAATCGGCAGACGCAGCGTGGGACGCCCGCGCCGGCTTGCTGGACCAGCGGTCTAAATCTGAAATAGATTGCCGGGTATTTTGATGAGGATGGTCGAGGACAGAAATGTAGCTTGTGCAGCATACTCGTATTTTATGGTGAGTAAGGGACTCATAGAGACTATTTCAACTGAAAATTTCGTAATTTTGTGTAAAAATTCTACTGTCTAACTAAATCTAACTAAGTCATAACTAAATGTCTACTAGACTTTGTCGCACAAAAACTAAATGTCTACTGGACTTTGTCGCACAATTACGAGTATGTGGCTCAATATCACTGTCACGTATCAGATATCCACTGAAATGCGGTGTCCACTCCAGAGCTAGATAAACATTCCGCTTTCGTACACAGATGTATACATCAAAAGTTGCATAATCAAGGCGCTGGTCGGACTTTTTCGAAAAAATGTCAAGTAAATCAAGGGAATCACATTAGTAATGTAGAGTTATTATAATAAATAAATAATAAATTCTTTATTTCAAATACCAAAATTTTTACATGTAAATAAATGACTACAATCGTTTGGTGCTAAATCTATTGTACAATATTCTTGTCATTGCATCCTGTCTCCTAAACTAGGCGAAAAACCTGTATCTTAGGAGAAGGTGAAATTAAATTAAAGCATAAAACATGTGCGTACAAACTTTCGTCGAGATACATTGAGCGGACGACTGTCAGTCAATATAACAATATTATTTGCATGCAAGAAAAACTAATATGAAAAAAAAACAGTTTTTAGCCACTCAGATTAAGGTGCAATGCAATGGCACTGTAAACAATGATTGCTTAGCAATAACACTATTATTCTAAGACTGTGTACATCGGTACACAGTTTTAAAATAATATATAAATAACATGGCTGTGCTACCATCGAGTAGCACAGCCATGAGTAGACTTTTTGACTTTGCATTACATGACAAGAATCGCGCCCTCGGTTCGATTCTTGTCATGTAATTCGGGCAACAAAAAATGTCTTCTTTTCGGCCAACTTTCTCTCTCCATTACAGTAGTTTTAAACTTGGCACATCCATCACTTCATAATTATGAATGTCACTGCCACCATGTATCAGAAAGGCTATTATGAAAAAATACTACTGAAATAAAAAAAATATAAATTTTTCTTCGAAGTACCGTCACAAAATTATTTTGCACAAAACTATTTTGTTGTATATTGTCACTTAAAGCTGTGAAATATTTGATTGGTTTATAAAAAATATCATAATTTTGTATTTCCAGTAATAATATAATATTATTTTGTTTTTCCTCCGACCAGGTGGGATGAACATCTGCGAAAAACTGCCGGCAGATGCTGGATGCGGCAAGCTAAAGATAGGACGCTATGGCACTCATTAGGGGAGGGCTATGTCCAGCAGTGGACATAGCCCTCCCCTATTGCCTGAAGAAGAGGAGAATATTCTCTTTTTTAAACCCGCTACAAAGGAAGTGATAGTAGGTTCTGTCGGCAGCATAATGACGTTTTTTTGATTTTTAATCGATATTGTATTTTAAAAAAAAACACTTAATTGTGTATGCGTCGCGCTCTGACAATCATAAATAATATATAACAGTGCTACAAAGTTATTAGACCCGGTGGAGGTGTCGCATTTTGTATGGAAGCGTCAGATTTACTATGAGAAAAGTGACGCTGTCACCGGGTCAGATCAGTTTGTCGCACTTTGACCTGACTGATACTGACCGATTTGAATGAGACACCCTGTATAATACAATGAAGTGCTTCCGTAAATTACAATAACTTTAGGTTTTAAGAATACATTTAAAATTAAGTTTAGAATTGACCTGTTTAGTTGTGTGTATGTGTGTGTGTGTGTGTGTGTGTGTGTGTGTGCGTGTGCGCGTGTGTATGTGTGTATGTGAGTGTGAATATGTAAGAGTGTGTACCCTTACACTCATACATACACGTATATACTTACACATACACGGGTGTGCGTGAACGATGTTTACGCCATGCTTACGTTAAACGCATTAAGTGGTGAGAAAGTATTAGCAAAATGAGATACTTTCAATGTCAACAACATGTCTCGCTTGTTAGAAAAACTAAGCTTCCTTCAGGGAACACGACACGTAAAACAATAACAGGATAATGGACGATACATCGGAGGCGGGAAACCGAATATTGTTTGCTGTTTAGATACAAGAGAAGACCAACGAGTTGTGAAGATTAATAATAACAAGTACTAATTCTGTCGGACATAGAAGTGTGTGACTATAATAAACAAATATCCTTGGACATAAGTAAGCTACTCAGAACTTTGCGTAACGGTGGTAGCTCAGTGGGTATAACCATGGACTGTCAAGCGAGAGCCCCAGGTTCGATCCTGAGTGCGGGCATGTACCAATGACTTGTTTAATTTCAAAGTTACGTACATTTGCGAATATGTAGTCGCAATACCACACGCTAACGGTGAAGGAAAACATCGTGAGGAAACCAGCGGCTTGGTTGGCTCCGCACGTATTGACTAGTCTTTCCTGTGGGCTAGGCCGACTAAGCTGTCAGGATGGTATAGTTGCTGGGCTAGCCTACACCATCTATAAAACCATCTTCCAGGCACTACAGCGTCGGAGTGGTCCCTTCACCTATCTAGTGTGAGTGGATACCACTGGACGCTGTATAAATCGTCTCATAACGTAGATGCAAAAAGGCCAATCATCATCATCACTCAGAACTTTTGTACTTCATTTTGTAAACGTATACAGACCCGTTTTTTACTGCCTCTCCAATACTGTAAGGTTTGCTTTAAGAAATCTCATACAGAGATAAGTTCGCCTTTGTACATGATATTTCTTATGTAATATCATGTTTAATAAAGTATAATAATAATCTACACTCGGTAGCTGTGAAGAAAAACTCCGCGAGGAAACCTGTGTATCTGAGGTGTTCACGGACCTCAGCGCTTAAAATTGCCAATTCGCGGTGGTCACACCTGGTGGTTAAGCCCATATTCCCTCTCTGAAATAAGACATAGACATCTTTATTCGTAATTATAATTTATAACATATTTGCTCGTAAAGTGGTTGTAATTACACCAATTTCAATATCGTAATGTATCTCATTACGTACTTGTGCGATAATGTAATGTAAAAGGCACGTGTTTTTTTTAAATAAAGTTTTAAGATACCTACTCCGTCTAAAAATGAACGATACTTTTAAAAATCTTAGCAAAGAGGTTTTATGTCAAGAAAGTGGTCAATATTTTATGAATAAAATTAACTTTGGGAAATAAAATATAACAAATAAACATTTAATTCTTTAATTTAATTAATTTTGACAATAAATTACAACGATTTATCTGTAACAAAAACACAAAAATATTAATTTACTTTATTAGTAATACTGGCTGTTTTTGTACCTTTGCCTAAAAAAAAAAGTTGATGCGCGCGCATCGCTTATTTGTGGACAAGTAAAAATAAATCAGCGCGCTTTTTCTTTTCGATGTATTGTAATATTGTTTTTATTTGAAAATGTCGTCAAGTAGTGATGATAACAAAGTCAGAGTTTTATTAATTTCCTCGTAAATATGTTATAAAACGTTGTATGAAATACGTGCGCTTTGAAAATTACAGCCTCTGCTTCCTTATAGCCCTCGCCGATGGCTCGGGCTAGTAATATCGCCTCGGCTGTAATTTTCAACTTACCGCACTTATATCATTATGTACTATTACACGTCACTTTATCAATAATTCGGATTCAATACTACAATTCAAAATAACACAATAATTATAACGCAACATATAAAATTGGCAATCAACACACTTGTTTAATTGTGAAATTACTATTAGAATAGCGCTCACTCACAGGTTCTTATACATACATATTTCATGTAAGTATTATTATCTTAAATAATCAGAACAGCTAATTAAGCCAGCCATCAAAATTATAAATTGTTTGCTTGACAAGCCACTTTTTTAATTTAATTTTAAAGTACTGAAATGATTTTGAATCAACTATATCGACTGGCAGACGGTTGTACACTCTCGGTCCCATAACGTGAATTAACTTACCTGATTTGGTAAGCTTGTGGGACACAGATGACAGTTTGTCCATGTTACGAGTGTTGTACTTTTGGCGGTCGCTACGTCTTGTGTAGTCTAGCATATGCTCCCGGGTGTACACAGCTGCCTGCATAATAACCATTGCAGGCACCGTCAGTATACTATACCTTTCGAAGTACGGTTTGGCGGATTCGTCCTTTGGAACTCTTGCTATCGCTCGCACAGCTCGCTTCTGCATTCGGAAGGCTCGCATTTAGTCTGCCGCACATCCCCAGAACTCAACTTCATATTGCAGTAGTGAATGCACCGTTGCAAAGTAACATGACCTCACCGTTTCAGGTGGTAAGGTCCAGCTCAGCCTGCTCAGAGCAAAGCACTCGCTACCAAGTCTACCGCATAGGTTGTCTATATGAATTTCCCACGTCAGAGCTCTGTCTATATGGAAACCCAAAAAAACACAGCTCGGGACCTGCTCGCGGACTGTGTCTCCAACGCTTACATGCAGGTGTCTGTAGGCTCTACCTGACAGATTGAAATGTAGATATTTGGTTTTATTGTGGTTAAGTATTAAACCATTAGTTTTGAACCAGCGAGATACATCGGCAACTACTCTGTTTATTTTCTTTTCAAGCAGAGTGATAGAGTGGTCACACACTACAGCTGCAACGTCATCAGCATACATCAGTACATGACCCTCCATTATGGCTTCCGGTAGGTCATTCATTAAGATGGAGAAGAGCATGTTAGAAACAGAGGAACCTTGAGGCATACCCAGCAGTACGTCCAATGGAGAAGATCTAACCTTGCCTGCTTCACCTACAACAACTTGCGATCGCTCCTGTAAAAAATCTATGAATAGATTTAGGGGCGGCCCTTCGATTCCATAATGCCTAAGATTCTCTCCAAGGAGTCTGTGATTCGCCACATCAAAGGCCTTGGACAGGTCGCAGAAAAGGATAGCCACTTGCTGGTTTCCCTCCCTAGCCTCAAGTATGCGACGCACCACCTCACGAGCTGCAGATGTCGTAGACCGCTTGCTCCGGTAGGGGTACTGTCTAGCTGACAGTGATTCATTTGCTATAAGAAATGTTGTCAGTCTATCGCTCAATCCTGCTTCGAAGACTTTTGCAACACTGGAAATAATGGACACCGGCCGGCAGCTATTCACGTCATCCTTTTTACCCTTCCCTTTATACAGAGGTGTTACTTTGACTTTTTTTAACGCAGCCGGGTAACAGCCCGACCTGAGACATTCGTTATATAAATGGCATAACTCTCGGATAGAGACGTCGCAGCCAAGTTTAACAGATCGATAGATATATCGTAAAGGTCTTTTGTTGGTTTACGTGCGATACGCTTAGTAATGAGTATGTAGTCTTCGTATGCGCCGCAGCGAGCGCGCAGCACGCGCCACGCACGTCGGCCAGCGAGGCACCGCACGCACCCGCGGCCCCCACAAATCTGGCATTAACTGCGTCTACGACCATTTGCTTAGATTTTACTGTACTTCCGTCAACAATTTTAATTACATCAGTATAATCCGTATTGCCACGAACTCTTTTACCCGATTCCGCGTTTACAACTGCCCACGTTGTTCTTATCCGATTACTTGAACGGTTGATTTTATTGATGTAAAGTTCCGATCGCCTACCTCGCAGCATACGATCGTAGCTTGTGGTACAATTCTCAAACATCTTGTTTAAGCCGGGATAGCTTGGAAATGAAGCCAACAGACAATCAATATCGAATAAGGCCAGTACCCTACAGTGGGACGCACATAGACTGGACTATTGTATTATTATATAGATTGTATGTTTAGAACTGTATGTTACTCGGGATAATGAAATTAAATTAAATGAAAATGTTTTATTCAAAGAAGCTCAGCAACTGCGGCTTAATGAACGTTACTAGTCAAACTAGGTGTCCATTTCAAAATCTCGTTTTGGAGAAAAAACTGACAAAACAACTCCAAATTTACTCTTTTCAAAGTCGTTAATTAACAAAGTTTACATAATTATTATAAAACATAGAACTCATGCATTGTACTGGCTTTAATTCCAGACATCATTGTCATCTAAATAATTCTTTATGTTATAGTAGCCCTTTCGGCACAAAGTGTACTTAACACATTTTTTGTACCGCGTTTCAGGCAAGATTAATATATTGACTGGCAACTGTCAGTGTTCTTACAAAACCACACTTTTCTTAATTAGTTTAAGTGCTTGGAAGTCATGGTAGATGATGGCGTATGGCGGGATGAGTTTGATAGATGTTTGACAGCATTTTTTTTAATTATATTTAATTCCCATTTTACTGAATCAAATAACTTATCAATCAAGAAGTGTCATTAATCATCGCAGCCAAAAAATTTACCAG
This sequence comes from Yponomeuta sedellus, assembly GCA_934045075.1. NCBI lineage: Eukaryota > Metazoa > Arthropoda > Insecta > Lepidoptera > Yponomeutidae > Yponomeuta > Yponomeuta sedellus. Next base: position 15,481,194 of record OW203727.1, on the reverse strand, counting down.
AGAAATTTATTTTAATTTTTTTCTTTAACTATTTTATTGGCAGACCAAGGCGGAGATGGTGTGACGACCTGACCACATATTTACCTGGGTGGGAAGCATTGGCCGTAAACAAAGAGGAGTGGAAATCTGAAGGGGAGGCCTTTGCCCAGCAGTGGGATACAACCATGGCTAATTATTAAAAAACTATTTTATTAGAACATAGTGATTCCAGTTAACTTCGTTCTGCACAGAATTCGTCAGTACGATTTTTGTTACAATGCAATAAATAAATATATTGGAGTGTGACTTGAGAAAATGTTACGGTAACAATAAAATATTATCCTACGGGAACGCATTACCGGGATATCAAGTGTTCTGTATCTAAATTGACATATTTGTCAGTCTGTATACCAAATTTCATGTAACTCCGTTGAGCCGTTTTTGCGTGATTTAGTGATTTGTCGCTAAATCACGCATCCCAATGTTATCTATGTATTTATTGTATTAAATCTATCGTCGATTTAGCACCTGTAACACTAGTGATTAAGTTTAGCCTCATACTTAGTATGGGGCTAACGAGATCTGCGCAAAATGTCCATGAATATATATGTTCATGAATATTAATGTTTCACATTTATAGTATTCAGTAGGATTTACAATCCAATATGACCTCAATCTACTGAACTAATCGAAAGAAAAGTCAATCTACCCATAACTCAAAAGATAACCATAGTTACATTATTGAAAGCGAACAGGCAAAGAGAAAAGATAATAACACAATATCAAAAGAACAATAGAGATAAATCTATATACGGAAACCTTTGAAATTGGTACTTATAGCACAGTGAAACCACATATCCATATCAGGTAAACATTATAAGTAAACAATGATCAACCATATCCTATGGCAATCAGTATTTGAATCCAAAGTTACATTATTTCAGCTTGAACGTGCATCTTATTGTGAACATTATCCCAAAAAGTCTCAAGCTCAATTATTTGACTTTTTATACTCTTCCATACTCTACTTTGAATCGCTTTTATTTTGATCAAACAGAGCCTTTGACTGCAGAATTTTCCTGTCGAGTGCCGGCGTCTGCTTGCCGCCCATTATCTGTAATGAAACTACCCATAGGCAATGTGTTAACGCCACAGAATAAATAACCTTCACAGAATAGGTGAAAGTTGAATCTCAATTGAATTTTTTTATGCATTTTGAATAACTAACAGTAGATTAAAAGTTTTAAAACCTATTTAGAGGCTAAAAATTCCACCTATGCCGGGACTCGAACCCGCGACCTCTGGCTAACCGTGCCAGCGCTCTCCCAACTGAGCTAATGGGCAACTCACCGGCATTAGTGAAATTTCGAACCTCTTTACAAAACTCTCTGTATTACCTACAGGCAGCAACATCTGGCTGAAATAATTTGCATCACTTGCAGCTCCGAGTACCTACTTTGCAGTTAGGGTTTACATCGGAATGATATCGCTGTATCCACATGATTATATTATTTTTTTGTTTTAATGCACTAACCCGTGCTAAGGATTAAAAGTTGTTCTGTACAAAGCAGAACGCGACTACTCCCGCTATCCGTTGCTTTGGAGTTTTGGACAGCTACGAAAAATTAAGCCCCGAAAATATTCTAACTATAGCTAAGAAAAGGTCGAAAGCTTCGTGTACCGCGGGCCACTGATTACCATCAACGGCAATTGCACCGATAAAATCTGTTGCAGGTCCAGTATGACCAAAAGCGCAGTGGCTAACCTTGACAGAATATGGAGGAATAGAAGAAAAATTGCATTTAGCTGGTCTTTTCCATTTTTGTGTATGGATACATGGTGCCTGCGGAGACAAGACCTCTGCAAAGTTGATGCGACTTACATAATTATGGTGTTGAAGAGTTTTAAAATCCCCTGGACAGCAGAGAGAACCAACGAGTCTGTCCTCTTAGAAATCTCCATTAAAAAACGCGTTTTTATATTCTTTCGCATTACGGACAATTTTACTGTGTAAATAAATAAATAAATAAATGAATGAATGAGTGAGTGAGTGAGTGAGTGAGTGAGTGAGTGAGTGAGTGAGTGAGTGAGTGAGTGAGTGAGTGAGTGAGTGAGTGAGTGAGTGAGTGAGTGAGTGAGTGAGTGAGTGAGTGAGTGAGTGAGTGAGTGAGTGAGTGAGTGAGTGAGTGAGTGAGTGAGTGAGTGAGTGAGTGAGTGAGTGAGTGAGTGAGTGAGTGAGTGAGTGAGTGAGTGAGTGAGTGAGTGAGTGAGTGAGTGAGTGAGTGAGTGAGTGAGTGAGTGAGTGAGTGAGTGAGTGAGTGAGTGAGTGAGTGAGTGAGTGAGTGAGTGAGTGAGTGAGTGAGTGAGTGAGTGAATGATTGAATGAGTGAGTGAGTGAATGAATGAATGAATGAATGAATGAGTGAATGAATGAATGAATGAATGAATGAATGAATGAATGAATGAATGAATGAATGAATGAATGAATGAATGAATGAATGAATGAATGAATGAATGAATGAATGAATGAATGAATGAATGAATGAATGAATGAATGAATGAATGAATGAATGAATGAATGAATGAATGAATGAATGAATGAATGAATGAATGAATGAATGAATGAATGAATGAATGAATGAATGAATGAATGAATGAATGAATGAATGAATGAATGAATGAATGAATGAATGAATGAATGAATGAATGAATGAATGAATGAATGAATGAATGAATGAATGAATGAATGAATGAATGAATGAATGAATGAATGAATGAATGAATGAATGAATGAATGAATGAATGAATGAATGAATGAATGAATGAATGAATGAATGAATGAATGAATGAATGAATGAATGAATGAATGAATGAATGAATGAATGAATGAATGAATGAATGAATGAATGAATGAATGAATGAATGAATGAATGAATGAATGAATGAATGAATGAATGAATGAATGAATGAATGAATGAATGAATGAATGAATGAATGAATGAATGAATGAATGAATGAATGAATGAATGAATGAATGAATGAATGAATGAATGAATGAATGAATGAATGAATGAATGAATGAATGAATGAATGAATGAATGAATGAATGAATGAATGAATGAATGAATGAATGAATGAATGAATGAATGAATGAATGAATGAATGAATGAATGAATGAATGAATGAATGAATGAATGAATGAATGAATGAATGAATGAATGAATGAATGAATGAATGAATGAATGAATGAATGAATGAATGAATGAATGAATGAATGAATGAATGAATGAATGAATGAATGAATGAATGAATGAATGAATGAATGAATGAATGAATGAATGAATGAATGAATGAATGAATGAATGAATGAATGAATGAATGAATGAATGAATGAATGAATGAATGAATGAATGAATGAATGAATGAATGAATGAATGAATGAATGAATGAATGAATGAATGAATGAATGAATGAATGAATGAATGAATGAATGAATGAATGAATGAATGAATGAATGAATGAATGAATGAATGAATGAATGAATAAATAAATAAATAAATAAATAAATAAATAAATAAATAAATAAATAAATAAATAAATAAATAAATAAATAAATAAATAAATAAATAAATAAATAAATAAATAAATAAATAAATAAATAAATTAATAAATAAATAAGTAACATAGTATTTTAAAACAAAGGAACAGCGTGAAATTAATCATTTTAATCAAATTAAAAACATACATGAAACTGCCTGCATGAAAATTAGAATGGCAGCATCTTGCTGTTATATTTATACTTATACACATAATTACTTAATGATATAAAAGGAAGATATTAAGTAACCATTATACCTAAAGTTTCCCGTTCTGCGGTTCTACATCCGTAACCTAATTTGCATGACCTATACAAGAAGATAGCGTCGACGTCGTCTACTCGTACTTGTACAGTAAACAACGTATCGTACCTTGTATTTAAGGGATTCCAAGCAGTAACACTCGTGAAAAAATAATACCCTTTTACACATAACATAACCTCACGCCTGTATCCCAGAGGGTTAGGCAGAGACCATAGACTGCCACTTGTCACGATCCTGACAGATCACCTTCGCTTCATTAACGTTCATAAGTCGTTGCATCCAAGCACGTCAGTTCCGGGTACTTTTCATTAAAAGATTGCAAGATGCTATTATTTAAATAAATAATAATATTTTTTAATCTTTTAATAGTAATTTTTAGGACTTATTAGGCCCTTAACCTAAGACCAAAAATATAGGTGCATGATCCCAGGTTCTCGGTCGTGGATCTTAATAATAATTGCTAATAACATGATTGAGAGATTTGACTCACAATTTTCTTTATATATATTTTTGCGTATACATCTGCATACGAAAGCGGAATGATTATTTGGCTTTCACACCGAATTTCAGTCGATATCTGATACGTGATAGCGATATTGAGTCACAGAATTATACGACAAAGTCCAATAGATATTTGGTTTTGCACACAGTCAAATACGTGGAAAGTTACGTAATTGAGGTGCTCAGCCCCTTATTGAACTTCACGTTTGCGCTTAGACGGCTACTACAAACAAAATAGGAGTACTCCTACGACATGTACAAATAAAAACTACTACACAAACAGGTCGAGTCTACCTAAGTCTATATAATCTCTGCTATGTAATAGTGGTACTAAAAATAGATAGTCCTACTGGATTATGGGCTTAATCATCTCGCAGAACCGCGTGTCAGCATTCGAGCAACGGCAAAATGCGGGATTAAATCATGATCGTGAGCATAAGCAAGCGTAGGGTATCATATGAGTGCAAGATGTAAAAGGACCACTTTCTCAATATATTTTCTTAAATAAAATTATATGAATAAAAGTTTGAAGTTTTCATATGATACCTAATTGGTATTAAGGCTTCTTTTTATAGTTTTGTTTCTGTTTAAAACAATGTCCCAAGCATTGCAACGTGCGAGTGATCTCTTGACTCGTCTAGTATGAGTGAAGATGCCACTGGACGCTGTATAAATCATGTCATTAAGCAGATGCAAACGTCAATGTAAATCAAAGTAAGTTTTATCGGTATTTTCGTAAAGTCCCTAAGAGATGGTTAGCTAATGAAAAAATAAATTATGTGCGTTATTCTTGACTGTTAAGCCTCTGAAAAAATACCCAGAACTCTAACATTTGACAAAAATTAGATAGTTTCTGAGGCGTAGCGGTAGCGCGTCTGCATACCATCCAAGAGGTCCCGGGTTTCTAATCCCTGCTGGGGACAAAAAAAACCCCAGGTCTTGGATGTTTACATGTTTGTGATGACGTTGTTTCTGGTTCCCGCGACACAGGGTATCCTAGTGTGGGGCCAGAAGCAATGTATGTGCCTGTATGTAAATGTTATTATTATTATTAATATTACATTCCCCGATGGGAATCGCATCGGATATACGGCAATTAGTAATAGGTTTTTAGTGCAGGTTCAATAGAATAAATTAGTTATTACCATAAGCCCGGGTTATAGTGAAACTAAACTGGCCACATTTGCCTTATGACCTTACGAAGGCGGGCTAATATAGCGATCAACTGGACACCGACGTCGCAGCAGACCAAGGCAAAAGAGGCGGGATGATTTTAATGCCGGGTTGATACAAAATAGTGTAACCATACTTCTTATTAATAGCGGGCTGGTGCAGTCGTCTAATAAATTTTGAATTATTTTAAAGGACATCGTTACGTTTTGTTTAGGTGTCGCGTTGAGACCCAGCCAGGTAGCTAGGGTTCCAATAAGTTAAGCACACTGTGCCAAAAGGGCTACTATAACTTAAAGGATTATTTAGATGACAATGAAGTCTGGAATTAAAGCCAGTACAATTTATGAGTTCTATGCTTTATAATAATTATGTAAACTATGTAATTAAGGACTTTGAAAAGACTAAGTTTGGAGTTTTTTTGTCCATTTTTTATCCAAAATGATCTAGATTTTGAAATGGACACCTAGTTTGAATTGTAACCGCAGTTTCTGTGCTACTTTGAATAAAACCTTTTCTTTTCATTTCATTTCCAATAGAAAGAGATTATAAAATATATATAATAATAATAACTACCACACAGCACAAATACTTGACCTAGTCCCAAACTAGGACAATTTGCACTATGGTAACCAGGTAAGGAAGGATATCAGAAACATAAAGACACACCCAGACAGGCCACTTGTACTAATCTACGGAGGCCTCCAATGCGAAATCGAACCCACGACTTCTGTCTTGGCAACCAAGCGCCTCAACGGCTAGACTAACGATGCAGTTATTACTAAATTTTATTGTTGAATTAAGCGTTTCAATAAGTAGATCGTTTAATGTGGTGGAACACGGCCAGCTACGAGTTTTATAAAGAAGTATCGTTACAGTAGCTAGTGACAAGGAGGGATGGAAATCAGGAGGGAAGCTTGCTTTATCCAGCAACATAATAACATCCACACCACACAATTACTAGTCCAGTGATGGGAAAGAGTGGTAAACAAAAAAGGCTACATAAAAAAACGATAACCGGAACCGGCGTGCGTGCATGCAACGACTTATGAACGTTGATGAAGCGAAGGTGATCCGTCAGGATCGTGGCAAGTGGCAGTCCCTGGTCTCTGCCTACCCTTCTGGGATACAGGCGTGAGGTTATGTATGTATGTAAAAAAACGATAATGGAGCTTAGGTCAACCTTCTATAATCCATTTGCAACTTCTTGTTCCGAGATTTCGTGAAGTTTGACGTTGAATATACGTCGTTCATCATCCTCCAGAGTATTATTACTTACCTGTTTGTTTACGTTTTATATGTGCACGGTAAATCAACTTAATCTCTACCTACTCACACCAGCAGAGTAGTTACAAGAGTAACGTTCAATTTGTGCAGTGAGCGCAAAATTTATGCTTGACCACACAAGTTATCAGGCTTATAATTTATTGTGCACATTACCTCCGTGCAACTCTACAATTTTCTGTAGCTACAATGTGTTATTTATATAACAGAAAAGACTAAGGGCCAGTTTCTGAATTCAGAATTTCGCTAAATAGTTGTTTGTCGTTGTGTAGCACAGTAAGTTAATCATGACTTACAGTCATGACATATTTTTTTTATATTTTAAAGTGGAGTCGAAAGTTGACCGTTGCATGTACTTACGCAATTACGTTATTTTTCTATTTTAAAATAATGTAAGTGTAGGCCATTTTAGCTTATTTTCATGTAGTGAGGTTAAAGATAATTAGTTAGTGCATTAAAAATAAAAATAGTGTAATCATGTGGGTACAGTGATATCGTTCCGATGTTAAAACCTAACTGCAAAGTAGGTGGTCGGGGCTGTAAGTAATGCAATTTGCTTAAGTCAGATGTCGCTGCCTGTACGTAATACAGAGAATATTGTAAAGAGGTTCGAAATTTCACTGATGCCGTGAGTCGCCCATTGGCTCAATTGGTAGAGCGCTGGTACGGATAGCCAGAGGTTGCGGGTTCGAATCCCGGCATGGGTGAAATTTTTAGCCTCTAAATAGGTTTTTAAATTTGTTCCTTAGCACGGGTTAGTGCATTAAAAATAAAAATAGTGTAAAGATAATTACTTTTTAGATAAATAAATTAATGGGTGGAAGGGCCGGTAAAGGACATCCCAGGCTATGATTGCCTTGTCCAAATAGGGGATGTATTATCAAAGGGGAAAAAAAGTAACGGAGCCGGCGTGCGTGCATGCGACGACTAATTAATGTTGATGAAGCTAAGGTGATCTGTCAGGATCGTGGCAAGTGGCAGTACCTGGTCTCTGCCTACCCCTCTGGATAGAGGCGTGAGGTTTTATTTCGTCGTCAGGCTATACTAGTCCACTGCTGGACATAGCCCTCCCCTAATGAACGCCATAGCGCCCTGTCTTCAGCTTGCCGCATCCAGCATCTGCCTGCAGTTTTTCGCAGATCGTCATCCCACCTAGTCGGAGGGCGTCCCACACTACGTTTGCCGAGTCGCGGTCTCCACTCAAGGACACGTTTGCTCCAACGGTTGTCGGTTCTTCGCAAGATATGGCCAGCCCACTGCCACTTCAGCTTGCTAATTCTCTGAGCTATTTCGATAACTTTGGTTCTCTGTCGGATGCATTCGTTACGAATCCTATCCTTCAGAGAGGTTTTATTATGTTATGATAAATTATAATTTGACGCCTTAACAAAATCGGTAGCAGATTTCCTAAAATTGCGCACACTAGTCTAATCGCTCTAGGGGTAAATTGTCAAAACTATCCAGCTTCTATTTACTATAAAATACCCCGAAATGAAACAAAAAATAGCGTGAACTAATCCACTTCCGGCAAATTGTATTATGTCTTCGTAGCACTGAAGGGCGGTGGGCATCTCATTTCAATCCGCCGGGTCTCATTCCGTTAGGAGCACCACTCAAACTGGGCTGGTACTCTCAAAATATATATTTCGACTTTCCTTTTTTATTCAAGCTACGGATCAATCTGTAAATGGGTTGATATTTACGTTGTCTATTTACATTTCACAATAAGCGTGACGACAGTATCAAACGATGAAAGATTTACCGATGTTAGGGGAAAGTAAATATTGAAAGGATTTAAAACACAGATTTAGTTTTATAAAACAAAAGGTGATTATAAAAGCCTATTTAGAGGCTGAAAATTCCGCCCACGCCAGGAATCGAACCCGCGAACTCTGGCTAACCGTGCCAGCGCTCTCCCAGCTAATGGGCGACTCACCGGCATCAGTGAAATTTCGAACCTCTTTACAATATTACTCTCTGTATTACGTACAGGCAGCGTTATATGCCTGAAGTAATTTGCTTCACTTGCAGCCCCGAGTACCTACTTTGCAGTTAGATGTGATTTTCAATATTTTAAATAAAATAAAAGATTATAGTACTAATTTTAGCCGTTTTGACAGAAACACTCATCATACCGCATGAAGTCACGCTTAGGTTAACATTGCTAAACTTCACCTGTGCTTCGTTGTGACTAATAGTAATTAAAATGTGGCGTGACGTCACATTCGACGCTGTGACACTGCGAGCTGTTTCCTCACAGATTTAACATATTTTTTTGAAAAAGGGTTTTAACCTACGTTATTTAAGTTTATTACTTAAATATAGGTTTTTTTTAATTGTCAATGTGGACCCACATTATTGAAGAAGATCTAACAATCTTTTGTCATGACTTTTGACTGCGCTACATGACTGTAAGGCAATGTACGACAAGAGACGGACGCTACGACATTCGAGGTAGCGCAAATTGGTTTGTGCAAAATTACAAATTTTCCATCAATTTACACGAAACGATTCGAGATAGGTTTTCGATGAGAACGTCAAGGAGTTCGACTTCCTTGCGACTACCATGCGTTGCCGTCCGGATGTATCTTTAAGCAAAGGCTAAGCTATCATCTAACTTGTAAGCTCGTAACTTGTTTGAGATACGATATTCTCACAATGAGGTTATACAGTAGTTCAATTCAATTCATTTATTTCAAATATAAGTATTCATATAAATTTGATAGTAATCTTATTCTAGTGTTAGTACATATTGTTATTTTTACTATAACTATAGGGCACTGTCATTGCTCGCTACTTGAAGACGGCAACAATGGCTTATGTAGGCACAATCTACCTTATCGGCGAACATAGCCAAGATAGGGTTGCGACTGGCCCGCACCCTGCGCACGAGTGACGCGCCGCGCTTGCGCATTATCGCGTTAAAGTCGTCAGTGCGCGCGTCAGCGAACATGCCCGATGCGCCGCAATAGCGGGGCATAACAACAACGCCCTGAGTACATTGTTGTACTGCACGCGAAGAGCCCCAATTTTCGCGTATAGTTCATACAAAAACGGCAATCAAAATCAAAAAGTTGTCAATTGCCAAAAATATTAAACGTAAAATAAAAACGGCAATCGATATAACGTTGACCTAGGTTTTTCTTCTTTTTCAGGCTATATTATGTAGTCCACTGCTGGACATAGCCCTCCCTAATGAACGCCATAGCGCCCTGTCTTCAGCTTGCCGCATCCAGCCTCTACCGGCAGATTTTCGCAGATCGTCACGTCATCCCACCTGGTCGGAGGGCGTCGGGCGGAGGCGTCGGGCGGAGGCGTAATTAAGCCTGAGCTTCGTTGTCAGGGTTAATTAAAGTAGCTACATTATATACACCATAATGTGAACAATATGATAAAAGGTATAAGTTAAGCTAAATGTAGGTGTAAAATAAAATTTTGGCGACCAACTTTTCTTAAGGTCGTCTTTTCAGAATGAAACCCCAGTAAACCCGCCCAGCGGCAATCCGGGACAAATTAATAGGAAAGACACTAATTTAATTTTTTATTGAGTTAGGTTAAATGCTGCTTCCTCGCAAGAGAAGGTTTCTATTACTTCTGCCAGACCGGAGTGGATAGGGTGAAATTGTGTACAGACGGCACGCCCTTCAGTTATGATGTTATTTTGGCTTGAAAAGTTCTATGAACCCTTTCGATACCAACCCTTTATATGTCCCCACTGTTGGGGCACGGGTCTCTTCCTGTATGATAGGAAAGTAAGGCCATACTCCACCACGGGGGCAAAGTCCCGGTTGGTGGAGTATTGTAGGGCAGTGGCGGGCGTTACTGTCAGAAGTTATCAAGCCGCCCATAAGGCCTCTGACATGGCTTAACGACTGCCATTACATGACAGCCGGCACCAACGGCTTAGCGTGCCTTGCGAAGCACGAAAGCGCTCGGAAAAAATGCCACTAGCGGTAGTCCATCCATCCAGTACCTGACCGCGCCTGTTGTTGCTTAACCCAAGTGATTGATTCCAATCACTCGGTTCCGCTAGGCCACGAGCGCTTCTATGAACCTCTTGAACAGCAAATTCGAATATCGAATTGTTAAGGCGCTTCGGGGTGCTAACTAGCGCCACCAATAGAAAAAAAATCTTAATAACTGTGACAACTATTTTTAGAACCTACAGTGTAAAATCTAGAACCAACTATCAAGGACTTTAATGAATTTCTGTCAAAAACGGCTGTTTTTAACGGAAATCGATTAAAGTTCTAAGTTGTTGATCCTAGGTCCTAGACTGTAGGTTCTGAAAATAGTGGTCACAGTTGTTAAGATTTTCCACGGTAAAAACGATAAAAACGTATTAAGATTTTTTTTGACAAGTTATGATTTTTTTCCATTGGGCTGCTTTTTCCAACGAATATATTTTTTTGTTCCGTTTAAAAATACTTAATTCAGAATTTGCAGATCGTCATCCTACCTAGTCGGAGGGCATTCTACTAACAAGAAATTATTATTTCACGTAAGTATTTACAACTAGCTCATCCAGCGAACTTCGTACCGCCTAATAACTGTCGATTCTTTATTTTTATTTTTTTTCTCTGCTCAAGAACCATACTCGTACTTCAAGGAATATTCTAAAAGAATTAGCGAAATCGGTTCAGCTGCTCTCGAGATTTGCGCTTACCAACACATTCAGCGATTCATTTTTATATTATAGATAATAATTAGCAAATTCAATTGATTCAACAGCTTCAAGTCAAACTAAAGCTGTTTCAAACTTGCATGTTTTTAAATGTAATTTTTGTCTCAATATTCTTCTTATCATCCGGTCTATCACAGGCCGAGGGAGCAAATAATTCTCGAATGAACGAGAGCTGGTAATGGAAATGAAAAAAAATTAAGAAAACGCATACCTAACAAAAAAAATACTGTAAATCCTTAAATATTCTAATAATTATATGCCTTGTGGGCAAACCTAATAGGGATCGCGGGCCAGCAGTGGTCCGCGAGGCGGCGACTAATGGGTGCCCTTCGCCAAGTGTCACGCGAAGAGCTCCCTCGCCACCGGCGAGTTTGCCGGAAGCTACAACTGTCAGAGATACTAGAGAATAGAGATAGACGACGTACAATAAAAAAACCCATAAGATTCCTGTAATTCGTGTAATTTCGTGTCAGCAACTGACGCCCTCCGACTAGGTGGGATGACGATCTGCGAAAAACTGCAGGCAGATGCTGGATGCGGCAAGCTGAAGACAGGGCGCTATGGCGCTCATTAGAGGAGGGCTATGTCTAGCAGTGGACTAGTATGGCCTGACGGAACGGAACGGAACTGATTAAAATTGTATTGAGAACAACCTATCAAGTAATTACCTCTACAGTCTGCATTAATCTTTCTGGCGAAAATCAGACAAACAAAACCTATTACTTACCTAAGTCAATCCTCAGTCTGTATAAATAAAGTAAGAGTTAGGGCAAGTAGGGAAGATTTGTGATTTGTGTCAGTAACGGATAGTATTTTGTTACAACTTTATTAATCTAACTCTATCTATAACCTAAATAAACATCTTGTGTTATGTAATGTCAGCCACAGTGCTAGAAGTTGCCAATCCGCGGTGGCCACGCGTGGTAATTAAGGTGCTTCGTGAGAAATCTTAACTTAACATGAGAAATCTTAACAACTGCGACATTTATCTAAAGCGCTCATGGCCTAGTCGAACCAAGTGAATGACATCAACAATTGTGTTAGGCAACAACAGGGGCGGTCAGGCGCAGGTTGGGTGACCGTCCTGTGACTACCGCTAGCGGCATTTTTCCAAACGCTTCCGTGCTTCGCAAGGCACGTTAAGCAATTGGTGCTGGCCGTCAGCTAATGGCAGCCGTAAAGCCATGTCAGAGGCCTATTATGGGTGGTTTGATAACCTTTGACAGTATGATCTGCCACTGTCTTATGATCCTCAACCAACCCGAACTTGGCCCCCGTAGCCCATAGTCTAGGCTCTAGACTGTAGATTCTAAAAATTGTTGTCATATTTGTCACAGTTGTTAGGATTTGTCATGTTCACTTTTAAATAAAAACTATAATAACACAAGTTATGATTTTTTTCCCGTTAGTTAGCGCCCCGAAAAGCCTTAAGCTCCTACTGAGGGAGAGAGTAAAGGTTTAAAGGCTACTTAAAAAAAGTAATGTAGATTACTGCCAAATACGCTTCATCTTATAAAGTATTTCTGTGACAACAATACTGTAAAACAGTGTGAAATAAAACTAGTTACTAAAATCACGTGGTTTGATAACTGGTGACACATATTTAGCTTTGGTATCTTTCGTAAAAATCACGTAACGATCCACGCTTACAAAGAAAACTTATTATACTAAGCTTAAATTTTCCAACGAAGCCTTTTGTTACAGCGTTTCAAGATCCAAAGGGTAACCACAGAATTTGAGAGTCCTTTACGTAACTATTTCTGTAGGTTTAACATGGTAACTCGGCTTTTGGCTACGCTTGCCCTAGAATTGTCTCCACTCCACGATTTTCAACATCAACTCCATTTTGTCACCCAAAAATAAGAGAAGTTTACTCAATCGTGTAAGTAACCAATTTAACGTGGGAGAAAATTTCGTCGTTTAAATATTGAAACGGACGACCTCTGTGGCGTAGCGGTAGCGCGTCTGCCTATCATGCAAGAGGTTCCGGGTTCGAATCCCGGCTGGGAACAAAAAAAAAACCCAGGTCTTGGATGTTTACATGTTTGTGATGTCGTTGTTTCTGGTTCCCACGACACAGGGTATCCTAGTGTGGGGCCAGAAGCAATGTATGTGCTTGTATGTAAATGTTATGTTATGTTATGTTAAATTGAAATTGTTTATTCAGAACGTAAAAACACATACAAGCATATTACAGTGGTCTCCACACTAGGCGTAAAACCTGTATAGTGGCGACCGAAGGAAAGAAAGTCTGATAACACTTTTGACATGACGTAGTCCTTTATAACATTTTAAATTAGTACTATACAATTAATAAAAAAATACTTATTCTTTAAAAACCTATTTAGAGGCTAAAAATTTCACCCATGCCGGGATTCGAACCCGCAACCTCTGGCTATCCGTACCAGCGCTCTACCAATTGAGCCAATGGGCGACTCACGGCATCAGTGAAATTTCGAACCTCTTTACAATATTCTCTGTATTACGTACAGGCAGCGACATCTGACTTAAGCAAATTGCATTACTTACAGCCCCGACTACCTACTTTGCAGTTAGGTTTAACATCGGAACGATATCACTGTACCCACATGATTACACAATTATTATTTTTAATGCACTAACCCGTGCTAAGGAACAAATTTAAAAACCTATTTAGAGGCTAAAAATTTCACCCATGCCGGGATTCGAACCCGCAACCTCTGGCTATCCGTACCAGCGCTCTACCAATTGAGCCAATGGGCGACTCACGGCATCAGTGAAATTTCGAACCTCTTTACAATATTCTCTGTATTACGTACAGGCAGCGACATCTGACTTAAGCAAATTGCATTACTTACAGCCCCTGGTACAGATAGCCAGAGGTTGCGGGTTCGAATCCCGGCATGGGTGAAATTTTTAGCCTCTAAATAGGTTTTTAAATTTGTTCCTTAGCACGGGTTAGTGCATTAAAAATAATAATTGTGTAAATACTTATTCTATTTATAAAAATTACGAATTCAATTTTGATGTAAAAAACCAGGGGTAGGGTTGAGCATTTTTATCTACTTATTACTTATCTCTTAGCTTAAAGCAAGAGTGTGGAGTAAAGGATGGAGTGTGTTGTAATGGAGTGTGGTATAAGTTTCGTGTGTGAGATGATGGTTGTAAGACGCATGAGTAAAATGTGAGTCAAGTAATAATTTCAAGGAGCGATTCGGTAGAGTTATAACTTAAATTCAGTAGAAACTTTCTTATGTTTAGCTTGGCCTCTCTGAACGTGAGGTTAATAATATATCTAATCTACCTCGCTAAGGAAAACATCGTGGGGAAACCTGTGTGGCTGTAGTATTCAAATACCTTGGCGATAGAAATTGCTAATCCGCGGTGAGTACGCGTGGTAATTAAGTCCATACTCTCTCTCTCTCTCTGAGAGAAAGTCTGTGCCCTTCAGTGGGACGTATACAATACGATACATAAACAAAACAATATACCTACGAGTACATCTTCTTCTTCTACAGGCTATATTAGTTCACTGCTGGACATAGCCCTCCCCTAATGAGCGCCATAGCGCAAGGTTGTGCAACCATTGGGGGGTAGTGCCCATAATCCCCATAACGAATACATGCTGCATTTTAAGTCACCAACTTGCTGCAACGGGCGCCTCTCATGCGCACGCTGTGCTTGCTCAACATGGTGGTCGACCATATAGATATGTTTTGCTGTACCCTGAGCGCGTTCAAGAAGGCCATAGTTGAGATTATAAGCTAAAGACTTATTTTATCTTGTAATGTGTATATAATGTGTAATATTAAGTGTTGTCTTTTTGTTTAAGTTTACTTTAATTTTATGTCTATCGCAATAGGTAGTTACCTATTGCGATAGACATAAAATTAACATCTATCATTACAGTTGTAATGATAGATGTTAAGTGGTGATACAAATAAATAAATAATAGTCCGTCTAAGTTACTCTGTTCATGCAGACTTGAGTCTTATTGCGATTGATAGTCCTATAGATTTAAAACTTCCTTAGTGGAGGCAGTTCAGCGCGTTTACATAACACTTGCATACAGTAAGTCACTCTACCAGGTCAACCAATATATTTTTGTTTCAACGTAGCCCATAGTTAATGTGAATAAAAATACGTTACTTCACTGTACTCAGGGTGTCCTCACTATGTTTTCCTTCACAGTTAGTGAGTGGTATTGCTGCTATAACTTCACAATTGTACGGGATTTAAACCCACGACCTCCTGACTGAAAAGCCGGGGTTCTACCGCTCCGCTACCACCGTTTCGCAGTGACTTCTATATGACAATGAAAGTGGTTTTTATTGATGAGTAGAGTAATAACATAACATAACATGACGTGACGTGACGTGACGTGACGTAACGTAACGTGACGTGACGCGACGTGACGTGACGTGACGTGACGTGACGTGACGTGACGTGACGTGGCGTGACGTGACGTGACGTGTCGTGTCGTGACGTGACGTGACGTGACGTGACGTGACGTGACGAAACAAAACATATCATTTACATACATGCATTACAGTTGACATTGCTTCTGGCCCCACACTAGGATACCCTGTGTCGTGGGAACCAATCGAGCCAAGTGCCAATCTAATTAAATTTTACCGAACCGTTCTGGAACACCCTATGAATACTATGTACAACA
Source organism: Yponomeuta sedellus (assembly GCA_934045075.1). NCBI lineage: Eukaryota > Metazoa > Arthropoda > Insecta > Lepidoptera > Yponomeutidae > Yponomeuta > Yponomeuta sedellus. The sequence goes on along the minus strand of OW203727.1, from coordinate 15,465,062 downwards.
ATTTCTTGTAATGGTTATTTGTGCTGAACCCAGAAAAAATCGTTATGAACTTCATAACTAATTCCGAGCTCCCTAGGAGATAAGCAAGTTACTGTGGACTTCTTGCGTTAGTCGAGATCTCAGCCTCACAAGTAAGGCCGAAACTATTTAGATATTAAGGCAAGTTTGTCCCCAGTCCAGCTTTAGTACTTACAATCAATCTTGCTTCAATTATTTAGCACCAGTCCCTGTTAGACATTCTTTGTTTCAATCCGATGTTTCACTGAGGTAAAGAATGTATAATTTTGTAGATACTAGCATTGCCGACCTCTGTGGCGCAGCGGGAGCGCGTATGCCTACCATGCGAGAGATTCCGGGTTCGAATCCCGGCTGGAAACCACAACAAAAATAACCTATAGGTCTTGCATATTTACATGTTTATGATGTCGCTGTTTCTAGTTCCCACGACACAAAGTATTCTAGAGTGGGGCCAGAAGCAATGATGTGCCTGTATGTAAATTTAATGTTGAACTTTAATTTTGTAGATGCACTAGAATGCACTGGTTCATCTAAGTAAAGTTCTGGACGCTAATTAGAGGGAATGTATTTTGGAGAGTGTCCACAGGGACTACATGAAACTTATTCCCCGTCCCCTTACTTATGAATTTCGTGTTTAATGTTTGTGCTGTAACAAAAAAACCATTCAATTTAATCATGACACATTGAATATTAAGAGTCTCTTTTTTATGCATTCTTTGATACGCAATTAGAATTTTTGATAAAATATTTAAATAATTTGGTCTCAGAAAAGAAATATTTTAGTGGCTATTTAATAAGTCGCATCAAGTTTGCAGTTGCTTGTTTAATACTACTTACTATTGGATTAGAATGGCCTATTTTGTATGAGAAATTACTTACCTACAAGTTCTTATCTCGAGTGTCCCATCTAATGCTCAAGAAATCCGTTTTATCTCCGCTTAGTCAAGTGAAACAAATTCCCCGTTTTATCCTAATACCAACGAATGAAAGTGCTAGCGATTTTATTTTCTAAGATAGAATAGAATAGAATAAAAATAAAAAGATGCCAACCAATACGGGAAGTTTTACTGAAATAGAACAAGTGAATAGAAACTTGGGTTTTTTGTAGCCATTTTCTCAAACAAACCGAACACGATTCATAGAGCTTTACTTAATTTTTCGTATTTAAGTTGTGTAAAGTATTAGTCTAATAGTCCAAGGAACAATTTAAATTTACAAGCTACTTACATTTCAACAAAACGGAACAGGCCAGCTTAATTACCACGCGTGCCATGGATTTGCAATTTGGAGCTGAGGTGTTGGAACACCCCATATACTCAGATTTCCTCACAAAGTTTTCCTTCACCAATGTACGTAACTTAGAAAATAGTCCACATGCCCACACTGGGAATCGAACCTGGGTTTCTCGCTTTCGAGTCCATCGTTCTACTCATGGGCTTCATACATAACGGATTCTCTACTTTATAAAATGTTCTCAGAGTGCACTCCTTTAATAATTTTGATGGATATTTACCAGTCTAATCTAAAGATTTTTTTAATATACTAACATTTATTTACAATTTTGAACTAATGGCAATAACAAATGATGAGTAATAAAATAAATCTGACTATGTACATTATGTGCGAACGCATGTACGAAGTACGAAGCGCTCGTGGCCTAGCCGAACCGATTGATTGGAATCAATCACTTGAGTTAAGCAACAACAGGCGCGGTCAGGTGCAGGATGGGTGACCGTTCCATTCCATCCGTGACTACCGCTTCCGTGCTTCGCACAGCACGTTAAGCCGTTGGTGCCGACTGTAATGGCAGTTTTTAAGCCGTGTCAGAGGCCTTGTGGGCGGCTTGATAACTTCTGACAGTAAGGCCCGCCACTGTCTTACAACCCTCCACCAACCCGGACTTGGTCTCCGTGGTGGAGTATCATATGGCCTAACCTTCCTGCGATGCAGGAAGAGACCTGTGCCCCAGCAGTAGGGACATACAAGGGTTGATATAGATGTACATTAAAATCTTAAATAAAACGAACTACCTATAAATAAATATAAAAAAAAACTCCAGTTAGATCAAGGCTGCCTCTGGAAAGGATTACCTTGCTGGAATTGTTTGTTTTTCCTCAATTTCAATGAGAACCTAGCTTCAAAATCGTTACCGGCCACTGAACTAACAGCGAATACGTCGAATTAGTGGGCGGAAGCACAAACTATCTTACTGCCATACGGTGGTGACCTTTTATTTCCATAAAACGTCGTTTATTGATTCTTTGATAACTTTGACTTGCGACGTCTTTTTACGACTTCTGGAACTATTGAAACTTTAGGCCGAGGGATGGTGACACGCGGAATGTTAGAGACATCCAGAGCTACCCTTTTTTGTCGGATATTGAGATTTATGCCACTGATGGTAGAAAGTACTGTTGGGTTGATCGTGGGTTACCTAGACCAATTCGATGACAATTTCATAATAATGCACCCTATGTGTGGTAGTGGGCATTGATCAGGGAGGCATCGACTGTCGTAAAGTGAAAACCATTTCGAGGAATAGGGATACTGATTACTATTCGGGGTTTAAATAGATAAAATAAAAACGGATTATTAATATTTATCGCAAAATAATGTTCACTTCATTTTTCTTTCAATGACGTTGGCTCTAAAGCGGGAGTTTCATTGCCTACAAATATTTAAAAAAAATTCGTCAACAACAACTGTCAAACTCAAAAGTGTCAAAAACAGAAAATAACGTTCGCAACAAATAAATATCCGATTAATACTAAAGATAATCATGGAATCTAAAGAGTGCTTCGTTCCGACCTGCAAAATCAACTCAAAAAATAGCCCGTTTACAACTCGTACACAATCATAACCACAACAACAACACACGTCTTGTTGATTGACTTGACACTAACATTTGTCAAACGTCAACTTTTTTTTTATCATGAATAAATTCAATGAACGTAGTTCATAATGCCAGTGGTGACGTCATACTTACAAAACTTTAAATAATTAATAAAAAAATAATTACATCAAAAATTAAGAAAATATTCAAATCAGTTTCGTATATTAGTTTATATTTTAGATTTATAGAATAAAAATAGGATGTGACAATGCCCATTACTATGAGCTTAATCTCTACTTAATCCGTACTCACCGATCGTCGATTTCGAGCGCTGTGTTCTGTGACACTTGAGACACTCAGGTTTTCTTACGATGATTTCCTTCACAGTTACCGTTTCACAAATAACTTAGAAAACAAAGTCATTGGTTCATGCCGGTATCCGAACCCCGAGCTCCTGAATAAGAATAAATCTATCGTTCCGCTAATATCGCTTCATAATATTGTAAATATATCTGTGCGTAATATGTACGACAAAAGTTACGATTTTTACAAACCACATGAATCCCTTGATCCTCTAAGACGGTGTGCGTATGTATGTATGTATGTATGTATGTATGTATGTATGTATGTATGTATGTATGTATGTATGTATGTATGTATGTATGTATGTATGTATGTATGTATGTATGTATGTATGTATGTATGTATGTATGTATGTATGTATGTATGTATGTATGTATGTATGTATGTATGTATGTATGTATGTATGTATGAATGTATCTATGTATGTATCTATGTATGTATCTATGTATGTATGTATGTATTCCTCAGTCTCCATCTGTAGACGTCTTTAGGGGTAAGGTTCACGATCATTACTTTGGGCTTCAATATTTTATTATTCGTTATCCAGCATCTACGTAGTATTATATTATTATAGTATTATACGTAAGCAATATTTATTATAAGTATGTATGTAGATTGCAGTAAATGTGTATTTGAGAATCATTTTATATGTTTTGTACTACTCTATATTCGTATGTGTAATTAATTAAAATATATTTAGTTAATTTAGATTATGTAATAAATCACTCTTATATTATATTGTTTACTGGCGCCTTTGTTCAAATTATGTTTTAGTGCAATAAAGAATTTTCATTCATTTAATCATTCACTCATTCATACATTATGTATATATCTATGTGTCTAATTTTGGGTTGAGCATGACGTATGTAGAAAAGGTACTAAATTGTACGCGAATATTTTGAAATAATATTTTTCAACTCGAATCAAGATTTCTCAGTACATATTTAACATAATTTTACGTCTTTATTTAAAAGTAATATTCTAAATAGAAAAACGTCCGTAAATGAAACCAAATTACGTTTGTATAGAACTGACGGCCTCGATGGCGCAGCGGTTTGGCACTCTGACTGTAAAACGGAAGGTCTCGGGTTCGATCGCCGGCCGGGTCATTCTGGGAAACGAACTTTTCTGGTTTGTCTCGGGTCTTGGATGTTATCTATGTATTTATTATATTAAATCTATCGTCGAGTTAGCACCTATAACACAAGTCGATTCGAACCCGCGACCTCTGGCTATCCGTGCCAGAGGTTGCGGGTTCGAATCCCGGCATGGGTGGAATTTTTAGCCTATAAATAGGTTTTTTAAATTGTCCTTAGCACATGTTAGTGCATTAAAAATAAAAATAGTATAATGTCCATGAATGTTATTTTTTTATTTATTTAAGTTGCCCCTTGCGGGAGACGGAAGTCGAAAAATTACATTAACATTTAGATAGATAGAAAACAATTTATTGAATATTACTGCGAGAGACTAAAACTTAACCTTGTAGTGGGATCACGATTCAGTTTATCGGAAAACCAATAAGGAAAAATAGGGGTAGGAGTGGCCGAATCCACGAGAGTGAACCAGAGGAAACTAAGTTAACTCAATGATATTGATAGATTCTTCGGCGTAAATGACTAGGGAAAGCAAAACTGCTTCCAAGTATCAAGTTGTGTTACGATTTTTGACACATATGCATGACGAAAATACAACAGATTATTTATAGTCTGCTGAACAGAAATTTCATCACGTTGGGCTTAATAGACAGGATTGACGTATAAAACGTGGGTATCACATCTACGTAGATAGATAGAAATATTCAATGGGATGAGAATTGTAATGTGGTGACGCCAAATTCAAAATCGAACATTAAAAAAATATTTATTCATTATAAGATGTTACATAGGTGCAGGCAGGACATTCCCTTGAGGTAGATACTGCCACTTAGATAATGTAATGAAGATGCATTTTTGCTTATTAAAAGAGGTTTATTGTGATTTATTTAAATATACTAAATTTTATTCTAAGATAAGAAAAAACTATCTGCTTTTTGCTGCAATTAATTGCATTTAGCAATAAGGCCGCCAATTGTACTTTGTATCTTTACATGTCTTATAACATGTGCTCTGGTGTACAATAAAGAATATTCTTATCTTATGTTAACTGTCCTACAAACATACTATTATACTAAATAAAATAATCAATTTTCCTACGCGCCTCATCGACTCATCGGGCGACCCAAGAGCTGGTAGCTACTGCGGCCAGCGATTCAGCCTGGCCATTCAGAGAGGGAATGCTGCCAGCGTCTTGGGAACTCTCCCCATTGGCAGCGGTATGGACTTTTTTATTTAAAGCCTTTTTTGTAAATATGTAAATACTTATATTCTTTTTAATGCACTAACCCGTGCCAAGGAAAATTTTAAAAACCTATTTAGAGGCTAAAAATTACACCCATGCCGCGACTCGAACCCGCGACCTCTGGCTAACCGTGCCAGCGCTCTCCCAACTGACCCAATTGGCGACTACCGGCATCAGTAAAATTTCGAACCTCTTTACAATACTCATTACGTATAGGCAGCAACATCTGGCAGAAGTAATTTGCATCACTGGCAGCCCGGAGTACCTACTTTGCAGTTTTTGACATCGGAATGATATCGCTGTACCCACATGATTATATTCTTTTTAATGCGCTAACCCGTGCTAATGAAAATTAAAAAAAAAAACTAATTTAGGTTGTATGGAAGAAATTGCTTTTAGCAATATTGTATATTTGCAATTGTTTTGTATTTGTTGTTTTTCCAGTGTACAATAAAGAATATTCTTATCTTATCTTAATTTAGAGGCTTAAAATGTAAATGCTGTTAAGTATTAATATTGTAGGTACATAGTTGTAGGAAAATTTATTATTTTATTTTGTTTATTGTTGAATATTACTTTTAACTTGAACCCGTAATTTAACATGCAAAATATAATTTCGTCATCAGTAGTAATTATCAGTAGTAATGATCATGTAATTATGGAGAAACTGTGGTAATAATATTTCACAGTGTATGAAATATTAGTACCACAGTTTCTCGGATTAGTTAAACCAACATTTTTTTTTAGATAGCCGAATCACATATCTGGGCAATTACCCAGATAAATAACAAAAAAATATTTCTTAGATAATATGAGCCCGCGACTTCATTCGCGTGGGATCTTAAAATAATATTTGGCCGCCTCCAGCCATCAGCGTATTAATATGATACTTTGCTTTTGTTTAATTTTCAGTACCTGTACCCTTAATTACATGTTTAGTGGGATGTAACGTATATTATGAACATAAAAGGAGCATCATCACAGCTAGGTAGGCTTCACAATTTAACGAGTTGTAGGCGTCCAACTTATAAAAGGAAAACTTCGTACAAATTCCACTGAAAATTACTTTGATGAAGTTTTTAGTTATGTGAACCGGGTAAAGACTCTTTTCTTTACGAAACCCCCCTGGGGTGAGCGTGACCATACACGCACATGGCCCGTTTTCACAGCCGGCACCAACGGCTTAGCATGCCTTGCGAAGCACGGAAACGGTGGGGAAAATGCCACTAGCGGTAGTCACGGGACTCGGGACGGTCACCCATCCTGCACCTGACCGCGCCTGTTGTTGCTTAGCTCGTGTGATTGATTTTAATTACTCTATTCGACAAGGCCTCGAGCGCTTCAATTTGTAAATAACTCAAAATTTATGTAGTCGATTGAATTTCGTGGGCTAATAAAGGATATGAGCACTCACGTATTGCCTACTTACGATAAGAAGTTTAAAGAATACCTACTCGTACTAATAAGTACGAAGATAATTTAAAAATATATCTTCCAAAGCTACTGAAGCTTCAGCCTTTAGCTTGCATTTATACTTAAATTAAGTCTAGTTCCCTAGGAAGACAGCTACCCTAAATCGCATTCAGTCTGCGTAAATATCCAATTAAGAACTTAATCCCGAGCAGTTTCTGTTTGAAAGATCACCCTCGTCACGTTTGTTCGCTGTCAAAGACCAAATGTTGCCCGATTGTAAAATAATTTATAACATATTTGCTCGTAAAGTGGTTGTAATTACACCAATTTCAATATCGTAATGTATCTCATTACGTACTTGTGCGATAATGTAATGTAAAAGGCACGTGCTTTTTTTTTAATAAAGTTTTAAGATACTCCGTCTAAAAATGAACGATACTTTTAAAAATCTTAGCAAAGAGGTTTTATGTCAAGAAAGTGGTCAATATTTTATGAATAAAATTAACTTTGGGAAATAAAATATAACAAATAAACATTTAATTCTTTAATTTAATTAATTTTGACAATAAATTACAACCATTTATCTGTAACAAAAACACAATAGTACATTACACAACTAGGGTGGTAATACAAAGAAAGGCCGAGATCGCAGAAGTTTGCGGCCCGAGCTGCAAGCGAGGGACGTAAATATGCGATCGAGAGCTTTCTTTATTACCTCCCGTGTTGTGTACATCTTTTTATGTCTACACTTGGCCAGAAAGCGGCTTTTTCCGTACGCGCAGCGTGCGGAAAAAGACACTTTATTGCCAGGTGTGGCATAAAAATATTAATTTACTTTATTAGTAATACTGGCTGTTTTTGTACCTTTGCCTAAAAAAAAAATGTTGATGCGCGCGCATCGCTTATCTGTGGACAAGTAAAAATAAATCCGCGCGCTTTTTCTTTTCGATGTATTGTTTTTATTTGAAAATGTCGTCAAGTAGTGATGATAACAAAGTCAGAGTTTTATTAATTTCCTCGTAAATATGTTATAAAACGTCGTATGACATAAGTGCGCTTTGAAAATTATAGCCTCTGCTTCCTTATAGCCCTCGCCGATGGCTCGGGCTAGTAATATCGCCTCGGCTGTAATTTTCAACTTACCGCACTTATATCCACGGGCTTTTCACTTCATACGTTGTTAATTCTATAGAAATCTCGCAAAAACAAATAGTACCGTAACACCTCACTAGATGACGCATAATGTCAGGTTTAGTGTAGATAGCAATATTTCTTTATTTTTTTAAACTGGTAACTACAGTGCGTTCACATTAACTTGACGCGTGAGAGAATTGGTAACAAAGACATAACATGTGAATTAGCTTTTGGACCTAATCGGAAGATGGTAAAACAAGCCCTCAATCCTTTTATTTTCCCCAAGTAATGGGAATGATTTCTTATATAACATGGTAACAGTAAACATCTCAGTGCTACCAATTCTCTCACGCGTCAAGTTAATGTGAACGCACTGTATAAAAGAAAGTAATGCATAGCAGTTCATTTCACTAAAAATATTTTATTAAAAATAAAGTATAAACACAAAGTCGTCTATACATAATAAAAAATTATGTTGATTTATAGTTAAATTAAATGATTTCGGGCGAATTCCGGACCATTCAAGTAATTTAAGATGTTGAAAAATTAACAAATCATTACATTAAATTATTATGTTGCTTGTTCTTGGACGAAACGAAACGTCAGCCACCATGTTTATTTACACCGGCATTTTGATTTATTACTTCCGTTTACTATCTTGTGACGTGAATGTGCTCTTTAATGTTTTCGTGGATTTTACAACAATAACCCCAGCTTTTCCCCCGTATTTCGATGATTCTTTCTTTTGCTGACCATTGCGCCCGTATTTGGATGTTGAGTTTAAGCCTCTGGTTACTATTATTGTTGACTTGCAAAATGAGTTCCGCAAAACAGTGCTGCGTACCTTAATGCGAAGTTACTCGTAAGTACACACGCAAGTTTATTTATATAGTGCAGAACGTGTGACTGTGAAATACCTTGATGGAACTATGTTTCTCATTAACCAACTGAGCCATGAAATTCAACCCCGTGGATGTATCTTACCAACTGCTTCTCATTTTAGGAGGAGAAAATGTGCATTTGGATAAATTTCCACATCCTAGGTATTAAGGACAAAGATAGATTCATGATTTGGATTCACAACATTAGAGGAAATTTACTGAGTCTTGATCATGAATACATATACAGATGCCGAAGAGTGTGCCGCAAACATTTCGAACTGGAATATCATGCATCTATGAACACACTCTTTTCAAATGCAATACCGACTCTACACATGAAAGGTAATTAATATAGTTTATAGTTAAAACTTGCTAATTCAAACTTTACTTTGCGTTGAAGTTCTATATTTTTGACTGGTGGGAATTTTATTCTAAGTAAAAAAAAATTGTTTTTCTTATTCGTTATATCTTATTTTCAGCTGTATTGGTGTCAAGGAAAAGGCCTTTGTCAGATATTACAAACCAAAGCACAGCCTGTAACAGTTCATCTGTTTTTGCTGCATCTTCAACATTCTCAGGTAATTTTGCTTCAAAGTCCTTCCTTATGAACAAAATTTTTACTCAACATTTGAAAGTACTCTTGTGGTGATTGAGCCAGAATTCTCTCTCTTAGAGAGCCTTTCTCTTGCCTCTTGTTTTTTAGTAGTATCTTTTATAGTATCATAATGAATAAAAGCGGTAATCTTAGTGGTAATCAGAAAAGTGTGCAATTCATTTGGATTTTTTTACAAATATTTCTATTTTCTCACAAAAAAGTCCTCCATACTATTAGTAACCTACAACCTATTATCATACCTACCAATTTACTAATCATACATTATTTGTTTTTAGAACAACTCGCAGAACCTATCCCTGCACCAAAAACAATGCACACTTTGAAGAAAAAACCTCAGAAAATCAAAGGAACTGAAAAAAAATCCATACTGTCGAAACTGACGAAAAAGAAGGACAACTATGCAGCTGCAGATTAAAGAAAGCCTTAATATTGTCTGAGAACAAGACTTTCCAAAAATGTTTGGCAAAATTTACCACTCTTGCTGCTATGTTCACGGCTATGCAATTTCGGGAAAGTGGAAAGCCTAAAATGGGAAGAAGATTTTCCAAAGATGAAAAGATTATGGCCTTAAGCTTGTACAAGCAAGGTCCAAAAGCTTATAAATGGCTGAGCAAAGTTTTTATATTGCCATCTGCATTGACATTGAGCAGATTAATTGCAAAAGCTGGGATTAAACCAGGCTTGAACAAAACAATTTTTTTTCACCTAAAAAAAAGAGCAGAGACAATGTCGGAAAATGATAAATTATGCATGCTTTTATTTGACGAGATGTCGATTACTCCACATTTTGACTACAGCAGAAGAAAAGATATAATTACGGGATTTGTGACCGATGGCCAAGAAGTCAAAAGAAAAATTGCTGACCATGTCCTCGTCTTTATGATAAGAGGTGTAATAAAAAATTATAAGCAACCGGTTGCATTCACTTTCTGCTCTGGAACAACCCCAAAACACGAATTAAAGGTTTTAATCAAAAATTTAATTGAAGAAATACAAAATTGTGGACTGAATGTTATAGCCTCTGTATGTGACCAAGGAGCGACAAATGTCAGTGCCATAAATAAATTGATTGAAGAAACGAGACAAAAATTCATCAGACAAAATGAGGAGCACAGACATGACACTTTCGAAATTAATGATAAGGAAATTGTGCCACTCTTTGATACTCCTCATTTGATTAAAGGTATAAGAAATAATCTCATTACAAAAAACATAAAATGTGTGATGGATGCTCAACTATATGAGGAGAATCCTGCATACAAGGGCATAAGGCTCATGAAAAACTTAACAGAGGCACATGTCAATCCTAAGAAGATACCCAAAATGAAAGTGAAATTTGCGACACAAATATTTAGCAGAACTGTGGCAACCAACATGGGATATTTGGCTGGTACGTTTTTTACTGTACTTGTAACTAATAGTACTAATAAAAAGTTTTTGCCTTATTTAAGGCAAAAACTTTTTACAGAGGTACTAACAGTATTATATTTTTTCTATTACTCATCATCACAGGCCTTGTCATCCACTTTGTACATTTTGTCTAAAAAAACCACAACTTTTCTCATGGCTTAATAGCCCAATTGAGAATCAGCAGGATCTTCCACACTCCTAAACAGGACTTTTTATTTTATTTTCAGAAAAGGGGATTCTTAATGCTGAATGCAGGGAGACAGCGGATGTGCTTATGTTTTTCGACGAATTGTTCGACTCAATGAATGGAAGCCGGAAAAATTCTATTCAGCGAAGTGTAAAGTTATTATTAGGGCCAGTAACACCAAAGTCGGATCACATGAAAACATGGTTAAAAGCAAAAGTGATACTCAAATCTATGCATTTTGTAACGAAACAGGGAAAACTTGGTAGTTTGCCTTCAATAAGTAATTGGCTACGAACCATTGAAAATATTCAGATATTAACAAAAAAAATACACACTAAGTATAAATTTAAATCTGTGTGGATGAGACACTTTAACCAGGACCCCTTGGAAAAATTTTTTGGGTGCATTCGAAGCCACGTCTATAGGAACAATTCGCCCACACCGTCAGGGTTTACAGCAGCATTTACGTCACTATTAGTGTCCAATGTGAGTGGTACTCATTGACCAGGCGCAAATTGTGAAGAAGACACGTGCCAAATGCAAACTATGCATGACTTATTCAATGTAAGTAATAAAGACGATTTGGAAAATAAAATTTCTGAAATCGATTTAGAGGATTTAGAGATTCCTATCACGGAAATAAATGTAAAAAAAGAGGATCCAAGAATATTTGGTTCATTATCCTATGTAGCCGGTTATATTTTAAGGCAGACCAAAAAAAATGTTTTCAAAAACTGCCCAAAATGCAAAGATGTAATGTTTCACAAAGGTGGGAATGAATATTTGAGTAGGCGAGAATATTTCTCAGATAAAAAGTGTCTGACATACCCTTCTGATGCGACAATAGCCATGTTTTCTTGTATTCAAGATGTAGTTAGTGGAATTTTAGAAAAGAGGAGCCATATTGCAAACTTAAAAGAATACTGCAAAACAATAATTTTGTACAACATAGATTTTAAATTCATTACATGCAAAAAACACAAACCAGAAATTTAAGAATTTGTGATTGATTTCACTATCAGATTTTTATAAATACCTGGTGTCGTAATATAAATAAAATTCTTTCTGGCACCAGGGAAGATAGGGTCAAGAACGATCTTATGAAAGAATTTACACATGCATATTACGAAAGGAAAAATAAAAAATAAAACCTTTAATTTCATATTTTATTTAAGAACCCAACACAATAACAAATTAAAATTTCTTGATAGACAATACTAGGTACTGAATAGTGTAATATGGTTATATAACTATATATAACTTTGCACTTTTATAGTTTCGTAACTCCTCACTAGATGTCGTTAGATTATTGGAGAGCTGATGCCTCTATCTCAGTATTAATAATGTACTCTATGCTTATATCATAATGTACAAGTGTCGCAACGGTTTATGAGCGCTCGACAAAAGTGGTGGGGGTATTTGCGCAGGTGTACACTCGCGTACCTTATACCCAGAATTTTATAATAAGTACTAAAAGGCCTACTGCCAAGGTTTCTTAGTCAATTTTACGATTTAAATGTAATATAATGACCCGAAAGCTCAATGGCAGTAATTATGCTTACTAAGCTGAAGGTCGTGTGTACGTTTCACACATGACAAACATTTGTTATCTATTTTCAAGTGTTTACGTATTGAGTCTGGGTGTTTCTGTGTATAAAATGGACTACGTTATGTAAGAACAGATCAACTGACACAATGTTAGAAATGAGAAAATGGGCTTCAAAGATTTCAAATAGTCGCTGTGCCTACATATTTTAAGTTAAGAGCATAATTTTTACTCTTAAGGTCTAGCTGTGTCAATTCATGTCAATTATAATCAGTGGTCGGTGTAGGTATATTGAATTAAGGTCACTGACATCAAACGTATATGTTAATATGGATACGCCTCCGAGTTTCCGGATTATTATGATAAAAATACCGAAACATCGAAATTATTACATGAAACTAGTTAGAAATGTATCAATACTCTCAACGCTATGCTGCTAGTGGCGTAGATGACCAGAATTTAATAGTAAAAAATGACTGGTGTGTAAAAACCTTGTTGTAGTAAAAGTGTTGGAGTAAAAGCCTAAGCATGTATAAAATGATATAATAATAATATTCATTTCAACACACGACATCCGGCAAACAGGGTCTTTTGTCCTCTTATCTCTATGCTCAACGCATCTGACCAATTAGAATCAAGTATCCAGGATGACTCATTGACTGTTTGTTCGAAAACAATGCGCTCGCACCGACATCCAGACCAAGTGGCTCACTCACTTATTTCGGTTCGTGGAGTGCGCTTATTTTATGTGTTGTGAATATCTTGACTTGACCCTGGCTTGTTTACTGTCTTCTGAAATCTACTTAAAACGAAGAATTTGGCTTATAACTACGGACATCGATTGATTACTCTTGGATTGGACCCATTTGAAGTTGTTTTTGTACGGGTAAGTTTTAATTATTTTCACTATTTAAGAAGGTTTTAGAACTTGGAAACAGTTAAAAAAATCACTTTATAGCAATCATCACAGCGCATGAGAGTCCGGTTTACCAAATTTTTGGAAACTCCGGTACATTCCGGAAGAAATGCATGTCCATGTTATGATATCATGACGCAAGTATCTAAAATCAATATACCTACTCCGACCTATGATTATAATATAAACAACAAAAACGAACAGAAAAATCAACAAAACAAATAATCGTCAAAAAGTTAGTGTGCGCAACTGTACTTCTGGGACGCGAGACGTATGAATGAGGCGCGGGAGCGGGAAGCGACTGAACTAACCAATATAATGCGTTGGCGCCGCGTGGCGCGCTACCTCCCCGCGTCGCGCCTCAGATCCTCAGCCAAAGAGACCCTAAAAGTGAGTTCTGCGGATGAAACATCATCGGTAATTTCATTGCGGTGTTACACAGCTAGTCTTTCCAGCTATATTTTCTGTATAAAGAGTAAAAACAACAAACTCACACTTTCTTAATTACTTCTAAAGCAGGCTCATCATCATCATCATCAACCCATTACCTATGTCCCCACCGAGGGGAACAGGTTTCTTTCCTAAGGAAGGTACTCGTATAGGCCATACTCCATCGTGGGGGCCAAGTCCGGATTGGTGGAGGCTTGCAAGACTAGTGGATGGTCTTACTGTCAGAAGTTTTCAAGCCGCCTTAAGGCATCTGACTTGGCCTAACGACGACTGCCATCTTTCGACGGCAGCCGGCACCAGCCGCTTAACGTGCCTTGCGAATCACGGAACCGCTCAGAAAAATGTCGGTTACCCATCCATGTACTGAACGCGCCCTATGTAGCTTAACCTTCGTGATCGTTTAAGATCACTCAGGCAGTTGGGGCTACGAGAGAATAAAGCAGACTGCTACAGAATAAATACTTTTTAGCTGTATTATTTTAGCTGTATTTTTACTCTCGGATTTTTTTTATATTACAAAAGCTCGGTTTAGCGAGGAGTCGCAATTGTTGTGTTGTAATTATAGGTATTGGTATTTTGTTACTGGGGTTACATCCTGTATATCTATTAAGGCTCTTACTAATAAACACCGTATAAACCTGGTATAATAGTTACACAGCGTTTTGTTCACGTCATTTGAATGTAATTTCCAGTTGTAAGAAAAGAAACACAACACTGCATACTTATACAACACTTACACCAAGTTTATTAGTAAGGCTGTAAGAGTATAGTACAAAAGAAATGTATATTGGAAATACCTTCGAAATTGGAACGTGTATTGGAACGTTGCTCTATATGTACCAATTTAGACATTCTTACCTTAGTCTACCCAAACGAACTATATCGAAGTATTTGTGTTAAGCGAGAGGTATTTAATAAACTTTCGTTGGGTGGTTTTGATGGGAATATTTGCTTTTGGTCGGAATGTTACACACTTCTATACTGAAAAAGTAAAATAGTTTGTCTACAAAGAAACTTAATTTGCAGAAAAGTGACCAAAATATAGTGGACCTCAAAATCTATAAATATATCTTTCTATATGTATAAGTCCATATTCCCTCTAAGAGAAAGCCTGTAATCTATAGTGCGATATGCACAGGCTACATTATTGTGATTAATAAGTATCTTGTATACTGTAGCTGAAACAATGAAAAGACGATTTAAAAGTCTCCTAAGATCTCCTAATCAGGAGTACAAAAATCAAGCGCCTAGCCTTGTCAGACCTTTGTTTTGCCATTAATGTTATTGCAAAATACAAGTTATACCAAAGTAGTCTTCACCTCTTCAATATATATTAAAAAATTATAATCGAGTCGTCAAAAAGAACTACATTAAGCACAAAAAAAATATTTAATCATAATATAATCAATAATATAAACTAATAGTAAAATAAGAATTGCCTCCGTGGTGGACTATGATCCTTGCGATGCTGGAAGAGACCTCAGCAGTGAGGACATACAATTGTTATTCATCATTTTCGATATCGATTGGATAGCTAGTCTATAAATTTTAATAGCACAGCTATATATATCGAAATATCAAAAAAAAAATGTATTAGCTATTCTTTAAATTTTAATAGCACAGCTACGTCGATATCATCATATAATATAGTACCCCCTTTCCCTACCTTAACATGTATACGGGGATTTTGTTTTACCTAGGATCTCCTTTCTTTTTTTTCGGGACAAACATTTAAACTTTTTTAATTTAGCCTTTAAATAGGTTTTTGAAACATTTAAACTGAACGTTGACATGGCTATTGGCTTTATTTTCCAACTTTCAATTGATAAAATTAAACGAACAGTCTCGTTATGTGTGGTATGATATAAAACCGAAGACGCGCGCAAAACCTTGTGAAATCTAGGCTTTATCACAAAGCCATACCTTTGTAATGATGTTAAATTGCAAAATGAAATGTAATAAATAAAGCAGCGCTATTGTTGAAATATGAGGTCCTGCGTGTTTGGCATTACAATAAGAAGATTCGCCATACCCACCGCAGTGCCCAAAAGGTATTGTTGGTAAAACTACGCTGCGGCTACCTGCGTATTTTTGAATAAATTTACTGAGTTCAAAGGTCCGTTGGCAGTTTCATGGCTAAAGGTACTTTGGCAGGGGCTGGTATTCTTGGCCCTGCTACAAAAGTGATATTTTATTTGGTTACATTAAGGGACTTTGAACCTAAAATGTTCAAGTTTATTGTTTTATCGACTGCACATTATGTTTCTTTCGTGACATTCGTCTGTGGCCTTGTTGTTAAACATTTTGTCTCGTGTAATTTAAAAATGAAAACCGGCATAAGAACCGACAACCCAGCGCCCCCAGGGCCCCTTAGAAAACAATTACAATCTTGACTTTTCCGTGGAAAAGTTATTTATTACTTTTATTATTTATTGCACTAATTACATGCGTAAATGTACAAGGACGTGCTTAATGCAAGAAGCATTCTCTTTCAGCAAACCTTTGGTGTTGAAGAGACAGGCAAAGGGTAAAGGTAAAATAAAGGCTGGAAAAGGTAAAATATAACCTACACAAACGATAAATAATTAAATAAATAGGTATAATAAGTGTATACTTATTATAGCTATTTATAACACTTATTATATCTATTTATTTACATACGTAAAGTTAGTAATGTTACAAAACTATTTTGTAAGTGATTCGTGACAAAGCTAGTAATGAAAAGTATGTTCGCCTTTATACAACCCATAACCGTAATAATTTTTATGCCACACCTGGCAATAAAGTGGCTTTTTCCGCACGCTGCGCGTACGGATAAAGCCGCTTTCTGGCCAAGTGTAGACATAAAAAGATGTACACAACACGGGAGGTAATAAAGAAAGATCTCGATCGCATATTTACGTCCCTCGCTTGCAGCTCGGGCCGCAAACTTCTGCGATCTCGGCCTTTCTTTGTGTTACCACCCTAGTTGTATAATGTACTATTTCAACACACTTGCTCGTAAAGTGACTCTTATAACACCGGTTTAAGAACCATAATGCTGTCCATTATACACGCGTGCGTAATAATATTACAGCACAAGTGCTGTAATGAATATAGTTTTAATTTTATCAACTACAGACAAATAATGACAGCAAAGAGTTTTCATATCTAAAAATAATAATTTAATTTATATTTTATGCACGTTAGTATCAAAATACGATAACTAAACATTTATTTTCATCAAATTGCAATCAAAATAAGAAAAAGATAGACATATCTAAAAGCCAACTTGTAATTCAGAAATATCGATTTATAGGCTGTATGGAAGTTGTTACATTTGCCTACATTTGACAGCGCGCAAATTAAAAAAGTAAGCGCGCGCCATTTTAAATCTCAGTTCTCAAGAAATTAAACTTTCATTGTTTATTGTGAAAATGTCGAGTTCGAGTACTGATACTGAAGAGGATATGGTTTTAACTCCGCAAGACATACTTAATGAGGCGCAAAATGCCAATGAAAGTTTGATACCCGAGAAATCTAGGGAAATTTTCATGTCGCAGCGTATGAAAATTTCCTAACATGGAAAACGGATAAGAACGCGAACTCTTTTTCTGAGTCAGTATTTTTAGCGTACTTTTTATTTTTATTTACCTGTGCTTGTTTTTTATTTTCCTCACAAGTGTGTTGAAAAACGTCGTATGACACTCGTGAGCATTGGTCATTACAGACTCGGTTCCATAACTGACTCAGAAAAAGAGTTCGCGTTCTTATCCGTTTTCCATGTTAGGAAATTTTCATACGCTGCGACATTCCTGAAAAAAAAATCTTGACAGACGGATAACAAAGTGATGCTATAAGTGTTCCGTTTTTTCTTCCTGAGGTACGCAACCCAATTATTTTTAAATCTTTTTTCTCTTGGTTTTAATGAAACCGTTTAAAAATAACCTAATTGTTTGTATACGTACGAAGCTAAGCAAGGCGTCACTGTCCATATTTTAAATATTAATTACGAATCTGAAATGTTAATTTCATCATTCAAATTAACACTATTTGTGTTAGTATATATATTAAACGGAGATAATATGTAATTGAAATAAATCTGTCATTTATTGTTTCCTCTTTATAAATCTGTAATTTAAATACTAAAAGATCATTAGGTAAAATGTAATTAATTATCTTAATACCCGACGCTTCGGTAACATTGCATTCAGGTTATTAAGAAATGCCACTGTTTTTGTTGTAACTTACATAATCTATTCGTGAGTAAAATCTTGCAATAGTCTACAAATTTTAGAATAGCATCCTAGTTTAGTTTATAGTTTATACTTTATTGTACACGAAAAACACAAAAAAAGAAATGCAATTAAAGAAAATACATGTACAAAGGCGAGCTTATCTCTGTAAGAGATTTCTTCCAGCAAACCTTGGGGAGTTGGAGTGGGGATGTGAAACGGGTCTATGCACGTGCACAACATACACTACATACTAATACACTTACACAGATAACAAAATCATGCTAAAATAGATATCTACCCAAATACATAAAAGCTAATAATGTAAAGAATAAACTACATAAACCATCAAAGAAATCTACCTACCTACATACATACATACATACATACATAAACAATACATAATAATACGTAAACAATACAGAATAAGAACCTACTTACATAAATACCTATCAAGGAGCTAAGATATAGACAGATAATGCTCTTTCAACCGTTTCCTGAAAGTACTGAATGACGGGCTAGTACGAATACTTTGCGACAGTGCATTCCACAGCCTGACTGAATGGACCGAGAACGAATCCCCGTAGGCTCCAGTGTTGTGGACAGGAATCTGAAGGAGATGGGAATTTAATGTTCTCACTGGTCTCACTCCAGAGTGCAACAAGTGAAATCGTTCTTTTAAATATAATGGATAAGAAGGATTATGGACGATTTTGTACAGAAGAGAAAGTATATGTGCATTCCGGCGAAGGCGGATTGGGAGCCAATTTAACTCTTGTCGAAAACTGGAGACATGATCAAACTAGCGTAAACCGTATATGAACCGGATACCCAAGTTTTGAAGTCGTTCGAGTTTATCTAACAGCTCCTCGTTGGCATCCAAGTAGCAGACATCTGCGTAGTCAAGGAGAGGAAGAAGAAGAGACTGGGCAAGAATTATTTTGGTTTTGCGGGGCAGGAAGTACTGGAGACGTCGGAGCGAATGAAAAGCCGCAAAGACTCGTCGGCTGACTTCACTGATATGAGCAGTCCAATTGAGATGACAGTCAAAAAGCACTCCTAAGTTCCTAGCGGTAGTCGAATAGGCAATAGGTATGCCATCAAAGACAACCATAGGTACCACTGTCTGCTTCATAAGTGACCTGTAGAAGTGCGGACTGCCAATCAGCATCGCCTGCGATTTCTTGGGATTCACCAGGAGACCAAAGTGACGAGCCCAATCTAAAATCCGAAGCAAGTCAGCATTCATATTATCCACAGCCGATTTAAACTCATCCACTCCAAAGTGCCTATAAAGCTGCAGGTCGTCTGCGTAGAGATGGTAGCGCGATGACAATGAGTCCGTTACAGAGTTAATAAAAATAGAGAAAAGAAGAGGAGAGAGAACTCCCCCCTGGGGTACGCCTGCAGTGAGTTTGCACCAATCAGAGGTAGTCTCATCAGAGCGCACACACTGCCAGCGCCCCCGGAGATAGGTGTCGAACCATTCTATCACGAGAGGAGATACGTTAAGAGAGCTGAGTATGGCTAAAAGGATATCAAAGTCGACACAGTTAAAGGCACTGCTGAAGTCAAGCAGAGTCAGAACAGTGAGCTGCCCGTTATCTTTTGCAAGACGAATGTCGTCTGTGACCTTCAGCAGTGCCGTAACCGTGTTGTGACCGGGACGGAAACCGGATTGGAAAGGGTTAAGGAGATTATTTGCAGAAAGGAAAGATGAAAACTGGATGTTGACAAGGGATTCCAGGACTTTTGAGAGGAAAGGAAGGATAGAAATTGGGCGGAATTCTGAGAACGAGGTAGTGTTGGTAGATTTGGGGAGCGGAATGACGTGAGCCCTTCTCCAGATTGAAGGAAACGAACTGGTGACCAAGGAAAAGTTAAATATATGGGTGATAATGGGCACCAGTCCATCAATAGCCAGAACCAGCATCTGAGAGCTGATCTGGTCGTCTCCAACCGCCTTAGAGGAAATGGAAAGGATAGCTTTCTTGACGTCAGTCATTGTGATAGTTTTGAAGGAGAATGGAGCGCAGTCGGGTTTTCGCTGTAAAGAAAGATAATTTAGTGTGCTGGTTTTGACGTTGTCTTCTAAAGTGACAGGAGGTTTGGAGAAGTGCCTGTTAAGGGCGTTAAAGTCAATATTTGTAGGAGTACTATTGGGAGATTTGCCAATCCCGAGCGTCTTGAGAAATTTCCAGACTTCAGCTGAACTAAACTTTTCAATCGAGTCGTGGATGTGTCGTCTCTTAGCATCCCTACACATCCTACTACAGCGATTACGCAGCACCTTGAAGCGGATGAAGTTTTCGTCTGTGGGGTCTTTTTTGTGCTTGCGTTTGGCCTGATCACGCTTAGCCATTAATTGTTTAATGGCATGTGTGAGCCAAGGTGCGGGCAAATGCCTGACCTTGACTCGTTTGACTGGGGCATGTTTATCAAAAAGGCTCGTCACAATTGAGTTAAAGTGAGTCACCTTCTCATCGGAAGTCTTGCTCTCAGTAACAGGCGACCAGTCCACTGCATCAACATCCGCTGCAAGCGCATCCAAGTTAACACCCTTGAAGCTGCGAAGAAGAAGAAACTTAGCCTTACGTTTTGGGGGACGAACTTTGTAAGAAAGATAGATAAGGTCGTGATGTGAGAATGGGGCATCGAGTTGGCCATGTTTGGCCACTTTGGACAGATTAGACACAAACATAAGGTCCAGGAGGGATGGATTACAGTTGAGAGCATGGTGAGTTGAAGCAAGAGGTAAAATATTCAGGTTGTGAGAAGTGATAATGGATTGAAGTTTAGCAGAGCGAGAATCGTTTTTGATCAGGCAAGTGTTGAAATCACCTAGAATAAGGGAGTCAACAAACATCGGTGAAATTTTTTCCAGAAGGGATTCAAAGTGGTTAAAGTAGTTCAAGTGAAGAGATGGGCTGTAATAGACGCCAAGAAGCATTTTCGTGTGAGAGAGACATATTTCAAGGAAGAGATATTCGGAGGATTCTGTTGCCTGACTCAACGACTGATCTAGAAAACTAGCAGGTATGTCAGACCGCAAATAAATTGCGACTCCGCCACAGGCTCTAATAGTTCTATCGTTTCGGAAAAGTCTAAAGCCAGGCAAACTAACCATAGTAGAAGGTAAAGACGGCTTTAAAAAAGACTCAGAAACAAGGATTGCATCTTTGCGTTGCCCACTAAAGGATGCCAAGAAATCAGAATAATGAGCCGGAATGCTTTGAGCATTTATATGCACCACATTGAGATTGGAGTGAATACCTTGCAACACTGCATCTAGACGGTCATGCAATGTTAGCCCAGCCACAGAGTCATCACTAGCACTAGCAAATTCATCGGTTGAAGAGCATGAGAAAAAGCTATCATTTATATTGGAAGACATATTCATAAATATAGTATAATATATAATATAAAATATACCTACTAAGAAAGATAAATATAATATGGAGAATAATAATTATTTAAATATTTTGGTTTTCGGTGGATTCACCTATCTTCACTCAGTCCCAGCCGCTCCACTGGGTGACTGGAAGAAATCTCGTGCGTACATATTGAAAAAAATAGATTAGAAAAATTTAAAACAATGACATGCACGAGAACTAAAAAAAAACTACAATCAAACAACACAACTTAGTAACATAAATATTGGTTTTTAAACGCAACTTAATCTGTGGTCTAATTTGGCAGATTTGTGAATGACAGCCCAAAGACGAAATGAAGTTAGACATAACCAAACAAAGTGAATTAAATAGGTATTCCAAATGTTCATATCTACACCTCAGATTAAACAGAAATCTAATTATGACAGAGAAAGTACGCATACTATAAACCGACCGATTGCAGTAGGACAGCAAATCCCAAGCAACCAAAGTTATTTCTCCTTTGCCGCACGCCTGGACGCAGCAGCTGGTGCCGAGGTCGCAATCTTGGCCTTCGAGCTTCCAGCCTTCGACTCCAAGGCCTTCTTCGGCTTTGCCCTCGGTTTATCCAAAAGCTTTGTTGGAAACTTATCCATTAGTTCACGAAGTTCGGACATCTGCTCCACTTTGGCTCTGCTTTTGTCAGGGAGGAGAATCACGATCCGACCCTCCATTGTCCAGCATTTCTGCATACTGAAGTGCTTCCTGGCTGTCATAAATACGTCGTGTCTAGATTTAGTGAGGAACTCTGAGATGACAATGCCGGTTCCTCGTAATGCAGACTTTGCATCCCAGACAGCCCTCTTGGCAGTGAAGTTAGAGAAGCGTACCAACAATGGTCTGGCCTTTGACCCGACAGTGCCTAGCCGATGGCAGACAGAGACACTGTCAACACAGTCCGATGAAATCGACATTTTGCCAGCTAACAGCGCTCTAACTGTTGTCAGAGTTGATTCTGCAGGAGATTCTGGCACTCCATGGAGCAGGATGACTTTTCTACGGGATGCCATTTCGTGTCGGTCAAGGCCAAGCAGCAGCAAGTCCACTTGGGTTCGAAGCAAAGTCAGTGAAGTTGAGACAAATTCTTTAAAATTTGCAAACTCACGTGAAAGGCCGGCAAGATCTACACCGGATGATGAAGCAGAAGAGGCCTCACACAACTCCCTCTCGTGATTCGCCATGCGTGTGTTAAAAACTGCAGCCAGTTCGTCAACATTCTTGCTTAATTTCTCGTAGAGGTCCATCGTCCAAGAAAGCAGAATGGGCAAAGGTGGCTTGACTGAAGTTTCGTGTTGTGATGTTCTCCCGTGAGCAATGGGACCGAGATAAGTTAAGGCGTATATGTCATGTAAGTAAATACTATGTATTTAATTTTTAATTAATAAATTTCTTGGGAGCTAAAATATTTATCTGTTCTGTTATACACGCCTACCCGCAAAAAAAAGCGCATCCTAGCTGGTTGTTATTGGCTATTAAGTTAACAATTTGGCATAGCTGTTTCATATTACATTAGTTTCGAAAGCCCAAAGGTATTATTATTTCCGAAAATACATGTAAACACGAACTAATAATATACCTAACAGTAAAGCTTACAAACTTTAAAATCATAATATCGTTTTTTTCATAACAGCTATACCATACAACATCATTTAAACCTCGGCCAAAGAATAAGTCTGGCCATCCAAAGGGGGAATGTTGCCAGCATTCAGCGTTGGCAAGGTTTTTACTTCATAATATTATTATAACATTAGCCTTTTCATCAACTTAATGAGATTATTTGTACAGCGTCCTGTAGCACCGTCACTCACACTAGATGGATGAATATAATCATCATATTCAGCCATTTGACGTCCACTAGAAGACATAGGCCTCCCTTAGGTATGTTTTTCCTAGCTTCTGGATTCGGAACCGTTCACGGCCTTGTGCCGTCTGCATCCTGCGACTCCCACTCCGTGGGCAGGCCTTCCACCAGAGCTGCGTCTGGTGGAAGGCCTGCCCACGCTGCATCGTCCGGTCCGTGATCGCCACGTCAGAACTTTTTCGCCCCAACGGCCATCAGTTTTTGAGCTATGTGCCCCGCCCACTGCCACTTCAACTAATCAATTCTTCGAAACATATCAGTTACTCTGGTTCTTCTGCGGATCGCCTCATTCCGGATTTGATCACGCAGTAGGTGAATTGTAATGTTAGACATCATATTTGTTTTTTTATTAGTTAAAAGATAACGTTTACTGAAGTTTTTAATTTGAAATTCAACCATCATATTGAAATAAATAAAAGAATAATATTGTTTTCAATATTCATAAATTTAATCACTCCCAATCTTTCTTGTCTCTACCATCTGTACGCAGACGACCTACAAATCTATAGGCTATCAAGTTCAAGCGACCTTTGCCAAGCTGTCTCGGATCTCAACGATGATTTGAGTCGGATTCAGAGGTGGTCTAATCGTTTCGGTATCGCCGTAAACCCCTCGAAATGCCAGGTGATCATAGTTGGGAGCTCGAGGCAACTTTCCAAGGTGGATTCTGCCTCTGTCAATCCGTTGGTTTTTAATGGGTGCCCTATACCATTCTTGCCAGCAGTAACTGATCCCGGCCTCATCATCGATCAGAAGCTCTGTTGGGATGCGCAGATTAAGGCGGTATCGCAAAAATTCTATGCTTCCCTTCACTCCTTACTCCGTCTGAAAAACTTTCTCCCAATTAACGTGAAGAAATCCCTCGTCAACTCCCTTCTCTTCCCGTTTCTAGACTACGCCGACATTTGTTATCTTGACCTCTCACAGGAGCATCTTAATAAATTGGATCGCTTGCAGAATACCTGTATCCGCTTCATCTTTGGCTTGCGTAAATACGATCACGTATCAGCATTTCGTGCCAAGCTGAGGTGGCTCCCCATCTGCGATCGGAGAAGTGTCAGGATTCTCTGTACCCTCTACTAAATCCTCTTTCATCCTAATACCCCTCAATATTTAAAGTCCCAATTTGATTTATTGTCTAGCACTCATAACAGACCACTCCGATCTTCTCAAAATAATCTCCTTAGTACCCCCTTTCACCGCTCTGGTTTTGTCTCAAATTCTTTTTCCGTTACAGCTGTTCGTCTCTGGAACTCCCTTCCTGAAAGCATTCGTAAAGCCCCATCTCGGAATGCTTTCCTTGTCCGCAAACACTTCCTCGACATGTGTTATCCCGAGATCCCCTGATCCCCTCCCGAGGAGGATCCCAGCTGTGTGTAATTACAATCTCACTACTGTCTTACGTCCTTTTTAATATATATTTATAATACCTATGTTGTGATAGTTATTAGTATATATATATTTTATATATTTTTTTTAATATAATTATAATCTATTATAAGTATATAGTGTATTTTTACTTACTTATATATTATATGTACTTATTGAGTACTTGTCAGCTTATCTAATTTTAACTAAGTTTCTCTTCCGTTTTGTTTCGAATGCCTACCATTTAATCTCTTGCACCATCTGTGGTTGACTGGTAGAAAAGGCTTATAGCATTAAGTCCGCCACATTGCCATTGTATTTTTTTACATAAGTGCAATAAACGTATTA
This sequence comes from Yponomeuta sedellus, assembly GCA_934045075.1. NCBI lineage: Eukaryota > Metazoa > Arthropoda > Insecta > Lepidoptera > Yponomeutidae > Yponomeuta > Yponomeuta sedellus. The sequence continues at coordinate 15,439,733 of OW203727.1, read as the reverse complement.
ATAATAATAATAATAAAAGAATAATATTGAACTAACAACAATTCTTACTAATAGTTATATATTAAACAGGTTAAAAAAAAAATATTTGAGCCAGATCGCTGTCGGGCGGCAGAGTACCAAGAAGGCTGGCGGCATTGCCTCGCTGTATGGCTAGGCTTATTCTTTGGCCAAAGTAGGCACCAGCCCTCGGGTCTCCTGAAGCGTCGACTAGGCGCGACGAGATCTCCTTAAAGAGGAGTCTCGCCTCCGGACCCCATGGCCCCAGAGTCTCGACTCCGAAAGGCACAAATATATAGCCCTGCCCTATGGCTGCATATTTGTGGTCGCATGGATATGGGACTGTGCAAGCGTATCAACACAAGTTGCGTCCCAGACCAGCGACCGCCCATTCTTCCATGGAATGAGAGTCATTCCGTCAGGCCTCTTGCCATCGTCGCGCGCAATCCCAGTGGGCTCCAGGACTGCAGGCACGCCTACGCTGGCAAGAGCCCGACGGATTATGTCATTCATTTAGTTCCATTTTTATCATTAATTATTATTATTATAAATATTTAAGCTTAAACGGGTCAAATCACGATTATTTATTAGGTAAAACGTAATTACCTTATTTCCCGACGTTTTGGCAGCGTTACAGTTGCCGTGGTCTCGGGTAGACTGCTACAGACTGCGGGTAGACTCAGTCTACCCGAAACCACGGCCACTGTAACGCTGCCGAAACGGCGGTAAATAAGGTAATTACGTTTTACTTAATGAATAATCGCGATTAATATATAACTATGTATGAGTATTGCGAAACATTAAGAAATACCAATTTTTACTTACTCAAAACAATTCATAGATGGCGCTTACAGGCGCGGTCATAGAACGGAAGTAAGCAACGATTCATAATTTCGACCTCAACTTCATGTTAAAATGCATTCAACCGGATAAAATTGCCATTACCGTAAACATTGTCGAAGACTCCATTGTGGAAAGCAACGAGTTAACTCTAAATGACTCAAAGTTTGCTGACAGCCAAATGGAATCAATGAACGAAGTCTGCGGAGTGGCCAAGTGTATAAAGGTATTAAGCACAAGTTATTGTCTCAGAAAACAACTAAGCGAAAGCAAACTTCTTGAAAGCATTGCTTTTGTTTCGGCGGAGAGGCAACAAAACACTCAAAGGCATGGGTACCGGAATGGGTAAAAGAAAAACAGATTGCGTTCGAAACAAAACAGTTGCTACTCGTATTGTGAGGGAGTCCTACGGTTGTTTGAAATGTCATTATGGTCGGTCTCCAACAGTATCAAATAATTTATACAAACGGCAGAAGACTAAACTCTAACTGTGCTCTGTTACGCTCGCGAGAAAGAAATAATTCTCTTAAGGCTCCGAAACGAAAAATAGTGACAATTCAATTGAATCATAACAAAAAGATTTGATAGCTTCTTTATTACTTTCAGCAGTTTGATGGTCGATCTTGATGTGAACTGAAGCTTGTAATAACGCAAACTTATGTTGGATTACTTCACAAGAGTTTCGCTTAATCTTCGGCCTGAGATAGTAGATTTGGACTTGAGCGTCTAATTTTAAGTGTCCCTTAAACGTCCAGTATAGTGGCTACGAAATTTAAATGCTTTGGCTTCGATAAATGAGCTCTTCCAATGACCGTTATTTATAAAAACAAATCCGATATTCGCAGTACATGTGACGACTTATCGATTAACAAAACCTGCAACCTATGTATTGACAACAACCTGGAATCGTGAGGTTATGTATCGTAGTGGTAGGAATCGTACTGACAGTCTCACATTGATTTTATCACAGTGGGTTGGCGTCTGCACTGGAATGTCATGTTTTATCTAGACAACATCAACATTCGCGTCTTCTTATGTGGGCTCTATGGTTACATTTCATGCTGCTAGACTTAAATTCAAATATGTTACATGCATGCATGTTTACAGAAGCAACCAGGGTAATTCCGGCTGCAGAAAGTAGATAAAAAAATTCATTGGAATAGGTGGGGCGTGGTCTGAGGAACCGTGTCTTGGACTAAGCTCTGAGAAGCTCTGAGGCGTATTTGTTGCAGAAGATATCCCTTGGTGTGCAGCGCGGAACGCTGCAATGTTATGGAAATCTCTGTGTCGGATATATCTCGGGGAGGTTTGGTTGATATTATATTAGTGTATTTTTTTATATTTTCTATCTTTTTGTTTTTGCTAGGTACCTACTTCGCAATTTTGACCAAACCTTTGTAATAGTCTTTTTGTAAAATATAACAGCAATAAAGAATATTGTACATTGATTTTCGTTCCAATAAAATAATTGAGGCAGGGTCCGGGTGCGAACGTAAGTTGATGGCTTTATTATTTTAAATAAGAGTGATAAAAATGGAACTAAACCTAAAACATTCTAATTTAAATAAAATATTTGAGCCAGATCGCTGTCGGGCGGCAGAGTACCAAGAAGGCTGGCGGCATTGCCTCGCTGTATGGCTAGGCTTATTCTTTGGCCAAAGTAAGCACCAGCCCTCGGGTCTCCTGAAGCGTCGACTAGGCGCGACGAGATCTCCTTAAAGAGGAGTCTCGCCTCCGGACCCCATGGCCCCAGAGTCTCGACTCCAAAAGGCACAAATATATAGCCCTGCCCTATGGCTGCATATTTGTGCCTCTTATTCGACTCTGCGTTGGACGCCGCCGCCCCTGCATGGCAGGCGGTCGCATGGATATGGGACTGTGCAAGCGTATCAACACAAGTTGCGTCCCAGACCAGCGACCGCCCATTCTTCCATGGAATGAGAGTCATTCCGTCAGGCCTCTTGCCATCGTCGCGCGCAATCCCAGTGGGCTCCAGGACTGCAGGCACGCCTACGCTGGCAAGAGCCCGACGGATTATGTCATTCAATAAGAGTTGTACGTAAAATAAAAATGAGAAATTGTAAATGTGAATTCTCTCTTTACAGAAAAAAAATGAGAAAGGTATGTTGCGTTGGTTTGAACGTGTGGAGAGGATGAAGGAAGAAAGATTGACGAAACAAATAAATATTGCGAATGTGAGTGGAAGGGCTGGTAAAGGACGTCCTAGCCGGATATACATCGATTAAATAGGGAATGTATTAGCAAAAAGGAAGATAAAAAGTATCTGGAACCGGCGTGCGTGCATGCAACGACTTATGAACGTTGATGAAGCAAAGGTAATCTGTCAGGATCGTGGCAAGTGGCAATCCCTGGTCTCTGCCTACCCCTTTGGGATACAAGCGTGAGGTTATCTATGTATGTAGAAAAAAATACAATACTAAGTTAAAGTGGTATGGAGTAGGGCATGATAAATTGAAAGAAATCATATTGCATCATTTTACGTCTGAATGACTTATTTATAATATATTAAACGTGTCAATTACATGAGCATCGCCAGTCATTACGAAACACTTTTTGGTTTTTGTGAAGTTCTGGATAATATATATTCAATATCGACATACGAAAATGTTGAAACTAATATTTTACTAAAGGAATGAGACTTTTTACCTTCTTCTCGGTATCCGCGTCGTTATGATGAGAACGTTGTTCGTGGCCCAACCCCAAAGTCATCTACGACAATTCTAAAACTTTAGCGGAGGAGTACAAAAGACAATTAAGTTTTAAAACAAGACTTTACACCAAGTCTCGCCGGAGAGGTTGCCAAAAATTTTTAATCACAATTTGAGACTGTAAGCTTTGTCAAGTTTCTACAATATATAATATATTTTTTTTTATATCTCTCTCTTCTTAATAAATTCAAACTACAAAGTATCATTTTAAATATTTTCCAGTTTATTGACCGGATTTATGTTCAAAGGATGTAAGGCTGAGTCGGTTTTTCTAGGTGGTGGCGGCTCTACTAGGTGGTGCCCGCGACATCGCCTGCGCAGGAAACCGGGTAGATTTTTTCCTACTTCTTTGACACTTACCGTCATATTTTAGACAATTTACACAATATCTTTATAATTCTGTCAGGATCTTGGCAAGTGGCAGTCCTTGGTCTCTCCCTACCCCTTTGGGATACAGGCGTAAGGTTATGTATTTGTATGTATGTGTATCTTACATACGAACACATAACCTCACGCCGTATAAATTGTAGCCTGTGTGTTATTCTGATGTGTATTATTGTAAAGTTTTATTAAAATTCAATTAAGTAGTTTTTACGTATTTAAAAACCTATTTAGAGGCTAAAAATTTCACCCATGCCGGGATTCAAACCCGCAACCTCTGGCTATCCGTGCCAGCGCTCTACCAATTTTAGTTTTTACGTCATAGAGTAACAAACATCCATCCATCCATCCGTCCATACTTACAAACTTACGCGTTTATAATATTAGTAGCATGGGATCACGTTTCCTGGTTCAGACACCCAGACGGTAAAACTGTAAGGATTGCTTGTTGACTAGTGGACCCTAAAAATCCTGGACTAGGTAGCTTTGACGCCAAAAATGGCCGTTTTGGCATATATGGTATATATCCCCAAGTCCGAATTCTGAATTCTCACGATGGTCGATCGTGAGTCCTAAGAGTCACTATTGACGTGATTGAGAGATTGTACTGGTACTTTTTGCAAAATTAAATCTGTATATAAAGAATTTTTCCATCAGTTGCGCTAGTGTTACTTCAGGCAGCCCTTAAAAGCAGCTCAGTTTGTCATTATCCACTTTTCCATAAGTCTTTTATCAAGATGAACATATTTATATCCTAAGGCAAGCAAGTTTCAGACGGAAAGTGAGTGAAAATGTACGGATAAGAAAATACGAAATTGTATTATCAGTTTACGCGTCGAGTAAAGAGTTTGGATGGCTTAAAGAAGACTTAATTTGGAAGAAACAAGGCTTATACACTGAGATAAACTTTGTCAGTTTCTAAATAAAGAGACAGGATTACGCTACGTCTTAGCTACGACAGAGCCCCGTTGTCCAATATTCGTTGCTTTAAACTGCGTTTTATTAAACGTCAGTTAACCTTCATCATCATTATCAATCAGCCCCTACTCATCCACTGCTGAACATAGGCCTGCCCCAAGGCAAGCCATTTCGGTTTACCTTCTGTCCTTGTCCATACTCGAACAGCCACTATCAGAAATCTGGCTCAGATCGTAAACTTTGGTAGTATTACATTATTAAAAACATATTTAGAGGCCAAAAATTTCACCCATGCCGGGATTCGAACCCGCAACCTCTGGCTATCCGTACCAGATAGATCACGGCACGGATAGCCAGAGGTTGCGGGTTCGAATCCCGGCATGGGTGAAATGTTTAGCCTCTAAATAGGTTTTTAAATTTGTCCTTAGCACGGGTTAGTGCATTAAAAATAAAAATAGTATAATTACATTATTGGTTAATACTATTATTGTACTTAAAGTAAATGTACAATACGGCACAATTATTGTCATGAGCATTAAAGAATTTATTCGAAGACACTTAATCCTAGCATGGCTTCTTATATTGTTTTGGTTGTATGAATTTTTATTGTAAACGTGTTAGTGCAGACAGGGTAATGGTATGTAAGTGCTGGATATTTCCGGCAGTGAACATGGCTTTCTGCGTATAATCTGTCCCCATGAGTCCCGAAGGAGACATTATTATGTATTAAAAAGTGTTCCGTAAGTTTTTTTGAACATTGTTAAATTTTTTGCTGGTCATTAGCAGTTTTCTTGAAACATGTAACGGTGAACTCCTATTTGTTGATATTTCCCATAATTTTTAAATCAAAATTTATGAAATGATATCCCCTATTCTACTTTTGGAACGGGATGGAGGAGGCCTACACTTAATTATGGGTGTCTTAAACTAAATACAAATCATTTCAAAGTCTTTAATTAATTAATTTTAAATATATTCAAATATGATAGCTAATTAATTTATCAATTTTAATCTATTAATTTAAAAATGCATGTATTTTAATTTTAATGTATCAATTCTGTTTAGGAAATAAATGGCTATAATAATAATAATAAAAACAATAATAATAATAATAATAATAATAATAATAATAATAATAATAATAATAATAATAATAATAATAATAATAATAATAATAATAATAATAATAATAATAATAATAATAATAATAATAATAATAATAATAATAATAATAATAATAATAATAATAATAATAATAATAATAATAATAATAATAATAATAATAATAATAATAATAATAATAATAATAATAATAATAATAATAATAATAATAATAATAATAATAATAATAATAATAATAATAATAATAATAAATAATAATTCTACTTTTGGATGTTCTCTTTTTACTTGAACGTTTGACGAAACACTGGTTCACTTTTACCTGATTGTAAATTATCTTTTAACGTCTTTCTACATTTCATCGAAGTTTTCTACAGACTTAACAGTAACATTTACATGCAGTTTTAAAAATCAGCAGTACTATCGAAGTTGAATACATTTTATTATTTATCTCAAGAACTTTTCCAAGCTCACAAATCCTTGTCCTTGACTGGTGATCTTGGAATCCTTGATTCAAACGACAGTATTCGTTATAAGACTTTAGCATGAGCGAGAAAATCAAATTCTGTAAGGCGAGGACCTCAAGTCAGATCCACGAGCGCACTACCATTTCATAATTCAAACTAAATAGAACTTTCAACAATCTGCCAATAAAACATTCTACTCCACGAACCTCGGCGGCGTTGACAGGCGAACTTTGATCGTGACGTCACGAAAATCTGCCTGCTAATATAACTTATCTTAATTATTCCAAATTAGGTTTAGGCAGCCGCCCCTTTGTTACCGGCTCTTAGTTGATTTAATTTAAATAAGGCTACATTTTATTACCGTAGGCCTTTGTTTCGGACGTCCCCCAGCGAACGATTAAGTTCAGACCCGTTCTTGTCGAGTAAAACACTGAAGTAACTGATTTTAAAGATGGCCGAACGAGAGTAATCTGCCAGCAAGAAAGTTAAAATTCTCGTACGAATTTAACGATTATTTGCTTTTATAAGTAGGTTTTATACTTCCGTTATCAGTGCATTCTTCGCTGACTAAAAAACTTTCTTTCAAAGATAAGATTTTTTTTTCATATTGTGTGTGAGGGGAACCCCCGGAACCGGCGAGCGAGCATGCAACGACTTATTGCAAAAATAATAACACAATAAGAACATTAAGCAGCTGTGCATGCTTATATATTAGATTCATATAGATAACCATGATTGTCAGTTTTTTTTAATTTGCATGAAATAAGTATTTAGTTCTTGAAGAAGTTATTATTGAAGTGTTGCCTGACCAACTTTGCATTATATTATATATTACTATATACTTTCACAGATCTTCTGGATTGAAACGCAAGTGTGGGAGCAGCCGGTGACACGACAATGCGAGCGCGCATTTTACAGTCAAAAGTCGTTACTTCCCAGTACATTAATGTCAAAAACAGACGTTTTAACTTCGCGAAACGCGTGACTCGCGCCCATTGCTCGTACTTCCCATGCAGGACAAGTGATTATGTTCTGTGAAAGTTATTTAAGCTGTGGTATGTGAGCGGCCGACCGGCTGGCCTGCTGCACCATTCACAAATATACACTCATCACACCTTTTCACACACCCTCTGCTCAGTGGCTGAAACCCTAACCCAAGACTCCGGTCGTAGGGTTGAGCAGATACACACATACACACATACTTACATACATACATTTTACTTTCTTAAGTTTTGCAAACATCTGTTATTTTTTATACAAACGTTTAATACTGTACAACTTATGCTGATGACGCGTCGAATGTGATACCGACCGGGAGGCATGGAATACCTAAGATACAGATTTTTTGATCTAGTTTAGGCTCCAGTCTTTCCAAAAATAGTGCATTCTGTTGTATTGTATCATTTATCCAATGTTATTTTGTATACGAATGTAATTTGTGGACAGAAAAAAAAACTATTCTCATATCTTATCTATTATCTGCTACCGGCTACCGGTCTCACGTTTGGGAGGTCGTCGGTTCGGACGGACCGGCATGCACCAATGACTTTATTTTCTAACTTAGGTACATTTGTGAAGTTACAATACCATTTGCTAATGAAGAACGAAACAATCACGAGAAAAATGAGTGTCTGAGAAGTTTACATACCACAGCGCTTGAAATTGTCAAGTAATTAAGCCCATACTCTCTCTTTGAGGAAAGGTCCGTGTTTTGTAGGCGGCATTAATTAGGCTACATAGAAAAACAAAACTTATTTCATCAATAGTATTTTTTTCCTTATTGGTTTCCTCGTTGTCTCAGAGACCTGAATGGGTCTAACCAACAGTTTACCGTTACTTAGATAGTAATTTTTCAGTATTCTTAGAAAGTGTTTTTTAATTTGTCAGCTAAACGTTTTTTATTTGTGACATTTGGAAAATAGCTTTAAAGGTTACTTGTAGCCCAAAGCATCGCAAAACTTTTCAAACGGAAATACCTCAGTTACGCGGGGGACATTTATATTTTGGGAGCAGCATAATCTGACGTTTTCCTTGGCATCAATTTAATGAACATCGGAATTTGTCCCTGTATTGTTAAATTTCTGAGCTGAAATTTATTAACATAAAACAAAGACTTGTACCGTTAGCAGACCCTGGTTCAGATCAATAGGGCTATTATTTAAGTACCTTCATAGAGGTACCTTTGTACCTTCATACTTGCCACCTACATACTCGTTAATTAGCATAGAAAAAAGATTTTCCGATTCGTCGCGATTGATAAATAATGCTTAAAACAACTGCCTACCTGCCTGCCCTGATATTTTGAAAAGTAAAAATCTGCCTAGGTAGTACGACGCTCCGTATGGTTTATGGGTATTTCTTCGGAGACAAAATTTTCGATTTCTATGGGTATATTTCTGGAACCAACTAACAAAACGGCATGATATTTTTTTTGTTGTATTGTTTAGCGTTATTCCTAACTGGGACAATTGATATTTTTAAAATAATTGCTGTCTAGGTACAAAATAAAAATATTTGAAGTTTGTTTTTCTGATTCATATAACGCGTCTTTGATATTTTCTGGAACAAAATGGTCGAAATCGCATTTTCCTTTTGATACATCAACATAATCATATCGAACGGGAATGAATTGGGCTCGTACAAAAAAAATATGTATTAGTTACAACTACGTTAGTTTCTTTATAAACAAGTAAATAAGAAATGTCCGGCGGATAATACTGATTAATGTGGAGTAAGCTGCGTTTGACCGTACTTGGTCAGGTAATAATGTTGAGAGTCTGGCTTCCCGCGGAGGGGGGAGCAAGTCGTGCAACGAAAGAGCTAGAAGGTGGACGTGCGGCTGGCTAGCTTCGATCCAGGTGTTACGATGGTAAATATCTGATTCATCTGTGCTTGGTTCAGGTGGCATTCTGATTACAATGCCTACTTAATAAAATTTGTTTTATTGTTTTAAAACTCAATCTGAGTTTCGTGTGATGCTTTTAGGTTATAGATTCGTGTAGAAAAATTACAATACCGAATTCTGTATGTATGATGATGAGTTATGCACGATTATAGACAAAATCCTGATTCATCTGCGCCTGATTCGTATGGTCAAAACCACATATGAATCATAATATAAATTATTTTTGGCCCTCTCGAGCGCGAAAGCAGCGTTTTTTTGTTCCATTTTTCTCTTTTTCCAATTTTTTACAGTGTAGAACACTGTCTTAACTATATTTACTTAGCTATACCTCTTGAATAGTTCAAACAATCAAAGAAGTATAAACTTTTTCGACATATTACGACACTTTTGCTATGTCAGTCTTATTTAAGATTCAACTATTATTATTTAGAGATTAATTAAATTTTGATTAGATTTTTTTGTGTGAAATATAAAAACCCTCTCCATGTTACGGGAAAAAAATAACTAATTTCTTCTACTGGCCACACTAATAAAATTGTCATCTGTGTATTGCCGCGCCCCCAAAGCCGGGTTTTTATATTCTTGGTCAGGCTTTATGTATGTATGAATGTTGTAATTCTGAAGAAGAGCTTAATAGCTAGACGTGTTATGTGTGAAAGTTTTAAACTGATGAAGAGCTTAATAACTAGACGTGTTACGTATGTATGAATGTTGTAAACCTGAAAAAGAGCTTAATAACTAGATGTGTTAAGTATGTATAAATGTTGTTGCAATGAAAATTTTAATTAATCAGTTGTATCGATACCGAACCGAGAAACACAGTGTATTTATTACCAACAATAATATAAACAATGTGGACCTGTATTATTGAAATGACATTTTTGACATTAAATTTCCTTTAAACAATCATTAAAACCGGTTTATTCGTAAGTCAGTCTCCATCTACTTTATGTTATTCTAATGTTGCAGTTCACGACTAAGCCACAAACAAAACAACCTGAAGATAAAAAGAAGGAGAAAAAGAGACTCGCAGAACGTAGAAGAATGAAAAACTTAAGAAAAGATCCAGACAAGTATGCTCTTAGGAAATTAAAAATGAAAGAAACATATTTGAAAAGAAAGCGACAAGGTAAAATCGTATCAGTTAAGAAGTTGACACCAAAACAAAAAAAAATTGCTAGGAAGAAAAGCAGAGAAAGTACTTGAAGATGGTATGCTAAAAAGAATTTAAAAGAACGTGATATTCATTCAGAAGAGGAAATAATTGATAAATGTGATCCAGCAGACAATACTGTGATTTTTGAATTATGAAAGATTATTGCTAAGTCAATGAGTATAATAAACAGGACTACTTACAGGAGAAATCAAACAGAGAGAATAATATAGTGTAACAATTATAATAACTTTCTAGTACATCCAACAGAACTAAATGTATCAAAAATAATAGCAATAATTAAAATTTCTGTTAAGTAAATTAAAATATTTTCGTTTTCCCATACGCTTTAAGAATAATTATTTACCGGTGTTTCAAAAATATTTTACGTAAATTATTGTGTATAGCAGATTTTTTTCCGTGATATGATCACTAATAATTGTTTTCATAATAAATATAGAATATAACTGTTGTTAGAATTTAATAATTTTCTTACCATTAAAGTTTTTTATTTTTATTTCTGTTTCTTCATCTGTAACGATTTCTGATTCACCTGGGAACAAAATATTTGAACGTCGATATCTTGAAAACTGCTTTATAAAAACGAGTCAATCATTCAAATATTGTTATTTGGTATACCTATTTTTATATGAACATGTATTTCAGAACTGAAAGTGAAATTAAATTTTGGCCATATGAATCAGTCGAAGAATGGAATTTCGAAGAACTACCCTTATAGGGAAAAACGGCAAATTTCAAGTTTGGTAATTTTTTCGCTTTTGAAATGTCTAGTAATATATATGTATATTTGTATGTATGTATATATTTTTGTTTGTTACACTTTATTGCACAACGAAACAGTAACAAAATTAAAACTTAAATAACAGGCTAACGGCGAAGGAAAACATCCTGAAAAAACCTGATTGCCAAGACGCGGTGGGCGCCGTAGTAATTAAGCCCATTAAGCTCTATCTCTCTCTCTCTCTGAGAGAAGGCCTACGCTCTAGAATGTTTATAAGTTACATAAAAAACAGGCTCAAAGAAACAAAAATATTTCAAAGGGACTTTTCTGCGGTAGAACACAGTTTGGAGTTGTGTTTACAGAACTGTAACACTCTTTCTATTTTCTCTATGTTTCCAGTTTGTTCCAGTTCTACTTTGCGACAATGGGCCGCGTCGGTGGGTAAGGAAGCCGACATGATAACGTCAGGTTCGTCTAGCTCGCACAGCGTGGTATTGTCTCTTTCGTGTCGTCCTAATTGGAAACTAGCTGCTGTAACTTTAGACGAATCCTGGGATTCAGATAAAAAGTCGATCGTCGATAGAAACCCTTGTATGTCCCCACTGCTAGGAGGGTTAGGCCATACTCCACAACACAGATGATTCAGATGAAAACTATAAAACTATCCTGCCTTAATTCAAGTCATGGCTTTCCCGTAGACCAAATTTAATTCAATCGCTTAGAACAGACGATCGAGTTTAGTACAGGCCGGACTGCGGATTAGGTACGCTCTATACCATATCCGTTCGTCTAGGAAGTTGTCTGCCGAACATAATTGTTACTATGTCGTGTTCGTTCGCTCCAATGGTACGTGCGATCCGCTGTGCGGCCTGTACCAAGTTCGATCGTCTGTTAATACTATTATGCTTGATTACATTACTAATATCAAACGCTGTCTTACACGTTTTTATTATCAGTTACCTACACAGTCAGCCTTTATCGCATGCCATTAAGATATAATGATCTCAATAATGCCGATTGGCGATTTTAAGCGATGCGGTATGTTGACCACTCATTCACTCAGATTTCGGAGGCTAATGTTAAAGGCTAATAATAATAGCTGAGGGCATATTTAGAGGCACACGCAACATTACCCTAACGGGCTCTTTGGCATTTGCGCCACCAATGGAAATAATCACAACTTATTATACAATTAGTTTTTGGAAAAAGGGTCAATAAATCTCTCAATTACGTTAATAGTGATTTTTAGGTCCCACAACCAAGAAATTCGTATGACGACCTTCTGTCTACATAGCTAAAAACGGCCGCTTTTGGCGTTAATGCATAATTTGGTAGTCCATGGGTCCTAAAAGTCAGTATGAAACAGGTTATGAGATATATCTGAAAATGTTTGTAAAAACAATCTGTTTTTGCATGTGTAAGGTCACAATAATATAGCACAGGAACTCCATTGGTTTCAGTTTAAGCTTTAAAATACGGGAATGTTGCAAATCTAAACTTGGTAAAACTTGATCAAAAAGCTTCTTTCTAATCCGGATCTTACCGTCAAGAATTTTTAATTTTAAATCAAGATCAAGGCAGACTATGAAAAAAGGGACAGCTTCGATACTTAAGTGAACAACCACAAGTTTCTTAACACGTGGGTATTAGAGTCAAACTTGCACGCACTTCACTTCCATAAATATGAGGTCAGTTGGGACGTGGAAGGTTTCAGTGCGATACGTTTGTCCCACAAGAGAATTGCTGGTCGGTCATCTCGGGAAAGGCTACAAGCAAAGTTGGAAAACGCATGTAGTAGAGTTATAGACATTGACTGAGTTGAATAGTTTAGTTTTGAGATAGGAATTCTAAATAGTTTTTAAAACACGTTTCCACTAAAACACTCCAAGAAAGCGTTTTATTTAATTAGTTAGGTACGTCTGTTACTTATAAAATATTTAACACAGATTATTTTAGAGAGTTTTTATTTTATTTTGGAGTGTATAAAAATAATAAAAAATTGTGTTTTTATAAATAAGGGCATAAATATTTAAAATTGTTATCTCAAAACTATTCTATTCAACTCAGATATCTACAACTCTACTACATACGTCCTAAGTTCGTAATTTAAAATAACTCTACAGTCATTTTATGTTTGCGAATTTGAAGTATTACGAATTTTGACTTGTTTCATTATATAACTTGTTTGTTGATCGTAAAATAATGAGTAACTACCTATCATCATCATTATTATCTTCATTTAGTTTTTATTACGATACAGAAACTAGAGGATCTAAGTGGAGTGGTATATACTTACTCAGATAAGATAACAATATTCTGGTGTACATTACACCAAGATAACACAAACAAAATATTAATAAAGATACAGTGCCATTGGCGGCCTTATTGCATATAGTTATTTCTTTCAGACAGCAAACGAAACTGAGTCAGGTTGAGCAAACTTTCTGTCAACGTATGTATGATATTTATTCCAAGGCTGTAGTAAAGTCAACCACTGCAACTAGAAAACCTAATCATGACAAATCAGTGAAAGCCAAAACTTGCAAATTTAAAGCTCCTTCTTCTTGGAAAGTAAATTCAAACTGAAAGCGTTTTCTTTGGCGTAATTTTTATTGTCTCTTTAACCAATGTTTTGCACTGTGATATACAGGGATCCTCTTTTATCTTCGAAGTTATGCGTACGAATGCACTCGTGAATTTGGCCAGGCGCACTGTATGCGCCGTGATTCTTGCTACAAAGTTCCATATGATGGCCGTCTAAGTGACCTTTAAGGGCTACTGATAAAAACCTAGGTTCAAAAATTTAGGACTTAATGAATAAATAAATGAATGAACGAACGAACGAACAAACGAACGAACGAACGAACGAACGAACGAACGAACGAACGAACGAACGAACGAACGAACGAACGAACGAACGAATGAATGAATGAATGAATGAATGAATGAATGAAAATTCTTTATTGCACTAAAATAAATTTGTACAAAGGCGAGCTTAATACTAGATAGTATTTTCTTCCAGCTAACCCACGATAATGCGGACAGTGGAAGGGGTAGTGCCAGTAAACAATATAATATAAGAGTGATTTATTACATAATCTAGGTTATGTAATAAGTCAGTTATGTTATGTAATTTATTATGTCAGTTAAGTAATGTATTACATAATCTGACTTAAAGCAGTTTAACCAAAAACGGCCGCGCGGAAATTGATGAAAACCCTAGGTACTAGACCTAGGTTCTAAAAATTGTTGTCACAGTTGTTAAGACTTGTGATGTTTTAAAAAACGTGTATTATAAAACAAGTTATGATTTTTATTCTATTGGTGGCGCTAGTTAGAACCGCATAGCTTCATAGCGCATAGCGCATAGCGGGCATAGAAGCCCGTCTTAGAATGCACATCATATAAGATATAAATAACATCGTTATAGTTGAGGTGCTGAGGTGTTCGCCCGCCGCAGCACATGCTGAGTCAGAACCTTTTTTCTTTTGCCACACCCACAATGCTCTGTTGATTATTATAATATGTGTTTGTATGTTTGTTTGTTTGTTTGTTTGTTTGTTTGTTTGTTTGTTTGTTATCTTCTTAAATGCTGTACATTCTGCTGATTTTGTGTTGTTCTTGTACATGTGTGTGTGGAAGTGTTAATAATTTTTTCATCCATCTATCTATCCATCCATCCATCCATCCATCCATCCATCCATCCATCCATCCATCCGTCCGTCCGTCCGTCCGTCCGTCCGTCCGTCCGTCCGTCCGTCCGTCCGTCCGTCCGTCCGTCCGTCCGTCCGTCCGTCCGTCCGTCCGTCCGTCCGTCCGTCCGTCCGTCCGTCCATCCGTCCATCCATCCATCCATCCATCCATCCATCCATCCATCCATCCATCCATACATCCATCCATCCATCCATCCATGCATCCATCCATCCATCCATCCATCCGTCCGTCCGTCCGTCCGTCCGTCCGTCCGTCCGTCATCCGATCACAGATCTCCTTTACCTTTGATGAGTGCATCAATTTCACAAATGTACCTGATAAATCACAAACTATACACAAAAATAAATAAAAGAGCCTTATATGAACTGCCCGAAGTTCATTTATTTCCTTCGGGTCGTAAAAGGCTAGTTAACTGTTAACCGAAAATCTTGCTTGGGTACCCTCGTACGGCTCTGAAAGCTGACTTTCTTTCATACTAAAGGGTCTTATTAAATAAGGAAAACAATGGACTTTTAGGGAAATTTACTTGCAATTTATTTGCGTGCAAAATTGCGTGGCTATTGGGTAAAGAGAGATTAAAAGACCTATAACATGTTTACTTCATTTTATCAACATAATGTAGACTTATGTTTCTTAGTACGAATTTAATTTAGGTTTATCATTCAATACAATGCTGAAGGGCTCGTGGCCTAGGCAAACCGAGTGATTGGAATCAATAACTTGAGTTAAGCAAGAACAGGCGCGGTCAGGTACAGGATGGGTGACCGTCCCGTGACTACCGCTAGTGGCAATTTTCCGAGCGCTTCCGTGCTCCGCAAGATACGTTAAGCCGTTGGTGCCGGCTGTCATAATATGACATCCGTCACCAACGGCTTAACGTGCCTTATATTATATTATAATGGCAGTCGTTAAGTCATGTCAGAGGCCTTATGGGCGGCTTGATAACTTCTGACAGTACGGCCCGCTACTGTTTCATAATCCTCTACCAACCCGGACTTTGCCCCCGTGGTGGAGTATGGCCTAACCTTTCTGCAATGCAGAAAGAGACCCGTGTCCCAACAGTGGAGACATACAAGGGTTGATAACGATTCAATGCAGTTATTGGCTGTACGTCAATGGGAATAGAAATGACGTACCGACTCAATTTAGGGTTGGGTTGTGTCGCTCAGCGTGCTTTGGTTAGGGTCGGCTATTCTTTAATAAATCACACCTGAAAAGAGACAATTAGCCAAAGAATTTAGCCACTTGAAACATCCTATAAGTCAATCTCACACCAAAACATCTACGAGCTGAGAATCAAGAACTACAATTCTTGCACAATATTTAGAAGGGTTTTTGCTCATTGGTATCAATTCTCTGGTTCGTAGTGCTCGTTGTCGTCGTCGTCAGGCTATACTAGCCCACTGCTGGACATAGCCCTCCCCTAAAGAGCGCCACGTTGTGCTATCATAGGGGGTAATACCCACGGGGGGAGACCGTCACTGTGTTATAATGTATGTTATTCTACTCCGCCATATATACTTTTGTATGACCCAGAAGCCAAGCAGTTTGACTGATTCAGATAAAATATGATTGTATCAAAGAAAATACATTCATAAGGATAAATAGTTAGTGACGTCATGAAAAAATAAAATTGCTCAAGGGAATATATTATTTCTGTAAATCAAATTTCCATAGTGAAACACATCTTTCAAAGTCCCTTCGCGTACTCTTCTAAAGCCAGGTTACAAGCGCGTGTAATGTGTAACATAAGATTACGTCAAAACGTGTGGAAGGCACACGAACGCCACAGCAATGATGTAAAGCAAATCTTGTTGGAGAGCTATTCCACACATTTGTTAAGAACATGCTGTCATAGCTGCTTCATGAGACATCCACACAGCACAATCGTGACGAACGCCGTCCAAACGACGATGGTCTTTGTACTCGCGCAAAAAACTGACAGCCGATGGATCACCACGAGCGCTCAACAGCACGAGCGAGCCGTGCATGTAGTGTTGTCCACACACACGACTCATGTTGCATTAATCAGTAGATTATATGACATGTGACACGCGTCTGGACCCGGTTAAGATATGTGACGGGCAAATGTGCAACCTTGTGGCACTGTTCTGATCTCAAACGGCGAGCGTAAAGTAGAAAACATGATTGTCAATATTAGAATTGATCGATCCATCGATCGATATCAACCCTTGTATGTGCCCACTGCTGAGGCACGGGTCTCTTTCTGCATCGTAGGAAGTTTAGGTTATACTCCACCACAGGGGCCAAGTCCGGGTTGGTGGAAGATTGTAAGATAGAATTTATAATTTAGATTAAATCGAGTGAAAAAGTGGTTTAATTCGGCACGCAGTTTGGCAAATGTTTTTATTTTCAAAAACATTTTATTTATTTTCCTTCATAAATAAAATGTTTACGTCTTCACAGTCCTCTCCACCGTCACTTCAAGATCTTCAATTCCCTGTCCATCTCGTCTATTACCCTCCACCACCTTTTCGATGTTATCGGGCAGGTGGCTTACCCACCACCTAATAGCCATTCTCGGCCACCACTCTGCCTTTATCCACCGTCCATCCATTCAGACGTCTAGTCAAATTTCTCGCCTATTCCTATATTGTATAAATAAAAATAGTTGCTTTAGGATGACCGGCTGTCGACTGTTCCTAGAACTTGAAATAAATAATAAACATTGTAACATTGTTTCATAAAGTGTATTCAATTTCACTTTTTACCATAGTACATTGCATTGATATTACTAACATTAATTTAGTATCACAGCTCAAAAACATTTTTAAAATAAGTTTTTTTTGTAATAAGTTACATTTTTGACACCTCATTACAGAAACGCTTAGAACACTTTTGTCATCAGGTGTCAAAAGCAGCTAAGGTAGTATATTAGGTATATTCTTACAGCTAACCTGTTCTTTGTCTTTGTGAAAATTATAAAATTTTTACGTAACAATGGAGTATTAATATTGTTGCAGAACAACCAAATAGTTTTACACAATACATACAAATATTAGTTCACAAAACATACACACTTTATTGTTGATTATGGTCGTTTCTTAAAAGCGTTCCATGAATAAATAAGTCTGCCGACAGTTAATATTATAATAAACAAGTAAATTAATAGTACATTACACAACTAGGGTGGTAATACAAAGAAAGGCTGAGATCGCAGAAGTTTGCGGCCCGAGCTGCAAGCGAGGGACGTAAATATGCGATCGAGAGCTTTCTTTATTACCTCCCGTGTTGTATACATCTTTTTATGTCTACTCTTTGCGGAAAAAGCCACTTTATTGCCAGGTGTGGCATAAAATAACTTTAAACAAAAAGAACCTAGCTTATTTAAAATGTACATTTCAGTAAACACTTTTGGCGTTTATTGACGGCTCGGGTAAAGGAGTTGACAACATTTTTAATTATGCTTTAAACAACCAAACATCATAATTATCCATACAACATAATGAAAGTATTTTATATATATTTTAGATTGCGAGAACTAAAACAAATTATAGGTTAAGGTAAGATAATTCGACTAGAGCTTTAAACCATTTTTAAATAGCAAAGGATCGTTTTCTATTTTACTCCGTTACAACAATTGAAAATAAACCACTGCATCAAAGAACAATGTGCTTTTTTCGGATGATTAAAATATTAAGTCTTCATTACATGAATGATATTGGTTTATTTATAGTACAGTTTATTCGTGTCTTCATGGCTAATGTTCAGTTCCCATTGTGGTCAAATTCACAGCCAAACCATGTCTGCTACCTGCCAAAGAAAAAT
Organism: Yponomeuta sedellus; assembly: GCA_934045075.1. Lineage (NCBI taxonomy): Eukaryota > Metazoa > Arthropoda > Insecta > Lepidoptera > Yponomeutidae > Yponomeuta > Yponomeuta sedellus. Next base: position 15,420,979 of record OW203727.1, on the reverse strand, counting down.
ACACCTTAGCATTATTCCTGTAAATGTTTTTCGTATAAGTAACGCTTCAAAGAATTTCCAAGAGTCTGCTCGAGACAGCCCTTTTGTCAAAGAGCAGTAGCAAAAAGGTGTGATGTATGTATATCGTGACTACAGAAACCGCTTTTCAAGACCACAAAATGAAGTACAATAGGCTACGACGTACAAGCACAAAATAGTTTTGACGTGAGACCAAACTTATGTTTTGTTTGAAGTTTTTCTTTTCAGATTAAATCTACTCATTTTACATCATTTTGGCATGATAAGATGGATAAATAATTTTGATAAATTTTGCATAATTATCTATATAATCCTTGTTAGTTTAGGCTGAATAAAAGTGGCGTATTTGTGCATTGAAGATATTCATTATATTCTTTTGTAATGCACTTACCCGTGCTAAGGACAATTTTAAAATCCTATTTAGAGGCTAAAAATTTCACCCATGCCGGGACTCGAACCAGCGACCTCTGGCTAAGCGTACCAGAGGTCACGGGTTCGAGTCTCGGCATGGATGAAATTTTTAGCCTCTTAATAGGATTCTAAAATTGAAGATATTTACCAAAATGTTGCATAACAAAAAAAAAAACATGAATTTCGTTTTTTCATCTAAATTGAAGGAAAACTTGATTAGGACTGTTAGTGAAAGACATGATTATGACTGTTAGTGTAATCTGAGCCTAAGTAGGTAAGGATTATGATGTCTTGCATTCTTTGTGTTTTTTTTTTTTATTATTTTTCATACAAATTCGGTGAAAAACCGTAAATAGTTTTACTTGACATGGGACATTTTGCAATATAAACGACGATAACTATCTAGAATCCTTGTAACTTTGGGCTGAATAAAAGTGGCGTATCTGTACATTGAAGATATTCATCAAAATGTTTAAAATGTGGTGTATAGGTCTCTGTGACTTTATATGAGCTTTTTTTTCATTCGTTTAGGCCACGTAAAAAGTACCGGAAATTTTGTTCTAACTTTTTCTATTAGAAAGCTTACATATGAGTAGGCTTATTTATGTATATTTAACGGACTAATTTGTATACACAAACAGTCGCAGGCAAACGTAAAAGGTACGTATGATGTAAAAAGGAAAAACCCAAAACTTTTCAACAGCAATCTACGCCGCACGCTGACAAAAACTAGACAATCCGCCTTGTTTCACGTCGCATGTACGCTCGCTAGGACGTGCGGCACGCAACAGCAGCGAGTTTCAAATTCATGGTCCGAGTCAGACGATATTTATGAGCGCACAACTTCGGAGCGAGCAGATGTGCATCAGAGCCATCGCAAAACTAACGTTCGCGGTCTGGTATTGCAGAGATAATGCAGCCCATAAACGTCCTACTGTATGGCACAGGTCTTCTCTTAGAGAGAGGTGAAGAAATTTATTTCTTTTGCTAATCCTCGCAAAATATATACGACGACTTTCAATAAAATCTGTGTTTTAATTACAATAGCGTGTTGCTTGCGCAAAAGTTTTCACAAGAGGAAGAAACAAAAGACGATTTATAGAAGAAAAAAAAAGTTTGTATTAGCAAAGAGGTTGCATACTTTTTGACAGACGCAAACAGCAGGTATGAAGAAGAAGAAGACAGACATTTATTTAACGTTACAAATACATACAACATATAACAAGTGATTAGTAATGGACAAATTGGGCTTAGTCAATAGGAATGTGTTTCATCACTCTATGTTTCCTTCACCGGTAGCGAGAGGTGTTTCTACTATAACTTCATAAATCATCGTAACTTAGAAAATAAAAACAAAGCACATGCAGGGATTCGAACCCACGCGGCCACGACCGAATGAAAATCCGGTGTTTTACCGCTCCCGTACCACAAAGATTTACATAAACATATTCATGATTAAGTGCGCCATACGGTTCTTCATTTCTGTCCGGCGAATCTTTCTTTTAACCAAAGGCCTTTGTTAACATACACGGAACTTGCCATAAACTACACTATTGTAATGGTTAGCCATTGTTATTAGTGAGATAAATCGATTGACAGGATGCAGAAATAGGATGCTAAAAACTGAAACTTCATACCAATTGCCGTATTGCATATGTTACAGTCAGAAGTCTTAAATGGTCAAAACAAATTTTGACTGTTAAATTTAGTCGATTTAGTATCCAACAATGTCGATTTGGTTTTCAGTCTTACATTTTCAACCTAACACGCTCCTTCGCGCTCCTCTTTGCTACGCACTTCGTCGCACCCATATTTTTGCTGTCGCGGATTGAGTGATGCATAATTTTAGATGTTTTTACCATTTGGTATTTCAAATGTAAGCTTTGGACAAAAGTGCTTTTGACTGATTTTAGCAGTCAAAATTAGTTTTGACCGTTTAAAAGTTTTGATAGTAAAATATATAACATTATAAAGAGGATACATTTGTAAGCTTAAATGTAAGTGCCTACACTTACATTTAGTCCAATTTGTCCAGGTAGTCCGATTTACATATTTTTTTCACCAGTATTTTAAATAGACTTTCAGGATGTACGGTCACGAGCACTATCCTGTGACATATACAATTCAAAGTCAAGATAGCAAGGGGATGCATTAAATTCATCATCATTTCCAGGGCACAAATTTTTACGCAGAAAATAGTTCGAAAAAGTGTTATTGGTACAGCTATGGCTGTTTAATTTGTAATTTTTATGTTCGACTAACCAGTCATAATGAGAATAAAATTGCATTTCGAATGCTAGTAGACTACAAAGTAGTCAAATGACAGCAGTGGCCGTCTGAACCGGTTACGGACAATTTCGCAACTAAAATGTAAATAAAGTTAGAGCTGAACAATTGAATTGGCCATTCTTAACAAACCACAACAAACTAAACGCATCGATGCAAAATTTCATATTCTACCCACAAAGTGATACAAGTTTACTGTCATTACAGAACCGTTAAGTTTGTAGCCGGTTCACTGAGCACACAGTCGCCGTCCCATCCATAGGATATTGTGCAGGTTTTGTGCATGCACCCGTTCACGCCTGAGCTTTGCCGTAGCACGATATTAGATTTTGGTATAAAGGAGCGTGTTGTAGAGATGTTTTTGTCACTTGAAAACTCCTCCAGACAACGCCTTCTCATACGTATTAAACTTCCTAATTTGAAATTTGGTTGAGCTCAACAAAATCTAACACGAGTGTCGGGCAATTCGAAAAATTTTATTCAAAAACGTTATTTTTATTAAAATTTAAATCGGTAAATCGGCCGGTTTATAGCCCATAAGCTCTAAAAAAATAATATCAAAATCGGCTGCGAATAAAGCGTGCAACTCGGTGCAGGTGCTCTGAATGGCGTTTTGATTTATTTTTATAAAGTGATACGCTTGATGAATGTGTTTTTTAGAACATGTTGGAATTTTCCCGGTGTAGGTGAAAAAAAAATGTAAAACGGGTCTACAGTAACATTTTTATGTGATCTTTTTCCATTTAGTGTTATCCACGACGTTTTTATAAGCTTTAATTGAAATGCTTGTAACATTCAAACCTGGATCTCAACTGTAAGCAAAGTAACTGTACAAAAGAGAGTTCACAAAGTACTAACTTCAGCTTTCCACGTCCAATCAAGCGAGTCGATCAAAGGAATAGAATATTAAAATGAAAGTTAGTCGGAGAACAAAGTCCCTCGAAACTTGCCGAAAGTTCTCGTGGGGCCAATGAGCAATAAAAACGAGCGAGAATAATTAAATATCTATCACAAAACACAAACACTTGCTCTGCTCCGAAACTTCCGGGTAATATCGGGTGACTTTGAATTAGAGAAATTTTAGGAGAACGCTATGAAAAACTGTGATATCAATGTTACGTCGGTAATGGTGTAACATATTTATAAATATTCATGACTTCCGACCCTTTGCTCGAAACCGTGAATCCAAATTCGAAGTGGTAGGAAATAACATGACGTTGAAAAATTATTGTACGTTAACTGTATTAGAGTCCGTCTTCTGATATATGTAAATAATGAAAAGAACGATGAGCCCGCGGGCGCGGATCATTGCCACAAGGTTTAATACTAGTTTTTAACTTTTCATCCTAGTATTGTTATTCTAAGCTTAAATGAAGTAATTTTGGATTAATAAAAAAAAGTAACTGGTTCCCCATTACTTTCAATACTACCCACATAAGTTTTTTCAGAATGTCTCCTTCAAATTTGTCAATCTAAATCGAGTTTACCCTGTAGGATACATAGACCTGCACAATTTATACAAAACAAGTCCGGCGGCTTCCAGTAGGAATCGAACCTACCACCTCCATTTTGGTAGTCAAGTTAGTTCCATCATTAATTCATCAGCGGACAGCGGAGCATTAAAGTGTTGTTTTTTTTGCACTAAATATGACTACTGGGTCGAGAAATTAAGAGAAAACATGTTCAGATTCAGATTAACAGATGCCTAGATATATAACATCTACCACTTTCATCCCTTCAATTTTTTTCACCACTCTTTTCTGATAAATATTTCAATAAGTACTGTATGCCAAAATTAAGTAAATAGCGGTGGCTGCTGCAGTTTCGACATCCATGTTAGACACACAGTAATTATCGACTAAGGTTGTGCGATCCTGACCTACACCGCGATTACCCATAAAGGTCGATTTACTGACCATGAATGAAGCGTTAGAGAAGCCGTCACTCTAAGCCAGCTGCCAATCAGTTGCGCGCAAAAGACGCGCAAAACACTTTTGACACAAAATGGACTTCTTCTTCTTAGCGTGTCGATGGCAAGCCATCGTGGTGAAAGAATTTGCTAATCAGCGTTATGGACTCGCTGATTGTTCCCCAGGGTGCACCATACGTACCTACGGGCGCAGTGAGCTCCTGAATGGACTGAAGGGGCGGGACGAAGCCCACATGGAAGAGACGGGGCAAGGGCGCGATTTGTATACGTATAGTGAAGTACACTAACATGTACTTGTATATACGAGTACATGTTAGCACGAGTGGGTCCACATACTGTGGGAATCCAGCTTTACATGGAAATGCTTAGGTTCATTCTGAAAAGGCTACTTTACCTTGGATAAACGGCGTGCAAGTCCGGGTGCACGGGCACGTGGGTGGAGTGAGGCGTCTGCGGCCTGGAGTGGGGCACAGGCGAGGCCGCGGCCGATGCGTTGATCGCGCGGATGCGCGCGCGCAGCCTCTCGTATTGCTCCGGTTGGTATTGCGCTGCTATCGTTACCGCGTTGCCGGAATACTGTGGATAGAAAATGAAGCCGTGAACTTTGCCGCACACTAATGAGACTGCGGTGGCTGTACTGGGCTATTAATGTCTCTATCAAATATAAAAATAATTCAATATCAACCCCTATATGTCCTTACTGCGGCGCCACGGGTCTCTGCCTGCATCGCAGGAAGGTTAGGCCATACTCCACCACGGGGGCAAAGTCCGGGTTGGCGAGGATGGTAAGACAGTGCGTGCCTCACTATCAGAAGTTATCAAGCCGCCCATATGGCCTCTAACATGGCTGTCATGTAATGACAGCCGGTTATAGCAGCCTTGCAAAGCACGGAAGGGCTCGGTAAAAATGCCACTAGCGGTAGTCACGGGACGGTCACCCAAGCAATCGATTCCAATTCCTCGGTTCAACTAGGCCACATTAATAAATACTTTTAATTAAGTAAAAGACAAAACGTCCATTAGCAACGTTAGAAACAATACCTAATTTAGTTGTAGAGCCCGTCGCTCATAAGAATAAACGTTATTTGACCAGGTTCGAATACAAATAGTTAATAGTAGGCACAGAATTAAATTAATAATGGAAAACAGTTTAGCAAATAACTATACTTGACTTTCCCTTCCATGGTTGTCTGAAGAGATCCTTCGAAGCGATAAGACCGCCAGTTGTATACTTAGATATTTAAGAAAATTCATGTATCTTTTATTGTGTATGGGGTGCAATGAAGTAAAGTAAAAGAGTATTTGAAATGAAATGAAGAAACTTTATTGTAAAACAGGGTTACAATGGTGGTTACTGGCTACCATTTATTTAAAAACCACACAATAGATAATACATATTGTATTAAAGATTATATTCTTTTTGTTGCACTAACCCGTGCTAAGGACAATTTTAAAAACCTTTTTATAAATTTTAAAAGTAGTCCCGGCATGGGTGGACTTTTAAGCCTCTAAATACGTTTTTAAAATTGTATTAAAGAGTTATATAAAGGGCTCTGATGTAATCTTATCTAAGTTTAGAAATACAAAGTTGTCAAAACTGGACCAGCCACACACTCGGTCTCGGCCTGTTCGACTTTTAACCAAACGAAATTTATTGACTTTTTAGCACCCAGCCACCAATCAACAACAACTCCGAGCTTTCAAACGAGTGATCGACAAGCCGTTGGCATCGGTTCTGAAAGCCACAACCTTGATTTGGACTGCTATAGTATAGTTAAGGCTGCTATTATGAAGAAAAATGAATACGCTTAGTTAGGTAATTAGGTATTACCTAATAAGTTATTAAGTTATAAGTTATCAGACCCTTTTAATATATAACTATGTATGAGTACTATGAGGCACAACTATGAGGCTTAGGGCCAGTTTCTGAATTGAAAATTTCACTAAGTAAAAGCTGAAGTAACGTTTTGTCACGCTCTTTTCTGGTAAATTCGAAGGGTAAAACTACAAAATTAAAACTGCTTTTATACGTATTTATGCTCGTTTATAACATTTTTACAATTTTGGGAAAATTTTAAAAATGTAATAAACGAGCATAAATCCGTATAAAAACAGTGTTAATTATGTCTAGTGCTCGTGTTAACCTTGGTAAAACTACAGTTAACTATTCATGGCATTAAACCGGCGATAAGTGCGAAAAACCTCTAACTAACACAACAACATCACAAATGTATATTCACTTGAGGCCTCGTTATTTCTACTTAATTGAACAAGGCACCTTTCATTTACGACGCATCGCGACGTCGCCCTTTTATGTTAAAAAACGTGGCGGCCATAAATTTTCAACAGGTCATTTGCCACACTCTTTATTTACTTAAGTAATAAGTAAAGTATCGGCGGCATCGCTGACCTATTTGTAGGTAGAGCGTAGCCTTTAAAATAAGTAAAAATTTGGTTTCACAGAAGCGCTAGTGGCGTAGTAAAACCGAGTGATTGGAAGCAATCACTTGGCTTTAGCAACAACGGGCGCGAACAGGTTCTGGATGGGTGACCATCCCGTGGCGTACGGGCGGCTTGCGAACTTTTGACAATAAGGCCCGCCACCGTCTTACAATCCTCCACCAACCCGGACTTGGCCCCCGTGGTACAGGATGGGTGAGCGTCCCGTGACTACCGCTAGTGGCATTTTTCCGAGCGCTTCCGTGCTTCGCAAGGCACGTTAAGCCGTTGGTGCCGGCTGCCATACAATGGCAGTCGTTAAAAGGCATATCAGAGGCCTTATGGACGGCTTGATAACTTCTGACAGTAAGGCCCGCCACTGTCTTACAATACTCTACCAACCCGGACTTGGACCCCGTGATGGAGTATGGCCTAACCTTCTTGCGATGCAGGAAAAGACCCGTGCCCCAGCAGTGGGGACATACAAGGGTTGATATCGAATAATAACTGCCAATCAACACAATAAATTGTGCTGGTCCCAATATAGGATAAATCTGCGCATAGTTAGCAGGCGAGGAAATCTCAAACATGGAAATAGAATTATTGAAATGACTTCTATCAAGTTTACCACACTTTACAGCCTCAAAATTCTACACGCAAAAACATTATTTTTTACTTCAAAAACAATGACCTTATTAGCCAGCTCTATAGATGACGGTATAGTATCAAAAAAGCTTTTAGGTCGCATTGTCGAGAGGCTGGGTGACAGAATAATATGTTTTAAAAGTACAGCCCAGCATTAAATAAAGATCACTCCCAGACCAGGAAAGAAAATTCGATTGCAACAAAAAAAATATGCCTTTTCGATGGGATCAACAGTAGTAATATTTGAAAATATTTTACTGGTTCTCTTCGTTTACGTTATTATAACAATCTGTTGTTTAATCTGTGCTTCTGTGGCAATTTAAATAAATTCATCATAATTATCACTAACCCATTATGTCCCCACCGCGGGCACGGGTCTCTTCACTGAAAAAGGCCTTACTCCACTACGGGGGCCAAGTCCGTATTGGTGGAGGTTTGAAAGACTAGTGGCCTGGTAAGACCACTTACTGTCAGAAGTTTTCAAGTCGCCATAAGGCCTCTGACTTGGCTTAACGACTGCTACCTATCGACGGTAGCCGGCACCAGCTACTTAACGTGCCTTTCGAAGCACTGGAAAAATGCCGCTAGCGTTAGTCTTAGACGGTCACCCATGCATGCACAAGACGCGCCTTATGTTGCTTAACTTGAATTAATTCAAATAAATTAATTCTTCTTTCACCCCGCAATGATGGCACAACCTTGCCCTATGGCGCTCATTAGGGGAGGGCTATGTCCGGCAGTGGACTGGTATGGCCTGAAGAAGAATTCTTCTTTTTCCCGTCTTAATTAGTAAGTATATAAACAAATTTGTAGTTATGACACTTTATGGTTTTGTCTATGCTTCTGTGGCAATTTAAATAAATTAATCTTCTTTTTCCCCTTCTTTGCCTAACTAACAAGGCAGCTATAAATCCCATTTCAATAAGCCGATCGAAACAAAGGACCAATTTGACAGCGCACTCGAGAGCGATATCAAAGGTAAAAGAAGAAGAAAAAAATCCCTTTTCACAAGGTAAAAGCGCTTTGTTGATATGGCTTATAGTTTTCCATAACCAAGATGGTTCTTTTCCTTCAAAGAGCTCAGACGGTAGAGCCTTTATTTTGTACAAAGTTTTTACATTAGGTGGCGTTACAACGTATGGTGCAAACCTCTTTACACCATTTTTTTTATATTTCTTTAATTCTGTGTTCTTTATCAACCCTTGAAAGAAAGAAAGAAAATGTATTTATTTGACGACACAATACTCAAAACAAAACAAAAAACACACAAACCAATTAAAAAAAAAAGATTACACAGAAAGCAAAAAAAAAAAAGACACAGCTAAAAAAAAATCAACTTTACAACACGAAAACAACATAATTTAATACATAGGTTATAAGTATTGAGCCCCCAAAATGGGCCCGACTCAGCATAATGTAGCAACAGACTTGTCAGTTGCAACGCTGATTTTCAGTCGGGTCCAAGCTGCGGTTAGCCATGTACGTGAGAAAAAATAAATTAATAAGCTGCCCGTGGTGTGAAATATACAATAGAATACAATACTTAAATATTATACTGTGCAGTGCTTGTGAAGAGTGAATGTAATAAATACACAATATAATCGGATAGACAGTGAAACAAATAAGTCAGTGATATAATTCAATGGTGATATACAAATATTATGTTGATAGACTTACGGGTAAGCGAATAAAATACAAACGAGAGAAGTTCAGTACGTGAAGTGGTGACCTGCGAGAAAACATCCCGTTCACTCTAATATGGACCGTAAAGTGCGTGCCATTAGTACGCGTACGCGAACACAGACCGTGGACAAGGAATGGAGGTGCGAGGCAACATGGCCGAGGCCTTGCATGTTCCACTGCTGGGGCACGGGTCTTTTCCTGCATCGCAGGAAGGTTAGGCCATACTCGTCCACGGGGGCCAAGTTCGGGTTGGCGGAGGATTGTAAGACAGTGGCGGGCCTTACTGTTAGAAGTTATCAAGCCGCCCATAAGGCCTCTGACATGGCTTTACGACTGCCATTATATGACAGCCGGCACCAACGGTGGCTTAACGTGCCTTGCAAAGCACGGAAGCGCTCGAAAAAATGCCACTAGCGGTAGTCACGGGACGCTCACCCATCCTGTACCTGACGCGCCTGTTGTTGCTTAACCAAGTGATTGATTCCAATCACTCGGTTCGCCTAGGCTACGAGCGCTTCATCACGCGCTAATTCTGTGTATCATTTTCAAAATTTAAAATTACCTCACCCATTATTGAGATTACCCTCATTTTTAGAATACTACTTCACATTTTGATTGGACCACACTATTAAATCTTCCATTACCTGCTGTTCTGTTTTTATTTAGCATTTATCCGTCTAAACACACACATTTAAATAAAGCACGAAGTTTTTTTTTTTATTTTACATACTGGCAAATACATTGCTTCTGGCCCCACACTAGGATACCCTGTGACGTGGGAACCAGAAACAACAACATCACAAACATGTAAACATCCAAGACCTGGACTTTTTTTTCCAGCCGGGATTCGAACCCGGGACCTCTTGCATGGTAGGCAGACGCGCTACCGCTACGCCACAGAGGTCGTCGGTCGAGTTGAAGTCGTTCCAGTTTTATTATTTTATAAAAGCTTAATAACATCACAAGGTGTAGGTTCTAATCATATCACGTCACATCACATCACACTTTAAATCATATCACACTAATATTATAAGCGCTAATATTAGAAGCGCTCGTGACCTAGGCGAACCGAGTGATTGGAATCAATCACGTGGTTAAGCAACAACAGGCGCGGTCAGGTACGGGATGGGTGAGCGTCCCGTGACTACCGCTAGTGGCATTTTTCCGAGCGCTTCCGTGCTTCGCAAGGCACGTTAAGCCGTTGGTGCCGGCTGTCACATAATGGCAGTCGTTAAGCCATGTCAGAGGCCTTATGGGCGGCTTGGTAACTTCTTATAGTAAGGCCCGCCACTGTTTTACAATCCTCCACCAACCCGGACTTGGCCCCCGTGGTGGAGTATGGCCTTACCTTCCTGCGATGTAGGAAGAGACCCGCGCCCCAGCAGTGGGGCGAGTGGGGGTTACAAGGGTTGATAACGAATATTATAAAGGCAGAAGTTTGTGAGTGTGTACGTTTGTTACTTCTTCACATCTAAACGGCTGGAGAGATTTTAATAAAATTTGGTATGGAGTTAGCTGACACCCTGGATGAACACATAGGCTACGTTTTACTGCGGGAAAATATCTTATTTCGATTAGAAAATCGAGAAACCGCTGGTATCACAGCGGGGTATAGCTATTTCAATATGTTAACTGTAATCTGTTGGTATTTATGAGTATGTACATTATTCTAGTTCATCAGCATCAAGGTAAACTGGAAGATAACGCTGTTAGCATTGAGTTCGCCTTTGTATTTTTAATTTTTTTTATAGTTTCTTTCAAGAGTTATAGTAAATAAACAACTCTTTTAGTTTTAGTCCTTTAATCTAAATATCGACTAAATTACATAACATTTATGGCTTATGCTTATGACAAAGTGATCAATCAAGTTCGCTGAATTGCAATACAGTTACCATCGCAAGGAGGAGTTAGATGAACAAATATAATTACCGCCACTAAAGGAACTATTGGGAAGTCTAACAAATTATTCTCACTATTTGCATTGCCCATTCGAACAAGTGATAATAGGGTTTACAGCCTAGCTTTTCTTTTCAATAAATAATCTTTAACGGCCTTACTAATAAGGTTATGAGCTGTGTATATAGCCGTTATGCGAGGTCTGACAAATTGAATATTTGTACGCTAAATGCGATTAAACCAGTTTTAATTGATATACGTCAAATAGTTATTCAGAGTGTATAACTTATTTATTAGTAAGGCTGTATACATTTAACACTCTTAACATTACTTATTAGAACTTGAAGTAAATGTAAGACTTAAATAGTAAAAATAAGCACATAGTCAAGTATTTGTGCCGTTTGGTGTTAAGACACTCGCATCGTTGGGGTCTGAGGCGCGACTGTTCTTCAAAGAACTATCGTCGTGCCTCATCGACACAACCAGGAACCCCTGGGCTGGCTATTTACCTTTGTCAGAGGATAAGTCTCGCCATCCAGCGAGGCAACTTAGCCAGCATACTGGAGACCTTTGCCAGAGGCAATCATCATCTGTGTGCAGTTTTTATATTTAGTTCTGTATGTCCCCATTGCTGGGGCGCGGGTCTCTTCCTGGATCGCAGGAAGGTTAAGCCATACTCCAACACGGGGGCCAAGTCCAGGTTGGTGGAGGATTGTAAGACAGTGGCGGGCCTTATTGACAGAAGTTATCAAGCCGCCCATAAGGCCTCTGGCGTGGTTCAACGACTGCCATTACATAACAGCCGGCACCAACGGCTAAACGTGCCTTGCGAAGCACGGAAAACTTTTATTTAGTTATGGGTAGTTTACTTTATTTAGGATTTTAATGTACATAGTCTACATTTTTCTATTATGCATGTCTTATTATTACTGTCAATATTTTCAAGCTGTTAATAAAATTATTACTCGATCTATAAAAAGGAAAACTAAACAAAAAAGGGTCTGTTGCCAACATATTTATTTTGTGTACAGATTCTAAAGTTCATGGATCAAGCTTCGATTTACCAAAGGCTTCTATCTATATCCTACGCGGGGGATGGGATCTCACAGATTACATGGTAGGGCTATTGTTCCGATTAATTGGAATTGCACAGTTTCGTCGATGTATCATACCTTACGAGTTTGTTTCTCAAATGCGGTCATGAAAACAATAAATTACATCAAATTATGAAAATCTTAGTAGTATTGAAAAAACTAATAAGTAATAAAGGTTTTCGAAGTAGAGGAACTTTTATTTATAAATTTTAACAAAACCCAGAACGTAAAGCGTTTTAAACCTTAAGTGCGTTCAAAACCTGAAAATGTTTAATACGCTTTACGTTCTGTTCTAAGGTGTTCTGGTGTACAATAAACAATATTATTTTCTTATCTTAAGGAACAAAGCTTTCTTAATTATAAGATCACTTTTGAGTGCTTCTCATATTTAGGTTAAGACTAACTTAAATCTCCACTGCACGCAAAACAATATGTAATCTATAATTCCTAAGTTACAACACAACTATTTTAGTTCGACAATAAAAAATATCAATTTGCTACAAAACATTGTTGAGGTTCCACCTATTTGGCTTGTTCGAATTTTAGCGTCAAATCTCTAAGTACCAACGCTGCAATGTCGAAATTCCTCTTTAGCCAATCTACGAAGCGATAACCAGACACCAAGTTGTGGCTACAGGATGGACGGACGAGGCTGTTAGCGCTAACCATAACACTATTAAAGGCTTACCTGCGAGCCTATCTGCCGTCTGAATTTCCTCGTCGCATTTGGCAGGTCACACGCTTAAGAGCCAAACTAAAGACAGTAATGATTGCTTGCTCTTTTCATTATACTCTTTTTTTTGACTAAGTGAAATTCTCAATTCAGAAACTAGCCCTAAAACAAGTTTCTACGACGTCAAGCAAAAATGTTGGCCCTAGTCCAATGCAACACGAACGTTGGAAATGGGATTTAAACATGATTGCTTTGGACAAAGAAAGGACCTTTAGCTCATTAGCAACGAATAAAAGATCAGATACATATTTTCTATCCTATTATATTGAATATATACTCGTACGTTCACACAGGGCACAGGCCTTCTCCAGAGAGAGAGAGTATGGGCCTAATTACCACTGGGGATTGGCAGTTTCAAGCGCTGAGGTATTTGAACTTGTCAGGTTACCTTACGATGTTTTCCTTCACCGGTAGCGAGTGCTATTGCTACTGTAACTTCACAAATGTATATAACTTAGAAATCAAAGTGATGGTACATGCCCGCACTGAGAATCAAACCTGGGTCTCCCGCTTCCGAGGCCACTTTTCTACCCACTGGCTTGATGTAAAATGGTCAAAAATAAAACGATTTCTTGATTTGTGACAAATTCGAACAGTAAAGTCTCTTGGATTTTTTTCTTTTATTTTTAATGTCGTCGAGCCATTTGGTGGGTAATTTATCTACCCCAAGATTCGTAGATGGATTCATTTCTTAGAATGTTTATTTCCACAATGATACGCAACGTTCATTGCATAACCACTAAACCACAGATCATAAAATAACTTTACTAATTGGTTACGCAATGCAAATCGATTTGTTGTAATGAACATTACGTCGAAACATTGTGCGTTTAGTAAGACGAGCTTAAGTTCTGAATAGAACCTTGTCGACGCTGACCATGAACGCTGGAAGCGGTTTATTTTTATTTCATAATTATATCAAGTTCGACCGACATGAAGTAACCATGGTCCCTTCGTCCACCATCCATCTAAAGGAGAACAGAGAGGCCTGCAGCCAATAGGGTTAGCTAGATTTATAGCATGATAATTATTGATTTATAAGCGCATCCACTTACTTCACTTTTTGTCGGAAGAATTCACATTTAGCTCTGACTCGCAAAGCTTAATCATGGTGAAAAGTGGCGGTTATAAATCAATAATGTGTAGTATAGTTCTTACGATTATCGTTAGGATGATGATGTTTTCCACACAGGAGTTCGATGACGGCGACCGCAAGATTTGGTGAGAATTCTGCACGGCTAATAGGTACTTGCAAAAACTTGCAAAGCCCAGCTTAGAATACTCGGTTACATTGGCCGCGGTAAAGATTATGAAGGAAGACAGAAAGGTACTGACATTTGACAGATGAAGAACCTACCTTTAACGCCGCAGCCGCTTGTTCGTGCGTGGCCCTGGTCAAGTCCCGTCCGTCGACGCTCAATATCCGGTCCCCACGGTGCAGCATGCCGTACGCAGCCCCGGACATTCCCACGCCCGATACGAACACCCCGCAAGCGTCGTCTTCGCCCCCCGTCACTTCCGCCTCGCCTCCTAGGCCTCCCACTATGTCCATGCCGAGCCGGGAGCCGGAGCGGACTAGACGGACCATCCGGACGCATCTGTGAGGAAAGGTTACTATTACGTAAGCAGCTTACACTGAGTTACGTACCGCCTAAAATTATTTGCTAAATTTGTATTATTACTGTGTGCTTCAGTCTTGTTTAGATGTTTACTGCTGCTTTTACTGTTCTGTGCTGTTAATATGTGATGCTTTGTATACTTATATTTCCATAATCATTTTATCTATCTATCTGGGTATCTCAGAAATGCGGGTTTCCTGAATTACCCTTTTTTTAATAACATGGTATACATAATTTTACGAAATTCATGCTGTACACACTCTTTATGAGGTTGCAGCCTCCAGTAAATCGTTATCTTAAAAAAAAAAACTTTTTTCTGATCCACTACTTTTTTGCTGGCTCTGTTTTTGAAGACTAAGAACAAACATTGTTTTATATTTGCGATCGTTGAAACCTTATTTACGAAAGCGCCAATCCAAGTAAGTTATTGTGTACTACTAACATGTACTTATCACAAAGGAAAAGTTATTTATTGTCTACGCTACATTAAAAATTAACTGAGAGATCCCTATATTTGACGAGGTACGAAGTTCGTTGCCTTTTGTTCAATTTTGCTTTATCCTCAATTAATTATTAAGAATCCTTTTGAAATTCGTCATGTCGACAGGTGCCTCTCTATTCGTAACACCTTAACCAGATTTAATTATAAATTTCATCGCATAATTATTCACAATTCTTGCTTAATAACTTCAGTTAAAGTATTTCAGTTCATTCCTTACATTTCCGGAATCACGACCTTGATTTTTTGTCGGAAGAGTCTATTCAGGTTAATTTCAGTTCCGATAATTTACATCTATCGAATATAACCTCGAGGTGATTCAGATCAAGTGAAAAATTTTATAATACTACATTGAGTATACGGTATTTGAATCTGGGATTAACCAGGTGACTGTAAACGATTTAATGAAAGGATCAAAAGAGTTAACCCTATAAATGCCCTTTCAGGTTTCACGTTAGGCTATATTTAACAAACCACCGGATTCGATTTTAGTTGGGAATTTGCACAGAGCGGTTTTTGATGGGTCAATGAGCGTCGATGTATTCTGTGTATTGACTCGATTTGGCAAAGCCGGTTTGAATTCGTTTGATGTGCGAAAATGAAAGTAAATACTGTTGAACCGAAAAAGCAAGGAATGTTTTAAACCTATTAACTGAATGTAGTTTAGTGACAAAAACAAAGTTTGTACGCAAAATAAGCAAATGGTCTTGTAATTTTACAGCTGAAAAATAATCTAAACAAACCTAAGTACTTTGACAAATTGAAATATGCTAAGAAAATATATACATATGGAAGAAAATTATTTGAAATATACTTTTGTTTCACTGTTTTCCTTTGAGTGCACCTTATCATAATAATAATATTGGCCTTTTGCATCTACTTAATGAGATGATTTATGCAGCGTCCAGTGGCATCTTCACCCACACAAGATCGCTGAAGGGACCACTCCGACGCTGTAGTGCCTGGGACATGGTTTTATAGATGGTGTAGGCTTGCCCAGCACCTATACCATCCTCACAGCTTAGTCGGCCTAGCCCACAGGAACGACTAGTCAATACGTGCGGAACCAACCAAGCTGCGGGTTTCCTCACGATGTTTTCCTTCACGGTTAGCGCGTGGTACTGCTACTACAAATTCGCAAATGTACGTAACTTTGAAATTAAACAAAGTCATTGGTACATGCCCGCATTCGGGATCAAACCTGGGGCTCTCGCTTGCCAGTCCATGGTTCTACCCACTGAGCTACCACTGCTTACTACCTTATCATAATTCTAATAATTATACCGTAAAAAATAATAAATATATAAAAAGTGTTAAAAACGCAATGTGACGTTAGTTTCATAAGTGATCGATCGATATGATTTTTTTTATCGCTACATATCCGAAACGTAACATATAAAGTTGATAGATTTTGACGTACGCAATACGTAAATAATCAAAATGACGGTAAAACTTATTTAGCTAACAAATGTACCAGTGTGTTACCAGGCATTCCCGAACAATATTTACGCGGAAATAACAGTCGCTTAGCCGGGTGCCAATTAGGGAAACAACAGTAACTTTCCTTCGACTGCCTACCGATTACCGTCAAGCATTTCCTCCACACGATCAACTTTTGGGGCCAGGACACTTTTGCGATAAAATGTAAAGAACGCGAAGAAGATGCGACGGCAAAATATAGAACTATCTTCTTTTTTAATTAATTAATCAGCTAGTCCAGTTTAGAGGTTTTTGTCCAACAGTGAATTGATACCGGTAGATTATGATGATGGTGAATGAGATCCTTGAGAAGTAGGTATGTGTAGTGTTACTTTGAATGACAGGATACGCAATACTCTGATTGGAAAACGTTGTGGACTGAAAGAAGATGTAGTGACTGGAAATGAGAAAGAAATGCTGCGTTGGTTTGGACATGTGGAGAGGATGAAGGAAGAAAGATTGACGGATATATATCGCGAATGTGAGTGGAAGGGCTGGTAAGGAACGTCCCAGGCGGACAGACATCGACCAAATAGGGGATGTATTAGCAAAGAAGAAGATAAAAGTACCCGGAACCGGCGTGCGTGCATGCAACGACTTATGAACGTTGATGAAGCGAAGGTGATCAGGTGTCAGGATCGAGGCAAGTGGCAGTCCCTGGTCTCTGTCTACCCGTCTGGGATACAGGCGTGAGGTTATGTATGTATGTATGTATGTATGTATGTATGTATGTATGTATGTATGTATGTATGTATGTATGTATGTATGTATGTATGTATGTATGTATGTATGTATGTATGTATGTATGTATGTATGTATGTATGTATGTATGTATGTATGTATGTATGTATGTATGTATGTATGTATGTATGTATGTATGTATGTATGTATGTATGTATGTATGTATGTATGTATGTATGTATGTATGTATGTATGTATGTATGTATGTATGTATGTACTCGTATGTATGTATGTATGTATTATGATGATGAGTCCGCCCGTATTCGTCTACTGCTGGACATAGGCCTCCCCTAAGGCACCCCACTTCCTTCTGTCCTCCGCCATCCTCATCCAGCCTCTGCAGCATGGCGGGCGTCCTACGATGCGATTGCTTGTTCGTGGTCTCCACTCAAGAACCTTTGCACTCCATCAACCATCGGTTACTCGGCAAATGTGACCAGCTCACTACCATTTCTATTTTAACGCCTTTCTTAATTGTATTTATAGTTTCATCTTGAAATGTGTGTCCACGGGAAAGGATAAAATCGCTATGTCAGAGTGCGATTTAAGCGTGTCCCGTACTAAATAGTGTTTCTTTTAACATTCTACACATTAAAAGAAACATTATTTACTACAATCTTCTATTTTCGGGAATACGACGAAATCCTCAGACACTCAAAGAAGGTTAACACGATTACTGCTTATTTGATAGGACATAAACTCGAAGTAGGAGATACGTTCTATTTTTGGTAACAGAGCACCATACCAATTTATCGCAAAAATGTCCTAGGTCCGTGTATTTTGCCCGTGTTTGCGAAAAACATCGTTAGCAGCATGGCCGTATTATATACTTATGGCACGTGGAATGTAATTGCTTACTTTCCTCGCCTATTGTTCGATTCCCGAGAATGGGAAACATTTGTGCCATTATGAGAAAAGTAGACGTCCTAATAAAATAACGATGGTATGTGCGTTGTGCGCACTCCTGTAATTGATTGATTTTGTTGGCCTTTGTAAACGTTACCCGTAAATTCTCTCAAGTATTTCTGCGGGTCAACGTATTTTTTTTTATGTGGCTACGAGTATATTGTCCCAAGGGCCTTCGAAGTTACATACATTTTTGAAGTTGTATTACCACGCGTTAATAGTTAAGGAAAACGTTACCGTTTGTTAACGTTACCCGTAAATTCTGTCAAGTATTTCTGCGGGCCAACGTACTTTTTTATGTAGCTACGTGTATATTGTCCCAAGGGCCTTCGAAGTTACATAAATTTTTTAAGTTGTATTACCACGCGCTAATAGTTAAGGAAAACATCGGAAAAAACCTGAGTTTCTGAAGCGTTTATATACATCAGCGCTTTTGCGCGTGGTAATACTCTCTCTCTCTCTCTCTGAGAGAAGACCAAAGCCGACGGGGAGACGTATATGTATCTTATAATATAAAAATGAATCCCCAAATGTGTTGGTAAGCGCAAATCTCGGGAGCAGCTGAACCGATTTCGGTAATTCTTTTTTTAGAGTATTCCTTGAAGTATGAGGATGGTTCTTACGGAGGGAAAATAAAAAAAATAAAGAATCGACTGTTAGGGGGTTGGAAGTTCACTGGGTCAGCTAGCAGGCTATATATAAAAAGTGAAGGTTATCTAAGTCTAATCATAATTAACGACGTCTAAGTAGTCACTTCAGCTACATATAACATAAGTAGTCCTTGTTCCACTGCAATGCATAGTCTTTCAGTGAGAGAAAGGGAGATTTGATTTCTGTATATTCCATTTAGATGCATGTTTCTTGAATCTAATTGTCACTTAATTGCAATACCAATTTTTAGGCGGCTCACATACTTACATACATACTTTTATTTATTGACAAAGTTCTTGTTACATACCGAGATTCAAACCCACTACCTACCTTATGTGCCACTGGCATTCCACCGCTACGGGAATACTATTACTGTACCCCACTATACTTAATTTTACACTGCAAATTCACAGAATAACATAAATACAACCGTTATTCACGAAAACACAAGAGATTAGCATAGCGACTGATCCCTGAATTTAATACACTAATGTCTCACAGGAAGGAAAGCGTAAGCAACTAAGCATTCGTGCCAAGAAGTACGAAGCCCTGGTGATAATAAAACGAATGGTTTTTATAAGTACTTGACTAGCTGCCAAAAAAAGCAGTTGCTCAGACGTGGGCTAAATATTGCGCCGAAAGCTGCCGATAGGCTTGAATGGCAGTCGCCACCTTTAGGCTCTACGCTTGGCTCTGCATTGTTCAGTTCGAAAATTTGCAGACGGCGAATGCTCATTGTTCTGTTACAGGTGAACAGTCTATCACTACTTTCAGAAAGGGTCGCTTAGAGAAAATTTAATATTAACGTAAAAACCTTAGGGCCTATGTATTAATATCGATGATTAATACAGCGCTTATTGTCTACTCTTACCTTTACTCAATTTCGTAAAGCGCTGCATAAGTTTAAATCCATTAGGATTACATAAGCCGTCTAATCCTGTATACGTCCCACTATATGTGTACCCACAGCGGATTGACAATGCCAACCACTGAAGTTTGTGAATATGAAGTTTTCTCACCGTTATATTTGATTTTACTGTTTTCGAGATGTATTTCTACCGTAAATTAATGAATGTAACATAAAAAAATAAGGTGTTGATGTACTGTCGGAATTAAACAAACGATCTCCCGGATATGAGACCAGCATTCTACCATTTGCATTACCACTGCATTGTAATGCAAATGGTGGTCGACTTAGTCGACCTATCAACGGAGTCGACCTAGTTCTTCACGTCCCAAGTAAACAAAATTAAAAAGATACTTTTTGTTTGGGACCAGGACAAGTGAAGCCAATGGTACTTCTTCTTCTTCAGGCTATATTAGTCCACTGCTGGACATAGCCATCCCCTAATGAGTGCCATAGCACAAGATTGTGCCATCATTGGGGGGTAGTGCCCATAATCCCCACGCTGGGTATGCGGGTTGGGGATCGCAGATTGGTGGAATTGTACTGCAGGGCGCTGCTGCCCACCCCTCGGTTTGTGTCCCTTAGTCACCTTTTACGACACCCGCGGGTTGGTGCTATTCTCTAGGCCGACACCACACACCAATGGTACTACGGCGAATGATCGATTGTTTTCATTATGACTCATCAACTGCTCTACTTTAATTCTAAAAAAGATACAAACCTCGGTATATCAGTCGGTTCCTCTTCTAATAGCTCGTGGAGTGTAGAACACGATGTGGCTTGCGATCGCACTGCAGAGAAGAAAACATCATGAATATGTAACTCTCTTAAATTATTTCTTGGGAAGGAATGTCCTATAGAACATTTCTCAATTTCGCGACTTTTTTTGAACTTTGAATTTTTTGAATAAGTTAAGTTTTTCCAAAACCGTTGATTTCCTAAGCTGCAGCCACTACACTACAAAAAAAAACCACTGTACAGCAAGTTATCAGTCGAAACCTATAAAACAGTGTATGGAAAATATTTATGAACATTACTGCTCCAACGACTCACACATACAAAGCTAAACAACAGAGAATATGGAAGAAACAAAAGTCGGCTTGAGAACAATTACACTTAAAATAAATCATTACCAATGAACTACAGTAAAGTCAATAAAACGCTGTCGTCGCTGGAATAGTTATATAAGATGCCGTATTGTGTACGAGGGCTGCTACTTATGTATGCGGAATAGAAAAAATAAACAAATATATATGCACACTTTTGCATTCGATGAAACCAATTTGTAAAACACTTTTTCCACTCTGATTGAGGTATCTCCAAAACGTGCTGTTTGAACGCATCTACGGCATCTTCACGGGTCGAAAATCGTTGACCACGTAATTTATTCTTTACATTTGGGAATAAATAGAAATCATTGGGAGCCAAATCAGGGCTGTACGGTGGATGACCCATCAGTTCTATTTTTTGACCATCCAAAAATGTAGTTGTTTCCTGATATGTATGACATCTGGCATTGTCATGGTGAAGTATGATTTTGCGTCGCTGGTTGTTTTGGCGTATTTCTTCAAATACTTCCGTCAAACAAATGGTCGTGTACCACTCCGAATTAACCGTTCTGAGATTCTCCAGTGGTATTGTAGCCACATGGCCATTAATACCAAAAAAGCAGGCCACCATTTGCTTTACAGTGCTTTTTGCACGAGCCAATTTCGTAGGGTTCGGCTCATTTTGAAACACCCAAACTGTTGATTGTTGTTTAGTTTCGGGATCGTACGCGTAGATCCAGGATTCGTCACCTGTGTAGATATTATAAACAGATTTTGAGTCGCCTCTGTTGAATTTTTTTAAGGTTTTCTTGCACCATTCGACGCGAGCATCTTTTTGATCCTGAATTAAGTTGTGCGGGATCCAACGCGAACAATTTTTTTTTACACACAAATGTTCATGTAATATCCTATGAATGCTCGTCATACATATGCCCAGAATAGCCTCTATCTCGCGATACGTAACATGGCGGTCTTGCATTATTAGTTTTCGCACAGCATGAATATTTTGTGGCACAACCACCGATTTCGGGCGACCTTCTTTAA
Source organism: Yponomeuta sedellus (assembly GCA_934045075.1). NCBI lineage: Eukaryota > Metazoa > Arthropoda > Insecta > Lepidoptera > Yponomeutidae > Yponomeuta > Yponomeuta sedellus. Next base: position 15,398,949 of record OW203727.1, on the reverse strand, counting down.
CTTCGTCCGTGAGCTTACTGCGCCCGCGATTAAACTCACTAAACCAGTGACACACAGTCGTTTTTGATGGAGCTTCACCACCAAAAGTCGAAGTTAATTGATCTACGCACTGTTGTTGCGTTAAACCACGTCGAAAATCGTAATAAATCATAGCACGAATATTTTCACGAGTGAGTTTTTCAGCGATATGACATTTTAAACCCAACAAAAACAAAACACTAACGTATATAAGAGAAAAATATTAGCGGCCAGTATTTAAAAAAAGAACGAATTTTACCATGGAGATCAGACATTGCCTTTAAAATTATTGGAATCCCAGATTCCGCATACATAAGTAGCAGCCTATGTAAGATAGTAACTAGCTAACATACTCAAGAATGGTCATAACAAAGCTTTTACAGCATTCTACATCAGCATTTACAAAGCACTTAAAATGCTTTTTTATTCTGTAACCATATAAACGCATGCAGCTATATCTTACAAGTGCGGCATAGGAATTTTTAAATAGCTGTCGTTGTGACTCACTGCGAGACAATAGTAGCTTGAATTATTAACGCGGATTGTTGGAACAGAAACAATTATCTGACATCTGGGTATATATAGGATGGAGGTCGAACCGAAATAATTAATTTCAATAACATCTTGCTTAGATAAAAAAAAATTGCTACTATAAACAGGCTTAACACATTCACATTAATTGAGGACATTCACCCGACATTGTGTTAGCATACTCGCCATAACAAAACCCTATGAACCGCCCATCGTATTTTGCGTCGTTGTTACGAATGAAAACAAAAGGTAGCGCTTTTTTGAGGCACTGAGAGAAGCGTTTCTCAGAAAATAATAATTTAGCATGTATTCATTTTGATGTAGTAGTTTTTTAAATTTTATTTTTGTTTATTTCTGTACAAGACATAATTATGTTATGGAATACAGTAGGTTTTTTTATCCACAATTTATAACATAACATAACATTACATTTGCATACAAGCAAATACATTGCTTCTGGCCCCACACTAGGATACCTTGTATCGTGGGAACCAGAAACAACGACATCACAAACATGTAAACATCCAAGACCCGGGTTTTTTTTTGTTTCCAGCCGGGATTCGAACCCGGGACCTCTTGCATGGTAGGCAGACGCGCTACTGCTACGCTACAGAGGTCGTCATATCTTTGTTTGTTTTATTTTTTTATTTACTTTTAAGTCTCTACTTATAATATTGTAAGGCTAGCTAGTGAAGCCACGTAAAGCTGTGTGATGGATTCTATCAAAAGAAGCAAAAATTTATATTTCACTAAAAGACATGAAAAGCGTTCCCTTGTTATACCAGGCTTTCAAAAATGTTGTAGTGAAAGCAAGTAAAAGTAGTATTTATTTCACACTAGCTCAGAAATAAGGCTGCACTTACTTGAATAAAGCGGAGCGGTTCTTGCCACAGGATGTATAGTAGCGGCGGATAGCACAACTAAGGTAACTCTCTCGCCTGCATTTCGTAATGAAGTCACAGCCTTAGCGTGTGTCGCGCCGACTAACGACGTTTCTATACCCTGAGTGAGAAACAAATTAAAGTTTTTATTTTTTGCCAGTCCACTGTATAGAAATTAGACAAATATAGATAGTATCAATCTAACTAGATTAATAATAGTTACCTATTTCCAAGTAAAGTTAAGAAAATAATAGGAAATTACTGCTTGTACTCGTAGAAATGTTATATGTAGAATAGAAAATAATTAATTGACATTTTGTGGAAGGAACTAGGGATAGTTATATATTGAACGCGTCTAATCTTGATTATTTATCTTATTTCTCGACTACAGCAACTGTAACGCTGCTGAAACGTCGGAAAATAATTACGTTTTACATAATAAATAATTGCGATTAGACCCGTTTAATATATAACTACGTACGAGTATCGCAAATGATTAAGGAACTAGGGATCTGATTGCATCAGGGTGACTTAGATAAGTCACCCTGATCTTTCGTGTGAGGGTAAACTCAATAATTTATCTTAATCTTTATATCACTTACATCCTCATCTCTAACAGCTAATATCTTATCCCCGAGCCTCAGTCTCCCATCGTGGTGCGCCGCTCCTCCAGCCGCTATATGCGATACAAAAACGCCTCCGCCACCCGCTGCATCGTCCGCTCCGCCTGCGATACCCAGCCCTAGGCCTCTCGCACCTCGCCACAGCGTTACCACTCTCGGTCTGCGGGCTCGACGGACGCGCTGGGAAAGGAAAATGGCGCTAATTGCTTAGGGAATAAGCTCGGCAGTGTTAGTTTGTTATTTCTAGGCTACTGGTGTGGAGTTTTTTGAAGCAATTTTGCGATTGAAATAAAAAAATGCTTTATCAAAAAAAAAATTGTGCCTTTAATTTTTTTGTTATTTAAAAACATACTTTTTTTATCTTATTTTATCTTATCAAAACCAATACAAAATGAAAATCAAGTGTTTTTGTTAAAAAAAATAAAGGAACTGTAACTTTATTCAAGCTATAAGTCCATTTCTAAATTTAGATCATCTTAGAAAAAAAATGCACCTTAAAACTCCAAACTTAGTCTTTAAAAATTTAGTGCGTTGATAAGATCTCAAAGTAATCTTTGATTTGGTGGCACTTTTAGCACAAAGTGTTACAAACTTTACACGTTTTGGAATGTAAAAAATAACTTATTAAAGAGTTGACTAGAAACACTCTACAAACATCTTTTGTTCAATTCGGATTAGCAATTAAATATCTAAAAAATATCATGCTACGATGGTCACGAGAAATCTAAAATCTGATAGTGACAATAATAAAGTGGAATTATTACACCCGAAAGTGGACGTTTTAGCCTATAAATATTACAGAGAGGACAATTCTGAGTGCAGTTTAGATAAGGTCTAAAATAAAGTTGGAATATAATAAAATCTAGTCATGAAACCCATAAATCAAATTGGGTTTAGCATAAGAGTAACCGCTATGAGCTACGGCGTAGTACGAGTCACGCTACGCGTCGTAGCAGCGTAGCACTCTAGCTACGAATGCCTGCAATTTCTCAAACGAGACTTTACTTTTCTGTAATAATTTTATATTTTATACAGCCTTCGGGAAGTGCAGCGTAGTTTCGTAACAATTGCCGTAATGGCTTCCTTCATTAGTTCAGAAGGCGCAATTCCAAATGGTTCTTACAAGAATCCTTGGGAACATATTTTTAACTTACAAAGACATATTCAGGGTCTTTTCGTACAGTGCAAATCGTGATGTCGACTTTTTAATTTTTTCGTTGCATTACAACCCTTCAATATTTTTTTTATATCCTTTCATTTCAAGAAGATTTTTCCGCTCTGGAGTGCCGTTGTTTCATACATAATGCTTTAAATCATATTTTTTTAAATATAATGGGTCTTCTAGGTAAGACAATAATTCACTAAAAGCTGCGTCATTCGAAAAGACAGTAACGCGTCCATTTGAATTAATCACAAAACCTTGATATTAAAAAAAACCGTAGAACCACTGTGAGTGGTTAACAAAAGTCATTTCCGAGCACAAGCTATAATAGTAAGAGTGTCAAACTGCGCAGTTTAGAATAAAGCCTGTATAAACTTACGACTGCGGTAGTAGCACAACGGTGGAACACCGGTTTCAGATTGTAGAGGTCATGGATCAAATCCCAGCATGTACCAGTTACTTTATTTTCTAAGTTATGTACTTTTGTGAAGGAGCAATGTCACTCGCTAAATGTGAAGGAAAACATCGTGAGGAAATCTGAGTGACTGCGATGTTGAATCTTGAAATTGCGGTGAGCACGCGAGGTTTTCAAGTTCATACTCTCTCTCTCTGAGAGAAGGTCCTGCGGTGGGACGTATATTTTTATATACAAGGTTATATAAAAAACAACACACCTGAAGGGAAGGCAAATATAAGACTTCACTTCTTGCTACAAACTTGACAAAACTTTTTCGCTTTGTCAACACATTTACGGACTTAACGCACTTTTGGGCGCTTGCGAGGAATAAAAATGTGAAAAAAATACCGGCATACCGTGTGAGCGTTACTTTGAACATTTTCATATATTCTGTAAATGTGAATTCTAAGTTACTGTCGTGTTTAACACCTTACACTTGAAATTTAAACGAAAAAAAATCTTTACATTTATGTGCACTATCCTAAAAAAGTGAAAATCTCGCGATACTAAACCTTTAGAGGGAGGAGATTTTGGTAGAAGGACAAATAGAGTAGTGGCATATAGTTTTATATACTCTTTTGTAAATATTGTAGTTTTAATAGTTTTGAGGCAAAACGAATAACTGATTTTGACGTGATAAAATCCGAAGTAGAACACCAAATTCCATACAGTTGTAGCCTATGCAACCGCATCTTTAAGGCGAAGGTAGAATATATCAGTCATATGAGAGCAAATGACCACCGCTCTCCCCAGCCGTGACAGTCGTCGTGACCGAACCCGGTCAGAATCGTCATAGTCATCATCACCATTTTTATCGCAATACTTGTGTAGCAACCCACGTTACTATCACCTCCACCAATCCGGACTTGGCCCCCGTGGTGGAGTATGGCCTAACCTTCCTGCGGTGCAGGAAGAGACCCGTGATGCAGCAGTGGGGACATACGAGTACAAGGCTTAAAATCGATCGATTGATCGAACCTACGTTACAATACACATTACGTAAACTCACGCCTATATTCAGGAGAGGTTGGCAAAAAACTGAGTTAGTCACCATGATCCTAACAGCGGGTACCTTACTTATGCGAACCAAAATCCTGAGCGATTCCAATCATCCAATTGTCAAATCCCATACTAATTTGACACTGATACGATTGGAATCGTTCAGAATTTGGCGCGCGTAATATAGGATAGTTCTATATTTTTCTAACAAACTAAATTGTATTAAGCTATATACTGTTAATTCATGAAACCGTCAAGACTACACCTGTTAGTCGTTTTGATGAACTCATACACAATAGCATCATTTTCATATGTTATATAAGGACTCTAAAGGCATGGCGCGGGCACGGTTTTTACTTTAATATGGTGAATAACAGTCCGGCGCGACATAAGGCAGCTGCACTTCCTCCTCTGAGCACCTACCTAGTTTTACTTTTACCATTCCGTATTCATACTTTCAATGGGCTACAGAACAAATGTGACTTACCAATCTCACGACGTTTCCAGCACATTGCAGGGAATCAACGGCCACCGAATGTGGCACCCCTTCCATGGAGATGTCATTAACCTGTGAGAAAATTACTTGATTATTTTTTGGTCCGTAAGCTGCTACGAGAAGGGACTATTCCTTTATGACCAATTTTGCTATCAACCCTTGTATGCCCCCAATGCTGGGGGCATACAAGGGTTGATAGCTTATACTATATTTAAGTATTTAAGATAATACTTCTATTTATTTATACTATTCATATATATTTTACCTCTTTTCAAATGCACCACTACTATTATGTACTACTATTATAGGTTACTGCGAACCCTGAGTAAGAATTCAGTCAGCTGTCGATATCAACCCTTGTATATCCCCACTGCTGGGGCACGGGTCTCTTCCTGCATCGCATGAAGGTCAGGCCATACTCCGCCACGGGGGCCAAGTCTGGGTTGGTGGAGGATTGTAAAACAGTAGCGGGCCTTACTGTCAAAAGTTGTCAAGCCACCCATAAGGCCTCTGACATGGCTTAACGACTGCCATTATATGACAGCTGGCACCAACGGCTTAGCGTGCCTTGCGAAGCACGGAAGCGCTCGGAAAAATGCCACTAGGGGTTGTCACGGGACGCTCACCCATCCTGTACCTGACCGCGCCTGTTGTTGCTTAACCCAAGTGATTGATTTCAATCACTCGGTTCACCTAGGACGCGAGCGCTTCACCAATTTTTTTCTGCAATTCTAACACTTCTAGGCAAAACAGCAAAACGTTAGTTAAATCATGGGATATTTAATTAATTAATTTTAATATATTATAGGATAACATTCTACAAACTGAGTAACTTTAATGGAATTGTGCACAGTGCCTGAATAAAGCAATACTTTAAGGTTTATTGCAATTAACAGTTCTATCTTCACTTCTTCTTTACTGTGTTTAATGTAAATTATTTGAATAAATGTTTTTTTGCTACGCCACTTATCTACAGCAATATGGGCGTCATATAGCTACTAACGCAAGATGATTTATACAGCCTCCAGGTATTGTTGCCATACTAATCTTCCATACCACACTAATCCCCCAGATATTGAACAAAGAGGAATAGACCAGAAGTGAAAGAGGATATACTAACCATACCAACGCAATTACGTTTTCCGCCAAAGCAGCGGTTACCGGATTTGGATGCTTAGCTTTAATGGCTCGGTTTATATTATCTTTATTAGCTCCGACTTAAATTTTAAGTAAAGGAAAACGAATTCAAAGTCTAAAGTGCTGTGTTTTATTTTATCTTAAATACTAACTCCAATAATGTTCTCCCGTACGTATATATATCGTACGTAGACGCAAAAGTGAGCCAATATTTCAAAATCAACTGGAAAGACTAACCGACAGTTATGCAAAAGGCGAAATATAACGGAAATTCCCCGTCCAAGTAATATTCCGCACGCCATATGGCGGTTCTGACAGATATCATCACGTACGCTTATGAATTTTGCACAGCGCTAATGCGAACTCTTTGCAGGACAAGATAAACCCAGTATGACCTAATAATTTGGCTTCTACGTGTTCTGCACACAGAGAAACAATACAGTCAACACGTCCAGGCCCCATTAAGCAACACAGGCTTACTCAGCTGATTGACCGACACATTTTTGGAACAAAAGCGCCCGTACTGAAACTAAGTGGAGTGCACACGGGGAAAGGACAAAGTGCTGAGTATTGCAGTTAAATTCGAGTTACTCCAGTCACTCACGACGTCAGCTACACAAATTGAAGCTTACTAGGCGTGAGTAGGTCCACAGGGTCCTTTTTATGACGAAGTAGCGACAAGGTCGCTTATCAGTATCAAAATTTGTATTTCAACCCGTAAAAGTAGCTATCGTAGCCATTTCTAATTTGCTTCAGCATCTTTCCGACGTAAGGCTGCCTGAACGAAATTGCTTTTACCAATAAGGCCGCCAATTGTACTATGTGGATTGGTAATTATTTTGTATTTGTTGTTTAAACCAGTGTACAATAAAGAATAGAAAAAAGAAATATATAATATATCTTTAGTGAGATATACAATATGCCGCCCTTGCTCTCGAACTAGGATAACCTGTGCATCAGATGCAAGTGTCTTCCCTTGACTAAGTGTTATTGTTAAGTTCTAAGCAATGTACCATACTTAATATTCTTATCCTATCTTCCCATAGACGCTTCGGTCACCGGAAACTTCAATTTTTAACGATTCCCGCCGGCCAACCATAAAGCTGTCAAGTGAAATCTCGAACACACCATAAAATTTCATTAAAAACGAAGAAAGAGCGAAAACTCTAAGGAGTATGTCGCTTAAGTAACTCGATGAAGAGGTTTTTTTTCAGCGTCGCGATAAAAAAGAAACTTGGCCGTTATTACTTTCAAAAGTTGCCTTATAAGTTTTTATTTCTTTTTCGTGTCACGGTTATAAAAGGCCACGTTTTATTCCGCAGGATGCGTATTTTATCTGCTCGATATAGCGGTGACATATTTTATTGAGCCAGCCTTGTTGTCTGGAGGTAAATAAGTTTACGGAACTTTCCCACGACACAGCACTTATGATTTTTTTTTTATTGCATCATCGTAAAGAAACCCCAAAATCAATGTTGGTTCAGAATTGCGTGGAAAACACGAGGGACTTTTCGTTCAGGCATATGTTTCTTTGTTACAAATAAAAGTTGTGAAGTTTGGCAGAAATTACTGGTTTATGTATTGCTATATGTCTATGTTAAAATTGTTATTGAACCGTTTCTTTCCCAAATAAATAAAATAAATGAATAATCAAACGGGGCAATTTTTTAGTTCATTAGAAAAAAACGTTATATTATTTATATTATTGTTATATTATTGTACTCTTAGGTTAAGAAATATCTGTGTAATTTCCATTTTTATGTACAATAAAGTGTTCTCTATCTATCTATCTACAAACACAATTGACGTACCATTTAGGTGTTCGTACCCAGAGGGTGCAACTTAACTGCTGTGCCTACGCTGTCAATGTATTTATGTGCCTTGTTTTTTTAGACAGTAATACATACGTAGAGTAACTTAGTTCGTTTATAGTATATACTACATTTTTGTCATTTTGACACGTCCCAGTCTATGGTACAGGCCTTCTCTCAGAAAGAGAGTATAGGCTTAATTAACATGCGTGCCCACTGCGGGTTTGCAATTTGAAGCGCTGACGTATGTGAACACCACAAACACTCAGGTTTCCTTGCCATATTTTCCTTCACCATTCGTGAGTGGTAGTGCTACTAACTTGATAAATGTAAGGAAATTATACAATAAAGTTTTTGGTAGTCCCTCTCGTAGTACAACAACAATTGATGTGAATGAACCAAAAAAAGAGTAGCGCTCGTGGCCTAGGCGAACCGAGTGATTGGAATCAATCACTTGAGTTATGCAACAACAGGCGCGGTCAGGTGCAGGATGGGTGACCCTTCCGTGACTACCGCTAGTGGTATTTTTCCGAGCGCTTCCTTGCTTCGAAAGGCCCGTTAAGCCGTTGGTGCTGGCTGTCATGTAATGGCAGTCGTTAAGTTATGTCAGAAACCTTATGGGCGACTTGATAACTTCTGACAGTAAGACCCGCCACTGTCTTACATCCATTAACCCGGACTTGGCACCCATGGTGGAGTATGGCCTAACCTTCCTGCGATGCAGGAAGAGACCCGGACTTGGCACCCATGGTGGAGTATGGCCTAACCTTCCTGCGACGCAGGAAGAGACCCGTGCCCCAGCAGTGGGGACATACAAGGGTTGATATCGATAATACAAGTTACGATTTTTATTTCATTAGTGGCGCAAGTTAGCACCCCGAACCACCTTAAATCCCACTCACATGCAACAGTATATCGGGTATATACAGCGCTACTTCACGTTACGCCACCAGGCTCTACACAACGGCCTTGTCAAGGCCAGAGTGACAACGTTGACAGCGAAGAATCCACTTACTTGCAACAGTATGTCGCCTATTTGTAGCTGACCGCTTCGTTTGGCCGCGCCGCCGTCCGCCAAACGGGTAATGCTGACGTCGCCGCCTGTCTCGCCCCCCGCTATGCTAAGCCCCAGACCGCCAGGCCCCCTCTCCAGCGTCACGTCGGCCGTCTCCCATACCGACTCGTTGTCTAACTCTGACGGGGGCTGCGGAAGGAACAGCGGCGTGAATAACGTTGGGGGAGATCGGGATTAGAATGGAAAACTGTTGAGGTATTCACAAGGAGTGTTCTTGATAGCGACGTACGTTTTTAGTTTTTATATTTTGTTTTCATTGTGTCAACAGTATTTTTTTTATTTAGAGTTTAAAAATTTAGAAGAGTAACAAAAATAGGTACGTAAGATTATTGTTAGACTCTTACGTTAAGAAATATCCATGTAATTTCCATTTTATGTACAATAAAGTGTTCTCTATATATCTATATATCAGACTAAATACAAAATTTTGCATATGTGGACCTAATAATGAAAAATGATTCTATATAACTAGATCTAGATATATTAAAATTTGTAGCGATTTAAAAAGAATTGTGAAATATTTTTTTTTATTTTGATTTGAATTATTTCTATGCATGTCAAACTTTTCTGTTTTAAATTTACCCATAATAAATAAATTGGCACCAATTGTCGTTTATTGTTCTGATTTCACGATAAAACTTATTAGATTTAACACAGCTTTAATACAACTGCCGTAGGCACATACTAAGTCCTTTTATTTAATTCATGCTAATACATATATATTGTAACATTGGAACAGAAATGAGACTGCGTGTGAGTTATGTCATGACTTCTGTAAACGTTTCTGCTACCAACGTTGCGTAATATTTAGAAGCGTAGGAAGGCGCTATGACTTACAATTAACGAAACACGAAATGTCTCAAATGAAATCACAAAGATCTACAGGGTGAAATTAAATTTAGGAAATTCTGATCATAATTAATAAACCACATTCGAAGTGTTCAGAAAAACCCTTATAAACCACAGCGGTGCTGTAGTAGCGAATCGGTAGAACACCGGCTTCTCAATCGGGAGAACGTGGGTTCGAATCCCGGCATGTACCAAAGACTTAGTTTTCGAAGGTATGTGGCGAGCACATGTCAAGTCTGCACGCGCACTACAAACTGCAACATTCCTGCATCGCGCAATCAAAGTGTCTCAATGACACACCATAAATATAACGTCCGACTAACAATAGTTGGACCGCCCGTCCCCAGGCATACGATCTGTCTGGCGGGAAATTTCCCTTTATAGTGGAAGAGCACGACCACCCGCACTTCCCTATAGGTTTGTACATTTGTGAAGATATACTAGCAATAACGGTGCCGGTGCTTCGCTAACGGTGAAGGAAAGCATTGCGAGGAAACCTGAGTGTCTGAGGTGTTCCAATACCTCAGCGCTTCAAATGGCCAATCCACGATGGGTTCGTGTAATAATTAAGCCTTATAATCTCTCTTTATCTCTCTCTCTTTCTGAGAGAGGGTCTGTGCTCTATGTGTGCAGTACGACGTATGCAGGCTAGTTAAAACAAAAAGAAATTCTGTTATATTTATTCATACTTTTATTACACTTAAATTTTACAGAATCAAATCTAACAATGCGGCGGACCTAATGCCATAAGCATTTTCTACCTTTTATACAGGTATAAAATGTAAACTTACTACAATTAGTTATTTCATTGATTTCTAAAGGTGCTCATAACAAAGTAGGTATATTATGCAATTATTAAATAAATTATTAATGATATGAAGCGAGACGAATCACGAGCAAGTGAAGGATACTAGCCACTGATAGTCATTGAAATTCACCCTGTACTTAATATAACAGCAATTATGTTGCCGTGTTATAATTACTTCCGAAGTTCCATGCCAGTACGTACTAAGTGAACACCAACGTTAACTAATCGGTAATTAGTAAAAAGATTAGTTAAATATCTATGATTGTTATGACGAGTTTGTTTTACTCATTTAACCAACTCACCAAGAATTAGTGGAATTTAAAACAAATTTTTAAATCTTTCCAGTGTAGTGTTACATAAGCGGATTATAAAGTGTATGTTTTTATATGCAAAATCCATGTTTGTGTCCCACTGCTGGGTTGGGAAAAATATTCCAAAAACTGGCTAAATGCTAGTGGGACTCACGCACAAGGGGTTCTTTGAATACAGAATCTATGTTTGTGTCCCACTGTTGGGCTGAGAAAAATGATCCAAAAACTGGCTAAATGGTAGTGGGACTCACGCACAAGGGTTTCTGTAACATTATCTATACAACATTTGAATATAAAACCTATGTTTGTGTTCCACTGCTGGACTGGGAAAAATATTCCAAAAACCGGCCAAATGGTAGTCGGACTCACGCACAAGAGGTTTTGTAACATTATCTATACGATATTTGAATATTTCAAGCGTCCTACCGGTTGCCGTTATATATATCGAGCAAAAAATCATCTTTGTTGTAATGGGATCTCCAGAGGCCAGAAGTCGCTGGTTCCAATCCCGGCATTGGTGGAATTTTTAGCCTCTAAATAGGTTTTTAAAATTGTTCTTAGCACGGGTTAGTGCATTAAAAATAATATAATCATGTGGGTACAGCGATATCATTCCGATGTAAAACCTAAGTGCAAAGAAGGTACTCGGGGCTGTAAGTGATGCAAATTACTTCAGCCAGATGCCCATTAGGTCAGTTGGAAAGAGCGCTGGCATGGATAGCCAGAGGTCGCGGGTTCCAATCCCGGCATGGGTGGAATTTTTAGCCTCTAAATAGGTTTTTTAAAATGGGATCTCTACTTAAATATTTATTTTAGTCTGTTTTTCAGTATTGTTGTTTTAACGGCAATAAAAATTGGCCTCCAAAAAATTTAACTATATTAAGGTTTATGAGACATAGCCTAGTGATAGATACACAGGCGAGCAGTGGAGTCTTACTAAAATCATAATTACCATCAGCCATTTGACGCCCACTGCAAGAAATATGCCTCCCTCATAGGTTTGTTATTGGTTATAGATATACGAACCTAACTTAACCTAGCAGTCGTTGTCCTGAATGCAGCGCCAAGCTGATTTATGAATCTAAACCATTCGGGGGGCCACAAAAACAAATATAAAAAAATCATTCAAATCTGTCCAGCCGTTTAGGAGGAGTTCAGTGACATAAATATGTTCAGTAGAATTATATATATTTTCTCGTATATACTAGCTGACCCAGCGAACTTCGTACCACCTATCATCAATTATTGAATTTTTTTTATTTTTTCTCTCCGTAAGAGCGTCTCATCGTACTTCAAGGAATATTCTAAGAAAATAATTAGCAAACTCGGTTCAGCTGCTCTCGAGATTTGCGCTTACCAACACATTCAGCGATTCATTTTTATATTATAGATAAGGATATATATTTTTGGGACACAATATTGCGTCAAACGTGATGCTTTATTAAGTGGAAATGTCTGTATTGTAAATGTCTGTTTATCAGAGGATCTTATTAATTATTACACGCCTGCTCATTGTAACAAGGAGTATGCCGCAAGTAGATTAATCTAGATTGCTATTTAAACGTTCTAAACCAATATTAGAGACGACCTCCGTTTGCTTCCAAATTATATCCAAAGAGGTGTTTGGCATTATATCCCAGTCATTACAGCACAATTTGACAGATTTTTTCGTCTTAGGATACTTATCCTCGGTTCCTCTTACACTAACAAGCTACTAATCTAGATGGAAAAACCATTAGGTAGGTCTATTTCCTGCAGTGGGTGTCAAATAGCTGACGATGATGAATCTACTATTATCAGATGTCAGTTGGCCAAAGAGCATAAAAAACTATACTGACAACTGTTAACAGTTCATGACTGTAAGTGTACCAGAAACCGAAGGTTATAATCGTACAGCAGGGGTACGTATTTGAATACCCAAATTTAAAAAACCTAACGTTAAATAACCTCCGTTCAAAATACCTAAAATCTAAATACCTAATGGTTTAAAATACCTATGCTACTTATACCTACGTACTAAATATCTAAATTTAAAATACCGATTGGACTAATTACCTCATGTTTAAAATGTCTAAAGTTAAAACACCAAAGTTTGATATACCAACGTTCAATATACCAAATGGTCAAAATACCTAAAATAATATCTAAGTAGCGTATATTTTACGCGTTATATTCATTCGGTCGGCCAAAATTTTTTCTGCAAAAAGGCAGAGAACCTTCGGTCTTACATGTTCAACCTAACACGCTCCTTCGCGCTCCGCTACGCTACGCGCTTCGTCGCACCTATATTTTTGTCGCAGATTGAGTCTCATCGGCCACCCTTCTAGCCAGTAATATTTCCATTCCCAGTAATATTTTTCGTTATACGTTTACGTCGGTAATTTGTCATTTTGGTCAATTAATGTAAGGTAAATAAATTTTAGGGACTTTGTACATAGGTATTACAAGGTTTTTTTATTATGAACTATATATTAATTTGACATTTTACACTTTCGGTATTTTAAATTTAGGTGAAACAATCATTAGGTACGGATAGCCAGAGGTTGCGGGTTCGAATCCCGGCATGGGTGAAATTTTTAGCCTCTAAATAGGTTTTTAAATTTGTTCCTTAGCACGGGTTAGTGCATTAAAAATAAAAATAGTGTAATCATTAGGTATTTAGATTTTAGGTATTCTAAACGTAGGTTATTTAACGTTAGGCTATTTAAATTTAGGTATTCAAATATGAAGGCATTTTAAACTTTCGGTATTTTAAATTTAGGTCAAACGACCTTTAGGTATTTAGATTTTAGGTATTTTGAACGGAGGTTATTTAACGTTAGGTTTTTTAAATTTGGGTATTCAAATACGTACCCTACAGCAGATAAAAGTCACGGTAGCCTAAGTCACCGGAGTGATCAAGCTTTACAGGGTGGTTCTGAAATTGTTACCTATGCTCTGAATGTTCTTTTCATTCTGAAAAAATGCAATTATTAATGATTTATCGGTAATGGCATAGAAAATGTGATTTCCGAATAAGTTGCTCGAATTTTTAATTAAATTTTTTAGTGGTAGGAAGTACCATGACCTTAAGAAATGCTTTTAATGTTAAATGTACAAGTCTGTCCACCGATATGCGTAAACAATCAAAAGAACAATTGAATACCAAAAAAAGTTGCTCAATTTTTTTAAAAGTTATGATTTCTATTTTAACAAATTTACGCTTCAAATTTCTCAACTATATTGAAAGTGACACCGTATGAAATATATTGATCCACAGTTTATTGCAAACGTATAATTTTTGGCCGTATATATTTTTCTTCTTTTAGAACCGATAGGCAAACGTAATTACTTGCGTAATTTTGTTTTTAGATATTATTAGGTATGTTCGGAGGTCAGTTGTTCAGTAAATACTTTTTTTAAAAACTGATTGGATCTTATCTTTCATAAAGTTTACAATTTAATAATATTTCTTCCACTTTGCGTCAAATATCATCTGTCAGTTCAGTAGGCTTGCCTATACCTATCTGTAGAATATGTAAAATTGCTTAAAAAGTGAAAATTGATTTGAAAAATTCCGCCAAAAATCCCACAAGCACCATGTCGTTAGTTATTGCACCGCCCTCCATCCCACTTTTTCAAGTAGAAGCAAGACACGAACACACCACCAACAACACCAATACGTGTGTGAGAAAATACGTGACGCGTTTCGCCTCATATTTAAAAAAACATTACTTCAGTACAAAGAGCTGCAGGATAAAACAGACGAACGTACGTTAAATCCTTCCAGTTCTGATGATATTAGAGGGTAAAGCCCCCAAGGATTTGTCTTTGATCGCTTACGTACGTAAACGAACGCTTTCACTAAATGAAAATTAATTTGGTTCCCAAATGGGGTATTTTGATACTGTTATATATATAACCTCACGCCTGTATCTCAAAGGGGTAGGCAGAGATCAGGAACTGCTACTTGCAACGATCCTGACATCACCTTCGCTTAAATCTGTGATAACTATTTTTAGAATATATAGCCTAGAACGTAATATGAACATCCTAGAATTTTAATTGATTTCCATTAAAACCTTTTCGGCATCCCCCAGCGCCTTAGAATTAGATATAGGCAGTTTCTTCACGAACAACGTTGTAGGCAGCAGCTAGTACAAAATAAAGCCGGCCTTAAAACCAGGCCTACTATGACAGAGATCTTGGAGGCAAGTTTGTGTATATGAGAGGCGAAATTTTATTTACTTCGGAATCAACCCTTGTAGGTCCCCACTGCAGGGGCACAGGTCTTTTACTGCGTCGTAGGAATGTTGGACCATACTCCACGATGGGGGCCAAGTGGTGGGCTTATTGTCAGAAGTTATCATGCTGCCCGCCCATAAGGCCTCTGACATGGCTTGAAGACTGTCATTACATGGTAGCCGACACCAACGGGCTAACGTGCCTTGCGGAGCACGAACGCGCTCGGAAAAATGCCACTAGCGGTAGTCACGGGACGGCCACCCATCCTGCAACTTACCGAGCCTGTTGTTGCTTCTCTCAAGTGATTCATTCGAATCACTCGGTTCGACTAGGCCGCGAGCGCTCTAGCGCTTGATTTCTTTATTTTATTTATTAGTGGCACAAAACAGCAATATAACAACACAAATGACAAATAATACACTTAATATTTATATGTTCGTGTCTAACAGATGTAGATAGGCTACTTTTTGTGTGTGTTTAAAATAAAGATTCTAGAGTAAAATAATTGCATTTGCGTCGGCAAATGTGAGGAAAATAAAAACAGCAACTAGTTATGTATAGAACGTCTTTTTTTAATTCCACGATTTTATATGAAATTTAACACTCCTATCATTAATTTCTAATTGACAGCAAAAGTGTCCCCGTTGGCGTTGATGAAAGAGCGTCAGTATTAATGAAGATGAAAATAAAGCTGAAGCGACTTTTCGCAAGAATTATACTTAAAACGTCTCTTGGATCAATGTGGCTAATGATATTTTATTTTCGCTTCATTGCAGAGTAAGCTCAATTCTAGGGACAAGACAGAGACAAAAATATGAATTAATTGAATGCAATTGACGTAATGAATATAATTGAAGACACGTTGATTCATGGCCTTCGTAACTAAAATGCCGTTTCAGTAAAGCTAAGTTATGCTAATACTTACAAACGGAGACGTTCAGAAAAATCTACAAAAATACCTGAAATAAAGAAACAGATGACAAAACAAATCTATCAAGCAAATTTGGGACGTTAATAAGTAAATTATATGGCTGACAATTCTGTCAAGCAGTAATTTATTAGTCTATCCCAGAATACGTATTGTCTATTTACTTACTTGTCCTGTGAATTGGCGATAGTCGCCTTAAGCTTGGCAACTACTACCTTTTTGCGTAATGAAGTGAATGGTGAGTTGGTGACTTCAAATTAAGTTTTTGTACACAACAATGCAAAACCATACCTTGTCTTGTTATTATAGTATCTAATTTAGATCATATACATAAACAAAAGAGGATGTAGTAACTAGAATTGAGAGAGGAATGTTGCGTTGGTTTAGACATGTGGAGAGGATGAAGGAAGAAAGATTGACGAAAGAAATATATATTGCGAATGTGAATGGAAGCTCCGATAAGAGACGTCCCATTCGGACTCACTTCGACCAAATAGAGGATGTAGTAGCAAAGGAAAATATAAACAGTACATGGAATCGACGTGCGTGCAGGCAACCACTAATGATCGTTGATGAAGCGAAGGTGATCTGTGGGGATGGAGCAAGTGGTAGTCCCTGGTCTCTGCCTACCCCTCTGGGATACAGGCATGAGTATAAGTTATGTTCATGTTAACAACAAGGCCATGCAATGGCGAAACAAGAAAATAATTTACACGTGAGTAAACACATTTCAAAGTTCTAACATGAAAATATCTATACGTCTCTCATCTAATCGGCCGACCACAAGGAGACAAATTGTAACGAAAACCGCGCCCTCGCAATGCCGAACCGATTTAAAAGTCAGAAACACTCGCAAAAAAGGTCGTATAATTTAAGCAAACATCACGAGCAAAGACCACCCGGCCTAATGTTGAATAAGTTTATCGAGGCGTTACGAGACCTGTAATGACGTTTTAAAGCGGCGGCGGCGAAGATAGGCGTCCGCGCAAACAAAGTCTTGCAAACAAAAGGGGGTTGGAAAAAGTCGCTCTGAAAAGAGGTGGAAGTGAGGAACAAACTGGCAGTTGTGTCGTGATAATAATTGTGAAGCGGACCTGCAGGCTTCCTGCGACGTGTCTGCCGTTTCCTGGACTTTGCGGCGCACTCCGCTCGCCGCCGGCATCGTAGTTGCCGACGTTCGCTGCAACAAGAAAGGCAAAATGAACTCTCACGCCCGGCAATAAGAAAGGTTATCGGATGGCCGGGCTGGGCGCGTAATTATATTGCGCTTCCCCATCCTTCTGTTGTCTCTATAGTAGCTTTGGTCTACCAGGATCTCGTAAAGCAAAACAAATGAAAGTGGCAAAGTTATCCACTGTGAGAAAATAAACTAAAATTAGCCAAGAATCGGACTGCTGAGCTTTAACTACTGAGCAGGCGGACAAAGATCGTAAGTAGTCACTTTGTTGAATTTGGTCTTGCCCGCTTAGTAGTTAATGCTGAAAAGTCGAGTTGTTCGTTATTTTTTATTTCAGTTTTTTTTTATATAGCCACAAACTCGCGCAAGCATGATGAATCGATTGAGATGTTTTGTGTCAAAATATTACTAATGGGTAAGGAGTTGTGAGGGAACATAGAATCAAACATACATAAACACATACATACATGCATACACACATACGGGCCACTCAGAGTGTCCTGTTATGTCCCGATTTTTAAACTCGCCTATTATATAAAAAAATACATGAAAAAAATGTAAAACAATTATTGACAATAATAATGACTTTCACACACCATAATAACGTGTCCTGGTCGTCTTTTCTTTTCAAATAATAGTTTTTTTTTACTTACACTTTTCTAAAACATTATTATGTACAATGCTTCCCCACATTCGAGAGGTCGTGTACCGACTTTCGGCATGTAGGTACCATTGACTGCTTTCTAAGGGCCAGTTTCTGAATTGAGAATTTTGCTAAGTAAATAGTTAACTGCTCTCTTCGAATTTCCCAAAAAAGAGTGTGACAGACCGTTACTTAAGTATTTACTTAGTGAAATTCTCAATTAACTGACATTTGTGAATTTGAAGTTTGAAAACCTATTAAGAGGCTAAAAATTCCACCCATGCCGGGATTCGAACCGGCGACCTCTGGCTATCCGTGCCAGCACTCTTTCCAACTGAGCCAATGGGCGACTCACCGGCATTAGTGAAATTTCGAACCTCTTTACAATATTCTCTGTATTACGTATATTACTGTATCTTGAAGTTTGAAGTTGAACTCAGTTGAGCGTAAATATCGTGAGGAAATCCGAGTGCTTGACGCGATCATATACGTCAGCGGTTGCTACGTACAACGATGACCCATATGAGAGGCTAAGTGCGGAAATTCCAGGTACTAATTAGGTTACATTCACGCACAGATTAATTAATCGACGCGCCTCATGTTTGCTCAGCCGCAAAATGAATTTGCGTTTTGCGATTGCGTTTCGCGTAGTCACGTTACGCTTTTTTGTTACGCAAGGACTGCGTGCGCGCCTAGCTAGCCCGGCTTAAACGGGTCAGATTCCCAGTGCTAGTGGCCACCCGTGGTAATTAGAAAGTGAAGAAAGAAAGACATTTATTATAACACCAACAGGCCTAAGTAAGGTGCGTGTGTCGTACAATAACATCTGTACGCAAAGAAATTAAACGTAGTCTTAGAGATGTAAGGAGTGCAAAAGGGAAAACAAAAGATAAAAACAATCGGAACGAAAAAAGGCACGGACCCAGCGTCTGTGGAAACCAGAATATTCTTTAAAAAAATATACTAACAGGCCCGCCAGACGTTGTCCTGCATGCAGCGCCATTGGCCGGGCTGGTTTGTGAATCTAAACCTTCCTGGGCGTCACCGAAACGCATACAAAAAATACATTTAAATCTGACCAGCAAAATTATTCACACAAACACACACACACGAACACCCTCACACGCACACACTATGCAGTCATCAAATTTAACAGCACTCTGTTCCTATATACAAATAAGTTTTAAATATGTAAGGACATAGCGTATTTTCTTTTTATTCCACTGATTTGTAAAATCTGTTTCTTTTTTTTTCCAATCTCTTTTACTTTAGGAACTTTTGTCACAAGGTGACGATGACAGTCCCATCGTACCCGTTATGCAATTCAACAACAACTATGTACATAACAAAAACAAAATAGCTATTATAGCTTACAAAACGAAAAAAAAAAACTACTCTCTTAGCTTAAAATAGAACAGTATTTTGGCTGAATCGGACAAAGGCTCAGCCAAAATACTTTGAATTAGTCCCTCGTGTAGCCTATTGAGACAGAACTTATCAGCTAGTAAGTGTCTATTCTCTCCGAAATCTGTTTCTTAAATTTAAATTATGTAAATCTACCTTTGTTCCTGTCTAGTAGCTAAGTTAATATAATGTAAGCCCTTAAGTGGCCTAAGTTTGAATATTTTTACACAAACATATTTTATAATTTAACTTGTGCTGTGTGTTTTGTATTAAAATAAAAACAAACAGCTTAGGATTTAGTGAAACACACACTTACAGTAGAATTATATATAAAAAGTTATAAGTATTATAACATAACAACATGACACATTACAGAAACAAAGTGACAGCTGATAAAATATGAGCAATAGAAATCGACGCAATAAACTATATAATAAGTCCGCCTTTCCACGTAATTGTTATCACAAACCTAAAAACCTATTTAGAGGCTAAAAATTTCACCCATGCCGGGATTCGAACCCGCAACCTCTGGCTATCCGTGCCAGCGCTCTACCAATTGAGCCAATGGGCAACTCACGGCATCAGTGAAATTTCGAACCTCTTTACACTATTCTCTGTATTTCGTACAGGCAGCGACATCTGACTTAAGCAAATTGCATTACAGCCCCGACTACCTACTTTGCAGTTAGGTTTTAACATCGGAACGATATCACTGTACCCACATGATATTTAAGTTTTATTTACCCGACTGCGGCAATTAATAACTTTTTTATTGTGCAATGAAGTGTAACAAACAAACAAGTAGAAAACATATACACAAACAAATACACATAATTAAATTTATCTTATATGTACATATGTGTGTCTAAAGACATCTGACTCGGTGCCGACTGTCATGTAATGGCAGTCGTTAAGCCATGACAGAGGCCTAATGGGCGGCTTGATAACTTCTGACAGTAAGGCCCGCCACTGTCTTACAATCCTGCCAGAAAATATAAACTGCCAGAAAATATAAAAGATATAAAGAAATTACATATTTTTAAAGCTAAGATTACGCAATATTTAATAAATAACAGCTATTATACAATAAATGAGTATTTTAATAATAAGTTAAATGAATGAAATAATTTAATGAAATAATACGATTGAATAATGTACTGGAATAATGTAATGTAATGGAAATTAAGAATGAAATTGTAAATAAGTTTATACATACGAATATCTGTAAATATATAGTTTAAGCAAAGTTGTAGTGCCCTTACAGGGTGTCATGAAGAACTAGAATTACTTATTAATATTATTACCACCTGTACACTTACCATGACATGCAATAAATAAATGATTATGATTATGATTATCCTCCACCAACCCTGACTTGGAACCCGTGGTGGAGGATGGCCTAGACCCGTGCCCCAGCAGTGGGAATATACAAGGGTTGATATCGACAGCTGACTGAATGTTTACTCAGTGCCCGCAGTAACCTATAATAGTAGTACATAATAGTAGTGGTGCATTTGAAAAGAGGAAAAATATATATGAATAGTATAAATAAATAGAAGTATTATCTTAAATACTTAAATATAGTATGTATTATTAGTTTTAAATGAATATGCTTTAATTAGGCTTATCTCTCTCTTGGATCCTGCATTGGAACATGTGTAGGAGTATTTAATGGTTTTACGTTCGTTTTTATAACAGAATCCAGTGGCCATGTGTGATAATTAAGCATAGCGAAGCAATAACAACCACAGTATTGATACAAACGAGCAAAGAACGTTCTAAATATTGTGCAAGAATTGTAGTTCTTGGTTCTCAACTCGTTGATGTTTTGGTGTAAACGGTGAAAACGAGCTTTCGTTCAGCATAAAAGATAAAGAGAATGCTCTTCTTCCAGCTCTAGGTCTTTTTTCGTGTGATATAAATCGACCTAAACGGAATTTCTATAAATTTAAAACATTCATTCACAAGTCGATAGACGATTATATAAGTATAATATGGGCTTATAAGCCCTTAGTAGTGTGGCGAGCACATGACAACTCTGCGCGCGCACTACAAACTCCAACATTCCTGCATCGCGCAATCAAAGTGTTTCAATGACATGCCATAAATATAACGTCCGACTAACAATAGTTGGACCGGCCGTTCCCAGGCATACGATCTGCCTGGCGGGAAATTTCCCTTTATAGTGGAGGAGCACAATCACCCGCTCTTCCCTATAGTGGTGACCCCTGACAGAACATTGTCAACCTTCCTTCGCTCTCGCAGCACCCCACATACATTAGTCTAAAAGCAAGGCCAGCAATCTTCCCTCTCACTTCATCAGTTCCACTACAGTCAATGCACCGACTACTGGGACTGATGGTGATCTTCCTCCAACCCCTCGGCACGGCAGCCACACGGCAACAGCACACGTACACGTTGCCAGTGGTACAGCAGCCTTCACCGGTCCCTACCACATGCGCGGGCTCCATGGTACTGTCGCCGGTGAAGTGACTGTTAGCCGCCGATCACCCTCAACTGCTAGTCGACTCACTGACTCAGCGTCACCTGGCACTTGCAGGCTTTAGAGCACAGACTTTGATTCCTATCAGACCTAGCTATGCGTAGCTACGGTCTTGAAGGGGAGTGATGTGGCGAGCACATGTCAACTCTGCGCGCGCACTACAAACTCCAACATTCCTGCATCGCGCAATCAAAATGTTTCAATGATATACCATAAATGTAACGTCCGACTAACAACAGTTGGACCGGCCGTCTCCAGGCATACGATCTGCCTGGCGGGAAATTTCCCTTTATAGTGGAGGAGCACGATCACCCGCTCTTCCCTATAGTAGTAAACCAGTTCCACTGCGATTTTATTGTTAGTTATATATAACATATTTTATTTTATAGAGTAGGTACTGACGACGTGATTGCATATTATACCATACTTTTTATAACGTACAAGAATTCAATCTGCAGATTTGCTGAAGATCATTCAAATGGTGGCCGGGTCACCTATCTCCCTCTAAAATGGTTAAGACTAGTGATGGCTGACCTTCACCCTGCGTTATGCTCGTGAACGAGTGCTGTTGTTATGTCTGGCCACAGCACTGGCGTTTTCCTACTTTTGTAAGATTAAACAATGGTAAAACAATTAACAATGGCACTTAAAGTTATTGATGACAATCAA
Organism: Yponomeuta sedellus; assembly: GCA_934045075.1. Classification (NCBI taxonomy): domain Eukaryota; kingdom Metazoa; phylum Arthropoda; class Insecta; order Lepidoptera; family Yponomeutidae; genus Yponomeuta; species Yponomeuta sedellus. Next base: position 15,376,243 of record OW203727.1, on the reverse strand, counting down.
CGAATCTTATTTCTTCCGTTGCATTTTTCTCTACTACACTTTTGGCCAGAAGACAGCGGCTTATATTTTTTATTGTACATCGAAATACAGGAAATCTTCTATCTATGATATAAAAATGAATCGCTGAATGTGTTGGTAAGCGCAAATCTCGAGAGCAGCTGAACCAATTTCACCAATTCTGTTTTTAGAATATTCCTTGACGTACGAGGATGGTTCTTACGGACAGAAAAAAAATTAAAAATTCGATTGTTTGGCGGTACGAAGTTTGCTGGGTCAGCTAGTAATATTATAAAAATGACTCGCTGAATGTGTTCGTAAGCACAAATCTCGAGAGCAGCTGAACCGATTTCGCTAATTTTATTTTTAGAATTTTTCTTGAAGTAAGAGGATGGTTCTTACGGAGAGAAATATAAAAAAAATTAAAGATCGACTGTTAGGCGGTACGAAGTTCGCTAGGTCAGCTAGTAGAATACAAATTGTTTACGTTGAAATATTTATTTTTATTTTATACGCAATCACGCATCCCAGCGCACCTCAGCGCTCTCGTGGTTGCCTGCGCTTTTAAAGTACGATTTTACACTACATTTTTTGAGCTTACATAAGACCGCTTCCGCCCAATGTACGATAAAATAAGATAAAATACCCGTCTTTCTAATTTCCTTCAGCAACTTTCCATCGTAAGGTTGTCTGGAAGAAATTGCTTTTAGCAATAAGGCCGCCAATTGTACTATGTATATTTGCAATTGTTTTGTATTTGTTGTTTTTCCAGTGTACAATAAAGAATATTCTTATCTTATCTTATCTTAAAATAAGACCTCCCTCCTCCCAGACCTCCCAGATTTAGATCGTGTTACATAATAAATAAATGGCTCCTAGGTCGCGTGGTGTAAGCACTGAAAGTAATTTTATGATTTTGATTGATTATAAAAAGTTTGACGATAAAGGAAAAAAACACAAACTTGTTCAGCCTCGTAAGCAAAGATGGCTTATTCAGAGAAAAAAATTAGGGACTTTGGTTTAAGTAGTACCTACTAACTCGTGATAAATTGTAAAAGCGAGTAACTTTGGATTTTTTTAAGTGAATATTAAGAACCGTCTATTAACGGTACTATGATCTGTATCCAGAACTTGGATAATATTGTATTACACTATTTTTATTTTTAATGCACTAACCCGTGCTAAGGAACAAATTTAAAAACCTATTTAGAGGCTAAAAATTTCACCCATGCCGGGATTCGAACCCGCAACCTCTGGCTATCCGTACCAGCGCTCTACCAATTGAGCCAATGGGCGACTCACGGCATCAGTGAAATTTCGAACCTCTTTACAATATTCTCTGTATTACGTACAGGCAGCGACATCTGACTTAAGCAAATTGCATTACTTACAGCCCCGACTACCTACTTTTGCAGTTAGGTTTAACATCGGAACGATATCACTGTACCCACATGATTACACTATTTTTATTTTTAATGCACTAACCAGCATTTTTAGAGGCTAAAAATTCCACTCAATTTCCACTCACCCGTGATTCGAACCCGCGACCTCTGGTTATCCGTGCCAGCGCTCTTTCCAACCGATGTAATGGGCGAATCACCGGCATTTCGAACCTCTTTAAAATATTCTCTGTATTTACGCCCAGTTGGAAAGAGTGCTGGCACGGATAGCCAGAGGTCGCGGGTTCGAATTCCGGCATGGGTGGAATTTTTTGTATTGTTTTAAATAATAATAATAATAATAACTTCCACGCAGCACAATCACTTGACCTGGTCTCAAACTAGGATAGGCGGCCCCCAGTGGGAATCGATCCCACGATCTCTGTCTTGATGCTAGACAAACGAGGCGGTCAAACACTTAATTTTTATTTCTTAAGAGCTTATTACTTCAGTCATTTAAACATAACATTTACATACAGGGACATACATTGCTTCTGGCCCCACACTAGGATACCCTGTATCGTGGGAACCAGAAATAACGGCATCACAAACATGTAAACATCCAAGACCTGGGGGTTTTTTTTATCCCCAGCCGGGGTTCGAACATGGGACCTCTTGCATGGCAGGCAGATGTTCTACCGCATTTCCCCATTTCCTTTGACAATTTTCCGATAACTAAGTTGTATCGTTGTATCCTCAGCGAACATATATTTTCAAGAACGTGCCCTTTGTGGAACAAATATACAAGATAATGATTTAAGATACTGAAGCATAGAGTATATCATTAGACTATATTCTCGCAAATAAGAAACAATATTGCTATTTTTGCTGACGCTATATTGTACCACTCAAAGAACAGCAATCCCCGTTGGGTATCGAACACAAGACCCAAAATACATTTATTATTACAATGACAGAACAAAACAATATTGTAACCACAATGTTGGTATGCGTGTTTTGCAAACTGTGCATCACAATGTTGCAAAATGTTCTGATTTTAAATTAATTAAAATTCAGAATGGCATTAGTTAAGGTGCAACGCTGAATTAATTGTATATTTGTGCATGGTCAACTGCAGAGCTTCCGTCGAAGTAGACGTTATGGTTGTTTTAATATCTTTTGACTTATGGTTTTGCGTGTATGCTCTTGCCGGTATCTGCATTTTCTTTCACATCTTGAGCAAAAAACTTGTCATTAAAAAGATCGACTTTAAAAATAGACACTAAAAGAAGTGCGGTGGTTTTCACATGGATCCCACCGATAGACCTTGACCGTACCTCTTGGCCTTACCAAAAAAATTATGACTAACCTCGGAACATGAAGAGAAAGAGTTATCGGCACACAAAAATAGAAATACTTCTTCTTCTTCTTCATCAGGCTATATTAGTCCACTGCTGGACATAGCCCTGCCCTAATGAGCGCCATAGCGCCTTGTCTTCAGCTTGCCGCATCCAGCATCTGCCTGCAGTTTTTCGCAGATCGTCATCCCACATGGTCGGAGGGCGTCCTATAATACGTTTGCCGAGTCGCGGTCTCCACTCAATAAAAATACATAGACGAACAACAGCACAGAACATCTGCCTCATTTGATTACCACGCAGAAGGTCATGGGTTCGATTTCCACTGGGAGCGGCCGTACATTTGTAAACATGAAAATGGTTTATTTGCTCTACCAGAATCAATAAAGCAAAACAAAAGAATGCGACGCACTCGTCCAATGGGAAAACAATTGAAATGCTGAAGCTTTCATTTAGTCTCGTGTTATGCATAAACATCTGTTGATCAAGCTGAGAAGCGATAGTATTGAACCCAAATTATTCGATCCGGTTCATACTGAGGTCGTCGTACATTTTATACAAATGGCCTCGATCTGGGTGTATTTCCATATGTGTGATGTCTTGTTATTGTAGCATAGGGTATTCCAGTTCAGGACATGGACAATGTTGATAGTGTTGCATGGAAGTTATTTATTATTATTCCAGTCGATGAAGAAACTGCGGCAAGGGAGAAAAAAGAAGCGTGGCGTGTAGGCACGGACTTATCCACCAATCACGTGGCTGAAGCGATCACCTACCGATTCATGCCATTTTCAGTCTATGAGAGTCCCAAATATAGACCACTGAGCTTTTCAAGACGTTTGTCGACTGTATTTGTGGGAAATGTTAATACAACGGGCACTGATATATAATTTACGAGTTTGTATAATTGCTTTTAAGACAGCAACTTCCCTTCGCGGAAATACCTACACTTTGCGTTGTAAATAAACAAAGCTTTTTTATGAAAAAAGTTGCAGACAAACATTTCATCCCAACCTACCGAAGGCTACGCAAAAAGAGGATTTTTATGAATGTTGCTAACTGTTAAACTTTTTTCACGTTTTGCTTATGAATTTTAATTCCTCAGTAGAGATCAAATGAAATCTCCGAGTTGAAACGCTGCGTAGGCTTTTGCAAACAATAGCGTTTTTGAGCTGGACTGACCAATTACGGAATAAAGTTATGTTCGTTGAATTTTCACCGTGTTAGTTGTGTTATTATTGTTTCAAGTAATTAAATTTAGTTATGTAAAGCTTCAGTCACTGACGCTGAAGGAAAACATCGTCAGGGAACCTGAGTGTCTAGGGTGTTCACATACCCAGCGCTTAAAATTGCCACTCCGCGGGGGCACGCATGGTAATTAAGCCCATACGCTCTCTCTGCGAGAAGGCGTGTGGCCTATAGTGTGATTCATCCCATAGGCATAGGCTAGGCATAACGAAAACATCACGAGGAAACCCACGTGTTTGAGATGTTCGCATACCTTTGCGCTTCAATTTGCTAATGAGCGGTGGACACGCATGGTAATTATGCCCGTGATCTCTCCTTGACAGAGGACACGTGCACTATAGTGGGACCTAAGGCTTGCTTTCATTGAAAAACAAGTAACAATTATCAATCAATTACAATTTAAAAGTTAACATGACATAACCCCGCGTCTCGACGTCTCGCGTGACGACCTCTGTGGCGCAGCGGTAGCGCATCTCCCTACTATGCAAGAGATCCCGGGTTTGAACCCCGGCTGAGGACAAAAAAAACCCAGGTCTTGGATGTTTACATGTTTGTAATGTCGTTGTTTCTGGTTCCCACGACACAGGGTATCCTAGTGTGGGGCCAGAAGCAATGTATGTGCCTGTATGTAAAATGTTAAATGTTATGTTATGTCTGTATACCTGAGCGGTAGGCTGCGACCAGACCACTTGCAACGATCCTGATCATGAGATCACCTTCGTTTCATCGACGTTCATTAGTCTTAGCCAGACGCCAGACTGGCGCAAATATTGATAAATATTGATTAAGACTGCTGTCCAGCTCGCTGGACTGGCTATCTGTACAATAAATATCTGCCATAAAGACTCTTCTTATCTTATGTTATGTACCTCGGTATTTTCGAAGGAGAATCATTGCAGAAGACGCTCATAATATTTTAGCACAATTTTTCTTTATTAATTTGTCTCAAATGCCCTTGATTTCAATTTCCAGCAATGCCTCCAATTTTATCAAAAGCATACGTATTGTTTTACGTCATTTAAAATGTTAGAATTTGCGAGCGTCGGATATAAAAGCAAACTTAATTATTAATAATTATTTATTTGACCTAAACGTGAAATTGCGATATAGATTTGTCTTTTTTTAGTCAGCAACGGCGCAACGAATGGGCGCCATTTATTACAGAAATATATTTACATTCCGCAGAGTGACAACGGTTACTTTTTATCCAAATCACACGCACACAAAGTCACAGGCACGCCTATAGTGCTTTAGATCAAAATAAAAAGAATAATAGCCTTTTTCACAAAACAAATGAATCTACAACAGTTATACATTTTAACAGTGGTCTCAACACTTAGCTAGGAGCCGGATAGTCGTCAGGCAATACTAGTCCACTGCTGGACATAGCCTTCCCCTAAATAGCACCACGTTGTGCTATCATAGGGGGCAATGCCCATAATCCCCACGCTGAGCATGCGGGTTGGGGATCGCAGTTCTGTAGAACAGGGGCGCCGGACAGTAGCCGTTTGGAATAGCATGCGGGACATAAACAAAATTAAGTTAATACTTGGACTGGCCCAGTGGTCTTTTAAACTTGAAGTCGTCATCATAATCAGCCGGTGCCAGTCCATTGCTAGACATAGGCCTTTTCTAAGACAAGACACTGAGCCCGATCTTCGGTTCTACCTTTCCAGTTACTGCCCACCGCTTTGAGAATGTCGTCGCCCCATTTGGTCACAGGGCGTCCTACGCTACGTTTATCGACTCGCGGTTAGTCGTACAAATGGTCTCAGTCTGGGTGTACCTTTCTGTATGAGATGCGTGGATGTCACATCACAGGGTACCCTGACAGTATACATCTGTGTGAATAACGAAATTTTTACAGGACTTTCTCGTACAATTATGTGGCTCAATATCACTGTCACGCATCAGATATCCTCTGAAACGTGGTATCCACTATGTGTGATACATATTACGCCTCATACCTATACGGAAGAACTAAGTAAACATGCCGCTTTCACACCAAGATATATATATATATATATACGCTAAACGTTACTTAATCAGGTCGCAGCAGTCTGTTAGCTTTTAGAATATACCTCGGCTTCGGTTTTCGCCTAAAGCACACGACTGTAATACCACTTCCCGCTCTGCTCTTTGAAATTAAGTGTCATATTAGTTCCGATATTTCTATTACAGGAATATATATAATCCGATTCTATCCGATAGTAGCCGGGGTATATTCTAAAAGCTAACAGACTGTACAATAGTGACGGTGTTGTGTGAAAGTTATTATTACTTTTTAAACTTAGTTACTTAAATAAATACTTACATTCCTCCGAGATCTGCAGCTCGATTTTGTCCAAGTCCTCGCCGTCGCCGTCGTCGTCCTCGAAGTCGGTCTGCACGGTGACGTCCCTGGTGTAGCTCTCAAGGGCTATGACGTCGAAGGGCGCGCGCTCCGCCGGGCTCGGCCCGCGCTCGTCGGGCGGCAGTGCCTCGCGCCGCGCGCGCTTGCAGGCGGCGCACCCGCAGAGCGACCCGCGCACGCGCAGTAGCCACACAAGCCCGAACAGCGCCATCCACGTGGTCATGCTTCTCCGCCACCTTCCACCATCACAGTAGCACTTCACACACTTGACAGTCCTTCGAACGCGCTCGGCTTGGCTTCCGGCGCAGGGCGCTTTCGCTTCGAGTTCTCATTGGGACGCTTTCATTTTTGGGTTGGCTGAAAGAGTTCAGTCGTTATTTTTTTTAACATCTACATACAGTCACATACATTGCTTCTGGCCCCACTCTAGGATACCCTGTGTCATGGGAACCAGAAACAGCGACATCATAATCATGTAAACATCCAAGACCTGGGGTTTTTTTTGTCCCCAGCCCTCAGTCTCCAGTATTTATTTTTATTTATTATTATTTTGTTTCTTTACTGCGCTTACTGTAAAGGTAAATGCACAAGGGCGTGCTTAATGCATAAAATCACTCACAGAGATTAGGCATAGTGGAGGGCTTTAATTTTTTGTCTAATAAACAGACGACTGGAAATTTTATTGGGTTATTTCAAACTGTAGGTAAATTAATTGTAAGATACCTATATAATTATTAATGTTTTATATAATGTTAAAAAAGTGTCATGTCGGGTTAGTTAGTTAGTTAACTATTTGTAAGTAAAAATACCAAGATTTTCAGGATCTTTGATTTAATGGATTTGTCTACGCCCCGAATAGGATTGAATATAGTTATATTTAAACGTGGGAACAGTTCAAAACATAATTTTCATTGGGTTATATTAAACTGTAATTCAATACGTTGTTAGATATACAACTAATCTTATATTGGGTGTTTAAACCAACTTCAAATTTACTATTTACAGTAAAGAATAAAGAATATATATATTTACATTAACATTAAGTATATATATATATATTCTTTATTCTTTACTGTAAATAGTAAATTATATATATACTTAATGTAAAACAAGGCCGGGTTACTTAGTTAGACTATTTATAAGTAAAAATCGGTTATATCGATTTCTATTATATTTGATTTGTTGGATTTGTCTTTGTCACAAATAGAATTGAATAGAAGTCTATTTAAACGTGGGAAAAGGTGCGGTATTTTGATGCGATACACAGTTCGTTTGGTTAGCTAGTTTAAACCAAAATTTTATGTTAATTATAACATCTAGTTATCAGAGACATTTAGAGGATGCCAATCTGGTCTGCTAATTGAAGGAAATTTCTAGTGTTGTTTTTAAATCCAGTATTTTCTATGGCAGCCCAATTTATACCAAGTTTTCAATCCGATATAAATTGTGGTCGTTTATAATGCTCTTTCAGCAGTGGTTCCATGTCCATGCCATGTTGTCCAATGACATAAAACGTGATAATAAACCAAAACTTAAAAACCGTTTCTTCAGGATCGATAGATTAAGTACTGTCAAGAAACATAATTTAAACAATCCTCAATATCTTTAAAAAAATTTTTATGTTGTAAGATTGCTAACGGTGTAAGAAAACATCGTGAGGAAACCTGAGTGTATGAGGTGTTCAAATGCTTCAGCGCTTGAAATTGCACGGTGGGCACGCGTGGTAATTAAGCCCATACTCTCTCCCTGAATGAAGGTATGTGCCCTGCAGTGGAACGTTTAAAGCTCACAAAAATACCTAAAACAAAAATAGCAACCTTTGGATAAGTAGTTCAATTGATCGCCCTTGAAAAACAACTTTCAGCCGTCGCGTCGTGTCATTTCGCATTTCACACAACATGTTGCATAATGAACCTGAATAATAATAGAGTTAGTCATATCTTATGACCAACGAAAACGTTCATAACACACAACGGACGTTCTAGAACGGGCCATCAAAGGACGCTTTGACTACTGACGGGCGACCTTCTTCACTCACTTTTGACAAGAGCTTCATATCTTATGTCCTATGTGTGACCTTCACGCCTAAAGTTATAGCCCGTGGACCGGTCGTCGGTAGTTCTACGGCATAAGTTACCAAGATAAGGCCAAGTAGGGTTTATACATATTTCGTTTAATGCGTTTAAATATATTGAATTCAATCGAACTTTTTGATAGACTTTAAATCATAAGGCGTTAAACGGTAGTCCGTAAAATATGTGTCGCGAAGATAAACCAATTTTGTTTTGCAAATCATCAAAATATGTGTTTATTATACCCTCAGAACGAAAGAGGCCTAAGTCAAAAAATTGTGAAATTGAGTTACAATCATAGAGTCATAAAAAGGTATGCCGTGGACGGAAGATTCGCTATGCTTTTTTTTTACAATAAGTGCCTTTGTTTTACTATTCATCGGATAGAGCATACCTTTTTATGTCTCTCTATGATTGTTAGGTACTCAATTTTTTGAGAATTTTTCTTTCGTTCTGAGGGCGCATATGATAAGGTAGCGAACCAGCAGATTTTTGTTAATGGCGTGGTGTCGAAGGCGTTTACTACATCAGTGTGATTGCAATTGTTAATCCTATTGGAGGTGGTATATACACATGTATTGGCCAGTTATAATCTTATCCCAGTACATGGCTGACACCGATTTGAATATCGCTAGGATACCATTGTTTGTTGTGATGTGTGACACTTGCGGAAAATATATCTACCGAGCAACATCTAGCGTTTCACTATCATATTATTATCCACACTCTGCTAGTAGGCTGTAATATAGGCGTCTACAGTCCTTGTTTACAACAATAAATTCACGGCGGGTAATTAAGTCCATAGTCTCTCTTTCAGAGAGAAGACTTGTGCCCTGCAGCGGGACACATATAGGTTATATAAAAAGACCTATCAATTGACACACTTGATGTTAACGTCCTGCGTAATTTAGTTAACTTTTTTTACTAACCAAATCAGACGTACCAAGTTTGGGATTAGCTACCTAATTAAGTTAAACACATAATTTGAATAGTATATCTGATTCGCCATGCTCATACATAGTTATATATTAAACGGGTCTACCCGAGACCACGGCAACTGTAACGCTGCCGAAACGTCGGGAAATAAGGTAATTACGTTTTACCTAATAAATAATCGCGATTAGACCCGTTTAACATGTAACTACATAATTTGAACATATTTAACATAAAATAAGTCTCATCTGTCGATGGAGTACAAAGGTACTTTAGTGGAGACCACTGACTGGCAAACAAAACGTGGAACGCTTATCAGACGGGCGCGCTAAGGCAGATAGCGGGCAGAAACTGAATGAGAATGGCAAAGGACAGAAGGAATTGGCGTGCGTTGGGCAGGTCTATGTCCAACAATGAACTAGTACGGGCTGATTGATTGAAGTGTCATCTTGGTTATGTACACGTCACCCACGGCCTGCCCCTGCCCTATTATGTAAGACCCTTCAACGAGCGAAGAGAAAAGGGAAAATGCACATTGAAAAAGTGGCCAGTAAAGTAATTAGTGCAAACTCGAAAGGGATCAGTAAGTGAGTATTAACCATGGATGTGGCCCAGCTCGGCTGATAAGAGCACCCGTTAAATGATTAATGGCGGCAATAAATAGCAGCCCTCAGGGCATAAACCGTCCTCAGGAACCGAGCGGGACTCATGAAAAATATCAATTCGTCAGACCCGAGTTCTCGACGCTCGCAGAGATTCCCTCGAATAAATTATTGACGCCAAAAGTGTTTAAGGATCCTTTTCGGTGAATCGGTGAAGGGTATCAATTTTTTTATTTCCCTGAGCGTGATTCGTGTTGAGTGGGGAGGTTTATATTTCCTTTTCTTAATTTTGTCGTAGAATCGTACAATGTATAGTCTGTTAGCTTTTAGGATATACCTCGGATGCTATCGAAAGAAAGGATATATTCGTGTAATAGAAATATCGGATCTGATTAACTTTTCAAAATAGTCAAGAAAAGTTATATACTAAACGGGTATTGGTAAAACGTAATTACCGTATTTCCCGACGTTTCGGCAGCGTTACAGTTGCCGTGATCTCGGTCAAGTTGGTCAATACTAGTCAAGAAAAGTTTTATACAGAGCAGGAAGTATTACACTCGTGTGCTTTCGGCGGAAACCGAAGCCTACTCTAGAGCCCGAGGTATATTCTAAAAGTTAACAGACGACGCATGGTAAAATGTGGCGGAATATAAGGAAAACCTTAGACACCAGAAGTGTCCGAAGCACCATGAAAGGACAGGCCTATGTTCAGTAGTGAATGAGTACTGGATGATTGATTGATGTTTTACTTTCTAATCAAGATAATTGACGCGTTTTATTTTTACAGTCTTATTTATTAAACGTCTATCCCACTAAGGCCATCTGGCGTCAGCACCGGTTAGCTCATTTAACTGGAGTTAACCGGTTAAATCAATCATTTCGTATGAGAAATTATCTATTTAACCGGTTAACCCGAGTTAAATAATCTAACCCAGGCTGACACAGGTGGGCCTAAAACAATCTTGACACGGAGTTAAAGTCGGTGTAAAGCTGGAATTTCTGTTATAATTGGCTTTTACCACGTGTCACAAGTCATTTAGTGGATTTCCTATTTTTTTTTTCAGTAACGATCCTTTAAAACACTCTTTAGAGGTAGTTTATTTAATCTGTAGTTAGTAGTTAGAAAACTGTTTTTGGCGATTGATTTTAGGAAATTGCTTATAATTAGGTAAGATCGGTAATCTTTAACACTCGAGTAAAATGCATCAGTGTAGATGAACTCTAAGAGGTTGGCATCACTGACTTCGCGAATGGTCAAGACAGCTTGCCGCCTTACTAGGAGGCGCGGGGACTGAGCGGGCGTGGGGGGAGACCGGGGCGGGACGGGCCCCCCACCGCTGCGCCGCCGCATACGACACTTCAACTACCGTCGTCTCTCGAACGGACCGATTTTGATACGTGCGCGACTCGAAAGATTGTACATACATATCTATGTACTTAATTGTATTATACTTCTTTTCCTCGAATACAGTCCACTCTTATTTAATTGTAGGCATCCCAAAGCTATAAGTGAGGGTTCTATAAGTGAGGGTACCACCGAATAAAAAGACGAATTAAAACTAGCTACATAACACTAAAAAGCGGGTGTTCAATCCGACTGAGAGCGTTTAAATCTGGTTGTAGCTTACCCAGAAGTAATCCGAACTTATTAATATTAACAAGCTTTCTCCGAGGCTCTCAAGTTCTCACCGTATGGATAAATTCTTCTGGTCCCGTGGGATGAAATAATTTACGAGATTGCATTGCAAGCGTATTCGATACGATTCATTCTGTGTATAGGTTTTATAGGCATAGCGCAACGAAGACAGACCGTTTCAGAAGGGTATTGGGTAAAATTCACAAATACAAGCACTGAACACATTAGAAACTCAGGCTTTAGACTTAAAATTATATATTATATAGTTTAAAGTCATTTTCTTAGTAACCTATCAGTAAACAGTTAGAGGTCACTTTTAGTGATAAGGCCGCCATTTCTGTACTCTTAATATTTACATTTTTATGTACAACAAAGTTGCTGTTAGTGAAATCCCGAAAGTTGAAGTTGAAAGTTTTTGTCTATCTATCTATTTAACAACTATGACCTGTGCCAATGAGACTTGCGCAAACATGACAAATCTATTGGGATCTTAATTGTCAAAACTGACCATTGGTTATGAAGTTATGAGGGAACATACGCTCCTCCATCAACCCGGACTTGGCTTCGTGGTGGAGTATGGCCTAACCTTCCTGCGTCGTAGGAAGAGACCTGTGCTTTAGCAGTGGGGACATACAATGGTTGATACCGATAGAATCGAATTAGGTTATATCAGATATTCCGCAATGAGTTAATGACTATGCGACTGAGCGAGTCAGTATCTGACTCAGTGAATTTCGGTGGTATCGGTAGATTCAACGCCTGAAAAAAAATCGCTCACTCCAATTAAGGATGTGGATTTTTTCAGATCCGACGATCAGTAATTGAATCGGGAACTAACAAACAGGTCTTCACTTTTCCACTAAAACTTTGAACGTTCATGTTTCGAAATACATCGAAAACTTTGGTGGAGAATTTCGCTGAAATATAATCGACATTCGTTCCAACTCGCAACAGCCATCAATCATTGGAACTGATTCCAACTTTTACTGTAACTTCAGGAGAAGTGTTCCTATTTAAATGCTCAAAGTAAATACAGCAAGTCCTCATGTAAATTCAGTAGGTCTTTGCTTGGATTTTATGATATTTTTGTTAGGTTTAATGTTACAGTTTTAATGTAAAACTACCCCTTTTTCCCATTTCTTAATAAAATACTACAATAGTTGAATTCAATAGTTACATAATATCGAGAGGACAGGAGCTGTGAGTCAGTCATATTATTTTCCGTGATAGTTTACGTAGAGTTGAGTCAATTGCCAAATTACTAAACTTTACTGCATACCTACTACTTAGTTTATGCTTGAGCAATTCGACTAAGGCTGGTGCAGACGTAATAAATGGCTTCCAGAAGTGAGAATGAGAATGAAACTCGAATTTACCAAAACTCGCCCTTATCCTATAAATGATAAAAGCTACGGCTTGGTAAAGAACGATTCGACGGGAGTCGGTCAAACACCACAGTCCACATGTCTACGCCATCATAGAAGTTCTTATCGATATAAGGTTTCGTTGATTTTACATGGCCTAATAACGCCCCACTGCAAAGAGAAACGATTATTGTAAAAGTTGCATGAACCTTTTATAGAATAAACCTTTTTTTTATGAAAGCCCAAAATGTTTATTTTAACCACAAGAACACAGCATTTTCTTTATGTTACATAGAGTATACAAGCAGTTTATATTGAATAAAATTATTTTGACTTTGACTTCGACTTTGACACGTGCGATTTCAAGCGTGTGAAGTATGCCCAGTGGTGGGGGGAGGGGTTGCAGGACGGCGGCGCAGCAGGGAAACAACAGGAACGGTTGATCACATTTTAATTAATACATCGTTAAGACTCCAGTCTCTTAACTCCCTTCTTCTAGTCTTACACTAGCTTATATATAATAATCCTACGTGCCTTGGGAGGAGTTGTCTATATTTCACATACGTGAAGACATGTGGCGTGATGATGTTATTTGCCTATCACACCTCCCCTGAAAAGGTAGGGATTCCCTCCCCTGAAAAGATTATTCATAAAACAATTTTAATCTATTCTTATGCACTAAATAGTCCTTATTGTCTTTATCTATTCTTACATTAGTTCCGGATATTCCTTTTATTCTAAATGGTCCTAATTACAGTTCATCAAATTTACTGCTATTTTAATTCTTAATTAATATTAAATCTCCCACTTTAAATTTTACAACATTGGCTGTTTTATCATAACACTTTTTTCTCTTAGTCTTATTTATTATTAAATTATTTCTAGCATCTACATGTGCTTTTTGCAGTCGAAATTTTAATTCAAATGGGTAATTATCGTATACATACAGTGGTTCAACTTTATCTACAAGATTACTAGGGATATTACATGGTTTACCAAACACTAGTTCAAATGGTGAATACTTTGTGCTGGTATTTACGGATGTATTCTAAGCAAAACACCAATATTGAATCCATGTACTCCAGTTTGCTGAATCGTTTTTTTGTTTGAATTCGTAAATAACTACCAAGATGTTTATGCCAATTTTCTAATGACCCTATGCTTTCATGGTGGTAAGGCGTTGAGTTTAGTTTCTCAACATTCAACAGTTTACAAACTTCATTCAAGGTGGAATTCATGAATTCTGTACCACAATCCGTAGCTATAGTTTTTGGTATCCCATATCTTAAAACAAAATTTTCCACAAATGCTTTGACTACAGTCTGAGAATCTTTTCTATCTAAAGCATAAGCCTCTACAAATTTTGTTAATTCACACTGTAATGTTAAAATATATTTATTTCCTGCCAAGTCTACATCTAAACGACCTACAATATCTAAGTACACTTTCTCAAAAGATGTTGAAGCTGTGGTTGTTATGACCATATTGTCTCGAACTTGCCTTGTATTGAACTTTTGTTTCTGACAGTCCTTACAACGTCTGACGAAATCTTCTACGTCTTTACGCATATTTTGCCAATAGAACTTCTTTTGAATACCACTCAACATCCTAGTGATACCTGCATGCCCGCTAGTGGGTAACAAGTGATAATCATTTAGAATTATTCTAATCATGTCACGATCGGTTACTTTCGTTTTTCCTTGTATTATACATAATCGCGGTAAATTACTTTCTTTACTCTGTTGGTAATTACGTATTAACGTTTCTACATTTGATTTATTAAGCTCATTTTTAACTATTACCAACTCTACTATCCCTAAACTCCTACATAGATCTACCAGGTCTCGTAACGATACGTCTAAGCGTGCCTTCGTCAATAGAGAATCCTGATTCAAATAAACCGTAGAGTCCACAATAAGTACATTATTCGCGGGTCCGGACCGCCTTGTTTCCAACATTAGTGTCGATAATTCTCTATATACTTTACTCGAGCAAATAATCAATTCCGTGTCTCCTTGTGTCCCTTTGATTATGTCAACTACTTAAGGCTGGCCGGGCACTAAAGGTGACAACCCTGTATCGCGGGGAACGTTTGTCGTGTCAGTCTGTGTATTCGGTGAGCGACTCTTAGAACGCTTAATTATACCTATAAAATCCGAACTTAAGGATTTTAGTTTGTCTGAAGTTATTATGATCCTTGATAAGGCATCTGCAGTTACGTTTTCAGAGCCCTTAATGTATTCTATCTCAAAATCATACTCTTCTAAACTTAATCTAAACTTAGTCAAATTACTACTAAGATCTGTCATGCTAAATAAATGTACCAAAGGTCGATGATCCGTAAGAATTTTAAACTTCCTACCAAAAAAATAAGGATGGAAATGCTTCACTGCCCAAACTACTGCTAATAATTCTTTGTAAATAGTTGGATAATTAATTTCTGACTTATTCAGCTGCCTACTAGCGAAAGCTACAGGCTTGTTATTAGCGTTTGACAAAACGGCTCCAATTGCTACTCCTGATGCATCTGTTTGGAGACGGAAAACATTGTCATCTGATGAATCTGGGTAATCTAGAACTGGAGGAGAGTTAAGTACTGATTTAAGCTTCTTAAACGCATCCTCGCAATCCTTCGACCACTG
Organism: Yponomeuta sedellus; assembly: GCA_934045075.1. Lineage (NCBI taxonomy): Eukaryota > Metazoa > Arthropoda > Insecta > Lepidoptera > Yponomeutidae > Yponomeuta > Yponomeuta sedellus. The sequence goes on along the minus strand of OW203727.1, from coordinate 15,360,659 downwards.
AAATTCCACGTTCTTTTTGCATAACCGATTCAACGGATAAACTATATCTGCAAATCCATTTACGAATTTCCTATAAAAATAGCAAAAGCTACAAAACGACGAACCTCATCTGCTGTTTTTGGTGAAGGATAATTTTTCAAGACGTCAATTTTACTACTATCTGGCAACACTCCACTGGAAGTTATTATATGCCCTAAATAATTAATCTCTTTCTTAAGGAAGACACATTTGCTTGGATTAAGTTTTAAATTTACTTTCCTAAACCGTTCGAAAACTTTGATAAGGTTAACGTTATGCTCACGAAGATTTTTCCAAAAACAATCACATCATCTAAATATAAGAAACATGCATCATAAGTCAATCCTGATAAAGCTACTCAGAAGTTAGAAAATTGCAATTCTCCGCAAACGCCTCGAATACTTAACCTATCCGGAACTATATGTAATCCTAATTTACTAATTACTCCATACTTTATAATCGACACATTAGCACCCGTATCTACTAACAGCGACAAATCGTTATCTAAACATGAAAACACTACGTGATTACTATTGTTATATGACAAAATATCTACATAATCTTTGTTACGGACGAAAAAATTCTAACTCCTCATTACGCTGACTATCTGTCGATTGTGAATCACGTTCGGTAGCGTCCGACTCTATATGATTCACGGAGCGCTGACCGCCTGACCTAGAAAAACCATACCTAGGCAAATTGTTATACGCCCGATTATCTGAGTTATGTAATGAGCGCCCGCGACCTTGCTGACTTGCTGATTTATGTCCAGCGGTGCGCGTAGCATTACCTCTAAAACGGTTCCCTTGCGGTGGCCTACTCATCTGAAACTGTTGTTGTCGCGGACCCATATTACGACCGTTGTTGTTAAAGAACCGATTGCCCTGCCTACCGTTCGGTTTTGCGATATGAAAACAACTACTTGAAGGTTTCGGAAGAGAGTCTCCTTCCTCGGCAGCGATCGTGATCGCCTGGAGTCGACGGCTCGCGACGCGACAATAGTACTCAGCCTATCGCTATTCAGCCCATCCGAAAACCGCTTAATAGCTATCTTTACGTTTATCGGCTTCAGAATAGCTTGCGATGCTGAATTACCATCCGCTTGCGCTAAAGTCAAATCCGTTAATAATTGTTCTATCTCTTCCCCAAACTCGCTTACACTCCTATTACCTTGTCGACAACTTTGTAGCCGAGACAGAATAGCTGTGTATGACTTTTTCGGCAACAAATACCTACGAATATCTTGAATTAAATCTGAGACGGATGAGTAAGCATTCTTGAGTTTTAATTTAGCCTTATTAGAAAGACGAGTTTTAATTACAAAGTTTGCTAGTACGGACTGATCATCCTTCTTTAGGGTACTGCTATAAAAATCCTGACCGTCAATCAATTGATTAATTTGTTTTTCATCTACATCTACTAATGGCAGCAAAGAGAGAGCAATCTTTAAGTCAAAGTCGGCCATTTTTTGTTTCGTTAATACTCATGCTTACCAATTCCTCGATTTCATTAAAACATTATTATTTATTTATTTAAATTGTAGAACATTACAGTACATATGACTATTTCGTTTTACAATTAGCGACTATTTTACTAATAATTTACTATTTTACTAATAATTTGGTCGAACTGCCGCGAAACACGATTGGCAAGGTCCAAATCCGCAGCTTCAACATCTTTTTTACTAACCTCATCTAACAATGAGTCAAAACGTGACTTAATACTTCGCGCTGCTAATAACTTATTACTACCTTGCGACGACACACGTTTAATTTTACTTAGTTTAATAATATCGCTACGAATAACCCGCAATTCTTCTAATATACTGGTGAGACTCGCCATCAACGTAAATGTTCACAAATAATAAAATGTTATAACAACAAAACATTACACTCACAAAAAAAAATATTTAACTGCACGCGAATCAAACAGTCTCGCCACGGATCGCACGGCGAGCAGCTCGCTGCTCCCAGCTGGCATATAGGTATTCCTTTAATTTTTTTTATAGTCGGGACAGAGCATAGGCCGAGAGGAATCCAACTACGGCCATGAGTAGTATCTCTGACAGTTCCAGAGCCGTATATGGAGTTGATGATAATACCGGCACCATACTGCTGCTAGGGGCGGACACAATAATATTATCTTTGCTTTCCTGGCCGCCCATTGTCACTGGAAATCGGAGACTTGTTCCCAACACAAACAATAGCACCTGCACAAGTCCAAAAACTCACGCCCTCTGCTGACGCCTCGACATCACGGTCACGCTGTCACGGTCGCCATGAAGTATGCCCAGTGGTGGGGGGAGTGGTTGCAGGACGGCGGCGCAGCAGGGAAACAACAGGAAATCACATTTTAATTTATACATCGTTAAGACTCCAGTCTCTTAACTCCCTTCTTCTAGTCTTACACTTGCTTATATATAATAATCCTACGTGCCTTGGGAGGAGTTGTCTATATTTCAGATACGTGAAGGCATGTGGCGTGATGATGTTATTTGCCTATCACACGTGAATACCCTCACACTTTGAACACCTCAGACACTCAGGTTTCCTCATGATGTTAACCTTCACAGTTAACGAGTGGTATTGCTACTATAACTTCACAAATGTACATAATATTAATTGATTATTGACTTTCGTTTTTTCGTTTTCCTACTGTCATGATATTTTCTCGTTGGCGAAGCCCGAATACTGAGTTTTTACTACATGCATGGAATAGACCAGCAAACATGACATAACAAGCAACACAGTCCACTCAAACACAATCTCTAGACGGCCTAACCACCACAAGACTATCCACGAGGGCAAAAACTCCGTTTATGTAACTTGCTCGTTGGCCACGCGTGGCTAGACGCAAAAAGCGTTTTGTATTCTCTAACTTCGTAAGTATTTAAAAACTATTTTGGATTGAAATCGTGGACCTTGCACGTAACAGACCTGTTGAAATATGGACAAACATTGGCTCTTATTGTATACGGCACAAAAGAAAAAATATTTTTAATTTTTAAATATCATCTTGCTAACGGTGAAAGAAAACATCTGAAATTGTCAATCTACGATGGCCACGATATAAATCCTTGTATGTCACCACCGTTGGGGCAGGCGCCTCTTCCTGCTTTGCAGGAAGGTTAGGAAATTCTTCATCACGCGTGCTAAGTCCGGGTTGGTGGAGGATTGTAATTAATCAATCCTCCACCAACTATAATCAGCGGCTTGATAACTTCTGACAGAGACGCGCCATCCTGTCAGAAGTTATCAAGCCGCCCATAAGGCCTTTGACATGGCTTAACGACTGCCATCACATGATAGCCGTCACCAACGGCTTAACGTGCCTTGCGAAGCACGGAAGCGCTCTGAAAAATGCCACTTGCGGTAGTCACGGGACGATCACTCAAGTCAAGTGATTGATTCCAATCATCACTCGATTCGCCTAGGCCACGAGCGATTATTTGATTATGAACATTATTTTTTTCTTTTTACACAATAAATATTCTTAATTTTTGATAAGAATGGTATATTATATTATAAACCATAAAATATACAAAGCTTTGAAAAATATTTTTAGAGTCCGTCAAAAGCATTTTTTGTTCGTTTGCGTACGGTACGATGTATATAACAAAATATCGAATCTCTCATAGCCCCGGCTGCCTCAGTGATCTTAGATCGTAAACGATGACGAAAATTGCAACAAAGGGCAAGTTAAGTGCATGGATGGACCTATGACTAACGGTAGTGGCATGTTACATACGGACTCCACAGGCATAGCGCTGGCGCGGCAATTACCTCAATACGGTGAACAACAGCCAGGCGCGACACGAGGCAGCTGACGCTGCATTTCCTCCTCGGTGTATCTACCTAGTTTTACTTTCGTCATTCCGTATTCATACTTCGAATCGGCTACTAGCATAATTAGCCATAAGTACCTATTGTAATTTTTAATTAAATTTATATTAAATAATTTCGGTTTTTTTTGGAACCTCCGGCCGCAGCCTACGTAATTGGCGCAGGCGGTAGGATACTCGTGGGTCAGCTCGCGTGCGGTAAAACTGACCATAAAACATCGCGTTCCTGACCTGGAGGCTATCAAGACTCTATCTACGGGTATCCAGAATCTACAATCCAGCTGCAGCCAGGAGGAGACTCCAGACATCGACTCACCAAGAGGAACCGGAATGAAATTGTAAGTGCACTTGAATTGTTCTTGTGTTGCTTCCCTTATTCCTAAGTTCATCCCAACTCCCAAGATTTTTCACCCGAAAGATTCTAGGGCATGCATACCTGCATCACGACAGGCTCGCCAAAGTAGAATAGATAGGAATAGAGATTTAGACTTAGATTTAGACTTAGATAGATTATTCAGAGACAGAGAGATGGCTCAGGAACGAGCCCATGATCCAGACACTATCTTCAAAGCATTGAGACTCGTACCCGAATTTGACGGGAACCCTAATGTCTTAACTAGATTTATAAATATATGTGATACGATAGTAAATCAGTATATGGGCACAGCCCCCGGCAGTGAACTCCCGAATGTATGCCTACTAAATGGTATACTCAATAAAATCACAGGCTCTGCCGCCTCAACTATCAACTCAAACGGCATCCCTGATAGTTGGTTGGGCGTTCGAACCGCCCTTATTAATAATTTCTCAGACCAACGAGACGAAACGGCACTGTACAGCGACCTCTCATTAGCTGCACAAGGTAATAGGACTCCTCAGGAATTTTATGACCATTGCCAAACATTGTTCAGTACGATAATGACCTATGTTACTCTGCACGAAGGCGTGTTAACCACAGTTGAAGCAAAGCGATCACTTTACAAAAGGGTCGCAATGCAATCCTTTGTACGTGGACTAAAAGATCCCATAGGATCTAGGGTTAGATGTATGCGCCCCCCAACCATCGAAAAGGCACTTGAATACGTGCAGGAGGAGCTAAATGTAATGTACTTACAACAGCGCAATGACCAGCCTAAGACCCAGCAGTCATTTAAAATACCAACCCCTTCTATGCCCGTCACACACACTGCCCCACGGCCTCAACATTACCAACCCCCAGCTAACAACTGGCCAGCCCCCGTAGCACAAAGAGGTTACCAAGGCCCACCTCCGGCTTTTAAATTCAACTCACCTCAGCAGGGCTTTTCACAAAACCGCATGCCTAACATGCCCACGCGCACGCAACAAATGTTCCGCAGTGCACCCCCCAACTACAACCCCCAGAGTAATGTTTTTCGTATGCCACCACGTAATAACGCACCCCAAAATTCTGCACCAAGACCCATGAGCGGTGTGCAGCATTTCACCCCAAGACCATTGCCTCATAGCATGATGACAGGACATGATTGGCGTAAGGCAGGGAGCCCTCCACCTAATAATTATTTTAAGTCCCGCGAAATGCATTTGAATGAGTGTGCATCGACGTACGATGACGCATACTTCCCCACCGAGTTTGAATATGATCCGGAGTATTATTACACGGACGATTCCAACTACAATACCTATGGCATTGCATATAATCCCGACGTAACATATTATGACGACACTGGCAATAACCAGCTATGTCCTGAAGGCCAACCACAGCCAGGGCCTAGCCATGGACATCAGGATTTTCAGTCAGCTCAGAAATTAGGCAAGCCAAAATAGAGGTCAATCTTCAGACACAACGCCAGCTACCCTACATCCAAATTTCAGACCCACCTCTTAGACTTCTAATTGATACAGGTGCGAATCAGTCTTTCTTAAGCCCCGAAGCTGTAGAACAGTACTTCCCCAACTAC